>UFQX01000067.1:0-627500 GCA_900497675.1 Arapaima gigas | reverse complement strand
GCAACACAAGCAAAAAACAAATAGAAGCTCAACTTTCAATGAACTTGTTAAAGCACTTTTATAAGAACATAGTCATATTGCACATACAGTAAAAGCTTGAATTTCAGACAAATATACCTGTTCCATCTGACAAGAGCTACTATTCCTTGAGGAAGAAGCCTTGCAGGTGAGGACATGGGGTATAAAACCTGGATGCGTTTGGTATCTGCACCTAAAAACAGACAATGCTGGGAACCATGGAGTACGTCTGCTGAGTGACAGAGCCTCCATAGGCGTTGGGGACTGCTTTTAGGTAACAGTACACACCACTGAGCAGGTTGAGGGGGGAAGAAAAAAAAAAAAAAAAAAGTGTAAAGGAGGAAAACAGGTGGCACAAAACACCAGGTGCTGAGTAACTGGTCTGTGATGACTGAGAGCTCAACATGAGTGTTTTATGTACAACTAAGGCTTATCGGTTAAATATTTCTCAGAGGTTTCCCCAGACAACATTACTGTTGCTTTTTGCATCGTCCCGTGATGTTTCGATTGAAGTTTGCAGACGTGGTCACTGGAAAGACAGCGGCTGCAGGAAGCGGTAGCAGAGCCCAACCGGCAGCCAGGCAGAGGGGGCTGCACTTATGGCGAGTCTCCCTACGGGCATCTCTTTACATGTGCAACAGCATCAGCCTCTGCATGGAAAGGGGCACCTGGGATCTACTTGGACAGTTTGCTGATGACCCTGATCAGAGCGCCATTCTCATCCTTTAGTCTCTGGTTGTCTGCTTTCAGGTCTGGAAGCATCTGGAAGCAAGATGGTCAGAGAAGTCATATTTAATGTGGGTACAGAAATAATCATTTGCTGACTACTGCCTGTGGTGATGGCGCCTTCTGCAGGCCGCATCACACCTTCATCTTGCAAGAATTTGCTGCTGCTCTGGAAAGGGCATTACAGTCCTAAAACTCACACAAACACTCCCAAAACAAGTAGTGGCTATATTTTAACTACGCACTTTAAATTATTGTATTCTTCTTCTTCTAGGGTTAATCACTACAAACACACTTTCAAACTCATGCATCAGTTTTCTGGCAAAAAACAAGCTTTGCTAAGTTTTTTTTTTTTTTTTTTTTTTTAAATAGGATTGGAAATCTGTATCAAAATACAAGAGTGGATCAGTAAATGGAAGAAAACTGAAGTTTCCATTAGTCATAATTTTTACCTTTTCCTTCAAGTGTGTTGCAGAAAGTAGCATAACTGGGTATGTCACAGAATGGTTTGACATGCTCCTTATTTAAGGAAACAAATGAAGAATGATTCTTGGAGCACTTTAACTCAGCCTAACTCTGAAGTGACTAACGTCAATATATGTTAAATATACCTTTTCCCACTTATAACTTTAGCAGATTACATCATTTGACTAACTTCAAATGTACTGCAACTACTCATGTACACTGATACTTCTTGCCTAATATTTATTTACATGTAACAGGGCTAGCAATTTCACAGCCCTCTATCCTCTGGACCAAATACATTCATGAAAGTGTTTTTGATTTTTAGTGTATTACCCAGTAACTAAGTATGAACATATAATGTGTAACAAATAGTTGCCCTTAACCACCCCCCAAGATTTTTAGCACTTGAAAGTTGTGCACATAAGTCCTGCTAGAATGCGTGCACCAAACTATTAGTACTACTAGAGAGATTCCTTGTTAACCACACTAAAATATTTTGAAGTATGTCAGGCTGGTCAAAGTTAAAGACAGCAAAAACAAATTTGTTCCACACATACAAAATCTGAGACTGAAAATATTGCCCTAAAGAAGCAGTACAGGAATGTCAAGGGAATAAGAGGCATTGTATTGCCTATATTAATTCACAGATACATCTTGTTTATGTGAGAAAGAGAAAACTGATCAAGCAAAGCTGAGTGCAACCTCACGCCATGCAGTGAAGGACACAGTGTATGAAGTGAAACAAAACATGAGGAATGTCCTACCTGAGTTTCTGCACCACACTGAACTTGCCGCTTATGCTAAGGCCCCTTGAAATCCTGTGGCCCACAACCAATCCCTGCCCCCAATACACATGCACTGCAGGGTTTTATAAATGCAAGTGGCTGTTATGCACCCTGACTTCATTATTGTACCACACACAGGACATCCAGGCTTTGGTCTCTCAAATCACCAAGGGCTCTTCAGAAAGTTATTTTCCTTAGAGATGAATGAGAACCCATACTAGGGCACAATAAGAGCCAGAGTCCAATGTGTGGTTTCCAAGGTTAAGGAGGATACCGAAGTGGTTTAGCACAGTTGTCTTCTGTGCATGTCTTGGAATTGTGAACATGGCAACAATAATGTGGACAAAAATGAAGTCAGGTTTATTCACCAGTGCCACCAATCACAATTTGAAAGTTTAGAGGTAAGAGGGGAAAAAGTGATTGGTGGATGTTGCTTATAAAAGCCCGGGGGGGGTACATCAAGTACATGGTGCACAAAAACTAATGTTTCCCAAAAGTGTGTACACTACAAAGAATACAAACACTGGTGTGAGGACTAGCACCTGCCTGTCTATGGTTGGGAAGAGGGACAAACCAAGAATGGGGGGGCGCAGCTACAGGGCGACCGCGTGCGGCTGGCTACAGGATTCTGAGAGCTTGGCCACCACACGGCCCAGGGCGCGATTCTCGGCCTGCAACCGCTCGTTTAACTGGCGCAGGGCCTGAACCTGCTTTACTTGGTGGAGGTTCTGCAGCAGACCACAAAAAAAGTTGGAGAAAAAAAATAAATTAAATTAAAAAGTGGACGGGGGTGTCCGAGACAGGAATGAAAAACAGGGAGGGGGAGGAGACTGTTAGGAAATGAGACAGACTTAAAGCTGAACTGCAAGCATCTTAGCAATGGTGCAGACATATAATAGGTGGAGGAAACCAGAACATGTACACTGAGATGGAACAGTCTGTGGGAGCTCAGACGCAGCATCACGATAGTGCCGCTGTGCAGCGTGTCTGCTCGCTCATGTGTAATAGATTTTATTTCCATAACTTCCTGGCTGGAACAAAACATCCCATCTGAAATTGGCTTCTTGAACTCCCACATTATGTCAATACAAATTAAACTACTTCATTACAACCCTAATCTCCCATGCCAGAAGGTTAAAGTACAATGGTACATTATACCAGATCTATTTTGAGTATCAGGCCTCAGGGTTCAGAGGACAAGGACAAGCTATTACAAGCTGAAAGAGATCCCTATATTTCAGCCTTGAGCAAGAAATTTAGCCATAGTTGCTCATGTAATGTGTCCAGAATTTATATGCCTTTAGGTCCATATTGTGGCATCCAGTACGATAATGGCTACAGTCATCACCTTGTAACTGAAAGACCCGGGTCCAAGTACTACGTTCTGCCGCAATACCCTTGGTCAATGTACTTGCTTGAGATTATTCCAATGAAAAGTTACCCAACTGTATAAGGTGAATCACTGTAAGCAGCTTTTGTGCACAAACCTCACCATGAAGAAGAGCTATATCAATTTAGTGGCACTAAATAATCCAACTGTACAATAAACAGAACACAAAGACCATAAGAAAAGCTCAAGGTCAGCATGGATAGCTCTAACGAAAGGGCTTTAGTAGTAAGAGATTCTTATAGTCCAAATGCAAGGTGTGTGTAGCTCACAACAAATTTCCCCTCACATAAGCAGGCTGCATTTCTAAAGGCCTGGAGATTCCTACAGTATGTGCTGTGGCAGGCTTTGTGCAAACTGCTCACCTGGGGAAAGGACACTGAGGACTCACACCTAACCTAGATGAGTTCTACTGAAGAGCTTCTCATTACCAAGCCATGCTACATACTTAGTTGGGCTCGTTTGCTTATTTTCTGCTGGAACTGGATTCTTATCACTTAAAATGAATGCTTTGCAAGTCAAAATCCTGTAGCTACCTACCTTGCTTTTCCATCTTTAAAAGGTAAGGACAATAAACCACAGACTGACTCTCAAAAAAAAACTTAAATACCACCATGGTGCAGATTTGTCTCTGTCCTATGCAGATTGGAGCACTATGAGCAACTTTCAGCTGGAAAGAGGACTTCTGTTTACAGGTAGCCTGAACCCAAACAAGCCAGAATGTTTCAGCAATTCCCAGAGATAGACCATATTTGAATCAGTCTTCTCATTCCCACTGTAAACACAGGGCCGCAAGATGTCAGAGAAATACCTTCAGCTCTTCCTCCATGTCAGAGATCTTCCTTTCTAGTGCTCTTCTTTCCTGCAGGAGAGGTCGTAGAGATCCGTTTATCTTGATATACCACAGAAAACAGGTGACTCTGAGGCAGAGGTTGCAGATGATATGTCAGGGCACTTAAATGTGTTTATTGGCTGCACAACAAGTTGGAAAAGCACTGTTTCCAGACAACTGTACAGCAGTGGGGAGTGAACACAAGTGGTAGGAAATGGAAGCAAGATTGTGATGCAAATTAAGGCTACCACACACTAAATATCTGTTAGCACAAGCATCCAGTGTACTACAAATGATTGAGTAATAAATTTTAAGACAAAAAAGTAACTATTTTTGAAGCTTTGAAAGATTGTTAAAAAACAATATATTACAGCTATATCATACACTTTTACAGAAAAAACCATTTCTATTACTACACTTTTCACTTAACAGCTAAAGTGAAAGTTGTTTGATGCAGATGAATTTTTAAGCTAATAAAATCCTGCAATGAGTTTGTGAGCTGTCTATTTATTGATTTATGCATTGACATCTGGTACAACTGTTCATAGAGGCCACAGCATCCTGTTGAAAGTAGTATTCTGTGAATTGGTTACTATAACACACACACACACACACACACAGAAGATAAGGCCAGAGAGCTAGCCACTATAAAGTTTCTGATTTCCATCCCATTTGCTTAGCTGACCTTTTTGCAAAGTTGAAGCAATTCTTAACAGCTCCCAGCACTAAGTGAGCTTAAATTACAGTTCTGTTGTCACATTTTACTTTAATTGAAACTACTGTAAAACTCCTACTTGCAAAGACATGCAGCATTTAGCAGTGCCATATAACCACAAAGCAGATGTGNATGGTGTTGAGAACATTAATAAGTAGCACTGAGAAAGAAAACCAAACACGGTGTCTCAGTTTTATCTCATTTTTGCGTCTCAACGTATCAGATGTGATTTTTTTTTTTTTTTTTTTTTTTTTTTTTAGTATAGCACACAAATGCAATATGTGTGGCGCATTCACATGGCACTGCAGTGCATGTGTGCGCGCAAACTACTCAGTGATAACCCACATCTGTAGGGTCTGTTTAAATGAGTGAGAGAATGAGCTTGTGAGCTCAGCAGTGTTTACTGCCCATGACCTTTATTTCACTAGTGAATTTCACAGCCAATGGCACATGACAATGCACTACAGAAACCGAGGTTGAACCATACCACCCAGCAGATACTGGCTCCTGCTTGTGACCTTCAGACATAAATCAGTTTGTTACAATGTTAGTCACATCTCAAGGCTGGAGTACTGAAATTGTACAAAGTCAACTGAAATTTCCATCACATTTCCTCTTTAAAAAAAAAAAAGTGGGCAGTTGTGCATCACTTCTGAAAAACCCAACACAGGGTCCCTTAGCCCTTTTACTAAGATGCTGGTGTATATGCACTTTATTCAACCATTTAAGTACATTGCTCAAGTAAAATATTCCATTAAGGCAATTTGGCTTTTGTGCTCACCGCTGAAGTGGTTTCTTAGCTGGGACTCCTGCTCTGGTGAGTAATTAAATGACTGCAGCCCTGCTTAGTCATACTGGAGTGTCAATAATATGACAGGGCAGGTGTTAATCAAGAAAAATCCTTACCCTTTTCTCCATTTCCAGCTGTGACCGTTCAGCTAAGCGCTCCTGTCTCTGAAACACAAGAAGGCATTTGAATGTTAACAGTGGGGAGACAAATACACAAGTGCCCTTTGACCATTTGCTGAGATGCATCATAAAATAAGTGCTTCAAACTGCACTCCACCCCACCTGTGTTGCTTTCTCCAGCTGTAGTTTCAAGTCAGTGAGCGCTAACTCCATGTCACGTAACTGAGCCTTCAGCTTCTCATTTTCCGCCAGAATCTGTTCGTAAAGCTATGAAGGGGTAGAAACAGTAAAATTACTTGCACTTTCCAGCCATTAGAAGTGAGAGCAAATTGTACTGAAAACAGATAACACACTAATGAAAGAAAGAATTCAATTTTTTAAATGGCTCAAACTCAAAACATAGAAACTCAGTGTGACGTGTTGATCAGATGAAAGATCATCATCTCTACCTTTTTGTAATCTGTGGTGTCATCCTTGTCTAGTCTGCTCAAGTATAAATTCCTGCTCTCACGGCTGCTACGCCCACCCAGGTAATCGTAGCGAGTGGAAGAGGTTGTGCTGGTCAAGCTCGGGTCATTCCTACACAACAAAACAAACAAACAAATCACCTTCTCAGACTGACATTCATCCAGCCACACCAAATATCTTTATCTTTTTGATAATGTCCATTTTACTAAAACATACAACTTCTCGGAGAGACATTAGGGTAAAGAGGAGGAGGCAAAGCTGCTACAGACCTTGGAAGTCGGTCACTCTGCAAAAGAAAGAACATTTGTATTATTTATCAGTCTTAAAGTACAGGTTTCTATAGTCCACAGATCCACTGTAACAAGAGTGTTAATTAAATAAAAAAATATTGGAATAAGGCAGTATGTTGGACAGTTTCCAAGCAGCTGAATGACATAAGAACAGTAACACAGAATGTGGAGGAAAATTACATTACATAATATGCACTCTGTCACAATAATTTGTTGCCAAAACAATTCTTCATGTAGTCAGAGACAAACAATTAGGAGCTGGACTGGGTACAGCAAATAAGCAGATTTCACACAAAGCCTTAAAAGAACCAGCTCCACTAACAGCTCAAATCTTATCCAAATCTCTCTGGTAATGTGTGGACAAAAATTTCTGCAGATGTATAGATTCAATTAAATTAATTTGCATTAAGAAGTAAAACATTTGTAAGTCACCAGGATTTGTCTGGTCTGTTAACTGATGAGGTCTGGCAGTAGCTTGGGGACTCATGTCCTTTATCACTTCTTTTCAATAAAACCACCACAAGCAAAATTAAGAATAGTCTTTCAGCATAAAAACTTAAAAAAAAAATATATAGTGCTTAACCAAAACCAAAATTTAGGAACTCACAACTGATCTTTTCTAGCTCGAGTCCTGTTTAAAATGGGTCCAAATTGCCTAACTGGCTGCATCTGGTACTCATTTCTGAATAGCGCCCTAGGTGTGTGAACTTGGATAACTGAGGCTAGGAACACAACCAATCATGCAGATAATTTTCAGGGTTTGCAGCCTTTCCCCCCCACGCTAAACTTGTTGCTTTAGTAAACTGTCAGTACAATAACGTACAAGAAATCTAATGTGCTGGTTACTGCAGCACAGCCAGAGAGCTGGGAGTGTCTTCCTGTCACCAAAGCACTGAACAGGTAATGGCAATGAAAGACTTCTACCTATTCAACTAATTAAATTCCATCTCTTTTAGGCTTGGACCTATGGCCTGACAAAGGACACAAAGCTTACTTTTGACATGCTTTTCTAACACTCCCTTTCCCACTCCAGACATTCTTCATTAAACAATGATATCATCTGAGCATCCCTCACACAACTGAAATACTTGCAGAAAGCTATACAGATGGTTCAGTGAAAGCGTGTGTTCTCTTAAGCATGCAACAGTAATGAGCCTGTTTTCTGTTTGTGGTGTTGTGCCTGTTCGTCCAAACTGCCCCTTGAGTCTACTTGCTACTCTGTGCCACATAAGAAGACTTCCTCATTCAAATACGAAGTGGGCAGGGACAAAATGCACACAGATTCACAAACAATCTGAAGTCATGAAACTTCAACAATGCAGATGTTCAGGGTCAAAGACACAAAAGGTTTATTCTAAATTAATCTGCTGCCCCAAGCATGAAGAATATATTGATTTTTGCAGTTTGACTCTAATATAACCATCTTCATATAGTATCGTGCCAAGTAAATGTTTTTTGCAATTAAGGGAGGAAAATTTGATTTAGCTGCAACAAGCTTTTTACACCACAATTGTAATGGATATATCATTAGAGTTATTGGACAACAACATGAAAGTGCACGAGGGAAAATAAAGTCCACAAAAAAAAAAAATTAACACACTCAGCAATAACCAGAAAACCCACAGCTTATCTACTGAACGCTGCAGGTCAGCTAAGTCTAATTCCAACCCGTTTGGAGGAAAATAAATAAATAAGCAAACAAATAAATAAATAAGACCCTTAGCAAACAGGCTGTGAAGAAGGCTCCATCTAGAAAGGCGCAGTGGTCTTACCTGGGGTTCACTGCGAATACTGCTGTCCTCAGAGTCAGACTTCTGGTCTGGATCATTCTCATCACTCTGCAACACAAGGAAAGGAAAAAAATTCTTCAATGTTTTTCTGTGTGGTGGAAATTCAGCAAGCATTCATCCAAAAAACCTGCTCCACTTTAGAAAATGTACAATTAATAAAAATTTCCACAAATAGCTATAGTTGCAGTATTACTCAATACCCCAGCTTTTCAAATTAACTACCTTTTTCAAGGATTTCATCTTGGTGTCCCATTTGGAAGTTTAACTCACAATCTTCAGGTTTCCAGTTCAGTTGAGATTAAATGGTATACTACCTCCTGGTACTGGCAGCACTTACATGTTTTTCAAAATGTCATGTTTAACACCACCAGTGGCACTTGTCCAGCCACCCCACAAGGCACCCCCAAAGTTCTTACATCTTGGGTCCAGAATGGCACTCCTGTAGAGCGCCTCTTCTCCCTCGGCCGCCGCCGCTCGCGGATGGATCGGAGTTGGGACTTGTCCTCTCCCTCTTTATCCTCATCCTTTCGGTCACTTTCTATTCAAAACACAGTAGTAGGAGGGCAGTGTCAGTAACGTGAAAAGCTGAGCTTGTGGACCCAATGTAACAGTAATTCGTATAAATGTTTCCAACAGGCTTTTAAATAAATGTGTAAAAATGCCAATGCCATGAATTGCTGTTTGCATGCTTGCTCTGCAGTTCAGAGTAGTCCATTTCTTATGATTTAGTCAAAAGTTTTAAAATCATAACATCAATAATCACCCATAACATCTAACGTCTTTTTGTAGGTTAACTTAAGCCTCAGACATGCCACTAAAATCTGAAGGAAGGTCTCTTACAAAAAGGAGACTCCAAATCCATGACCCTCCCCAATAAAATTGACCTTTCTCACTCTCTTGGGAACTGCGGCTATAGGCAGAGGTGACGCCTGTCAGGGTGCTGAGCTGGTTTGAGGAGGACGTGAACAGCATGGAGGTGCTCGAGGATGAGGGCGTTGTGGTTGCAGAGGAGGTGTTTGAGGGCTTGTAGCGCTGGTATGTCTAGAGAGAGAGAGAGAGCGAGAGAGAGAGAGAGAGAGAGATGCGCTTGACTGCAGCTGCTGCACAAAGTACAGATGCACTATGGCGTTGTGGGAAATGCTGTTCCAACAGCATGCATCTGTACTGGTCAAACTGGGAGATGGAGCACTGACCTCTTCAAAGCTACGGTACTTTGACCGATAGTCATCCTCCTTGCTCTCAGTTTCCTTTTTCTCCTCATCCTGCTTCTCCTCCTTCTCCTCCTCCTGGAGTCGAGCGCTGCGGCTCCGGCTGATGGTCTTCTCGGCCTCCTGGAGGTCAGTCAATGTAACGCCCTGCAAGGGTCAAAGGTTTGCATTATTGGGAGCTAAAGCACAACATGCAGGCACCATAGCAGGGCTGCAGGTCCTCAGAACCCTGAGCTCATTGTGATGTTTAATACATCCTGCTTTTGAGTACCAGGGAAATCCTTTTTAAATATTACAGTAGAACAGCGCCATCTTAAGGAGGCCCACAGCTCTCCAAACATTACATTAAAATTTGAAATTAAATGCACTAAAATTTTCTATACCTTTTTAAATTCAATGTATTATTCATAAATTAATTCAATACAGGCCAAGTTAAAGCTCTGACCTTAAGTGTTTACATGTTGATTGCAACCTGCAAACTTTCCCTTAAAAATCTGTCAGGTTCCCCTCATCAGTAAACAAAGGCAACCAAAGTAGTACACATCCCCCTGTTCCTGCATAAAGTGTGAAATATGAATGCTGCAATCACCCCCTCAAGATATTCCACACCTTGGAAGGAAAGAATTTACCTGTGTGGACCTCCGTGTCTGGCGTGCCTGTCGGGAGCGGGCCTTCCTCTGGGACTCTGACTCTTCATCCCGGACAGGGGTGAGATACGACCTGCCAGGAGGAGACACATAAACCAATAAGGTCCTAGTGCCCAAAGAACCAAGCCATAACCAAATGTGCATACCCTTATTAATGGGTGTCTTGGTTATCTGGCTGCCTCATGACTCGAACTAGGATTACATTGCTGTTGGTCTCTCCTACAGCTCAGAAACTGGCAGACTAGACCTTCCCACTTCCCATAATTCCCCATCACAGGGAAATTTCTCCCAAAATCAGGGTACAGCAACTCTACATATTGAAGCCTGTACAGCACATCTCAGTCACCATGGAATAAGGCAGTTTTTTTTCATTTACACATAAGATTTGAGCATCCCATTGCTCTATTTTACTTAAGTTCTTCATGGAGGCTGTTCACCCTGTTCAACCATTATATTAACACAAGTCATAGAAACAAATCAAAATCTGCCATTCCTCATGCATTTACATTACGTTTATTCAATTAGCTGATGCTTTATTCCAAAGATACTTACAATATTAAGCTAGCAATGATTTACCCATTTGTACATCTGGATAAATTTTACAGGAGCAATTTATGTTGAATACTTTTCTCAAGGGTACTGCAACAGGGTGTGGAATTCCAACATGGGTCTTACATATGTAAACACACCATTACAACCATTGTGTCATCTGCGGCTTCACTTTATATTAATTGTGTACCAACATTCAGCTTTTGATAGAAACTGCTCCAGAAGAGTGAGCAGAACTGAGTGAGACAAACCTACCTGCGTCTCTCCCTGCTGTCGGAAGAACTGACTGCGCCAGTGGTGACTGTGGTACTGATGGATGTGGTGGATGCTGTATGTACAACAGTGGGGATGACTGCTACAGACTCCTTCTCCCTCTCCTTGGCCACGCTCTCCTCTGGCCAGTACCTGCATAACACAGATGCAATACAGTCTTTCAAAATAGGCCAGAAATTTTATATTAACATAATTGTCTACTTGTACTTTTGAAAGTGAGAGAAGAAAATGTAAATGAAAAAAAATCTTCAGATTGTATTTGACACCTGCAGTATATGACAGTTATCTGAAGGCAAATGGGACCTTTGACCATCCTGCTCTATATACCTATAACCAGAAAAATGGTGTTCACCCATTAACTGTATGGTAATAAAAACTGCCTGCTCATGAATTACCCTGAAGCCCGTCCCTCCCTCCCTACCTACCTACAAGGCATCATTGGTCAGTGCAGGACCTGGACCCACCTGGAGGAAGAGCTGGTCCGGAAGCCGGTACCAGACAAACTTCTGTGGCCAGTGGGGGACGTAACAGAAGAGGAAGAAGGGGAGGAGGGGGTGTTGGTGGTGATAGCTGTTGCAGAGGAGGTGATGCTGGAGCTCACAGTGTCATCCTGCCTCCTTCCAAAGGAGCTACTGCAGAAAGGAATGCAAGTTGACAAGGGAAAATACAGAACAGGACCATTTCCTGAAAAAGATATGTAACACAATGAATATACAGTTGTACACATAAATGTCTTAGTGTCAAAATCAATCAGTTTTATTAGCAATATAAGAATAAGTGTGTATTACATTTGAAAAGTTATGATCTCCACTGCAATTGAAAGCTTCACGCTTACTTTCATTCATCATAACCTGTGAACAATGGAAAAGTTAAAGGATGAGATAAACCTCTTACCTGAAACTGAGAAGCACAAAGAAGGGGGAAGGGGATTGATTTTTTTTTTTTTTTTTTTTTTTTTTAAATGTTGCAGCGGGTGGAACTGATATTGACACTAAGACCAGGCTACTTGTGTGTGCCACGCTGTACATCATTCTTATATTATTCTGACACCATAACAGAATTTGCAACACAAGTGGATCATAACAGATGTTTAAATTTATGTATCAAATTGAAGAACTTAGTTTCATACTTTTGACAGACAACAGAAGTAGACATTTTGAAAAGTAGCACCTAGAAAAAGCTTCCATGCTAATTCAGTGAACACAGGACTAAAACCATACTGCAAGTAGAGCACATGAGGCTAGCCAGCAAGATTGCTTAACTCCAGATAGAACAGAGCAGTGCAGCAAAGAGTGGCAGGGTGAGCAGATACCTTCTGTGGACACTGTACGAGGAGTTCTGAGCCAAAGGCCACTGCCAAGGCTTAGTGTTACAGGTGTTAGGGTCCAGGCTGGTGGCGGATGAAGACTTTGTGGGCAGGTCACGTGTGCTGCTAGTCCGCCCCACAGCTAGTGAATGGGACAAGCTAGCATGCCACAACACCAAGAGCAAATAAAATCATGTTAAAGCACAGACACACCACACTGAAGGCCTGTCGGTGCAGCCCTGATCACCAGTAGTAGGCCACGACAGTGGCAGGGCTCCACTGCACTGTAAACCAAGCCAGTGGAGCCTCACATCTCAGCAAAAATAACAGGACTATACAAAAGAGCAAAGTAAACAGTGTATTGCTCACTGATACAGTCTGTATATGTCACGCATAGGTAGGAAAGCTAGAAGCGTTTGCAGATGTGCACAAAAATACACTGGGTCCTCACCTGACAAACATTTGTGTAATACATTTTCAAAGACAAACATTTTTTTAATTGCATTGTCATCATTTGCCCATTTTTAAGAATTTGTAGTAGCGTGATTGTACCTTGCATTTCCATGGCTTGGCATGAGCTGGTAGTAGAATGCACCCAAACACAGTAGGAATGCAGAATTAAACATATTCCCACAGCGTTTATAGCTTGTGACTGGTATTTTAGGAGGGTTGGTGACCAATAGCAAGAGAAGGAACATTGTACATGTTTATGGAATTCAATGAACAATCCACAGAATAAAAATGTGTTGAAAAATATGTATTTTTACACTGATTTTAAATTAAGGGTACATTTAAGGTTGCTTGAACTTTTTTTTTTTTTTTTTTTTTTTAAAACAGCATTATACCTATATATAGTTTTACAAAAGCTACTCAGCAAATAAGTTGTATTCCATGCCTCAAGTCCTGTGTTTCCAGGATAGGGGCTGGACCACTCCATAGGATGAGTGGTTGATAAAAACACTGCAAGTTTTTTTAAATCCACTAAAGCTGCTACTAAGGTTTTTTACAGAACCTTGGCAGTAATTATTTATTGATTGTGCTGTACAATCACAACCTTGTTTGTAAGTGGAGGACCCATTGTAGAGCATATACAGCTCCCTCAAACACAAATTAAAAGTTTTGCTGACAAAGGGAGACACTTTATTGTAAATACTGTATTATTTCTGTCTTCTCATAAAACTTGTGTATTTTACAGCAACATGAAGCAGTAATGCATTGCGGTGCACAATAAAGACTTGGATACAGGGAACATCATAGTCCATTAAGGAAGTTGGTCCAGAGAGCTTCAAACCTGCGCTGGTAGCTGGGAGTTCGGTTCTGCAAGGAGTTCCCTTCGTTGTTCTTTGTGTCCTCCTCCCAGCGCCTCCTGGTGTATGAACCACTGCGCACCAGGGTGGCTGTGGAGTCCCTGAGGGCCAGAGTCTACAATAGTACCCTGGGTTCCTCATGCTGGTGTCCAAGCCCCCCTTTCAACTCCACCCACAAATAACTAAATGTCTGAGTCAAACAAAACATCATTCTGCATTGACTTGTTTGAGTGATCTGTGGTTCAGAAAAAGTATTCTCATCACTTTGCCACATTTTAACTGACACAGATGACCCATTTCTACTTTTGGTAGATGCATCTATTTAAAGATGTAAGAGACCAAGCATGAAGCTGCCCAGCAAGCACAATGATGTAAAACCCAAGCACCCCCTTCTATACCAAGCAAAGCAAACAGCAGGCATCAGTGTGCCTTGAAGCAGTATTCCACCACCCCACCACGAAACAGAACATCCCTATCCTCACCTGTTCTCCTTTTCATCGAAGTCTGACATGCTGCCAAGTCGTCGCGAGGGGATGGTGGGAGTGACATACGCAAGACGCGTTCCTTTGTCCTTTTCCTGAGACACAAGTGAAACTAAAATTTCCTAAGTGCATTTGTTCTCACGTAATTGTATGTTACCTTCAACTTTGCAGATACTTTTATGTATCTTACATCCCTTTCCACTGGCATTCCCTTTAGCTGCTCATTCAACACAGCGGTTACATCCTACAAGACGGTCAATGAATCAGCACAATGATACTACAAGACCTGGCTGATCTATACACACACTATATCCCCACAAGAACTCTGGTCTCCACCTTGGTGATCCACTCACTGAGGTCCAAAAATCAATCAGTTTTGCTTTGATATGATGAGATGAGATCCAGCTGTCTCACAAAACTGCTAAATCCCTTTCAACAATGAACACCTTTCAACATGCACTTCTTTAGGACTATCACTTTACCTCCTGATCTACCATTTACTATATCTACTACGTGATCACATTTGCATTTCCTATCACATTAATAGATGCCTGTGGAACAGTGTAACATCTGGTGACAGACTATGGCATTGGACCTAGCATTATTTTTTGACGATCACATCCACATCTAAAGTTTTTTGCCTGTTGTAAAAGGCACATTTGTTTACTCTAACCAGTATGTCACTTCAGAGAAGTGTCTGATTGATGAATTAACATAAAATGGCCATGCCAATTGCCTTAAAAGGGAACCACTAACTTAAACATTAAAAAATTATGAACAGTGATGGAGGGGCTTGTTACAAACCCCCGTGAAACATTTTTCTATTAGTTTCAACTCTTACAGCAGTTTCCAATTTGAAAATGATTTCATAACAGAACAATTTCATCTAAAGGACTTTCATTCAAATATTACTTTCATTTGGATTTATGGACTTTCTCCATCTTGAACATAGTGTAAAATCACCCTGTCTGGAGATTGTTACAGCAATAACCAGCCTTATTTATGAGTTGAGGGGCCTCTGACCTTCTCCTTGTCCTTGTTGTCCAGGGTGGAGGAGAGACGTGGGCTGGAGGCAGAGCGCATCACTCCTGCCATATCCTCCCTTTTCTGTGCCTCCTTGCCAGCAGCGATCTCAGCCAGTGCGCCATAGCTGCCCGTTTTCCTCAGACCCAGCCTCCAGGAGGCAGGAGACTCGTCCTTCCGCTCCTCCTCTTTGGGAGAAACCTTTCCAGTGGTTGGAGTGAACTGTTCACATCAGTGGAAAACAGGAACAGGAAAGAAAAGAATGGGTAAGGTGTGGTTCAAAGAAGAAGAGAGAAAAAAAACTAAAGTTCTATGGGCTTATGCTTTTTAAGTTAATCCACAAAGTGAAACAGGAGATGAGCTACAGTACATCTTACATCCATCTGTATTTTCTGTTTGGCCCTTCTAGCAAAGGAATAAATCTGAAAATGCTTAGTTCTCATAATGCAACATCACAGGGTGGGAGTGAGTAAAAAGTCATAATGTCACCTTTAAATTGTATTAAAAAAAAGAAAATTTAGCTTCAATACATCAAATTTCTGCTGTAACTTATGGCATTAGGCACATAAATTTAACACCCAGTCTTCAGCCTTTGTCAGTCAACTCCTACCCAGGTCCAGTACAGCTGATTTTAGGTTTAAAATAACGCTCAACTCCTGTTGATAAACTCTGGTACATTTAGAAAACAAAATTATAAATGTTTTATAAGCTAATGTCTGCAGGTTAGTACAAAGATGACAACCCACTGGAAGGAAGCGACTTTTAGGCTAACCTACTGACAGGCAAAAACCATACTAAAAATATCCCTTGCTCTACACCCACAGAAATCAAGGCCACAGGACCCTAATTTTTAAATTCTAGTCACTGCAGTTGTCAGCAATAAGAGAAGCATGCCCACTAGCAGGCTGAATACACACTGATGTTAGTACACTCCTGAAACTGGATTAGTAGGGAGAGTAGTTGGTGGATGATTCAGGAACACAGCAGTCCCTCACCGTTGCTTTTTTGGGTACTAGAGAAATGCCAGTTGTGCGCAAGCCCTGTCGCCATAATGTGGGATCACTTGGCTCCGCCCCAGACATGACAGGAGTCATAAAATCAGACTACAGCCAATTGAGATAGAAGTAGTGATGAGAAAAGGCTGGAGATTTGCTCTCACTCACAGACACACAGAAAGGAAAAGAATAAGTGGCAGAGCAGAACATGAGTTTACAGCAGGGCTTCAGAAGCCAGATTTACAGACAACTTTAAATTATAAAGGACATGCAACCATATGCATGTATGTGTATGGTATCAAATTAGCTAGGTAGCATGCTTAAATTATTCAATTTAATAATTAGGGGAAAAATGTACACACGGCATCTGACAACTTTTCATAAGACCTCTTCCCATCACATTCATGTCTGAACATTGAACAGGTAGAATCAGCAGGAGACAGGTTGTGTGAAGCAGAACTCCCAAAACATTCTTACAGGAGCTCGTTTTTGAGCATCTTTCCTCTGGTTATAAACACAGATTCATTATAAGAGATCAGATCGCATTCTCTGTAGATCAATGAGCTATTGCAGTCAGAGGTGTGGGCTCCCACTGGGTGCACAGTTCTTTCTGTCCTGCAGGGAGCAGCAGCAACACAGGAAATGGGATTGGGAGGGCCTCAAGTGCCCCACCTTGTCTCATCCACTACTGTATCAACCAAAGTTTCACATAACTGCAGCCCAGAAACTTGCTTGTTTGAAGATCTCCATTTACCTCAGATATACTCTGATGTGCAGATAAACAGTATGAATAATAAATTTAGCAAGATCCATAGTGATGTGCAAAGATACATATACATCTCTGTGACTTTACTGGCATTTCCAAGACATCTGAACAACCCTAATGAATCTGAATAAACACAGAAAGCAAACACAGTGTCATGGGGAGGGATTCCTGGCCTTACCTTCTTGACTAATGATGAATGGGTCATCTGGTTTGCGGGGCTTGTTGGAGAGGACAATGTCACACTTGGAGGTGCTGCTGGAGTGCTGCTGTTTGTGTTGTTCATGGGAGCAAGGGGTTTGCTCTTATCTGGAAACAATGCAAGAGGGCAATTTCATCACAAAGGTTAAACTGTAAGCTGTGCAAGTTCAGTGAGGTTTATACACTAGCTGGTTCTGTACCATTTCCTGACAAGATTCCCTATAGCAAATGTCACAATTTATAATAACTGGGGGCCATGTTTTCTAGATTTATGGTTTTGTAATGGAGCAGAGAGCACAAAAGATGTTTACAGTATTTTTGTTGACTTTGTCCACACTGGAAGTTATTCCCACACAGCAACCATCTCAGTTAAAAGTCTAGCCTCATTTTGCATTACGAATCTCCCAACAATAGAGCCAAGTAATATTTGGGCTCCACAGTATAAACCTGCTTCTGTTTCAGATTCCGAGTCTTCCTCCTCTTCCTCCTCGCTTGAGCAGCTGGACTCATCCTTCTTTCCTTCCTGTTCACCATCATCTGCCTTTTCCGGCTCCAGGGACTCAATTCGTGGCACACTCTTCTCCGGCTCTAGCAGCAGGGTTTCTTTGCTGTGGGAAGGATCAAGGAAGCATGACAACCATTTGTTCAAGAGCCAACTAATGTCTGCCCTTCCGTGATGGGTGGCTCACAGTGCCAGTTATAGCACACAGTGGCAGGACTTCAGGTTAAAGTTTAGATAAAATTCAAAAGTGGACAATCTCATCCTCTGAAAGGCATTGGCTCTGAAAACCTGTAGACCTTGCGACTGAGCTGCTTACTTGACTGGCTTCAGTGGCTGATTGTTGTCTACTTTAGTTGAGGTCTCAATCAGAGGTGACTTGTCCCGCTTTTCACTGAGAAGCTGAAACAGACAAGAACTCTTGATGATATTCATACCAATGGACACCTGAGGGAATTATCTGTTGCTGCATTAGTCTTATCAGACCCAGAATCTAACAATGGAAACTTGCTATAAGGACACAAATCAAAGGATGTTCCTATTTGTGTAGCTTCAAAAATGACTCCAGCAGACAGACAATCTCACCAGATTCTGCTTCTTCTGTAATTCTTCTAGATACCCAAGGATATCTTCGTCAGCTACATCAAAGGCTGTTTGGCCCTGAAATGAAAAATAAATTGCTCTCCAGTAAAAACCATTACAAGGAATCAATAATAACCAATTAACAGCAGGGTTTACATACAGACACAGTTAAAGAGAATGGCTGACATAAGGGAATGATGGGGTACCACTTTGTTGACAATGTCCATTTCACACAGACTCTCCACCAGGATCCGACAGGCCTCCTCCTTCCCCCAGTGTGCAGCAGCATGGAATGGAGTCCAGCCATCGTAATCCTTCACATTGACATCATACCCTGCTTGGATTAGAAGCCTAGGTGCGAAGAAGGAGCAGAACAGCAGGAGGTAATTAAGCAAATCTGGTTTTGCAGGATTTTTGGCTATAATCTATGTTGCTAGCATTTGCCTGGCCTGTAACCTTTATCGTGTGTGTTGTCTGCAGAATCTGTGCTCAATTTGGCACCTCAGTATTCTGCAGGTGCCCTAAGTTAACTTCAAAAATGTAAAAGCCTGCAGACACACAAGGGAACCCACACACACACTCACATACATAAAAGCACAGGCTAGGTAATAAGTCTTGTACAAATGTGGTGTGTAATGACATTATGGTGCTCTTTGTTTATGGAAGCAGGAGTTATGTGCATTACTTTATTCCTTAGGCCTGCAGTCCTATCACATCAGCCTCTGTGTTGTCATCCAACAACACAGCTTATTCCCTGTAAAGCATGCAATTTGCAGTGCGAGCTCTTTGGACATCCTCCCAGGAGCAGATGGGCTAGGGTGTTTGATGGAAATGTATACCCAGTGGACACGGTTCATCAGTAAACTACTGAATGGCCTAGCCAACAAGAATTAGTGGTGTAGTGGGTAGAGCTGCTGCCTTGCACTCAAAGGACCAAGGTTAAAATCCCATCTTCTGAGGTACTCACCCTAAACTGCACCAGTAAAATGACCCAAACATATAAATAGGTAAATCATTGTAAGTAGCTTAAAATAGGCAAATGTAAAACAGGACAGTACTACCAGAAAAGAGAACTTGCAAAAATATACAGAGGAGCTGCAAATACCTCAAAGCAGATGTATTACCAAAGCACTGGGGGGGGGTCTATTTCAAAATTAGCAAGTTGTCTTTGTGGATGTGGTCTGTGATCAGTATTTACGAAGGAGATTAGGCAGCAACAAAGGAGAGAAAGGACTCACTTTAAAACCTCTGTATAGCCCTTAGCAGCAGCCACATGCAGCGCTGTGCCGCCAGACTTCGTGTGCCGCATATCGGCAATGTGGCCACTGTTGAGCCACTGGCGTGCATCCCTCAGCATGATCCGCTCCTCTTCTTTCCGTGCTGCCTCAATGTCCACTCCTAGGGGAGAACACAGGTGTAAGTGCACATGTCTAACCCTCCCTTTACACACTGCAGAATCAAAATTAACTGGACCTCATGTGAAGAGCTGGATGATGGATCAATGTAACCTTTCATTATAGTTGAGAAATTGCACAATCCTGGCGAAATACAATTACATAACAAAAGACTGTAAAACAGTAAGTACTGCACTGCTTACAGACATCTGATATTTGGTATCTGAACCTGTGATGTAACAAGTCTCTATCCTGAGATCATCACCATCACAGGCACACTTCCCTCCAATGTTTCAAAATTGAGATCTGGGATCTGATCACAGTCACTAGGGGCAGGTATGATAACAGCAGGAAATACTGCATTTCTCAGTTTACCCTATAAAGTTACTCCACAACCTGATTAAACTTACCAGAGGTACAGATGAAAACAAAAGCACTTGTTGTAAAGTAACTATCAAACTGTTCCAAGTTGACAAGCTACTCATCAGTACCATGGGAACAATGTCCGAAACGGAACTTTACAGCTGGAATTTTTTTTTGGGTTCAGAAACTATATCATTCATTCCCAACTCAGCATCGTTTTTAATTGAGGAAAGGAAAAACTAAACCAGGGAAGTAGTGATTACAAGGGGAGGGGCAGTTAATGTTCAGAACAGATGAAAAATATATTTTATAGAAAGCACACACAGTAGTCTTCAAACATAAAATGTAGCAGTGTCCCAACAGAGTGTTTTCAACAAAGATGCAAAACTCTGGAAATAAATTACTTTGAGGGTAACACCTTATTACTTTTTTAAATCATTGTCAACATTTATATGATTCAAAAGCCTTGTGCTGTGGACCTTGTAGGTTGAGCTGTTCCATGACTGAAATAGTTGAAAAAGAACCAAATTCATGGCTGCAGGTTGAGCCAAAAGGAAGAGAAATAATTGTATCTCAGAAGAGGGAGGGGGGGTATAAAAGAGGCAGCTTTCAAAGCCTCATATACTCACCTCTGTTGCTCTTTGGGTCAATGAAGCAGAATATAGACTTTTATACACTCTCTATCGTTACTTTGGAGATTTACTTGCACAGACCATAATTTAATGACTACCAGAAATGAGCTTGGAGTGGCAGCCAAAGTGCCACGTTTCATTTTGCCTTTTCCACTGCTGTCTATTCTCTGTGTCAAAAATTAAAACAAAACAGTTTTGACAAGCAGTGTATGGGTGGGTCGACTAAGGGTTCGCTGATAGGACTCACAGCAAGTGAAAGGGAGGACAAGAACCCAACGCACTGGTTAAGCTGTTACTTTGCAGGGCTTTGACACCATTTACTCCAATATGAAGATTTCATTTAGATGTGTGAAAGAAAAAGAATTTTAGGCAGAAAAGAAAATTTACTTTTAAAAAACAGACAGTTGTAAGTGAAATTAAAAAAAAAAATGACTGAAAAACAAAAAAAAATGTGGCTAAAAAGCAGCTTGTCCACTACACTACAGCCATCTTAACATGAAATCATTTCAACTGTTTCTATATATAGAGGAGGAATGTTTATACTCATATTTAAAGGATGTAAACAACAGAAATATTCAGGTTTTTTTTTTTTTTCATGTTCCATGTATAATCACATTCCCATTCACTATAAATGCCTGTAACTTTCCCCACATAAAGAAAAACCTCTATTATGGTGAACAATGTAAACAATCTTAATAAAAGGCCCCTAACAAAGTTACAAAAGCATGTTAGAGCTATAAAGGACAGAAAGAAATTACTTAAGAGTGACTTAACAGACTTAAGACTTAACAGCAGCCTGGTCTGAATTGTGGTGAGATTTGAATGTTTAAAAAAAAATTTAAAAAAAAAAAAAAAAAAAAAAAAAAAAAAAAACTAACAAGAGACCATCACATTTTTACACAGTGCAAGACTCCTTGTTTTCAAAATAAGTCAGTAAAATAAAAACTCTTAATAATACATGTGGCATTATGTCATGGTAAAGTCTAGTCAAGTATAAAACAGGACCAACAACATAGCCCAATCCTCAGAGAGTTTTGACATGAGGCAGGACGGACGTGTCTTATCGTGGCTGCCAGAAACTACTGGCTGACAGGCACTAGAGTGACCTGTGACATTAGCGTGACAAGGCAAACCTCCTGTGCAGTCACAGTATCTTTGCAGGACACAAAACTACAGCAAAGAACAGCAGCCAGAGGAAAAGATAACTGCATGGAAGGCAGAACCTCCAAACGTGTTTCAGCTAATCAGTTCAGTGGAAACCTGAAGGAATGGTAATTGGGAGAACCAGTAAAGTGTTACATGGTGGAAACAGTGTCATACATGCAAAATTCTGGGCATTTACAGTTACTAATAAATTAATTAAATCTAAATCTAGAAACAAAGTGCCACTTCCGCTTGACATCTCTGCCATACTACAACCTTAATATTTACATTTTATCTATCAGGTAAACCATTTGGCCACGGCTTGCCACACCGGTTGGCTCGTAGTGCAATCGCAAAGCATCCTTTATAACAGTGACATTGCAGGTATATCTCTACATCTATAAAGCTGAATTAATCCGTTTCTATAAACAGCTTTGTTTTTCAACCCACAGACTTAATTTGACACACAAGTATTTCTCACACCAAGTTAAATTTTTGTATAGTAAAATTCCATTAAACTCCAAAAAGCTACACAGTATTGTGAAATTTTAAAGTTTTGGGCTCTCTGATAAGGCTCAGAGAGGAGGGAGTAATGGTGTCAGATGAAGAGTATGAAGTCATTCATGCAGACTTTCTCGCAACACACACACACACACACACACACACACACACACACACACACACACACCCTTGCCCTTGGGTAGGACTGTATTAATTACAACCGCTTTATTCATAAGAGTTTGGCCGTTATATAATGTGTCATTACTTTCCATCGTTACGCCTTTCTGTCTCAGGCAACAAAGCTAGTAGAACATACAAATGACCTCCTGTTACAAAAAGCCCACAGCTCTGAGGACTAGCTAGGCAGTGGAGTTCACCAAAGAGCATTAAGAGCATAAGCAGTTAACACCTGCACAAGGATTATGACGGCTAAATTCGTCTTGTAAACGAGGCCTTTTGGGACTGAGGTATGACAGAAGATCTAGTACGGCTCAGCCAAATGAGGTCGGGTCCTCAGCTGAGTCGTTGGGCACAGAGAAATAGTGGCCACAGAGCTGACCTGGTTCTGTCCGAGGACTGATTGGTGGGGAGATATGAGCACAGCCTTCCATCTTCGTGCTAAAGCACCAAGGTGTTTGCTGCTAATGAGTATGTGCAAAGAGAAGGTGTCTTGCACTAGAGGCCACTACTAGTGAAGCAAAACGTGTTGAAGCAGGACTTCTACACCAATGAAGAAGGTATGCAACACTGCCAAACACAGGACCCTATTATCCATCTTTAAGTTTTAATCCCAAAGACTCTACACTTCATTTTTTTGAAAACTGTGCAGATTTTCTTTTTGTATATTCCAATCAAAATAAATTAGTCAACTTCCACCACCAGAAATTCACGACTCTGTAAACGTTAACCGATTTTTTAAATAAAAAAAAAAGCCAGCATCACTGATTTTGTGCAAAGTGCCTGACAGGCTCTAGCACTAACTGTGCAGCTCTTTCAAGGATCAGTGTGCCTGTACCTTGGCGATTTATCTCATTCTGCAGGAGTTCTTCCATTGCTTCCTCCTCTGCAATGTCCAATGGTGTCTCCCCTTCACTGTTAACCATGCCCACATTAGCACCTTGGCTGATCAAGTACCTGCAGGGATACACAGTATACAAGGTCAGTTCAGCAGCAAGCTTTAGAAAAGGTTCCTATAATATCCACAAATTAAAAAGCTTTACCATAAAAACTTGTGTCAACAATTTAAAATATCACCCATTAACACTCCATGTAGTTAGGAAGAAAAAAAAATATTTTTATTAACCAGCATTTAGCTACCCCCTTTGTCCAGAGTAGCTTAAAATGTTAGGTTTGTATAACAAACAAATATACAATTATTTACCCTTTTATACAGCAGGGACATTTTTACTGTATGAATATAGGGTAAACATCTTCACCAAGGGTACTAGAACTGGAGGGTGACCCAAACCTGGAAGTTTTCCATGACAAGATA
The DNA here is from genome assembly GCA_900497675.1 of Arapaima gigas. NCBI lineage: Eukaryota > Metazoa > Chordata > Actinopteri > Osteoglossiformes > Osteoglossidae > Arapaima > Arapaima gigas. Next base: position 603,755 of record UFQX01000067.1, on the reverse strand, counting down.
AAGGACCCAACCACTACCCTGCCCCTTTTCTTGAATGGTAGGGTAGGCAAATTAAACAAGTCTCATACTTCAAAAGAAAGGTACTAGACCTAAAGCTTCCAGCATCTATAACACTATTAATTGAAAAGACAACGGTTTTTGAGAAACAATGAGATTCAAAAATTGGGATCCACATTCTAAAATAATGTTTTGCTAGAACCAAGCAATCATGAATTAATCAGTTTGACATTAACTTTTTTCCTGTTACCATCTACACCCCCTGACAGTTTCCTGTGTACCACATCCGTCCAAGAGCAAAATACCAGTAGCTTTATACTGAAAAGCAGGCACTGTCACATGATACACATCGCATTGGTTTGTCCAAGGGTAGAACCTTGGTTGAGTGCATGGCACAGTTAGATACCATTAGCTTGCATTGAGATGAAATCCCTGACCAAGGTGACATAACATGATATACAATATTACCTATGGTTAGTCATCCTTTTAGATGGTAGAGCAGCATGCACATTCACACACACAGCAGCCATTCCTCTGAAATATATCTGGTCAGTGGGAAGAAACCAGCACACTTTTAAAGAAACCCACAAACATCCTTAGAGAAAAGACCCATAAACAATCACACAACCCAGGTGTTGCCCCAATTTAATAGATAAATGCTACCACATTTTAATCTAAGCTTGTATTATGCAGGACACTTTAATCAGTAAGACTTACACATGTAGTTACAACTGATTTTTTTTTTTGGGAGGAAGATAGTTTAACAAAACATTTAGTGCAAAATACAATCAATCAATTTCATCCGTCAAATTAAAATTCCCGGGACAGACTCCATGAGCCTAACAATGTCCTGCATGAGCTGTTGAGTGTAATCTGTTATCTGCATGCAAGAACACCCAAGCTTTCCAATGGACTGACCTAAAACACAACTCTTACAAACTTGCATCAAAACACTGCTGACACGAAATTAAGTAGAAGGCTTACTTTCTAACACGTTTGCTTCACAATTCACAGCACTCATACATACAGCATTATCTGTGTCAGAAAATGCTTTATTGACAGCACTGCTAATCTAGAAGTCCACTTCCTGAATGACAACTGTGGCTTCTTTCCAAGCCATCATAGGCGCAGTCCAGCACTTTAAATGTGCTGGGTAAAAACATGAACTGTGCCAATAACAAAAAAAAAAAAAAACCCCCAACCCACAAATGGAAGCAATAGTAATTCAAAGTAGCATTGTGATACTTACTGGACTTATATTAAAGTAACATAGTCCCACTTGAAGAAGCCAGTTTTGAATCTCACTTCCTGCTATACTGAGTCTTGAATTGCTCCAGTAAAAAATTACACATGTATAAATATGTAAACAGCTAAAATACTTTAAGTCAGTTTGAGGCATCAGCTAAGTAATGTAAATAAGAAACTTTTACAAAGAAATAAGTCAATAATATAAACTAATAAGTGCAACTGTTGGACGCAAACACTGATTGCCAACACTGGCTATGGAGGATTGCACAATACACAAATGCACTTTATCTCACTATGTGATCAAATAATGACACAACTGCTTGAAAATAAATGAACATAAAATCTGGCAGTACTACAATAGCCACCAGCAGACAAAGCTTCAGAAATTGAGACCATTATGAAACATAACACGATGCAGAAAACCAGGGCACAGCCCAGTTTGCTAAGTGGAACAATGAGAGCTGCTTACAGCTCAGTCCCAATTTAAATGTCGACAGTGAGGGTTTCTGATGTGCATGTGCCCTTTTCTATAAATAACCTTTCCATTGTGCCTCAAAGGTTAAACAAAGAACACCAAAAGGACACAACTCCATGTCAGAGTGCCAAATTTGGCTGCAAAAAACACTGCTGCTCTGGAAGGCAACCAGGAGGAGCACGAGTAACCACAAAGAAGCAACTTAAGGTGGTGAAAAGAGGAGGACACAAGTGAATGGAGGCCCTCACGTGATGGGTTACGCTATGCAACAACGCTGGTGTGAAAATCATATGGAAATGCCACCGGGATGCTGTGTTCGCTTTCCATCAGTCTCCCTTTGACTGAATGGGACAAGTTCTGTTACCACAACTCAAGATGGATCTGGTCTCTCCTCAGTACCATGCTGGGTGATCAACCCTGCTGAGGATGTGAAAATCTACACAAATACAAAACAAATTATGTTTTCCCTTCATATTCTTCTGCAAACACTGTATTGTTACACAATACAGTGATCCAGAGAGGTTAGTGAAAATAGCATTTACCTAAAGTCCGTATTTAAACACACTTCAAGAGGGTCAAAAAAATGTGTATTAAACAGAGATGGGATGAACAAATTCAATAAAAGATTTTTTTTACTACAGCAATTCAGGATAAAGTCCCTTGATCATGCTGGGATTTTCATATGACACATTAAGCACTGTGCACACAAACCTAACAGTAAACTGGTTTATCTGAAGAAAGTGCATTTAATGGTATAATTGAAATGATCAGCTTGGGGATTAAACACATTGCTGCACTGATAGGGGCTCTCTTCACCCTGCCACCTTGGCTGTCTACAGAAGGTGTGTGAAGGTTTTTAAGCAGCCTACAAGTGAGCTGAAGCCCACATTGGTGCTTTGAATCCAGCAGGAACATTCCCCATCTCATCACTCACTTCCAATGAGAACCAGTGGCCCTGTTTTGCAGTCAGAGCCAAACAAAACTCACAAGGAGGAAGATAAGTCTTTATTTTTTGAATTATACATACATCACATTTCCCCATGCTATATTCATGTACACACACACACACACACACACACACACACACACACAGAAGAAACAAGGAAACCAAGAGGAAGTGGCATTTCTATACCTTTATACAATTTGCTATGTCAACTCACTAGAAACAAGAGATAAAAGCATCTCGACATCTATTTTGTCAGTATGTGATATGGTTCCCTCAAGTCCCGATATGCATATGGTTCTGCTATTCCTGGCAATGATGCGCTTAAACCATTTCACTGTGTTGTGTTCACTGTATTGATTTATGCAGGTTAAAATGTAGGGCAGTTTCCATGTAATAATCATATTTCTGCTACATTAAAAAGGAGTATTTTCCAAGGCAACTTACACAGCTACATATGCTGAACTCCCTACAAACATTTACATTACTCTGCTGTATAAATATGTAATATGTATAAATCAGAGTGACCAGTTTACCTGAAACGTGTCTTTGGACTGTGGGAACAAACTGGAGCCCCTAGGAAGCCCATGTGAACACAGGGAACATGCAAACTTTAAATGTAAGGTTAGAGGAATTCTTAACCAGCAGAACACAGTTATAATACTGTTTATATAGCTGCAATACAATTCTTATTAAAATTCCTGCCATAATGTGAAACTTAAAGGGTTACATCATTAACATTTTGGATAACAATTCAAAACAACTTAGTTAATCCATCCTACTGCAAATGCACACCTCAAAGCCAAGGAATGCAAAAATGGCCGACAGCTGCAACTGGAACATAGAGAATCCCTTCACACCAGCAATTCTATGCTTCAAAACCAGCACAAAAATCCTCCAAACTAGCACCTCAAACGGTCCTAGAACATGACCAGACCCAGGCTTTCCCACCCAGGACTCAAAGGGCTGTTTTAAAAATGAGTTACCTTATCTATGACTATCAATGTGGTGGACAGAATACAGTATCACCCACTGGCTGGCAAGGTGGGGTATAGCATTTGTCAAGGAGGGTGAAGAAACAAATCACCAATTCAGGCTACTGCCAAGGACAAGACAGTGGTTTTGATAACCAAAACTTAGGAAAGAAACTAGATTCCCAGTCCCCATCAGAGACATCTAAAACCAAACATCATCATCTGAAAGTGCAACAAGTCTTTTAAAAAATAAAAATAAAAAAAAAGAGTTTACAGTCCCATGGGAAGAACGCATGGAGGAGGCCAGGGAGAGGAATATGAAGCATAAAGAGGTGGAGGAGCAGCACTACTTGTAAGGCAAAATGTGTGTAAGCTGCAGAAGGGTCTATAGGAAGGTTGTTTTATAGGACCTATAGCATGTTGCACATCTTCAGCAGAGAAAGACTAGCTGTTCCTGAAGCTGAAGAGAGGGCATCTGGATGGCTGTTGATCAGAACAGGCGAGTTGTGGGTTCAAGGTAGGGCTACGTGGAAGTAGACTGAGGTCCTAAGTAACCATGAGCAGGTCACCAGAGCTTGGGTATCTGATGGTAAAAACCCAAACCACCTAATGACCCCAAGTTATATCACTGACTATGTGTCCTAGTGCACTGCAAGTTGTATATAATAAATGGGAGCAAAGAAAGTAATTTAAACAAAAGCAAGCAGTCAAATCCACAGGCACAACAGAAACAGAACTGTACAGTGAGAACCTGAAGACACAGAGAAACACCAAACACTTACTCAGCAATGTCTAAGTAGCCACAGGAGGCAGCAGCATGAAGAGGGATCCAGCCTTCATTGTCAGGCTGGTTGACACAGGCCCCATGTTCCACCAGAAAGGTCACCATATCCACATTGTCATCTATGCAAGCCTGTAAGAACAAAACAAAACAAAAAAAAAAAATTATATACATGACATCTTTGCTGTGCTGCTGTTTTTAGGTTTACAGATCAACCCATTGAACTTGAGCCTGTCCCCTTAGTCATGACTGTGAGAGTGATCAGATATGCACTGAGTGGCACCCAGCGCATAATGGGTGAGCTCTGACCTGACTGTTTGCTCTAGTTCCCTGGGCAGTAAATAAATTTTGAGAGGACACTTTTCAATTTCAAGAAAGTACAGGGTGTTGGGTGAACTGGGTAGGGATTAAATACATATTAGCCCCAGTGTTGGAGAACAGAGTGAAAACAACAAAAATTGTCACTGTCCAAACTACAGAGCAGGGTACATTGCCTGGTTGTACTGTGCACTCAGGTGTGACCCTAGAGGTTGTTTCATTTTTATAGGAGCTCAACTCAAAAGGGATAATCTTGCATCTTCCAGCTCTGAAATCATAGCTTTGTCAAGCAAAAAAGCTTAACCTCAATGACATTTGGGTAATATTACTTATACAACTTGACCACGTCTTCATAACAAAATGCATGCAACTAACGTTGAAGCCACTAAATAGCAAAACTACAGTGTCCATCCAGAATACCACTTGTATGTACTACGGTGCTGAAGTCCACAGAAAAACATCTTTTGATATTGTTGAATAAATATTCAATAAGACATTTCATCAAGTCTTACTGAAATACACTTTTTTTTTTTTTTTAAAAACAGGGTCCAAAAGGACAATCAATTAGTTGAATAAGCTGATTCACTAAACTATAATAGACAAACTATGGAGCTGCAAGATCAAACTAAACCCATGTGTTGGAGTGCTTCAATATTTTATTTAAAAAAAAAAAAAAAAAACTCAGAGTGAAAGATCAGTATCCAGAATCAAAGAAAAAATAGAACCGATAAATGCTGTGATGGCTCAAACAATGAGCTTGCTGTAGGCATCCCTGTAGTGGATCAGGATGGAAAGAGTAAGCCAGGCAAACAAACGGGTTATAAAGCAATTTGGATCAATGCTTGAAGGTACTCTTCTGTCAGAAGCTACAGCCAACGATTCCACAGCCTACGGAACTTCAGGAAGCCGCACCTTTCCCAAGACTGGATGAGAACTGCACCAAGTTCTTGGACACATCCTGAGGAGGAGCTCACAACCACAAGAGCAGAAGATGTCATTTGGAAAATATATTGATAAAGTTCTGCTGTATTGTTAAACACAGAACTATGCCACACTAATAAGCATTCAGACCTCTAGAGCTCACACAGCAATGCTCTTCAAGTCATTTCCAGACTAGCACATACCAACACTGCATAACCAGGAACTCCTGGAGCAGGATAGGAGTCCTCCTCCATCTTTGGCCACTTGGTGGTCCCATGCACAAGAGATCCAAAAACCAACTCTATTGGTTCTCAATTTAGGCTCTGATGTAGTGAAATGCCTTCCTTCTGTACTGCAGAATGTACAAATGTCCTTCTATTCAAGAAATGTCTCAGAACTTTTTTTTAACCCACATTTCTTCTGATCCTGTCTGCACCATAAATCAATTCTATAGGGAGCTACTAGCATAATGTGTGCTGGAATAAATAGTATCAGGCAAATTGTGCTTTGGCAGTCGCATGCCTACATCTAAAGTTTTGTGAAATGCATTTGTATTTTACTCTGAGATGCATGTTGTTTTGAAAAAAAGGGTCTCAATGTATAAATGTAAGTAACAGAAGCCCAGTGTACATCCCCTGGTGGAGATGTCTGTGTCTGAGCCATGAACATCAAAAACCAAGACAACAGAGCACAATTAAACTGACAACTTGTGTGTAAATGGCAGCACCAGCTCCATTTTAAAACCATGCCACTACTCATCTGTTCACATACTTCTCACTGATTAGTGTAACTGATACCAGCTACATTAAGGGACTCAGCTGATAGCACAGCAATGGGGCAGAGAGGGGAACTGCACACCAGGCAGTGAGCTAAAAACCACACATTCATTCCTGCCACACACTGGAATCTTCAAGGCTTTGGGGACTAAACACAATGTAGTCAGTGTGTGGAAAAACAGGGTGCATTCCAGCACTGATAAAGATGCATGACAATGTGTTGGAGCAGTACTTGAAAAAGGACATGGCCCTGTGAAAAAAAGAACATTAATGTGTGAGAGAGAGAGAGAGAGAGAGAGAGAGAGAGAGAGAGAGAGAGAGAGAGAACCTGTTTGGCTGGTACTAAGCAGCAGCTACAGAAACTGGCCAAATCTCTCTCCCTCATTCAATCACTTGTGTACACAAACCCGTACACAGATACAAGCATGCACACTTCATTCAGACGTGGTCATTATTGCTATTGCTGTCCTGAAAAGAGTCAAGCTTTCCTCCAAGCTTTTTATGTTAGCTAGCAAATGAACATGAGCTTATTTAGCAAAAAATAAAGGTTCCCCATAATTGATGAACAACTAAAAAAAGGAAATACTCACTCCATCATCAGGATGAAGGTAGGGGATTGGACAAGCAATGAAATGCATGTTAAAAGGTCCACTGTAAAAAATACCTGTGAGAAGTAGACATTAGGTCTGTTCAGAGCCTTTACTGGACCACCTTTGTTCAACTTGTGGAACACTACACCCCCCCCCCTCCCATCTTTTCATGGTCTCAAATTTATTACGCATTATGAAATCAACATACTGTATGAAAACTTGGTAGATGCAGCTAAATAAATCAGGTCTCACATTCATAACCTTTCTGCAGTAAATGTCACTGGTGTTTGATTACTGCCGACTAATGTCCATAAAGAGCAACAAAATTTTTTTGGAAAGAGACAAGTGAACAAAATACAAACAAAAATGTTTGCATCTTCAAAAATTCCTAATTTAAATGTTCCTAACTCAAGGATCCAGCATACTCTGTTGCACTTCTTTGACAGTTTGTAAGTGTAACCTTTCAGATGTCTGACCTCAAGTCCCAAATGAACGACAGCTATAGCATGGGGCAAAGACTGTAAAATAGTATAATGATGAGTCCCATAGGCCAGAGAGGAATTTCTATAAGGCCTGGTGCTACTTAAATTGGTACAGAGAGCAATTTTGAAAGCTACTGTACAGAGAGGGGGTTTCAGTCAGGCAACTGTAGATATTCTGGAAGTGGATAAAACTTTATTAATCACCACAGGGAAACTCAATGCGTGGAGGTGGAACGATGGTGTCTTTTGTGAAGCTGTGCTAATTTGACCACAGCATTCTGTTCTGGTAAACCAAACTAGGAAAAACAGATCATACAGCAGGCGCTGCAGACGCTTAGTCAATCATGAATCATAACCGATTAACCCATACCACTGAAAATGAATTTAATGCTTAATGAAACATCTAAGGATATTTGTGTTTGCACATGTTGAACAGCAGCTTGGCTGCCAAAACCTCCCACAGCAGATTATGAGAACTGTTCAGGCTTCAGTCTGGCCCTCAGCAGAACAGAAATCACCATTTTGGGTTTAACAGACACCTTCAGCTCAGCTTCACAGAGATCTTACCCCTACAGCTGACTGTTTCAGTGCTCATTCATTTCACAAAGTATCACATGCATCAGCCTTAGCTCAGTACATTCTAGTACTGGACCACAATACAATCACTTGCATCATTTAAATCATTGTAAGTTGATTTGAAAAAAAGCAGTAGTTATAAAAATGTAAACATATCCCTCCTATCATTAGATCACACAATACCTCTATCCTGAAAGCAGCAGTACGGTCAAAATACTGCACATCAAAGTGCGTGCACTCGACAACAATTCTCTTTAGTTTAACTAGAGACTGGAGGGAGACTGGTCAGCATGATACTGGAATGCGCATATAAGGCATTAGTGGGAACACCATCCCGGTAAAAACAGATTCATTCCAACATTTCTTGTCCTGTATGCCAAATGACCTTACTCTCTGTGTGTAAAAAACTAACTTGGGTAGTACAAACAGGAACCAGCATAGACACGAACAAAATTTAGACCAATTATTTTAAAATGAATGTTCCCGAGCAACCACACATAGCTGCACAGTTCTCGACTAAAAAGAACCTGAATGACAATAAGTAACTGCAGTAGATTGTCTATTAGTTAACCAAAGGAAAACATACAGAAAGCAACAGAAAGTGCAGAAAAAGTTAAATCCCAACTACAGATTCCAGTTGAAGCAGTCATCTAAATCTGTTCTCAAAGCAGACTTCAGGGGGGGGAGAAAAAAAAAAAAAAAAGCTGAAAAGTAGACCATCCTGCAAACTGGTCAGGGCTTTGAAGGAACAGAATCTAATAAAAAGACAACGTTATCTAGAAGGGAGTGAGGTCATCCCAACATCTGTGAGAGAAGAATCAGACAAAACCACAAACAGAAGAGGATCCCCCAGTAGAAGTGGTGGAGAGACTGAGTTAGAGCCAAGAGGTCTCTGGGGTCACTTCCAACAGAAACACAAGAACATAGATTGCACCCCTAAAACAGGATATCAACAACTGCATGCATCTACCGGGGCATTTTGTCAAAAGGACATGAGCACTGCTCAGACAGCACGTCTGTCACTATAGGGGTCCCATTCCAGTGCTCCCTTGAGGAGACAGAGAAGGAACAGCTGTCAAATGAGTCATGGCAACATGTGTTCACACTCAGACATAAACACTACATATTTATACGTTAGAGGGTACACAAAAAAAAAATTGCTAGTACTGTGCTCCTCTGATGCAGATGCATGACGAAAGTACAAGCAGAAAAGGATCACACCTCTGAGGAGAATGTGTCATGGTCACATCGCTGAGCACCCAAACACTTTAATGGCACCTGCTGTAATATACCTAGATGCTCAGCACAAGCTTGGGAATCTGAAGAATGTACCAGACAGATAATTGCAAAAAACAAGCCTGGACACAAAGGGGCAACCTTAAGGACCTCATTGCATACTGCAACTGACCTGTTGGCCTAGAGTTGTCAGGAGCGACAGATGAGCGAAGATCATGCTGCATTCTGATTACCACACAGGGAATGGGGCCACAGGGATGCTTGCATTATTAATTAATTAATAATAAATCATTACAACTGACCTTAAGGTCATACAAGAGCACATGACAACAAAAAAACAGAATGCAAGAAGAAACACTTGGATTGCCACGTTTAAAAATTCAGCATGTAGCTGAGAAAGGGGCTAAGTGTTTTTCCATACTTTAAAAGGCATTGTACTGTCTTTGAGAGAAGAGTGAGGCTCTGCATCTGGAACACACTCTGGCCTCTACACATTATCTTTCACAGAATCAGGACAATCTCCTAACCCAAGTTCAGCAGGACTTGTCATCATGGAGGGAGAACTCTGAGGACCTACCCCTCCATGGAGATCCACTACTGCTGTTGACTGACCTCACCTCACGCAGTCACAAACGCCTTAAAAAGGAAAGGTAGAACATTAATCTGTGGTGTCCATACAGAGCAATTCCCTCTTTGCCAGCTGCTACCAGCAGCAGCACTCAAAGATCTACAGCACTGTTAAAGGTTCTTATAGAGATCCTACATTTAAACACATCATGCAATTAACTTTCCCACTGAAAGTTCTGAACAGTGACTGCAATAACACAAATAAGTCTAATTACAAAAAGATATTTTTATATAGTCTCTTTAAAAGTATGTTTTCAAAGCACATTATAGTTTAAGATGTATAGGGTAGAATAATAATTGCAAGCAAATTTACACCAAGTTGGGATAAAAATTAAACTAATAAAAACACAAACAGTAAACAAGAGAACGTGTAAAGGGAAGCATGCAAATATGTCACAAGAGATCATCTTTGGCAAAAATATGCATCAGATTATTGTAGGGCAGCAGGTACAACACTGCTTACAGTCTATAGCATGCAGAGCTATACAAAATGCACAGCTCTACAAATTAGATTGAAGAGTCAAATTTGATAACTCATAAAAAACAAAATAAAATATAATCAAAAATAATCTATGACATCATAATCTGTGATACCAGCTGTTGAAGACACTGCATGTGGACAAAGTGTTATTCTATTCAAACGGCAAGAAGAATTCAATCTCAGATCGAGACCAGCAAGCATACCAAGACAGACTTTAATGACTTGTGACTCAAATCAAAGACAAGATGATCTCTATAGAGAAATAAAAGCAACCTCCCATTAAAATAAAGAGCTGTGAATTTCAACCAATGAGCCTCCATCACTGACCTGACTACTATCCAGTAGTGCTTGTTCCATTCATTTCCTTTTCCGTAGGTGTTGCTGCAGAGAGAGAGGCCTCCTGGGTGCAGCGCAACTTTCATTTATGTGCCGGGTTGCATACAGTGTTGGCCATGAATATACTTGAGCTGGGGTAGGGTGAGGGGGGCATCCCAAGAATCTTGCTTCCCATTCTTCTGTGTTATTCTTCCATCTCACAGCCCAACCATGGAGAAGCACTTAGCAAAATCATCCTTGCTTCAAAGGCAGCAACATGGCCTTGCGTGGCTTTTTGAGCAGGTTTGCCAATAGCAACGACAGTGCAACTGCTGCAAGTACCAGTGCATCTGTTCTGCTGAACTGCTCAGTTACTTTGTACTTGTCTGGTAAATGTATTAAAACTAAAATGCAGTAACTGGTTTGATCAAGGAAGGAGTGCAGAGGAGTCAAGGTTTTGGCATTTTAACAGCTGACAAAAAAACCTAAACAAAAGGGTATGGCTAATGGTTTAATGAGTTAGCTGTCAGTGTAACCATACAGCAGCACACCATGAGTTCAGTAACACCTACACTTCTCTTCTGGGAAATGAGAAAGAATAGGCCACATCAAGTGTGGATTGGGGGGGGGGGCTTCAAGTCCATCTGTAGCCCTTCCTCTAACCCTCAGCTGGCTGGTGGGCTGAGCAAATGGCTCCTCACCCAGCATACCAGGGGACAAGTTTCCCCAATATAAAAATCTTCATGGACAACTTCAGGTCAGTGCATGGGAACAACCCCAAGCCACAGGCCAGCATCAACCATCCAGCAGTATGTGTTTCCACAAAAGGAATTCCTTACGCAACAGGCTCTAAACACACTTGTCTCCACAGTTTCTGTGGTATTGCAAGTTGGTTTGTGTTGACAGGGATCAGAGGGCACCAGCATCATGAGGGCCTCCCATTAGGTGGCTTGGTGGAGTAAGGACCCTCTGTGGCAACTTGCTGTAAGCCCTGTCCATATATGGTGCTAGGATTCCTGTGGAAACAGCAGGGCTGAGTAGAATGATTGGGGGGGTTAGACAGCTATACATTTCAACTTATTTTATACTCAACAGCCAGAACATTTCCAGTGGTGCACAGTTGGCAGAGTTTACACACAAAGTTTACTGTGTGGAGTTCAAGAAAGGCAGGTGTTCCTGGTGAAGGAACAGATAAAGGTCAGTGTTACCCAGCAACATGGTGTGCCCTCTGGCCACACAGGAAGAACACGAGGACGCACTTTCACCTCAGCAACAGAAATAGATGCTGCAGTTGTAGGGAGGGGAACAAACCTAACAAGTCTGGTTTTGACTAAGCCTCCTAAGGGTTAAACAGAAGACAGGCCTTCTCTCATTTATGTTACACGTATGTGGGTCACCTAGCAGGAGTCATCTAGAGTCAAGGAAACCTGCCGTGCTTCCGCCACGTGTTGGACAGTTTTTTTTTTTTTTTTTTTAACAAACAACCCCATCCACACTTATCAGCTTAGCGTGAAGCAGGCAAACATCCAGCAGTAGCTCGAGGTGGCCTTCTGTGCACCAGCATTCGGCCACCAAGGATTATTTATCATTCTCTTGCTGGAGTGCTCAGCCTAAAGACAATGTGCCTGTTCATTTTTAGCTTTAAGACCATTGGCTTTTAAGGTAGCCCCTGAAAACAAAGTGGACCACTGGGTAGGATGTAGAAGGGGCAGGCAGATAAAGGGCAGCTCAAGGAATGGACAAAGTGCAGCTCACTCGTGAGGAAATGGGCAAAATAAACACATGCTTCCTGCTTGTCTTTGCCTGAAAATCTTTCCTTCCCCCATTTCTACTGCTAATATTAAATAACAGCTATATTCACCAAATAAACACACCTCTCACTTTCCAGCAAAAGCAAACTGTTAAATATCTTGTTTAAAGATAAGCATTGCAGTTTTTTGTTCATTCAATACTTTGCTGAGTAGATAAAGCAAATTCATACCCAGCCAATTTCGGGAAACCCTTGAACACTCAATGAGATAAACGGAGCGCAAGTGAGAAACAAACACCACACAAGGACTGACGGAAAACTTGTGATCTTTCCAGAGCTCTAAATCAGATTTAAAGCTGGACAGGATTGTGTCCAAATTCATTAGCCAGGCAGCTAGTTTGCAGTTACGTCTCGTATTACCTGTTCAGTGCATTTCTTCACGCAGGATAGAACCCACACACATGCACACACATACACACAGTAATTACAGGCTCCAGCTGTGTAGCATTACATCACTGCAGTCACATGGCCCCTGGCAGCAGTGGAACAAGTGGCTAAGTGCCGACAAGTGCAATGTCAACGTGTAGTCCCTCCAGTGGACACTGTTGTTCCTTCTCATCCTGTACCCTCTTGGCATCTGGTACATGAATCACTCTGAGCACCATAGGTCAGACACTTCCAGGCCACACACCTAACCAGACTACTTAATCACTTAGGTGGGTTGAGGAAATAACTACACTGGGGGTCTGGAAACACTAATACTCAGTGCGTCGATGTACTGTAAAATAATCATAATCTAATAATCATTCTGCGATGTGGAAGCTGTGCATTAAATACATGTTCTTTCTGAAAGCACAACCTGCTTGTTGCTCTGAAGCTGCTTAATTACAACACCGGTGAGAAGTGTACAGGAAGAAAAAAAAGATGCATACCATTTGCTTCCATAAAAGGCTAACAGAACTGAGCACTTAATAAGCAAGCATGTTGTCTGCAACAGATACCTTAGTCTATAAAAGTACATTAGCAGAATACAGAGAAAGTTGCATCCTGACATTTTTTCTGTTTGGATTGATTCTGCTTGCAGATTGTCCACCTGATCAAATAAAGGTATCTCCCGTGAGACTGAAGAAGAATGAGGTAGTAAGATGAACGTAGCCTTCTAGAACAAACTCGGGTACCAGCACCACCCAAACATGGAGAACTGGACTCCCAAAACTAATTTGAAATGAGACCAAGAGACAAGTTAGCAGTCTGTAGGTCTCCAGGAAGACATTGTACATTCTTCTGGTAAATGAAACACAGATTCAGCAAAAGCTCAGAAGCACCCCAAGCCTTCTTTCCACGTGTAGACCATCACAACCCCTTTTAACATCATCCAAATTTACTCAACTTAGACAGCCAAAACCCACTTATAACCAACCACTCATATCAATTTTTATTATTATTCATTTACCCAATGCTTTTCTCCAAAGCAACTTACAAAATTAGGTTTGTATACTAAACTACAAAGTTAATCCATTCATACAGCTATTTAATTTGCACTGGAACAACACAAGGTAAGTTCAATGATCAGGGATACTACAGCAAGAGCAGACTGGAAATCGGGACCTTCTACTGTAAGGCAACAGCTCTCAAGTCACACTGCTGACCACCCCATTGAGAGCACTGGCAAATGATGTGGGCTCCAGTTAGTGCGTCACTTTCGACATAGAAATGAAGACCTAGAAGCTCTATCACAAGAACTTGTGAAATGAAATTGTTAACTTAAAATTGAGAAAAGTGATAAAGAGCCACCTGGGGCTAGAGCAATCAATCACATTTGCCTTTTCCCAGGTGTCCAAATTTGCTGAAATTTACCTGACCTTAAGCGTTCCTGAGTCTAACTTGGCAAGCCGACCAACATGAACCGGTTCAAACCTGTAACAAAGTTTTTACTCTCCAACACCCCCCCCCCAACCACCCACCCACCTCACGTATTTCCTCTCTGCACATTCCAGCTGAGTCCTGTGTAGCTGCAGGTAATGCAACCAGAAAAGGTTACACTGCACACAAGTATCTCTGTACAGAAGGTATGAGACTTCACACTTTGTCAGCAATGGCACATAATGCTACATAAGCCAGCCACAGTTGCCATCACTATGCATTTTGGCGACAGTTATGCAGTGGAAATCATGTTCAGTGCTTATCTAAGGCTTTTGTAACATATCACACAGCAACAGTAATGATTTCCTGAAGTCAAAACAATTTATCCTGATGAACTCAGCTGAGCTGAGAAGTGTGTTTACTTAAAACTCAGTTAAACGATGATACTTGCTGGAAAAATTTTTGCACACCTGGGTTTTCTAATGACTAAGAAGAAATAAAGTGTTGAATGAACACCCTTTTCTCCCAATTCACACTTGCCACACCAAAACACAAAACTCAGACTGCCGTTGTTCAAGTGGAGTTGAACTTTTCTAGGCTGAAGACAGGGAACAGTAATGGGCAGCCCCACAGACTCCCAGTGTCAAACACCAGCTGGTTGACTAGCATTTGATGCACAATGTGGACTGAGAATCGACAAAAGCAACTGTAGAATTTCCTCTACGTGACCATAGACTTTCAGGTAATGAATCTTAAACCCTACCATCCAGGCACACTACTAACAAATCCCTATTACAGGTAGAATTGTTTAAGGTTTCCTCAGCAACATCTAGCTTCACTAAGAAAGCAGCTTCCCAATAATTCAAAAGACATACCTTCCTTGGTGGCTGCAGTTGCCAGACCTTATGGACGGGGCAAAAGAACATCAATACAGTTCCCTTCAATGAAAAATATCTTGTGAGCATGGAAAAAGGGGTCAATTCCATCTTGGGAGTTCCAATTTCTCGTCTAGATTTTGGCAAGCAAAACTACTTGCTTCAGTCTGTCTTTCATCGTGTACCAGGACAAACTATATGGAAATCACTACTTTTCTCAGCAACTTTACACATTTTTCTCCACTGCCATTCAGCTTTTTCGTCAACCTGGATGAAAAAAATCTGGTCAAAAAACAAAGTAATTTCTTGACTGCTAGAAAATGTGGAACCGCAACCATTCTCAATTAGAATTCAAATGCAAAATTATTTAATATTTTTTAATGAACAAAATGTTGGGGCATGGCTCAATATAGTCTTGGAGAGAATAGCAGCAGGTGCTTCGTACACCTAGGCAGTGTCTGGCTTGGACAGTCTCCTACGTAACACAGGTGAACTGGAGAAATTGGCAAATGGACGCTGTCCTTGATCATGGTCCAGGATTCTGGTGTGAAACTGCAGGGAGGGAGCCACACTGAACCATACATTGAACCACCTCAGGGCTGTGGTACCTCTGGGCAGGATATTTATATACTACACAGGTCAGTGCTGCAGCAAGAACCACACCACTGCGATGAGGGCCCAAAGGGGAGGGGTTGTGAAGAACGACTTTATTAATAGCTTGGGTTTATGTCATGCCTTTTTAAGAAACAGTCTGCCTAATTACCCACAAGATTAAACATCCATGATACTGAGCAATTTTAAGGTTCACATGTTCACAATCAGCAAGTAGCTACTCTAATCTGTCTCACTAATTTTCCCTTACAGCATAAAGAAATTAGGTTTATTAAGTCAAAGATATTCATTTAACAAAAGCATTGCTATTGTGGGCTAAAAATGGTGTGAAGTCTGCATGCAGCACTTTTACAGGCCAAGGCCTGCATCATACGGTCCACTCGCCAGGCCTCCAAGGCATCTGCAGGTTCGCACAGCCTGTGTTGCCCAGTTTCCCCCAAGAGCTTCACAAACTTTGTCCAGTCCCACTCAACAAGCACATAAATCTAAAACTCAGTGACACATTTACCTTGTGAACATCTAGACTGGGCACACCATTCATTAACTCATCTGGAGGACATGACATCAAAGATGCAACTGGAAACACTGTCCAGCTGTAACACTCCTCCAGAATCCACCTAATAAACACCTGTAGAGCACAACCAACAAAACCAGAACCCATTTACAGTAAGACCCTGCACAACTACTTCACCATGGTGCAAGAGCAGAGAGCACTGTGCACATCGCTGCAAAGTAGACTGTGTGTAAGGACTTGCTCTGGGGTCTTCGCAGCTTTGGTACTTTTTGGCTTTGTACAAGTTCTGTCAGTTTTAAAATGGTTGTATGTTTTCCATCCATCTCCATGAGCTTCCTCATAGTGCTTTGGTTTCTTCTCAAACACATACATTTCAGGTGAACTGATGACTAAACTGCTCAGTGTATAACTGAGTGGTACACACACTGCTCTGCATTACAAATTGAGGGGTTACAGCAGGTATTTGAGTAGTGCATATTACATTGCAAGACTCCTTGGACAAAAGTACCTTCTAAATACAAGCTAACCACAACATTATTAACAACAACTGGGGTGCTCGAGGAGACCTAAGGATGGCATACACATCTAGGAATGGGCGAAATGGGCATGAAGTCCCAACAGAAACACTTACAATGAGATGAAATTGCTCAATATCTATGTGATTCTTTTCACTAAAATGATTTACATTAGAATACCTATTAAGATTTACCCACTTATACAACCAAGTAATTTTTAACCAGACCAATTCAAATTTAAGTACTTTGTTTAACAGTATTGCAGCAGGAGTGGGATTCAAACCCTGGATCTTGGAATAAACAGTGCCTACTGTATCCACTATGCTACCCACTGCTCTTAATAATAACTAGAGGACAAACAACTAGTAGCAAGCAGAGGGTCAGTAGTCTGTGTGCCAGGACAGTACAAGCTTCATGTAAGGACAGTATTTATAAGCAGTTTGTTGCCCTGCCTGAGTGATTCATGTTCAAGATCTGACAAGGATGGGAAAAGACCATTAATATCAACAAGCTATCACTTCATCCCAAGTCAAACCATTGAGTGTTAGTTGCATTGCAGAAGAGTTTGTTGTGAACTATGCCCGTCACACTGCCATTGGAACCTCTTGATCCTCAGACAGGAAGTCAACCAGCCAAATGCAGCGTGACCCCTTTCTGGTGTCCACCGTCATGTATATAAACACCTGTACACAGAGGCTTATAGCCTGATCAACCTCCAGTAGAATTAAGTACTGCAGCACTCACAGTTGTGTATATTTATTGTGATATCACAGTATCACACAGTCCATACTCACAGTATAGACCCATCTCATCCCAAAGCCTTCTTCAGCACATTATTAACAGAGAAAGTGTAAACACACAGAGGAAAAACCATGTCACACGACTAATACGGCAAAGAATATTACTGGTCAGAAAATGCTATGCAATCATGCAAAAGATGTGATTGGAAAAGAGAATTAAAATAAGATGATTGGGCACTAGGGCTAAAAAGTCCCTATTGATTTTATAAAGCAATAAATACATTTAGTGCAGTTCTGATCCCCTCCCAACAATCTACCTCTGTTCTGGGGGCTTCTTACAATTATCGTCATACTAGACAGCTTTGCCCAGTGCGACTCCTAGCAGAGCATAACCAATTTTACAGTGATTTACTCAAACAGCAAGGTATTCCTACAACACCAATTCAAGTAGCATTATGAAGGGAACTACAGCAGAGGTGGGATTTGATTGCAAAACCTTCTCATTACAAGACAAGAGCCCTAAAGAAGACGCTACCTGACGGTCTGCAACAGGCAACTAAACACCAGCACTACATCAAAGCTTTAATCGTTATACCTGACTGACAAGTAGAACTTTTACTCCAAATAATTTTACAAGTTAGCCCAGTTAGCCGTCGTCCAGTATCCATCAAGAAAATTCTTACCCTGAACGTATGCAGTAAAAATACGCTGCTCTTTACGACATACTACTTCATACTACACACCAACAACAAATAAATAAAAATGTTCTTTCTAACGGCTGCGGAGCCTCACTTTAGCCCGGCTCTCTCTACTTTGTATGACACACAAAATCTATGGCAATCAATTAGCCTACAAGAGACTCTCTTCCACAAGTATACGTGTACGTACACGTACACACACACACACACACACACACACACACACACACACACACACACACACACGCGCGCGCGCGCGCGGTGAAGGAGACCTGGTGCAGGGCGGTCAGTCCATCCACATTAGCGCAGTCAATATCGGCTCCCCGCTCCAGCATCCGCAGCACTTCCTCGGTATCCCCGCTCGAGCAGGCGGCCAGGAACACGGCGCAGTCGTCGAACTTCACCTTCGTCTTCTTCTTCTTCAGCACGGGCGGCTCGCAGTCTGTTTCCGAGCCCAGCCAGCGCTTCAACTGCTCGTTCCGCTTCTGTTTGGCATCCGCCATCTTCATCCCCACGCCACCCTCCACTTCTTATCGCCCTCAGTGGGGAGGATACACTTTATACCGCCGCTATCCCACAACGCACCGGGCGTGGGAATGGCGATGGGAGGCGGGGCTAGTGTGAACGAATATGTGCGTGCGTCGTGCTAGGCAAGTGGGTTGGCCCTGAGTAACATCGCGAGATTACAACGTTCTATTCCCGGGCTTGCAGTATTGTGTTATCATGGGCGGAAAACGGGAACAAAAATGTGAACGACAACCGAACATGCGTCACAGAATTGATCACTGATCAATATTTGCCCCACTTTGCTGAGATGCCGCTACGATTTTCCTAATTTTTAATGGTAAATTTTGCCAAAATCTTTAAGTTCTTGTTTTCTGATATGATCCCATTGCAACTGTACAGTTTTGTTTCTTCTGCAGTTTCTAGTATGGTTCAAAATGTCAAGATTCAGGTACAAAAACAGAAGTTACCTCTTAGAGGAAATGAGTTCTATAATGTCCAGATGTTGTGTAAAGTTTACAGAAACAAAGCAGTGAAATCAATATTGCAGAATCAGCCTAAAGACAAAGTACAACGAAGCACAATGGCTTTCCTTCAGAAAAAATACAATGATCTTTAAAGTTGTAATTATTAACTTTGGAGTTTAACAGTTTTAGTTGCATTTTTCCTACTGATGGGTTGCCTAAAAATGAAAAAATTGAACTTATATTGAACGTATAAAAAAATGAGTTGTAAACTAAGACCTAGGATGCATGAAGCATTGCACAATAAAAGTTATTTTGACATTACTTTTTGGTTCCTAAGAAAATGCATGTTAAGACATTTTCATCAAAAGCTTTTAACTTGTCTCAACTTAAAACTGCAAGTCACGATTGATTTCGTGAGTTACAGCACAATCATCTTTATGTAATTTGTCTGACCTTTAAGGCTTATTATGGCAACTGAGAGGAATATACCAACTAACTGTTTATTTGCCCCGTGTTCATTCTTTCTTCTTAATCTTACTGCAAGAATAGGATTCCTGTTTACCACAAATGAAATTGAACATGTTTTGCCTTTGTAAACAACTGTAATTATACACATTTTTTTATTTTCTTTAAGAAATAACATTGGACTATCCATGGCAGTACTTTAGTAATTTTCATCATATAACTTTTGGTTCGGAAAGCATTTTGCTGCACAGACATCTTCCTCTGC
The DNA here is from genome assembly GCA_900497675.1 of Arapaima gigas. NCBI lineage: Eukaryota > Metazoa > Chordata > Actinopteri > Osteoglossiformes > Osteoglossidae > Arapaima > Arapaima gigas. The sequence goes on along the minus strand of UFQX01000067.1, from coordinate 583,747 downwards.
TGGGTGTAAGAAGAGTGTACCTCTTTGGAATAAAAATTGCATGAAGTATGTACTGGGACTTATTAATTCAGGCAGTATTACACTGTCAGAATTCACAGCAGCCTCTTATTCAAAAAGCAGTTAAAAGTCAGTTATTATTTTGGCAAAACAGTAAGACTGGCAGAAATCCATATTTACACAAAGGGGAAAGGGTTTGGGATGCCTATTTGTGGCTAGTTATTATTAATGTTCTGAACAGAGGCTGTTAGGACACTTCAGGTACACTATGGAAATCTATAACATACTAGCCTGCTTGTATTGATAAAATCATGTCTGTACAGCAGTAAATGTTCTCGGTTGCATGAACAGTAGGATTTTTCATTGAAAGCATGCAAATGGAATTGGATCAATTACCATAGAGACTGCAAGACTGAGAGAACAAAAGGCTAGTTTTCGGTCCAGAAAAGTAAAATTCCACAGCGCTGAAAAATAAAGTCTGAAAACAGCTCAGAAGAAAGTCCAGAGACAGATACAGTTATGGAATAGATGTATTTGCATTTTTAAAGACTTGCTCATGATTATTATACATTTCTAGGTGACCACTGCGACCCAAGACAAAGCTTAATGCAGGACTGGAATAAAACATGCAAATACATGAGTGGTTCTGCAATTTAAATTTGCAAATTAGTTCTTCCTATGGTACTAAGTGCCACCTAGCCACATTTTTTACAGTATTACCAGTCCTAATAAAGTCAAATTACAAATGACAGTACCATTCAAAATCTGCATAAGACTCATAAATTACAGATGTCATTGAATAAAAATTAAATTGCTGTATAAACTGAGGTGAACAGGAAACATAACTCTGACAGACAACACTTGTGAAGGCATCATTTTTTTCCAGCTGATTGCTTCTGACTGCTTTGTATAGTATGTGAGGAGAAAACCTTTACCTGGGTAAGCCTGGGACTCGTCCACATACTGCACACAAATTCTTTGATGCACAAGAACACCACATTAGCCATAAGTAACACAACAACAAGATGTCCTGTTATTACCCTGTTAATATGAATTAAATAAAAATAGCAAACCTCAAATTTGAAAAACATGAAATTCCACATAGGTCTCTATGCTTTAAAGAGTTGTGTTTACCTTAGTTTTCTCTGTACACTCCTAAAAGGTCATGCATAGTTTTTTACTTCCATTTCAAAATGTTATTTTGAAACTTTGCCCCTAAGTCTCATTATTTTTGCTAAGAGAATTTTGCCCTTAATTTTAGTAAAGAAAAAAATGGCCATTTTTTGAGGCTCCCTGGTGACCTGTTTTGCTCTTTTGTATATGTATCAGTATATTGTGAAATGAGCTTAACTTTGAGAAATTTTTGGGGAAATTATAAATCATGTCAATGCGTTATTAATCTTTGGTGGATTCTAAAGATGATAATGTGACTGATGTGCAGAACTCTGAAATGGTTATATTTAATTGCATATGCAGAGCTCTATGGTATTTATTCTATCAGGTTTATTTAAAAAATAGCAAAACTGATCATAATTTATAATTCATTGTTGGAAATTGCAATACAATGCTACTTTTAATACTCCAGCACTAGTTACCATACTGCTTTTTCTACTTTCCACATCCAGATATTGCTCATTATAGCATGAAATCCACTGGGTAATAGAAACAAAAACATTGCCACAGTTTAAATTGCCAAGTAAATGTCCTGCAACAAAAAAGGTGAACAGTACAAACTTTTACAGAAGCTACCATTTAGTTTACTCTCTAATAACATATCAAATCCAGTCTGAAAATCACACCATATTGTTATGAAAATTATTCAGCCCAAGCTACAGTTCATTCTATGCCTACAGACTTTTTGGAGAGTAAACAATGTACCAGGCAAGGAAGCACTAAATGCTATAGAACTGAGGTGCATTTTTTACTAAGAACACCAGTGACAAGAAAACAAACAAACAATGAAGAACTTTAACTACACTGAGACAATGAAGAAGTTTAAAATTGTTGAGTGAATACATAAACATGGAACAAAATTCTGTGGCAATGCCTTCCCCACTACTTTTCTGGTGGTGCTATGTGCAGCTGGTGTGGGTAGACGGTCTGAGATCTGAAGAGGTGGAACAGTGGTTGTCACACAGCCTTCCTCCCAGTGTTCATAACAAACATTTAGCAGTATCCTCAGTATTATTTATTGATAGCTCTTTAAGTGCTGCAGAACTGCAGACTTGGGAAGAAGAGACATTGTAGAAAGTTGCAGCTTTAGCTAATCTGAGCTTTATTTTGAGTGATCAGACGAAGACAACTGCACCCTGTCAACCAGCAACCATGGAGTCAGACTTGTGTTAGCATGTGCTCACAGTAGCCAAGGCCAGGCCTCAATTCACCGAACTTGAAAGAAACACAATCAATTGCCTCCTATTATCTTTTTCATTCATTCACTCTGTTTGCTCTTTCGTGCAATCTAAATAGCTCACTCTGTTGCTTTCTGAGCTAACTGGCATTGCATACTTTAAGCGAACATTTTCTCACAAGTTGTTTACAGTGATTTGTCACACAAAAGGTGAGGTGTTGGGAAGGAAAACATGGCATAAAACAAATTTCTGAAGTGTGTGCACTTCAAGGTCCACTATAGAAAGCCATTAAATGGGATACTTGGTTTGTGTTTTGATGTTTGACTGAAAAAATAAAGCTATTGGATAAGGAGAAAATGAAAGGCACAGTGACTAACAAACAATTTCCCATGTTTGGACACAACCTTGGTTCTGATCTGTGTAAAGTGAAACTTGAAATGCTATAGTACTTCCCCTTGTCATTACTTGATAAGGGCTAAAACGCTTACTCTCTCTGGTGGGTTGATTAAGAATTTTCAGGTTTGCTGAAGTCACAGAAGCACACCCAAAAAATCCCATAATATTCACTGTACCCCTCTGACAAAATGCCTCTAGAAGGAGAAAGAATCACTAAATCAGAAGCACCTGAGCCCCCTGACAACTCAGAGAATAGAGAAGAGAAGCTAAAGCCCAGTTCCATGTTCCCTGACTCTTATCACTATGGAAACGCCCACGTGTGACACATTTGTCACCTCCCAGTATGAACCCCTTGACAATGCATCACTTCATGAAAGCCCCACAGCTTAAGCAACAGCTCAGCCCTCATCTTCTGCCCAGGCTGAAACTGTTAGTTTCACAGGTTTTGTGACTCCTGAGTTTTGTCATGCAGTAGTGTAATTTTCCATAAGTCAATCAATTCATGTAAGAAAAATGAACCAACTGGGAATGAGATCCGAACCAGTTTCATTCATGAATACTATACATCATTGGTAGAAACTGATTATCTTGCTGAAACTTGTATCAAACAGAATTAAAAATATTTGAGCCCCTAATAGACTTGGTTAGCATACCAAAGTAAGAATTCAGGGTATTCTACTAACTGACAAATTTCAGGTTACTAGGTTACAGTCCTGTATCCTTAACTACCATATTGTTAAACTGCTGAACTAAGACTACCTCTCCATAAGAAGTATATGGATTCACAATCTCTTATATGACCTTACATAAAGACCCTGTTACAGGGTATCAGGATGATGAGGCGATAAGAGATATTGTTAAGATTGGGGCCTATTGCATTCTGGTGGGAATGTGTGGGATAAAGTTAGTATTAATAAGGAGACACTCACTTGAATTCTTATTACCATGGAAAAAATATCTAACAATTATCCTGGCATAATAACTTAATGACCATATGACTTGGCAGTTGTCACACCTGGAAGTCTTCCATTCTCACAAAAGCTTTCCTTGTACTTGATGTCAAACTTTTGAGATCATTAGATTGCAGAATTCCAGCCTGTTGTGAGTCATAGTTTTGGTTTGCATTCAGACTAAAAGTATCTACTGGACACAAAGAACTTTGCTTTAGAACTCAGAACAAACAACTAATACCATATTTCTGAGAGTATTCAAAACCTGAGACCCAAACTAATCAAACCTGAATATAGAAAGCAAACTTTTAACTTGATGAATCATGACTTCTCTTAATACAATAAGGGTAGGTGAGAGAGACACAGCTTTAGCTGTGACAACCTTGGGTCAAGGGTTAGATAAATTGTTGATTCCATTCTGGTTTCTGCTGTTTCAGGTGTTATTCCTCATCTCATTCCAGAACAACAAACTGACTGAGACTCTTGTGTTTCTGGTGTCTTTCCACACTCCTGTGGGCTGGTCCCAGCTTGTATAGAACATGTAAGTCATACTCTACCATATTCACACCATTGGACACATTTTGTTTTCTATGAACACCATATTTTTGCTCATTAGGGACTGGATCTCAAACTCCATGAGTGTGCAAGGACACGAATATAATACATTCAGCTGTGGTCTACAAGAGTTGTGAAGTGACAACTGCCTAAGACCCTGAAATGTTATTCAGTGAGGAAACTTTGAAAGGACAAAAATAGAGAAATAGAGGAGCAGGTTACTGACAGACCCATATTAGCACTAGTGGCTGATGGGCCACATTGCACTATCAAGTTCTGCTTAGAGACAACAGCTGGGTTTTAGCTCTGTGCTAGAAACAGAGCAGCCCTGTGCCAGTCATACTAATTGTGGGACTTAGTGTTGGATTGCTTGATAACGTATCAGTGTGTATGTGAAAGAGTGTACAAATATTCCAAGTCACTAGACTTTAAACTGCTAAAATTTGTATACTGTTATTTTGTTTATCAGTAGCAATATCACTCTGCCCCTGGGCGATATTTTTGGATTGGAAAAACAAGATGCAATTGTCACCTATTTTTTGTTCTTTCAGCAGTAATCATATTACTGTACTTCCAGGAAGACATTTTTTGGAATGGAAAAGAGATACTATGGCTTCATGAAAAAAAAGCTATTGGAATGACCTTATTTCATAGAGAAAGCAGCTAATAATAGTCCAAATCTGGAACTGTTCATCCAGTGGTAATAGGCTTGAACTAAAAGCTAAAATTAGTAACTTTAAAAGTGCAGACCATGAAAGTAGAGACCATTGTGTTTGAAAATTTTAGATGTGGCCCATGGGTGAAGAGGGCTTTTACAGTGTTTAGTCTTTCAGCATCTCCAGGCTTTCAGCTTCCCAGAAGATGTGGTAGGTCACTCAAAAGCAAATTTATTGTGAAGTAACTCTAGTGCCTGTCACAGCCCATCCCTGGGCAAAGTGGATTTTGTTTTGTTGGGAGGACACACACTTTGGAGTATTTAACTTTCCACTAGTCACATTCTAATTGTGACCATTGGATTTGATCTCAGTCACCCTGGGCTATCAGACAGTAATGTTCACATTCAGAAGTGCTTCTCGTAGTTTTCTTTCATTACTCCCCAGGTTTAATGACCTCTGTGCTTCTAAACATATGAGTCATTAGTGAGTGACATCAGTGGATTACTTGATCATGGGTAATGTATTTACAAAGGCTCTCTCCTTTCAAGTGGTTTCCTTGATAGCCTCTACTTAATGTTGAAGGACAACTTCCCACACGAGTTCATCATGTCCTCCAGAAGTAGACATCAGAAAAGTGCCCTGCTTTCCATTTTTGAGCCTCTAATGCTACTGCTAACTTATCTTTCATCAACCTGTGACAGCAGCTCTGTACTGCATGGGTAAGTAGGACTATTCACACAATAGGTCCTCATTTCTACAGTGATATTTGCTTACGGGTCAAAGGTTAAGGGTTGTCTCTTGCTTTATGAGTCTACCCTTTGGGTAAGTAACTGGACAAGTCATTCATACCTCTATACCTACCATTGAGCCATGCCTTTCATCTGTTTTAATTGAACTATTTGTGGACATGTTTATGTAAAATGTAAAAATAACGTCCACAGTAATACCACAAAAACAATTAGAGAAAGAGACTTTGCACAGCTTAGCACAGTATTGTGAAATGGGAGTCAGCTGATGGAACTTGTTTAGGTGTTAGGAAAACAGGTGGTAGGATGACAACTATTACAACAAACTAGTGCTGGCCTTCAGGACCCCCAGTCTGGTTCCTGCAGTAAGCTTTTGGTATGGCCTGGCAGTGTAAACTGTGACTTTCAGTCGACAGAGACCCCACACTAAAGATGTGGGAAGAGAGGAAGTCTCTTTCTGCCACAGGGGTCCTACAATTTGTTTGGACAAATGTTTGCAGCAGGAAGTCAAGTCCTTTGTGGCAGACAACCTCTTCCCTACCCAACATCAAGTCATCACTTCCTTACCATAATCAAACTTTTAATGTTTATACAAGCATGTATAAACCCTAGTTTACTAGAAAAAAACACATAACATACTCAAATGTCACTACCAAACGTCAGTTTGTTTGTACAATATTTTAATTCTGTAGATCAGCAGAAAATTCAAGGAGTACAGCTTGACGATTCTGTCAGAGTTCTGCCTCTCAAGGTTAGCTACAGCTTTACTCAGCTTCTTCAGAATTTCATAACTTATACACCGAGCTGCCTATCAACTAGGGGACACTTTGCATGTGATAACCACTCTTTTAAAACTTAGAGACACTTAATATACACCTCTGATGTAGTCTTTTGTTTTGAAAATGGTTTTATTTTGGTTTTTTGGACAAAGTTAATTTTTTTGAATTTTACAGAGATTTTTACATCTTGTACACATCTGTCCAAAAACATTATAGATGACCCAGAGAAAAACATCAACCTAAGGCTGAAACTTACCTTGTACCTTGATGAAAATAATTTACTAGAGTCACTAGAGTCAGTGACATCACAAAATAGCCATAGATCAACCAGCAGAACACAGCTAAAAATAGCAAAGATGTTGAGCCAGCTCATACATATATGTCCATAAAGCGTGTGGAACATTCCTCAGATAACTTTAAAGATTCTGTGCACTGAGAAACAATAACAGGCCACACACACTTCAAGCAACCCTTGAATGCCTTAGGGGTTCATTTCTCTCTCAAACCATGTAAAGGCACAGAATTGGCCTGTTTATAACCAACCTACTTTCATACTGTGTGGATTTTTACTCCTGAATGCACTGCCTGGGTTCATATGTGGGAATCACCTCCACCTGCCATAAAATGTGGCTTAAAAGAAAAAGATCAGATCAATATTTGAAACTGGAAGCTTTCCAAAGAAAAATGGGCTACAGACTGGGTTATAGAAAATAAGCACATGACTGGTTTGTCATCTTAGTCATTTTCTTGTTTCCCAACAATATTTAGGTCTTTACCATTTATTCTGACAATTTACAGGAGTCAGTACTTACCCAAAAACCTTGCATTTACTACTTCTAGCTTGGAGAAATGTTAGAAGAGTTAAAGATTTCTTCTGGAATATCATTATGGTGCCTTATTGCTCTTAACCCTGGCTGCTTGACACTTTAATGCTCTGTGATTTGGCTCAAAAAAGTGATGGATGTATTACAGAATGGACAGGTGTCCATGAAATTTAGCCCTATTCCAGGCTATGACTTCACAGCCAACCAACTTACTTAAAATACAAGCTTACTGATGAATCGTTAAATCACAATCTAAATTTTGTTTTTATTTAAAACAGAGAACAAAGGGTATTTTGATTATTCTAATACATTTGGCAGAATAGTCTATTTTATTGCTCTGGTCCACACTGGAAGAAATCCACCACAAGTATGGCAAGTGTGTCATGTACTTCCTCTATTTAAGTTATCAGTTTCCCTAAATCATAAATCTGATGAATTTTGAGAAGATTTTTTTAGAAGTTAGTGCTACATAACCACTTCTGCTAAATCTTTCAAGTTTTTGCCCTTGTACTGTATTTACCTGCACTGTATCTGTATGCCTTTGTATTTTCAAGTTATTTATATGTTTCTTCTACCCAGTTCTGGTCTGTTGTTGAAAAAGGTCAATTATCACTTATTTTCTGGCTGGCTGTGAACATCTGACCTGAGGGTATGCTAGTAATATACCCTCTCCTACTGTTTTTGCAGGACTGGCTCATTCTGCTGCACTAATGCTAATGGGGTTTGCATGCAGGAAGAACAAGAGTCCTCCATGACCTGCTGGCCTTGGAGAAGTGACGCTGTACCACATGGTTCCACAGGTCCATGTGGAGTATTCCTGTGCTTGGTGTGATCCAAGTCTCATTCTTCAAACTGTCATGCTGTAACTTCACTCTATAACCTGCTCTGACTCTTAGAGGAGCCAGAGGCTAACTACCTACCCTGGTCCAGCCTCACCTTTTCATCACCTGCTCCCCATCCTCATATCACATATATATAAATATTCGCTGTGTTGAGAAATTTTTGTACAGAAGGCAAATCCTTGGCACAATTTTTTATTCACCCATAAAAACTTTTTCTAGCAGAATTTATTTAAATACTGACATGCTGAACAACTGTGCAGTAATGAAACAATTCATTAGTTAATACAATAAAATGTCTAAAATTTTAGTACAGCAAATGTTTCTATTATTTGAAATTCATTTTGTACACATTTACCAATGAAACTGAAATCTTTTAATCTATATTTTCCTGGATAGTTAACTCCAGAAAAGAAATTCATTAAAAGGGAAGTATGTCAAATAAACAAAAAATAATAAAAATGCCATGCTAATGTCCTTTCAAAACATACTGTCTTAATGTATTTCTTCTGCCATCAGTGTTACTTTTATTCTCAGAATATGTCGGTTTCAGAGCAGGATGAAACTGAGCAATATGAATCACTGGGTTTTTAGCAGCTGATGCAATATGACAGCTGCCCCTGTTCCCCTGCCCATCAGATAGAGTGAGTAACTCTCGCTGGACTGACTCCCCCTGCTCAGATCAATCCCAACCGCCTCCCAGATGAACCCGCATTCTGTCAGAGAGAAGCCTGGTTTGTTTTCCATCAGCACCTGCACTGCTGCGGGGTCAGGCCGATGTTCACTGCCACTGAGCTTTTAGCTTCTGAGGCTTCAGATGATGAAAGTTTGAGTGGTCTGTCCACTAATAATAACCAGTGCTGAGGTTACATGTGGGGAAAAAGCAATAGGGAAGGTTTGTCTCTTTCTGTCAGCCTTTGTTTTGGCTAATGGGACTTTCTCTTACTTATTGCACCTTTATATAATATTCTAGCTCGTAACTCATACTGGTATTCCTTTTTTTCTCGCGATATTTTTGTCCCTGATCTACATTGTGCAGACTGGAATGCAACAAATCCTGAAATGAAATCCAGAGCTTGACAATGACATGAAGCACACAAGTCTGAGAAGCTGGATACCCCACCTCCCCCTGCGGATATGTTGCCAGGGCAATGGTAGATGACAGACCCTGAAAACAGCTGCCAGCCAGGGCCAGCATGCCAACCATGTTGCAAATAAGCTAAATTAATGGAAAGGCTGCTGCCAAAATGGGGTCAATATAGGGCAGCCTTTTATTGTCCTGTGCTGTCACACATCCTGCAGACATCAGCAGTGGTGGCAGGTTTGCATCCTTTGCTGTGTGAAAAAGGGAGGTAACTGTTATGCTATTCACCAGGACTGCAAAGAATTCCAGCACAAAGGTTATCCAATATTTTCAAATGATTTGTAATCTATTATAAAGGTCCACCTTCACCTGCAAATCAAGTCAATTTGCATACTATGATCTTTGGTTTTATCTCATAGTACAGGAGTTTTACTGAAAACGTCCTTTTAACCACAAATTCTTCCTCTCTTAACTGTAGACTTGTCTTTAGTGCAAAATCCAAGACAGCATTTTGCTGCTGACCAAGGATCTGACATTAATTTCCTCACTCTCATTATCCACTTGTCAACTGTAGGGCTGAGGTGGTTTGAAGCCTATGCTGGAAGCACCATGTATAAGGCTAAGTAAAGTACACACACATTTGCTCAAATATTCACACACTAGAGGCAACATAGAGTAATCCCTCCACAAAGTTCACACTTTTAGACAGTGGAAAGAAACCAGAATAACTGAAAGAGGAGACATGGGAAGAACTTGCAGACTCCAGACAGACTGAGCCAGATTGGAACCCAGATCAAAACACACAGCTCAGGAGCTACTCAAAAAACCACCAGGACATTATCTTATCTGGAAAAATTAACTTCGCAGAAATGAAACATTTTGCATTCCACCTGGCATCATTCTAGAACAAAAACAGGAACTGAAGTTTAGTCACACAGTAAGACATGTAACTGCAAAAACTCTTGCATGCAAATAATATAAACTGTTGACAAATGAGATATGACACATTAAAAATTTAAATTGGGGTTTAAAGTTCTTCATTATCATGATTTTAATTGTCAGGAAGACATTACATTAATGGCTGTCACCAGGCATATGACTTTGTTCTAGTCAGGAAGTGGCCCCCAAAAAGTGTGCTTCCTTGTACCTATGGCAACCACACTCATGTATCCTTCACAAACTCAGGCTGCTATGCTTGTCAGACCTGCTGCAGTTACTGCAATTAACACAAAACTGCAATTACTAGACATGCAGTAAATGGGCTGCACCACCTATCACAGTCAAATGAAACTATATTGTAACCCAGAATCTCTCAGCTCAGTAAATGTGAGTTGTTTCAGGGTGGGCTATTGTATTAAAGCAAAGCTATGGCTGTCTCACTCTGCTGAGTTTCCATGGGCGGTGGTCTGGAATTGTACATATATGGCATGCTTTTTTATGTTTAAGCCTTTACCAACTAGTGTAACCAACATTAGAATCTATCCATTGGCCAGGATATTTTGTACTTTGAGGTCTAAAGTAATGCCACCTCCTTTTTATGAAATCTATTTAATTTGTTTGGTTTAAAACTAAATTTAATGAGATTGGTAATATGATTGAGATTTATAATGAGATTTTATATGATATATATATAAATACAGTCATGTAAGAAAGAAAGTACATTCTGTTTCAATTCTGATTTTACATATACAGTGCTGTGCAAAAGTCTTAGGCATGCAACTTCAGTGTCTGTTGAGAAGTACAGGTAGATTCTTATCTACCATCAATGAGGTTTCTGACTGGTCCCAAATTCATTCTGCAGCCTGAGAATGACCTCAAACACCCAATCTCAGTCATACAGAACTATCTTCAGCAAAAAGAAAGGATCCTGCAACAGATGGTATGGTCCCCACACAGCCCTGATCTCAACATAATCAAGTCAGTCTGGAAGTACATGCAGAGACAGTCAGAGTCTGTAGAAGAACTGTGGCCACTTCCTCAAAATGTTTGGAAGAACCTACCAACCTGTACCATAAACTGCATGCAGGTTTGCCTAAGAGAATTGATGCTGTTTTAAAAGCAAAGGGTGGTCGCACCAAATATTGATTTAATTGCACTTTTTATAATGTTTATTGATTAATAAGTATTCATGCCATTATTTTTGGAACCATCCTCACTTTATAGCATTTTTCCCACAGGTTCCTTTTGCACAGTACTCTGTGTGTGTGTGTGTGTGTGTGTGTGTGTGTGTGTGTGTGTGTGTGTGTGTGTGTGTGTGTGTGTGTGTGTGTGTGTGTGAGAGAGANGTGTGTGTGTGTGTGTGTGTGTGTGTGTGTGTGTGTGTGTGTGTGTGTGTGTGTGTGTGTGTGTGTGTGTGTGTGTGAGAGAGAGTGAGTGTACCTAAGTTGAGGACATGACAGCTAATCTGGTCTTCATCAGGTCCTAAAGTTAAGTAAATCTAATCCCAGGTGAAAAACAACACCACACATAACAGATTCCACTATGTCATAATTAATGTACCACAAAATAGCCCAGCATACAGAAGTCATTTGTGAAAAAATTAAGTACACACCATTATTTAGTAGTTTGTAGAACTACCTTTTGCAGCAATAACTGAAGCAATTATTTTCTGTATGAGAAAATTAGTCTGTTTATTAGTCTGTCACATTGTTTTGGAGGAATTTTACCCAACTTTACCCAATTGCTTCAAATCATTGATGTTGAGGACATTCACAGGGCTCTTATGGTCTCGCTGCAGCATCTCAAAGTGGTTGAGGTCCAGACTCTGACTTGGCTATTCCAACACTGATTCTTTTCTTCCTCAGTTGTAGATTTGCTGATGTGCTTCGGATTATTGTCATGTTGCACAATCCATTTCGGACCAGTTTTAGCTGTTGGACAGATGGAATCGTGTTTGCCTCTAGAATATTTTGGGGTAAAGAGGAGTTTGTGGTTGACTCAGTTACTGCAAGTTGCTGTGGCTGCAAGACAAGCTCAAATTATCACCACTTGCTTGATGTATTTGTGAAGATATGTTACATTTGATTTTTGCCAAACGTGTCTCTGTGCATTGTGTCCAAATATCTCCACTTGGTTTTTGTCTGTCCGAAGGACAATGTTCCAGAAATCTTGTTTGTTGAGATGAATTATTGCAAACAAACACCACATGGTTATGTCCTCTTTGACAAGAAGGGGATTTCTTCTGGCTATGCTTCCATGAAAGCCATACTTGTGCAGTCTTTTCTGATTGTAGAGTCATAAATTATAAAAAGATTGTCAAGGCATGTAGAGCTTTAGATGTAGCTGTTTGTTGTTGATGTGTTGGGACTTTGGAATTTCTCTGGGAATTGCAATCTGACCTTGAGGTAAATTTGCTGGGAAGCCCACTCCATGCTGGGAAATGGCCTTATAACCCTTCCTAGACTGATGAGCAACAACAAATGCTGCTCTGAGTTCATTGCCCATGTCTTTCTTCCATGGTGTGATGTTACAGCTTTTCTCAGTTGCATTGGCACCTTTCCTGAAACATTTTTATCATTCTCACTAGTTTATACAGTACACCACAACACTATAGTTAAGCTGCAGAAAGCCACAACTCACCCAAAACTCACGTCTCAAAAGCAAATAATTCTGTCAATGAATAGGTTAGTGATACCAAAATGAAAAGGACCTTCATTACTATTTAACCTATGATAGTCAAAATGCTTAAACATATTGCCAGGATGTCAGTTCGCTGTAAATATGCTCTTTAGCTCCAAAATTCTGACTTAGTCTTTCCCTACTTTCTCACTGACTGAATATTATTTATGTCACAGAGATCAATTTCAACACTGCAAGGTTCCACACTGCAATATGTAAACATGACTGGCAACTGGAGACACTCCTGGGTACACACAACTTGATCAGAAACAAATTTTTACTGAAATGGTCTCATGACAGTGCAATACAGAAAAATGGCAAACACAAAGAGAAAAGTCACACAGCATTGTGGAATAATCATGTACTATGGGAATCAGAAGGTGTTTGGCAAAAGTAAAGAGACAGGACTGTAATGTTTGATCATTCCTTATCACTGGTCATCCTGCTGCTCATGTCTGTCTGGCCACAGATTTTCCTCCACGTCATTCTTGGTATCCTCCCTTTGCGATACAGTGTAGGAAAATCTAATTGCAGGGTACAACCATCCCCTACAAATATTTACTGTGATGTCCTCACAAGCAGCATCCATTGCACCAAGCTGAGATAGTTGGTTATGAGGTTGATAAGCATGCACTCCATCCCCATAAGGAGCTCTCCAAAAGAGCTCTTTAATAAAATTCACAAACGGAGAGCAGGATAGGAGGATCTCCATCTGGATCCTTTGTAGACACCTAACCATTTCTGGAACATATTTGTTTTGTGAAATCTGACATTATCACTAAAAAAATCAGAATTTGGCAAGTAATTTTTTATCAAGCTCCTCTCAGGAACAAGATCCATGTAGAGGATGTCCAAAAAGGTCAGGAGATGTTGCTTGTTGTAAGACCCAATGATGGAAACCTGAGTGATCTCACCATTCTCTCATATGGCAGCACACATCATATTCTCCCCATGGTGGCCTGGGACATCCACCGTGGCCCAGAGACCTATGATATTTTGACTACGTCATGCTGAAACATGAGAAAATCTCTGTTGCAAGTAAAATCCAAAATTCACCTAACAAGCAGTTTATGACTATATGAACCATTACAACAAATACACATCACTGCAGTTTATGGAATATATGCTTGGAATATGTGCTTGAGTGGTAATAACTGTTGAAATGTCTTTCGTGTGATGGCCAACACAATGATTACATACATACATAGTTTTCAGAGTAAAATTATTCAGCTGAGAAGATGCATAATCCCTTTTGACCAGCAAGAGATAAGCAACTGATAATTAAACTAAATGAGGACAATAGAACTTGATCATTTGCAAACGTGCAATAAAACATATCCAATTTGTGGGAAACAATGAGAAATGGTGTTCTGTGGTGCTTACACACATTGTTTCGCAAACATTAACTATCATTCAAGAATTGTGCCAGAACAATCGAAGAAACACCTGTAACACACACCTGAATGTTCCAGACCACCAAGCTGTCCAAACTTCAGCTTTTACAGAAGTGGTCACTTGTCCTGATGATCAACTAGTTGTGTGTCTGATCAGCAGCACCTGACTGTCAACTACCTTCTTAATTCCTGGAATGGAATGGAAGCAGCACTTCATTTTTCCTGCGTGATTTCTGCATTTTCATTTACTTTTTGTTGAATAAATGATTACATTGTGAAATCTGTTACATGTTGTCTGTTATCTGAGGCTAGATACGTCTAAAAATAGAAGTTTGTGATGACCAGCCAATTACTATTTATGCTCTGATATATAAAAACCATTTAACTGAAAGAGGGTGTATTTTCTTTTACACATCATACTTTTATGTTTGTATGATAAATGTATTTATCTAATTATATTAATTAAAAATAGCATTTGTATTATTCACCAGTGAAATAGTACACATAACATGTTAACTACTTGTGTTTAAACCCATTACTCTGCTTGGATGCAATGGCCTTTTGTAAAATGTGTTGGCCAAATAAATCAATGTAAATTAATATAAATGTTGTACGCTACCATTCACAGCTTGACCTTGAAGTTTTTAGTATGCTTTTAAAAAATGGTTGCAGTGCTTCACCACAAATAAACATTACCCTTCTATCTTTGCAAATGTACCCTCTGCTTATCAGGGCAATTGACACTCTGAGATTAAACAGGTCCAAGAGACACTAAGTGCTGGGCAGGTGGAACACACACTACCAGATCCACTACTACCAGCTTCCTTTACACCAAAAATACCAGTTCTACCGTTACTCAAGAGTTTCATTGTTCTGTGAGAGTAAGCTGTCATGTGCCACCTTTTAAGAGATTTCCCATCAACCAAAAGGACCAAATAGGGCAACACAAACAGATAGATAGATAGAGAGATAGATAGAGAGATAGATAGATAGACACACAGACAAGCATAATGAGTGACAGACAGAGAGAGCGAGAGAGAGCGAGAGAGAGAGAGAGAGAGAGCGAGAGAGAGAGAGAGAAGGGGAAAAGGTCAGTGTAACTGAAACATGGCTGCTGTCTGGTATGCAGGCTGTCCTGTGAGAGGGGACTATAAATAGACTGAGCACAGAGGCTGTGAACTGTCAGTGAAGTGACTGCACCTACAGAGCAGCATGTTCTGCTGGGGTGCTGGGAGTGAGATGGGGGCAGGGAGTATCTGGAATTGCATCAAAATTTGCAGTAAGCCACAGTGAATGCAGCTCTTGTGGGAAACGGGAAGCCCTGGGGCACCCGGGAAATGGGACATGGGTGAGGTGGAAGCCACCCTGGCAATAAAAAAAGCCAGGTGCCGGTCTGGCAGGCCTGCTACTATAAACACATTCGGCCCTTGAAAAAGTTAGGAACTGGGCACTGGGAGAGCTTGCATGAGTCATGGTCCTGCATACAGATTCCCCAGATATTATCTGCCCTTACTTTTCCTGAAAGTCCAAGTGCAGAACTGTCACACTGCTCCTTCAGGCAGACAGAACCTGGACCCTTTGTTCTTCTACCTAGTTTTTTCAAACAGTAAACAAAACATTATTCATACATGCTGTGTTTGTATTAATCTGGTGTCCTGAGCACTCACAAAAACAGCATAAGGATCCACATCTAGCCAAGAAACTCATATAATAATATATACATTCCAGTGTTTACTGCAGTAGGCAACACACACAGATATCCAGCCAGCCTTGTCTTTGCTTCCCATATTCAAACCGGCTGTGTGTGCCTGTATGGCAGATAATAAAGAGAGCGTTAGGACAGAAAGAGAAGACGAATGAGTGTGCATATGGTTAAAGCAACACCACATTCAAGTATCACAACAGTACACCTATCTCTCAAACCCACATGCTGTAACCTGGAGTACAATCTAATGTTTAAGTTCATTCAGTCTACTGCTGCTTTTCTCCAAGGTGATTTACAGAGTTACACTACTTACAGGGACTTACCCATTATACATTCAGTCAGACTCTGATGCTGGAAAAGACTGAAGGCAAGAGGAGAAGGGGACAGCAGTGGTTGAGGTGTATACATGGTATTACTAAAGTAATGGACATGATTTTTAGAGAATTCAGAGAGACAGTAGACAGTAAATGACCTAAAGTCCACAAGGACATAAAGGGTTGGACACGTCTGTCGACTGAATGAAAACATTTATACATTTCATCAGTTTTTGCTCTTGCAATTTAGGGCAAGGATCTTACTCAGGGGTACTACAGTAAAATTAGTCAAAGCTGGGACCTCCAAGTTTAACTTTTATGCCACCTGCTACCATTCAACTTTCAACTGTTTTCTCATCTGCAGGACCAGGATGGGGATAGCCACAAATGCCAAAACTCTCAGGATTGCCTCACTTCTTCTCAAGTATGAATGGCTGTCCCATTGCTAAGGCTTTGGAGCTGGTTTTCGACCTTGGGCTCTACCTGTGGCCAACACCAAATGGGTGTCCCAGTGCAACAATATAGCAGCAAAGCCATAGCGGAGCATCTCTGTTTACCTTACTACCCACACCACCATCCCCACCTCCACTGAATCACACTGTGTTATCATTCAGCTACATTAAACAAGAGTCTGTTGACTCTTGTTTGACCATAAAGCATGACAGTGCAAACATGAAAGTGCAGTAGAAACATACTTGTGAAGTATCTTTTGTGTATTTAACTGTTTGTACATCCTAAGAACCAAATATGGTTCAAATTGACATAAACATTAATAGACATTCGTTCATTTACACAACATTTACATTTATATTTTTTTAATCTAGTAAATACTTTTTTCCAAAGTGAGGACAACTTTGAGTGAACAAAAGTCCAGGGATGTGATTGTCAAACTGCAGTGAATTAGTCCAACAGCTCTGTTTTAGCCAGCATATCAGTTGAATAAATAATTGTTGGGAATTACAAGTTCTTTTTAAACATTTTTAGCAGGTAATACTGTGCAGGCAGCACAATGGCACAGTGAATAGTGCAGTTGCCTCACAGCCCTGTGCTGTTTGGATGTGAGTAGAAACCAGTCCGATTTGTGTGGAATGTTCTCCTTGAGATGCTCTGGTTTCCTCCCACAGATCAAACACATATGTTTCAGGTTCAGTCTAAACTGCCTGTAGAGAATGTGTGTGTGACTGTGTTCATGTGTCAGTAACGTGCATTGTTATTGACACATGAACACATGCCAACACATTGGACCCCATCCAGGATTTGTTTCATAGAATAGCGCCCAGTGATTGTACAATAAACTCTGGACCACCATCACCCTGACTGAAATAAAATTATAAGGGTTAGTTGAATGGGAGGGAAAGTCATGCAAGTTTGTGGAAAAAAAACAAAGCAAGAGAGAAGTTGGCCCAAAATGATGTTTTTTATGATTTTTCTTGAATGTTGATGGGGATTCTGCATGAGTTCATTCCAACATGTTGGATCCAAAACCAAGAACCTTCACCCTTTTGATTTTGGACCTTTTGAACATTTGGCCATCAGCATCATGAGCTCAATGGATCCTGAGCTGCAACAGAAAAGTGTGCTGTGACGAAGAGTTGCAATAAGTCCAGGGACAGTGTACAGATAAGAATCATGTTGCTTCTTGAAGATGCTCATACTCTCAGTGGTCTGGAGCAGAGGGCATGAAGGTCATCATGCTGTAGTTATCCAGTCATGGCAGCTGGTGGTAAAGCTGTGAAAGTAACAGTGTATTACTCTGGCTGAGTACATAATGCTGTGATATTTCCAATGTGCTAGAACCTTGCCAAATGAGATTACCATGAGAAATGTTCTGTGTACCATAATAAACCTTCCTCTTCATACATCTTAAATTAATGACAAAAAATAATTTTGTCTTGGCCTATTAATATATCCTTACATTACCTCCCATTTGTAAAACAAAGGCTGATTATTCTGTTTTCCTTAACGGCAGTAGTTTTCAGGAACTGTGTCTTAGTTTACTGTGGTACGTAAGTGCTCACAGATTTTATACGAAGGACAATACTAACCTGGCACACGTGACCTCACCTTCACCTGTACACGGTTTTGCCCATGCACTGACAGTGAAGTTCTGTTTCACAGCGCACCAGATCCCAGCTTGGCCAAAGGGATACTGATTTACTGTTGTTTACAGAAGTAGCGGTGGCTTTGGCTCAACCCCCTCCACAGTTGAATGTGAGCGAAGACATTGTGGTGGAGCGCAACAGTGGTACAGGGGACTTGGTGTACTGGAAAAAAGATCAAACGAGCCTTGCGCCTATGTCATGGCCTATAATTTAAACAAATCTACTGAAGATTTTATGATAAGCTTGAATTCCTGAGGCAGGTGAACGGCAAACATTGCTTCAGTGTATGTGAAGGAAGGTGTTGTAGAACAATATGTTCAGAATAGCTATAATATCATAGAACAAAAACATTGGGTTTTGTCCCAATCTTGAACCTCTGTACAGTCTTAAAGTTCTGACAATTTAGGTCCAGTTGGTACATTTTTTCACACCTTCTAAAGAGTTATGACTTTCTTCATCATCTTATGTATTTTTATTTTGAAGATTGATTTTTCAGTTCATATGGTCTGGACAGCCATGACCACTCATAATAAGATAAGTTAAGATAAGTGGATAAGTGACTACTGATAGATGAATGAATGACTGAAAGTGTAAACAGCGTACTTTTTATTCATTACAGCTTAAGGTGAAATTTTACAGTAGAAAAAAAAAGACAAGCAAAATGGCAAAAAAAAAGAAAATCTGATGCCACTTTGAATTAGAGAAGATGTAGATAACACTGTCTGTGCCTCATCCTTAGAAAATTAATCCAAGAGCACATGTCAAGTGTGAAGGTGATGGACGTCCCCTACAAGCGAAACTATTACGCGGCTGCATAGGTAACGCAACTTTTCGAACCTGTAGCTTTAATAAACGTTTGTGGAGGATGATACTTATATACACACAACAATTCATGTTTACAATTTAAATATATATTAAAAGATCCCCCCTTACCCAGTTTTCCGCTGCAGGTGGTAACTTTCCTCAGCCTTGTGCTTCCTGCCAGAGACCTGGGAATTTGAGAGTACAGTGCAATATTTTTGCTGTTCCCAGGACTGGACTCTTATGGACTGAGACCAGTGTAGTCAGACCAGGGATCTGATGGAACCAGTCCTCCAGCTTAGGGTTCACAGCTTTAAGCGTTCCTGTCACCAATGGGACTATCTTGGGTTTCACGTTCTACAATTTCTCCAGTTCTTCTTTCATTCCTCGGTTTTTCTCAGTCTTCCAACTTCCTGATGTTTCCATCATTCAGAATTGCCACATCTATCACAACTGCTACTTTCCCTCTGTATCAATTACCACTATATCTGTTTGATTGGCCAGTACCTGTTTATCTGTCAGTATGTGCAAGTCTCAAAAGGATCTTGGCTCTGTTGTTCTCCACCATTCTCTGAGGTAAAACCCATTTAGACTTAGGAGTGTCCAAGCCATATTGCTTACAGATGTTCCTATATCCCCTGCCACTTGGTTTTACCTCTCAGTATATGTTGTCTTTGCCTACATCTTGCAGCTGCTACTAGATTCTGGATTTTATATATACACAAACATAAACATTGTGTGTATATATATATATATATATATATATATATATATATACACACACAGACACACAACATAGTATAGTATACAGTGTGGTAATTTGGTAATTTAATGAAATGAGAAGTGTAGTGTGAAGTTTTATTTTTGGTGTTTATATTTTTTAAGAAAAAAATATCATAGCTATACCATGTAACTTATCAAAAAAAGGTTGGCTAGATAATTATACAGAAGATAATACAATGTTTACTGTTATTTACTCAAAGTAACAAAAGATTAAAAGAACCACTGCATGTAGTTTTCATTTTAGATTTATTTCGATATTATTTCAATTTTTAATTCATTATTACTGCAATATATTTATTAAAATAGATTTAAAATAGTATTAATGTACTTAATGTACAATTAGATCTTGCCGATAGAGTATCGGGGCTGCGTCGATAATTTATACCGATAAAAATGGACTTAAGAGCATGAATTAAACAATGCACATTTTAAAAATAATTTAATTTGGTGTTAAAGTTTACACCAAGTTCAAACAGAATAAATACAAAGATTGAGCTTTCCTCAAAAGCAACGCACCATACCCCGTTCAAATCTTACATAACAAAAGACTGTATACGGCATGTTGTAAATATGTAGACTCTTTGCCGTAACTTGATGCGAAGCTGTCGTGCGGAAGCCCCTGATGATCGAAGTGGGAAACCCGATCTCTCTCTTCCTGCAGCTCCTCCATAGGATTTGGTAGGTACTGTTCAGTGCTCTTTCGAAGATGGTAGAAATTCTCTAAAAAATTCAAGATTATGGATACTAACTTCTGTATTTTTCCCTTTAGAAACATGCCGGTTAAAGGTCCACTGCAGTCTGTTCAGGTTTTCGGCCGCAAAGTGAGTATTAAAAGACTGTTTTATCCACGTGTATTGGTGGGCTAAGCTAACTGGTAAAAACCAACTTGATATATTGCCAACAGGCTGTTAATATTTTAATTGACTTTTATCTGTTTTTTAAACACACAGTGGTAGTGAATATAATGCTATAATTCAAGTATGATACTAAAGTATGATACTTTATATGAGAGTTATTTGAAACCCCTTTCCATTTCACAAAGTCTCAGGCCTTCGATACACGCAAACACAGTTTCGAAATTTTGGGCAACTGGTTACCTGTGTTACAGACAGGCAACTACCCGGGTACCGGACCAGTAGCAGATTATCTGAACTACACTAAAAAGGCTTATTGTTTATATGTGTTTACTGTACAATAGGAGTGGTGGTGGTTAAGGCTGCCACAGGTCAAGGGTTTAGGTCCGAATCCTCCATTTTGCTATAGTACTCCTGATCATGGTGCTGAAGACGGGTTAATGTAATAAAATCTGCTCAATACAAGTTAATATAGAGGGCACTTCTCATACAGTAACATAGAGTACTCAACAAAAGATCAAGAGACATGATAAAATGATACAACAGCTGGGGGTGGGTCTGGGACGCCAGGCCGCACTGCTGAGCCATCCGGAGGTGTCGTGGCCCTAAATGCCGATGAAGGATGGTGCCTACCTGATGACCCCGGTGAAGAGCTTACAAGGTGGTGTATTAAGGGAGGAGGGGGGTAGATAGGTAGGGCATTAGATGGGTATGGTAGGGCTCTATGCTACATTCCAGGCTGCAGGATATCTGTCAATTTATCCTGTATATTTGTACGTAATTAGATAAAAGGTTAGCTATAAATTTCATAACTAACAGAGCTATACAAACTTTATACTAAAACTATAAATTATGCCAGTGGAAAACAAGGGACTCCCAACAAAAAGGCAAAGCAGAAAAATAAACTTTTGGGGATCCAAGTGCCATTGGCTGCCCACCCCTCCTGGGCAGAAAACAGAATCCTAGGTTTCAGCTAAAAAAGAAAGCTGTGTAATAGAAAAATCATTGCAACTGCATAAAAGTCACCTGGAGAAAAGTGTTGGCTTATATAATAAATATAAGTAACAATAATAAATTGAGTTGGGCCTTTCCTATGTTGAGATCGGTACACTGATCTCTTGGATGTCTCTCTAAGTGTAGTTTTCCAAGTGATGGCATTAGGGTAAAAAACTGTGAACATGTGTATGAATGTGTTACAGAAAACGGCCACAGCAGTAGCTCACTGCAAGCGAGGCAATGGCCTGATCAAGGTGAATGGGCGACCCCTGGAGATGATTGAACCCGCCACCCTTCAGTACAAGGTGAGGCTGCCTTTCACAGCACTCTGTTAGGGACACTAAAGCAGGTCTTTTTGTCTCAACTGTCTGGAAACATCGTGCCCCCATGTAGACTTGCAGATTGAGCACACACAGTCTGCAGTTTGAGTGATAAAACACAGAGCTGCAGTGGTGCAGCTAAATGGGGAACCTGGATTAGTCGGGAACATCTGGCAGGAAGTTCAATTGAAAGAAACATTGCAAGTCAGGTAAAGAGGCATGTACTCAGAAGAATGGAAATACTGTGTTTCAGTCTTTAAATTTAAGATATACAGGGGATTGGAAAAAAAACCTGAACACTGATAAAATTTATTACTCAGTACCAAAGTATACGAACATGTAGTCTAAACCCGTTTGTAAAGTAATTCATTTTTTCTTATCCCTCAAAGCAGGGGGAACATGTTTTTGGTAGCCCGTGCTGCCACAAAAATAGTAATTTTGAAATCTAAAACTGGGATAAGTGTTGACATGAAAAAATGTAAACATTGTAACATTTTGTTTTGGTTTTTCTTTTTCTCACAATTTTTAAAAAAATAATGTTTTTAACACTTCAATGTTGTCTTTAGCTATTTGAAAATTTAATGCATTATTATTACAAAAAGCTATGACTCAAGACAATGTATGTGTTTTGAGTTGGGAAAAATTGTTTAAAAACAAAAATCAAAATTACAACCAAGGTTGTAATTTAACATTTCCCACATTCACACCACAAAATGATTGCTTTAGGGAGGTAAGAGATGTTCCCCTGGTGTCAAGGGTATTAATCTTGCAAATACATTTTCATATTTTAGTTATAGAATCATAAATGTATGAAAGTGTTCAGTTATTGTACAAACACCCTCTATACATTTATGCTGAACATCTTAGTTGAACCTTGCTTGATTTTTTTTTTTTTCCCTTTCTTTTTTTTGAGCTGAAATGCTGTCTGAAGAATTGGGTTTTGACGTGCTGGAATCTAAGAATCCCAATCCCAAAAATTTAACCACAGTGCATACCCAGAATTGATACTGAATTGTTTTGGGGCTACTTTCATAAAAACACAATTACCTATAATTTACAGTGTTGCAGAACAAGGGTTTTATTGGGTAAATTTATTGAATTATTTTACATGAAACCTAATTAATCTTATTAGGAAGACAATATTTATTAGGTATCATGCAAACTCCTTTCCAGTAAATCTATCCTGAAAGGAAAAAAAAGTGTAGTTTTGAGGATATTGCAGTAGAGATCTTAAAAATATATTATTACATACATAAATTGACATCCTTGAGGAGAAGTTGGTGTTCATGTTGACTTTAGACCAACACACCATGGGAGCTGCTAGGATTAAGGTGCAAGTGTGTGATGTGAGTAAGGAACACCAGTCTGACATTATCACAATGCTTCCAGCTGCTTGAGCCCATACTGCTGCTGGGCAAGGAACGCTTTGCTGGGGTCGACATCCGGGTTCGTGTCAAGGGAGGTGGACATGTTGCACAGGTCTATGGTGAGTCGTCAGTGGATGCAGTTTTTGGTTTGGGCTCATTATATATTGCATACTTGATAACCTGTATTGTGTGCTAGATAAAGTGAACAAGATGTGTAAAATAGCTTGTTGAAGTAAAAGACGGCTTAAGTACCATAAAATTATGTATAAATGTCCCTGGCGTTATTAATATGCAGCACTTTATAAAAGGGTTGTCTGTCTTGCAGCTATTCGTCAGGCGATTTCCAAGTCCCTCGTTGCATACTATCAGAAATGTAAGCTTTCACTTCCTTTTACATTCACAGTAGTTTTATTTTTGCTGCCTGTAGAGTGGTGTCTGAGCTCCCCTCAACTGTGTTTTTACTTACAGATGTGGACGAGGCTTCCAAGAAGGAAATTAAGGACATCCTGATCCAGTACGACAGGACCTTGCTGGTGGCCGACCCACGTCGCTGCGAGTCCAAGAAGTTCGGTGGACCTGGAGCTCGTGCACGCTACCAGAAATCTTACCGTTAAACCCTGTACATTTTATTTCAATAAATTGGACAAACAATTTTACTGTCTTGTATTTCTTACATGTTTCCTGTTGTCAAATTTCAGTTTCCTATATGTCAGATGCTCCTCTTTTTAAAGGAGAAGTTTAAAATATGTAGCATTTTAATGCTGCTTTTGTACTCAGTGGGAAATAGTGTTTTTCTGGGAAATGGGCCAATGCAAGTCCTGTCTGCTTTTTCGTATTTGCAATCTGAACAGGTTGACTTTTGGTTGAATTTTGCTTCTTTGCTTTTACTAGCTGGGACAAAGGTAGAAAGAAAGGAAGTTACACAGTAAATCAGTGGTCGACACTAGAGGGCGCTGCACTGCCGTTGCTTTCACTACATCTGGAACATCTTAGAGGCTGGTGGACCATATCACTGTTCCGCCCACCTGCACAGAACCACATCTCCCTGCAGCACCTCCGTGCCTATATTCTTTCTGTGGTTTCCCTACACCCTCACACACACACCTGTGACAAGCTGTGCAAAGTGTGTATTCTGACCCATATACACTACAATGTGTGCCTCCTGATTTCACATCTGCTCTCCACCTGGTCGAAGCCCTGAGATGAACATACAGTGGAGTTTGAAGTCACTGTTTCCTTGGACAGCTATTCTCTGCCACATTGTCCTCCTGCACCGTAAGTTTGGCTACTTATATTTGCTAAGAATATTATTGTACATGTACATCAAATTCGTAGTTCATACAGCAGTATTGTCAGTGCCATTATATTTTTAGTTATTTTTTGGTCTGAAAAACATTTAGTGTTGGCTTATGTTTATAAAATCAATATATTAAAAAAAGTTGCATGTTTGCAATCCATATTTTATTTAAAAAGTGAAACCCTCAAAATTTTCTTTGTGATAAAAGTGAGTAAAGTAAGGTCTGAATGTATTTTTAATTGTAATTTCAGTAATAAATCAGTCTAATATTTGTGTGATTAATCTACAGTGTATAGCCACTATTGAGGTGTTTTGTGTAAAGATATAGTAAATTTTTAATTTAAGTGCTCTGGTTATGACATCTGGACTGAAGAGAAGTAAACATTTGTGATAAATGACATTTGTCACAGTAGGCAAGAAAAATGAATGATGCCTGAAATCACTATTGACAGGCCTTCACTGTGACTATTTTAACTAAGGTTTACACATTCCTATATTGTATTAGGTGTTAAGATTAAATTTAATTTTATAGTTGATTTCCATTTTGTCTTGTCAATCAGGGTCTAACTGTCAGTCTTCAGAGCACCACAGTAAATTACACAGGTAAGTGTGTTATTGCTCTACTGTGATGCCTGTCATAAAGGTAAGGGATTTGTCATTTTTCATTGTAGTGCTAGTCTGTTTTTACTGTTTCATATGTAGTATAAACTCACCTCTTTTATAGCTGCAAAAATTAGTAAATGAGAGGCTTATTTTTTAGTTCATGATAAGGACAAACAATTGATACACTGATTGATATACTGAAGCCTGGTTCCAGGTTTTTTGGAACCTCTTAAGTGTGTTAAAACTCTTATAACTCTAAGATTACTTACTTTACTTCGTAATTTTAGTAACACAAATATAAACTGAGCTGAAATTCTGAAAATGTGACTTCTCATTTGGACCCACCTGTAAAATTATGTCATGACTTAAGTTTGAAATTTAACTTTGAAAGGTGTAGATATTAATTTCAGTAGTCAGTTGCTTGACTAGGAAATTAATAATTGACAGCACCCTGCAGGTTTTTTTTTTTAACAAAAATCAGTCAGAATAGCCTTTTTGATAATCATCATAGTTGTTTCCAGAGTGTTCAGTATCTGAATCCTGAGAAGATATAAAGCATAAAATTAACACATAAAAACCCTAAGACATTAAACTGATGGCTACATTAGATCAGCCTTAAATACCTCAGTATTTTGATCAATTTTCCATTTCTTTTCATTAAGTGAAAGTACATTTTGGTCTTACCAATACCTCCACCAGGAGAAACTCAAAGATCCTCTTTGGTCATTAAACTATATTCACTCATTACAATATAATGATTCCACTTATGAAATTCTGTAGTTGCTATGGGAACATGATTCATAGATGTAAAAACTTTGAAACTAGGGACCAAAGTATTTTTAAAAAACTGGTTGGATTAATTTATTTCCAGTATCATGACACTTCAGGTAATAAGCATGATGTAAGTTGGTTGTGTTGCTAATCAACAAATGTTTTCCTTTGACACAAATACATGATCTAATACCTTAATTAAATCATGTCATCCGAAAATTTTCTGGTTTACATATGAGTAGAACCTCATCAGAAGTCACTGTTAATTCATTTTCCTAATGATTTTGTGGAGATTGTGCTTCTATCTATCTATTTTCTGGAAAGTGAGGAATCTCTACCTTTCTCCATACTTCTATTTCCCACAAGTGAAGCTACCATGACAGCAGGTGGTGTAGTGGTTAACAGCATATAGGTTCAAAGGTTATAGGTTTGAATCCCACCTCTTGCCCAGTGAAGTGCTTAACCTTAATCAGTCCAGTTAAAAAAAGCTACCCAGCTGTATAAATTGGTGTAAAAACAGTTAGAGGTTATTTAACCCAATAAGGGAGACATTTTTTGGGGCCCCACACCTCCCCAGAATAGTAATTTTGAGGTCTAAATTTGACAGCTTAAATTAGAATAAAAATCTCTCTAGTTTTATTTTCATTGTTGTTTTTATTTTCATTTAATGCAACATTCTCTACAACTTAAAATTCCTAAAAAATGATTGAAAAGAAAGATTAACATTTCATCAATATCTTATTGCTCAATGTATTATTATTATCAAAAACAACAATGAGAAAATTTTTGTAATTTTTTTAATCCAAACATTTTTATGGCATTTAAGTTATAGAAAATTGGGCTTTAAATAAAAATTTTAATAAAAACAAAACCTACAATAAATAACACAACCACAAACATTATAATTCAATAGTTATCCCACAAACCACTGTTTTGTAGAGGCAGGGGGTCTGAATTGACCCCACTCCTGGTTTTGAGGGTGAAGCTCCTTTGGTACAAAACATCAGCTAAATAAATCAGTGAAAATTAGTGGATTTTATCTGACAGATTATTAAATTGATTCCAGATAAACTATGTGCCTTTCATTTTTTAAATAATTTTATCATAATCCCGCCCTGGTTTTTAGCAGCAGTAGTTGTTCTCCTTCTGCACCTGACCTCGCCTTGACACACAGCGGTGGCTTACTTACCATTCTCTTTTCCCTGTATAACACAGGATTCTGTTTGTTCCCCTCAGGAGAAAGTTTAATGCGCTCCGACAGAAACGAGATCTCCTCGGAGAGGTGGGTATGCTTAAGGGAAAGAGGGGGGCAAGAGCACCCAAATATCGGTCCACACCCAGCTGCCACAAAGACCCCTTTGTACGTAACACACAAATGGCCCTAGAGTCAGCAGGTGCTTTCTCACAGTCCACTGGTACCCCGCCACCAGCTTCTTAGGACACTGGAACACTTGCTCACATTTGCCTGCTCTAAGGTGACAAGTGTTCATGTGTACCAGGGTAAAATGGATACCACAGACAAGGCCTTCTCACCAAGGACACACTTTCTCTCCTTGACATGGTCATTGGTATGAAAGTGAAACTTCCAAGGTGGACACCAAACACTGTACTTTATGACAAAATCAAAAGAGGGGTGACTTGTTTCAGTGTCACAGGACATGAAGGAAAAACAATGTTGACAATGTAGCTCAGTGAAAGCTCCTCCAGTTCACCTATCTGAGCTTTTCACTATTAAGCTTCAAAATGTTTCAGTGAACAATCACCCCTCTTAATGCAGACCTTTGGTCCGGTGCTTTCCGAGCCAGTGCTGCCACGAAGTGTCCTGCACAACTACACAGCCCGCGACGTCTCTGCAGGTAGGCCCTCTGCAATCTGGAGTTTGCTCCAAATGGTGATGTTTATATAACCTGACAGATGCTGTTTCTAGTCTCAGTGGGGTCCCTTCTATTTCATTTTGCAAGTACCTATACGTAAACATTTTGACATTTGTCCCAAACCCTTCTTTCTTCTCTGATAAAATATGAAAGGAGTATCCTTTTTACCAGAATTGTTTATTGGTGATGCAAAATTTGATTAGAGATTTTATTTAGGTTCCACTTCTAATGACATCATCTTCAGTGTTGAAATATAATTCAGTTCAAAAGAGGAGTCCAAGTTGTGAGAGTTTCCGCAGATCATGGTGGAGTTTAAGCAAGCCTCACTGCACTATTGTGTTACCTTAGTCCCCTGCGTGGATTCGTATGTCCGAGGTTGTGACCACCTGTCTCTGCTTTCAGAGTCCTGCAGTTGCCTTAATGGAGGCTGGTGTAAGGAAGGTGGTCTATGTGACTGTGCTCAGTTCCAGGCCATGGGGGAGCGCTGTCAGATCAGTGAGTGCCTCTCTTCCACCCCTTGCAGCATCCCTGGTCTACTTATCCCAGAATCTTTTCTCCTATCATTCCCCATTTTACTGCATTGACCATTTCTTCTGTAGCTAAAGTTCCTCCTGGACCTAAACATTGTCAATATTGCTGTTGTTATTTTTGAAGGCGACATGGTGATGCAACAACTAACAGATTCTCAGCGTCCAAAGCTGCTTAAGCATCACTTCGAATCCAGCTAAATTTGTGTGGAGTTTGCATGTTCTCTCCATGTCTGCAAGGGTTTTCTCCCACAGTCCAAAGACATGTGTTTTCAGGTTAACTAGTTACTCTAAATTGCCGATAGAATGTGTGTATGAGTGTGTGCATGTATGGCCACACTGTGATGAACTAGCATCCCATCCAGGGTGTGATTTCAGAGCTTGCTGCTCTGTGCTTCATGGACAGACTCTGAACCCCATGACCCTGACCAGGATTAAGAGGTTAATGATGATGGATGGATGTTGTCTTTGACATTTGTGTTACTGTAAGAAATTTGCAAAGGTTGTGTATTGAAAACAGGAGACTTAACTGCAGGACAGCCTTGGTTTATGTAACCATTCCTAGTCTAGTCAGCCTGTCCACATCTAAATGCTGCCTCTTGTTCAAAATGAGTTCAATATTAATAAGTCTTAACTGAGCTTGATAGGACTATAATGTTAAACTGAAATCGTTTATTGACGATTTATAGGATATTTTCGCACAGAAGATCTGCATTTGAGTTAACGTGTATTTTTTTCACCCTAAAATACAAAAGTAATGTCTGACATTTGATTTGTAGTTCCTGCGTTTCTGAACGGTGCTACAGTCCAAAGACATGTTTCAGGTTAGACTGGTCACTCTGAATTCCTTGTAGTGTGTGCGTGGGAATGAGTGTGTCAGATTCCCCTATGACGGGCTGGTATACCTTGCCTTGGACCCTATACTTTTAAGGAGACTCTGGATCTCTATGACCCCACATCAGACAAGTGGTCATTCATCAAATTGGTTAGTGAATTGGCCATGAGTGTGTTGCAAATTTGAAACTTTTTTGTTGTCATATTTTGGCTTAGACAGTAAAATGTAAGACTTTTTTTGATGGTGAATGCTACTTACGTTTTGACATTTTCTGGACCACCATCTAGAGGAAGAGCTGAAATATACATCGACTTTAGACACTCAGGCAACATTGAAGCAACTTGAGAGATGAAACAGTCAGATTTTGAAATAAATGTGATTTTTACAGTTTGAATGATATTTTCATCGTTGTGACTAAATCAGTTGGAACTGAGTTTTGAACAAAATTATCAAACAGGCTGTTCTTTTAAATTTTCAGACTTCTCAGATTTTGCATGGTGTGGTGAATTTCACTTCTCATTTGCCTTACCTGGAGCTACAATGAAACGTTGCCCACCTGTCACCTGTGCTAACAGGTGTTTCTTAACACTTCCATCTAGCATCAGAATTTGTCAGCATGACATATTTATTGATTCAATGAACAGCTCAAAAAGAACAAGTTCATTAACAGCTTAGGACCAGCAATGAATATTGGTAGTTCAGAGGAATGTAAGAGTAAGGGTTTAATGCAATTATCTTTAACGCCTTTAGCATTTTACCTTTCTGTTCACTATAATTAACCAATTTTACATCTATCAGCCTCTCATAGATTTCAGATCATCCTCACCTATTTTTGGTGATTCATTGATGTAAAAGTATTTGTCTTTCTTAAGGTATGAGCTTGTGTTCGATAGGAAGGCAATGTATCCAGGAGTATTTCAAAGAGATAACTATAGCAACTCAGATTTAAAGACAGGAGTCACCCGAAGCTCTCAAGTTAAACAAATTATCTCTTTCAAAGTCTCTAATCCACTTCTGATTTACTGTAAATGTGCCGAATATGCACAAAGTCACTAGAGTAAGAGCTTTGCTTTTACATCAGGTTAAGCTCACTACTTAACTCCTGTGCCTGTACTGTATCAAGTAGCAGGTTTACATTAAAGCCCTCATGGCCACGACAGCAGGTGGACACCATCCCCATTTACAGGAAGGCCAGCCTGGTCTCTGGGGAGATGTATGCTTAGATTGTTTGTAATCTCTGGGCCATGAACAACTGCACTCATTCTTTGCAAAGTGCCGTCTCCATTAAACTCTGGGAGAAACAAACCCTTTAGACGTTAGTTTTGGGCATAACGCTGTGGCACGGTGTGGTCCAGTGGCTTCAGTTTGACAAAGACAGCTTTGAGCTTGCTGGCACCATGGCGCTGTATTCACCACTATCTGTCTGCTGCAGGTGAGGTGTGTAAAGGTTCTTTTCCACAACAGTCTGCCATTAAGTGTTTGAAAGCTTGAACAATTTGAAGAGGTAAAAAACATGGATAAGGAAAAGGGGGAATAGGTAGATTCCCAAACAAAGAGCTGTCTTAGAACTTTAATTTTGCATTTGTATTTATTCATGTAGCAAATGCTTTTCTCCTAAATGATGTACAGCTCAAGCTTGTGATTTGCAGCTACGTAGACGCTTCTATATAGTTATATAATTATACACTTTCAACAGCAGTATTCAGCTGGTCTTTCAGTCTTTATGTTGTTTAGGGTTAGGGTTAATGGAATATTTAGTCAATGGAATGATTAACAGCAGTTACTGTTTTAAGCAGTGGTTCATGAGTGTTTACATGGTGAACCTGGCCATAAAACAAAAGTTTTTCTATTTCAGTCTTTCAGACAAGTCTTTAGTCTATGACTTTGACTGCAAATTGGCATGGGTGATTTAGAAAAAAATGACAGGTACAGCATTTTAAATTTTGTAGCCAAAAAGCTAATTCAGTGCATAAAAGTATCAAACTTTGATGCTCTTGCTATGATGCTAAAATCCTGGGGCTTATCTGTAGAATAAAAAAATAATTTTTTGAGTCACCACTTTTCTATCAAATAAGTTGCTGGTTTATATGCAAATGTAAATTCCAAAATCTGGCATTTCATAGTGTTGACAAAGTTTTATAGGTGCACAGTTATATATATCTTATTACACAGTAATCCCTCAGTATCCAAATTCTCAATATACAAATTTTTGCTAACATAGCTCAGAAAATATTGCTATCTGTATGGAAACCTTGCTGTAACAAATTTTTATCTAAAGCCTATCTCAAATAAAAAAAACAAATTATGTACATAAAAATCTAAATAAATTTTAAAAAAATCAACAAATAAGTACATGCAGGGCTTTACAGTGTACTATTATAAAATTATGTATTGTAATAAACTGTATTATGTACTGTTACAAATTTATCTGAAGTGAAAGTTTGAAATGTGTGCGCTGATATCTTATCAGTTGTTTCCACCATCGCCTTTGTCTGACTGCATCCGGCAGTGTCTCTGCATTTATTGTGATTTAACCTGTATAAGTCAGCTGGCCCATTGGTCTTCAGTGGAAGAAGAAGAGGAGCAAGGCTTTTCCCTTTCTGATCAAGAAACCTTTAAATGGAGTTTTAGAGCAGCAAACACAATGATATCACTAATTATCAAACAAGACATAAACAGGATTCTTGCTTTGAAGAATACAATTGAAGATGTTACTGAAGCTTATAAGAAGACTTACGAAATAAATTTACATGAAGGCAAAGTTCCATTTTGAATTTTTTCTCCCCACATCACATCCACCCTAATCCATGCTTCCGATGGAGACAAGTGATGCAGCTTTACAAAACAAACCTCACAAGCCTCTCTTCTTCACTATATTTGATGAGTACCCAGTAATAACTGCTGGCCTTGTTTGTTTAAACTGTCATCTGCAATGTTTTTAACTAAATTTAGTTTTAAAAACAGACCTGTTTATTTAAATGCTGGGAGTGGCACTAACATGTGAAATGTCCTGTACTGTACATACTGTACCTCACATTAGAAGTATGCAAATTGATGACAAAATTATGTTTTCTCATTAGATAACTGGTGTTTACAGTGCTTTTCATGCTGAACTCATGGGTTGATAATTATTATGTAGGTGTTCTCCAATGGGCTGGGAGCGCATCATTTTTTTCTAATTTAAAATAATGGGAAATAACCACTCAATGTCTAAAATTTCTATACTTAAAATACATATCAGGGAATACACAAATATGCAACAAATGCTGTTTCTAATGACATACTGATGTATATAAGCTGTTCAAGTGACAGGATGGCTCAATGAGTAGTGCTGCTGCCTCACAGCACCTGGAATGTTTGGATGTGGGTTTGGTTTTGATTTCAGTTTTGGTTTTCCTCTTGCAACCAAAAGACATGTGTTTCAGGTTAACTGGTTACTCTCAGCATTTGAGCGCTAATAGCTAACCTAGGGTCTACTGGACAAGTTGCCATAAAATCAATTTTGTGTGCATGTAAAAAGTAAAATGTTCATTTGCTTTTGAAGATATAAAGAAGTATAATGTGACAGTTCATGATCATTTTCTCTGATCTAATGTATGACAATAATTTTTAAAATCCAGATCCACTAAACATCTTCTGACAGAAATATATTTCTGAATTCAGTTCCCAACATGGGACAGGACAGGGATGGAATCTGCCGGTCTTGGGGGCAGCACCACTTTGAGACGTTTGATGGGATGTACTACTACTTCCCAGGGAGGTGCTCCTATGTCCTTGCCAAAGACTGCCACCAGACTGAGCCGCAGTACACAGTGTGGGTAGGTCACAGACACCATAGCTGGATGACCATCCACAGCTCTGCCTAATGTGCCTTTTGTCCTTTGTATGATTCTTTCCTCAATTCCATGTCATTAATGATTTTACATTGCTTAATATTGAAATTACAGTCCTGCTTTTAGGCTTGCATGTGGATTTTTAATTTTGAAAAGCCTCCTAATGGTTACAGCCTGCATAAAAACCTGCAAGTGAAGAAAACAAACATATTTTCCTGCATTGTAACCTTTTTAACAGCCCTCTGCATATCTCCTAGGTCCACAATAGCCGGGACTGTGAGGGCCCTGTGTACTCTTGCACTCGCTCGCTCAGTCTTCACTTCCCCAATGAGGAGGAGATCCACATCGTAGGATACCAAGTCCACAAGGGGGGCATCAGGTAACTGAGGGTCCGTCTGGGCAGGAATGAGGTAGCCAGACTGGGAAGGGGTGGATTAAGGCACTGTGGACAACTTGTCTTGTCAAGTTTGGCAAAGATGAGCCAAAAGTGTAGAAAATACCTATATTGCAGCAATGACTTTTATGAGGAAAACAGTGTTCCCACTCATATATTTTAAAGACTTTAAAACTACATTTAATACTATCAAATGAATTTCAATCAGAAAAACCTTCTATATACCTTCTTATCCAGGTGCAGAAAATGTTGCCACTGATCACATCCCCTGGAAGCAACTATTACCAGCAGAAATTAGGCTGAATTTTTAATTGTGTATATATATATATATATATATATATATATATATATATATATATATATATATATGTGATTTATCTTGGTCAGTTTCACAGTTAATTTCTTTTCACAAGACAGTGGCAAGACTTTGCTGTAGAATGTGTAATTCACCGGTCTAGTGGAAACAGCTCAAATCTAATCCATGTAAACCCATGGTTGGTCTATGATCTTTTCTTTCTCCTCTGGCCAGGCTGAGTTTGCCACAGACGATCCACAATGTCTTCATCGAGAGGCTGGCGGACTACATCCTGGTGAAGAGCACGTTCGGGTTCTCTCTGGCCTGGGACGGCAGCTCTGGCGTCTACATCAAAATGACAGAAGAGCACAAAGGACGCGCTTGTGGGCTTTGCGGGAACTACAATGATGACGGATCGGATGACTTCACCACCAGCTATGGTAGGACAAACGGGTCCAGGCAGCACTTATCCAGTCATTCGTCACCAGACTGAGGCTGGGCTTTGCCGCCATGCCTGGTCAGGATGTTGGACTGTCACAGGCAGGGATCTTGCTTTTGTGGCACTCTGAAGAATGGGAAGCCTTTGGACTGCTTGAGGTCCAGAAACGTGATACAGTGATGACAGGCAGCCTGCAGGCAAATTGGACCTAATGTTTTGTGGTCAAACCACTGTGCTTTTAGCAGCGTCGGGGGAATAAAAACTCCCTCCCCCCTCAGTGGACACTTACAATGACAAATTGTGCCCAGTGGAAAGTGCTTTTAATATTTCCTTGAGGGCTGCTTAGCTTGTTGTTGGTTGTATTTTTTCTGTTTTCCCTCCTAATGTAATTGTGGCAATTTTCTCAGTTTTTGTGTCTCCCCATTGAAAGATGACACCCAGGACAACTCAGGAGGGGTGAATTTAGACACACCTCCTCAGATGGTGTGTACTATGAACCATCTACTTCTCTTCATGATGCAGGCAGTTGGCTTTAATAGATGACCTAGCACACATGAAG
Source organism: Arapaima gigas (assembly GCA_900497675.1). Lineage (NCBI taxonomy): Eukaryota > Metazoa > Chordata > Actinopteri > Osteoglossiformes > Osteoglossidae > Arapaima > Arapaima gigas. Next base: position 548,889 of record UFQX01000067.1, on the reverse strand, counting down.
GACAGCAATATATACCTGATTCCAGCAGCTATTGTACATGTGTGGTGGTGCTGGTGGAGGAACCTCAACCACCTCCCCAGCCCAAAGGAGCAGGATCCAACTTATGTTTCTCAGGGCCTCTTTACTGCTAGTGTGGGCTGGTAGATCACAGATATTAATCTAGATTGCTCTTTTGGGGGTTACCTTTTATAATTTTTTCAAAACCAGCAGAAAAAATGCGGTTTTACTTCAGGATAAACATTTCTCTAGACTGCCAATTTGTTGGAATGACTGTGATGATTTTTAATACCCAGGTATGCGGACAGAGGATATAGGCAACTTTGGGCACAGCTGGCACGTGGAACTGCCCCATGAGAGGCCCTGCGAGCCCGTGGAGGAGGACTTCCCTGGCCCATGCAAATCTGAGTCAGACATGGATGTAGGTGCCACCAGCTCATACACTTTTCCCATAACTAGCTTAGCATCAGATTCCAAAATGGGGCGGAGGATTAGTAAAAGGTGTTGCGAGTATGCAGTAGTTAACAGCTGAGTTTGTCTAAAAGGATTAGTGTTGTTTTTGCTACAGGATGCTGTTGAGAAGTGCAGTGCCCTGTTGTTCTTCCCTTTCCTCTCATGCCACGAGAACATCGACCCCAACCCGTTTGTGGCCAGCTGCATCTCTGACCTGTGTGTGTAAGTAAAAGGTTTTGAGATGGCCTGGGTTCTTACTTGAATTACTTTCGCTCACCTACATCTCTACCCATCCACCCCTGCCCCCCACCCCCTGAGCTCTTAAAGACTCCCCTTGTCCTGTTACTGTGTCCCTTTCGACACTCTAATTAAAAAAGATCCCCTTCTCACTACCCGCAGATCATGTGGGGGCTTTTCCACTGCAGGGATTATGTTTATTGGGCAAAATAATTAAATAGTTGCTTTAAAGGTCAGAGTCAGAAAAGGGCCACTAATTTGTTGCTGACTGAGATGCTTTGAAAGAGCCTAATCTTAGGACTGGTCATGTTGAGTTGGATTAAACAATACATTGATCATCCTACAACCATGGATTGCTTTTTTTTTTTTTTGCAAAATCTAGATCACATCTTATAAAGTATAAAAATGATGATTCACAACATGAAACATTTGGTGGTGGTTTTCAGATTAACTTAAAGATTTATTTCAGTATGGGTATCCCCAAGATATTTTTATAATATTTAATTATTTAATATACTTTGCTGAGCTATGAGCAAATTTGTGTGTGTGTGTGTGTGTGTGTGTGTGTGTGTGTGTGTGTGTGTGTGTGTGTGTGTGTGCGTGCGTGCATAAGTGACAGTATGAGAGTGGTACAAGTGTTTGAACTCTTTGGAATCCAGTAAAGGTTGTTATAAAAATCAGCCACTTTATTGATTTTCTGATCCCTTTTTATTATTTGTTGCGAGTGACTTACAGAGACACAACAGCTACATCGAGTTCGCTGATGGCACTGCCACCCATTTTTGTCCGTAGCTACTATCTCCACACCTTCGTTTAAAGTTGTGCTCATGCATGACCTTGTTATCTCATCTCTGTTTATAGTGCCTCTATGCTGTTATTACATTGCTTGTATATTACTAATGAAAGAAAATTTCTGTTGTCATAATACAAATGTTATTGTTTATCCATTTTCATTGGTGAGTTTGGGGTGAATGTGTAGTTTACATTTATCATTTACATCTTAAAGTGGAATGAGATGTAATTTTTGAAGCTAAAAAAATCTCCTAAGTAGCTAAGTGATTATCAAAAAAGAGATAATCAAGATACTGTCTCTAAACCATATTTTCTTTGTTGTAAATTGCCTTTAGTCAATTATTAAAATGTGTTTTCTATATATTTCATATATATTTCTATATTTTCTATGCATATTTGTTTGTCTGGATGCATAAACAATTTTTTCCCCCCTGCAGTTTTGTCAGAACTTGGTGCTTTACTGATTTGTTTCTGAGTTCCCCAGTTTCGATGTTACCATCCATAGTTGTAAATGGCCCCTATTGTGTGCAGGTCAGATGAAGAGGAGACATTCTGCAGGAGCCTGGTTGAGTACACCCGTGCCTGTTCACATGTAGGCTACCCAGTGAGGGAGTGGAGGGACAGCTTCCCCACCTGTGGTGAGTGTCTCGCTGTGAGCCATCATCCTCGATGGGGTAGTTACCCAGTGGACAGAGGAGTGACAATGACAAGCCTGATACTATGCTTTGTTTGCATTGTTACTCGGGTGTCAGTACATGTTAGGTTTGACTTTGGCCCTGGGGCTTTCTGGGTTCTTCCAGCGGACAACTGCGAGGAAAGCTTCGTCCACAGAGACTGCATCAGCTGCTGCCCCCCGACCTGCACCTTTGAGAAGGAGTGTCTGGGCACCAATCTGCACTGCTTGGATGGCTGCTACTGCCCCGATGGTACAAGACTCCTTGCATCCTGCTCTCAGAAACCTGACTTCCCCTTTAAACTGCACTTCCTCCTACTTTTCCTTTTTAAACAGTTAACACAAGTCAATGGATGCTACAGATAATGCACCTGCAGTGTCATGGTGCTACGTATTTTAAGATATCTGTAAACAGTAAAGCGTAACTAGGGGCAGCAGTGACTTAGGTTCTACAAAAAGGACACAGGCTTGAATCCCACCACCACTGTAGTGCTCCATAATTATTATTTCCACCAACTGAAAATGCAGAATGTAAAACATGGTCCAGCAGATAGTGGAGGGGTTAGAGCAGCCTGTGTTCAGATCTGTCTGAAGGTTCAAATCCCCCCTGCTACTGTATTATGTACCCTAAATTATTCCAGAAAAACATGCTCAGCTTAAATAAGTGTAATTACATATAATGGAATCACCTAACTGGTTATATTAACTTGTTCCACAGAATTGGTTATGTCAAAATGGAGCAAAAAAAGAATCTTTACTCTTTGTCATCTTTTCAATATAGAAATGATTCACTGCATTTAGAACCAGTCTGATATCTCTGTGGCAATGATAAGTTGACCAGGCTAGCTTGTGTGTGTATCTACAGGACTCATCCTGCAGAATGGTACCTGCATCTCTGTGTCCCAGTGCCCATGCGTCTACCACGGCCGTGCCTACCCCCTGGGCCACATGCTGGAGCAGGGCTGCAGTACCTGGTAAGTATGGTCAGATAACCAGGACTCCTAGCATTTTCTTGTTGCAGATCAAAGTTGTAGATCATCAGTAGATATGTTGCCACTGCAGCAGGGCACCTGAAAACCCAATTTTTTGTATGCTTGCTAAAAATAGCCTTCATTCACTGAAGCATTTTTATTATTTATAGTTATTTAACTTTTACAAAGAGATTCTGTTGTTTATTCAGTTTCTGCATGGGTGGAGTATGGAACTGCACAGAAAACAACTGCCCAGGTAACCACTTTTTTTCCTCAAAAATAACCATCGTGGTAAAAAAAATTATACAAAGGTGCTTTAATACGTCATTAGAAACAAAGCTTTTTTAGAGTGTGTAGAAGAGGTGCTGTAGAAGGGATTCATTTGTGCTATCCTGTTTGTGTTTCAGCTGAGTGCTCCATCACAGGACACTCTCACGTCACCTCATTTGACGGCCGGATCTTCACTCACACGGGAACCTGTCAATATGTGCTGGTGAAGAGCCGGGGAAACACCAAATTCATGGTCACCCTGCAAAATGTTCCCTGTGGTGAGGTAACACATGCTCCATGGCTCTCTGCATCTACACCATCACCCTCTTTTGTGGCCCTCTACCTGTGCAGAACTGCATCTGTACCATCATCCCATGATCTCCACAAACATCACTAATTAGTAACCACCATCATCCTTATGCAGACCTTTTTCATTGACAAAAACTTGTTTTTGATTCCCACAAATCAGCTTTTATGTTCTACACTAACACTACACTGTGTGTCAATGGATTAAGCATTATTTTATTTTTTATTTTTATTTATTAAGTGTTACACTCACAACATCACAATAAAAATACTTTTCCAATATTGCAAAAAGTTGTTGACAAAATGACGATGAAAGGGTGTTATTTTAATTGCTCAGAAACATTGGTGGTATTCCCACAGTGTAACACTGTGGCTCAGACTGTTATCCTCACAGCAGCTTTAGAATGAGGGAGTATGGGACTCAGTTCAAGCTGGTGATCACTGCTGTTTACTTGGTGTCAAGGCAGCAGTTTTTTTCCAAACAGAGGCAGATGGTGAGAGCTGGCTGCTTTCTCTCTGCTCCCTACCTCCATCCCCACCCCTAAACAACAGAGGCAAGACCACCCTTGCATCCATTCAGTCACACTGGTGGTGGATGAAGATATCAGCAGGCAGGTGACCATGACCAGGGAAGGTGAAGTCCTCATTGGTGTCAACCAAGCAGCCAGTCTTCCCTATGCAGATGGTAGGACCAGATCTTTACTTACTAATTACATGTCATTTCTTTGGACATGTAATGTAGACAACTCAGCTTTTGCTTTATTTTGAAAAGGGTTTAATATTTTCAGCAGTATAGGAGGGATTCAATTTTTACTTAACTGGACAGTGTTTTCTTCAAAGCAGCTCACAATGTTAAGCTACTTAGAATTATTCATCCCTTCATCCTGCTGGGTAATTTTTACTGGGAAAAATTCAAGATAAGAATATGGCTGAAGAGAACAACAAGCCTCAATAGTACAGCAGGTGATGGGATTAAAATTTTGGTCCTTTGAATTAAAAGCAGCAGCTCTTGCCACTGTACTACCTACTCATATGGCCCCATATGAATACAAAATGCTTCAGCTGTGATGTAATTTCGAATGGTGAAGTGGTACTTCAAAACAAATATTACCTTTGATTCCGGCTACTTGTTGTTGAGAGGGAAAAAAAAACTTGTAAACCCTTTTGAATTATCTGGATGAATGATTCCTAAAATGTGATCTGATTTTCAACTAAGTCGTATTAGTCAGGCAGATGCACAAAATGGAAGAAATTCCACAGCATTGCTACTCTTCCTAGGAGTGGACATCCTTGTTCAGGGAAGAGACAACAATTTCATGGATGACCATTAAGGATCTGCAGGCATCTCTTGCAGTTGGCATCATCTGTTCATGAATTTACAATAAGAAAACATTGAACAAGAGTGCTGTTCATGGGAAGACCACCTGAATGTTGACTAAAGCTGAAATTTGATCTGCATCCTAGTGTTGCTATTGTTTTAATATAAAAAAAGACCACGTGGATGTCAGCGCTGGAACAATTTTGTATGGAGAAATAAGACAAGTTGAAATTTTCAGTTTTGCACTTACACAGGAAACAGGAAAACTGATAATACATTAAACACGGACAGGTCAGCTGATCTTTTCATTGATCATCTTTTTACTGAGTAAAACAACACATACAAATACATACACATTTAAACGTGCCTTCTAATTTTCAATGTATAACTGTATTAGCAGCAACACAAAGTAAATCTTATCTTATATTATTATTACAAGAACTATTATTATTATAATTATAATATTATTGTTATATTATAACTATTTCTTCCTGTCCAGCCCTTGTGTATGGCAGTACTACTAGGCTACATAGAAGGCAAGAAATTTTTTGTACAATTCAACAAATTTCAACACACTTTGTAGAACCAATATACAATTGAAATGCTTAAAGTTATATCAAAATCTTAATGTATTAATGATAAATTGAGGGTTTAAGGTAGTTTACAAATCCTCTCAGGATAGCACTTTTCTTTAAGGCCAGACTCAGTAATGGGGCTCTCTGAGCAGGTCAACTGAACAATTTGTTGAGTTAGACATCAAAACTATGGGACACCTCTTGTGTGAAGAGAGCAAAATTAGATAATTCCTTGCAGGAACTGATCCCTCAGCATGGTTTTGTGTGATTACAGCTTCAACCGTAGCATCCATAACCTGGTCCATGTGTCTGTGGGTTCAACTTTCAGAGTATGTCTGTGGTCTCATCTGTGATAAAACCTTAGCAGATGCCATCATGGCACTTTATGTCCCAGCTCAAAGATTCTGAGTTGAGCTGGTTTTAGACTTTAGGTGCACTGCCTCTGTTGCACATGTTGATCCAAGTCAGGCTTCATTAGATCCAAGAATGACTTCAGATTTCATTTCATGAAGAGCACTCTAGGATTTTGGTCAGTGATGGAAATGGCAATGTTTCAGAAAGCAAGAAGGGAATTTGCAATTTTCTTTTGCAGTGACACTCTATTTCTTCATGACTTTCAAAGAGAGGTTCAAAGATTGAATGAAACAGTCATCTAGCCCATTTGTTGCTGGGTGGTAAGATATTGAGTTGATATGTTTCATACTATTCTGCCTCTGAAGTAAACTGAGTGCCATTTTGTCCATCTATGCATGCAAATAGGTGGCAAAGGGGATACAATGTCTTAGCAGATGTAACTCTTTTCACTATGAAAACTTCTGGCCATTTAGAATATGCGTGGACCACCGTGGGAAACATCCTACAAAAGAGAGGTCCTGTATAGTCAATCTAAACTTGCTGCCAGGCACTACTTAGCAATTCCCATGAATGCAAAGGAGCCACCTCAGGTAATTTTGGCATTCAAAGCATGTTTTGACTAATTCCTCAATTTTATGGTCAATTCCAGACCACCATCCATAGCTTCTGGCTAAGCTTTTCATTTTTAAAACATTCAGGTGTTCTTCCTGAAGTACTGTGAGTAACCTTGAGAAGACCTTTAGTGGTATAATCACTCTTGTGCATCATATAATACAGCCTTTACACACAGCCAACTGTTCACGTTAAGTTGAGTAGTCAGGAGGATCTGGATCACCATTGGTAGGTCATCTCTTTACTGTAAACTCAAACACTTTGGTTGTATGTACTTTGGTTGTTGGGTGTCTGTTTGTCTCCTTTAGATCTTGAGAACTTATGTTAGGAAATGGTTCCAGTTGTGGCAGGTGCAACATTTCAGGAGGGTCTGTTGATGTCCTCATTTTATTTTTTGGATTACAAGTCAAATGTGAGTGTTTGACTGTGTTTCTGTGTTGTTTGTGTTCATTGCTGTAAGCATGTTGCTTCTTTGACTGAGGCATAACCTTGTTAGAGCTGAAGATAGTCACCTGGGAAGAACCAAAACACTGTGTACCAACACCCAAAATCACATGCTATTTATGGAACGTGGTGGAGGGAGATGGGATGGTTTTCTCAGCACCTAGATAGCTTGCATCTGAAGTCCAAGTTATTTCCAAATATTCTACAGGACAATATTAGGGAATCTGTGTGATCTGAAGCTCAAAATAGTTTTTCTCAGGTGTCATTATAATGACCACAAATACATGCTTAAACCATGGAATAAATAGTAGAAATTATGCATTTTGGAAGGGCCTAACCAAAGTCCTAATATTATTCCTTAGTCTAACCTTAGTACAATACTGTAACATAATCAGTAGCAAGCTGTTCAAACAAAACATCCCAAAAATATGAAAAAAAATTCTGCACAGAGGAACAAGGCAAAATACCTTCTAACTGTTGTAAAGATCTGATTGGCAGCTGCAGGATGTGGTTAAGGTTATTACTGAAAAAATTGAGTTACAACTGTTACTAAAACTAGGGTTCACATACTTTTTCATCCTTGATATCCAATATTTGAACAAGAACTGAAAATGTACACTTTTGTATGTGGTATTTGCTTGATCACACTACAGATCAGATCACATTTTAGCAACCATTCATGTGGAAAATCATACAATTCTAATGTGTTAAAAATCTCTTTGTCAAAACTGTGTTGTGTTTTATTGAATGTGTTTGGTCAGACCCTATACTCTGTGCCTCATTTTTGTACAGACACAATAGAGATCCGCCAGCTGACTTCCCTGTTTGTACAGCTGAGGGCTACCTTTGGCCTGCGAATGCAGCTTGATAGTCGTGGTGGCCGTCTCTACGTCCTGCTGGAAAGTGGCTGGAAGGGTCACACCATGGGCCTCTGTGGCACTTTCAATGGCAATCTCAGAGATGACTTCTTGTGAGTGGTGTCAGATTGCCCCCTTCTCTCAGTAGATGAGCAACAGTTCATTTTTTTTGTCTGAAGAAAGCAAGAAGAGAGGCTTCCATAAAGGATTTCCTAAAATATTCATACATATTTGGGTTTATTTCCAGAAATCTCTTGTACCATATTTTATTGTTCAAACCTCTCCTTTTGGGTCGCTGTGAATACTAAGACACTGTCACTCCAGCTGTGGACATGTCTCCCCCCCAGGTCTCCCTCAGGTATGATCGAGGGCACACCCCAGCTCCATGCCAATGCCTGGAAGGTCTCGTCTGCCTGCACTAGCCCTGTTAATGTGCCCATCATTGACCCCTGTGACCTGAACCAAGAGAATGGTAATACCCAACTCTTTGCCTACCTCATAAGTGCACAGAGGGCAGGCAAATAAAAAGTCAAGTTGCTGTAACTAAAGGTGTTCATAAAAATGTGTTGGCCACTGTATGGTTCATGTGTTGTGAATAGTGAGAAACAGCTTCTGGGAGGTGTTAAACTGACTTTTGCTTTGGCTCTGACCCTGACTCCTTCCTTTTGGATATGTTTGGCAGCATACTATGCCTCTATGTGCTCTGTGCTGATGGAGGAGCTCTTTGCACCATGCCACTCGTATGTCAGCCCCAGCCTCTATTACCAGCAGTGCCGCTTCCAGGCCTGCCTGTGTGGCAGTAACTGCCTGTGCACTGCCCTGGCCCACTACACCTATGTCTGTGCAAAGCATCAGGTGCTCATCAATTTCCGGGCCCATGTGTCTGAGTGTGGTGAGTTACACTGTGGTGGAGGGCTTGAAGACTGGGATCTTTGGGGGATTAGGGTGGGCATGTGAATAACTTTGACTCTGAGGAACCACCTTCAGTACAAGAAAGGTATGATGATATCGAAGGGAAATCTTGACTAAGTCTTGTCAACTAGATTCAGTCAAATGTATTATTGTGTTATCTCTGTTATATTTGTATTAGATATGTATTAGATATCGTATTGTTTCTGCAGACTTATCATGCAACATCTGAAAGGCCAGTCATATATTAGGTGAACTTAATAACAGTGGATGAACTTGTATTACTCAAGTGGATTCATTTGGTGCTAATGGTGGGCCATGCACAGGTGTGGTGTGCCTTGGGGGGATGATGTACCACTCTTGCACCTCCACCTGTGGAAGGACCTGTCAATCCCTGTCCATCAGGGAGGTGTGCAATGGTGACTGTGCTGAGGGCTGTGGCTGCAGTGAAGACACCTTCTATGACATCATCCGACAGCGCTGTGTCCTTGTGTGAGTGCCTCTTAAGTCCAAGTTCAGCTTGTCATAGGCTCATAGGCTGTTGCCATTCCTAGCCATGCCTTTTTTGGCATTTCACAGGCAATTTAGATTATATTAAATTAGACAACTAGATAATAATTTTATTAATCCCAAAGAAAACTGCTTGGAGCTGCAGCAGCATAAATACAATACCATAGTGACAAAACAACAACCCTGGTGACACTGGAATCAGTTTTAAAACCTGGAGATCTGGCACTATCACTGTCCATACAGCTCTCATTGCCACTGCCACTTCATGGGCTCGGTGTTCCAGCCTGGAGAGGTATCCTTCAGTGCATCTGGTCCCTGGTAAGTCACCTTGCTGTGTCTTATTCATCTTTACATCCTTCACCTGTCTTCCTCTGCTGTTTACAAAAGTCAGGATCTCTCTCCCCATGAAGTTATATGCATACTCTACATGTCATGTAAGGGTTTAACGATTTCAAGATTCACGTAACAGTCTTCGTCCTTTAACAGTGAAACTAGCTGGGCTGTATGAGCAATGTATACTTTTGGTGTTGTGATCCATTGTCCAGAATTTGTGCGTTAGGTAGCTGAACCGTTGCATTTCCTTTATCCTACAGCCTTTGCAGAAATGGGCGCATGGAGTGTGTACCTGAAGAGCAAGGTAGTCTTCTGCTAGTTCTTTCTCCTGCATGTTTAAATAAGCAAAAGTATATTGTGCTAAGTTGATGCTAATATCTTTTCGATAATATATATCCTCAAATGCCTTAAAACAGTACTAGCAGACTGGTTAGTTCTTTTTATAAATGATTAATATGGGTAAAAGTAGCTCAGATTAGACAAATGTGAAAACATATTCTCACCAATATGAAATTAACCTTGCAGTCCCAATAAGTAGTTTTTATTAAATCACCTAGACTTGACTTTACTTGCCAAATTACTTTTTTGTTAATGGTCTTCAAAATCTGTGCATTTAGCCTTCTAAATCTGAAGATGCAAAGATCCCTTTACACAAAGCATCTTGGTCAGTTTTTGGCATATGCTAAGTCTACTAGTGACAGTCTCATCGCTCTTTGACACACAGAGCCTGAACGCCGAGACTGTCCTCCTGGGATGGTGTACTACAGTTGCCGAGAGCAGCAGGCAGGACACTCCCGGCTAGGCCTAGCTTGTGAGGTCACCTGTCGCAACCTCATGATGAACTTCACCTGCTCTCCCATTACACCCTGTGTTCCTGGCTGTGGCTGTCCTGCAGGGTACGAAGCGTGGAATGTATGTCCTCGGCTTACGACCTGTTAGGGACCGATGGTCCGATTATAAGTTTAATCGGTTGTAAGTCGGATTGTACTTGTGACACAGAGATTATTTTTAATTTTTGATTTTATTTTTATTTGTAGTCCATCATGCACTAACTTCTTTTTAAACATTTTTCAATGGTTTTGGCCTATTTTGTTTTATTTCTGGTTACAGTATAGTATATTATCTGTACATTATTAAATAATTCACTATTGTATTCTTAGTGATATACCAAATTTTCTTTTCAAACAGTACAAAAAGGTATTTAAAAATTATTTCAGTATTCGGTATTCTGTGTCAGAGGACAGTGAGATGTAGTGATTGATCTGATCTCTTGTGGCTGTCAGTTAGGTGTCTGGTGCAGGAGGCAGAGGTGGTGCTATGGGGGACATGGAGGCAGTCGTGGGAAATTTTCAGTGTGAGTTCAATTCTGTGAGACAGACAATAAAGAGAAGACATGTCGAATTAACCTGCCTCATTGGTGTCTTTATGTGACACCTCATTTGTGAGAACAACTAATATTGTGTGAGATGGTGGCTGGCTGTGCATGGGCAGCTAGCTGGGTGTGTCGTAGCACGTAGTCTCAGATGGTGTTCACCTCACACAATTGTTATGCTATAATGTCATACATCCATTCTGTACAGATACACAGATACAATATTTTAATGCACTTTCATGAAATTTTCATAACATTTTTCATGTACAGTATAAAGTGTAAGTGCACAATTGTGTCATAGTACTGTATACTGTACACTATACTTACTTAATACTATTGTACAGCTCTTGGCAGATGCTATTGTTATGATGTGCATGTTGTGTACAGGTACTGTATATTGTAAATGAAAAGATGTTCAACTATACATGTTTAATTAGCGATAAGGTGCTTATTTACTTACCAGAGTTCTTAAAATCATAAAAAATTGACAATTTTTGTCTATTTTATTTTTAAAAATATTTTTAATGTTATTTATTTATGTTTATATTTATGATTGACTGTTGCCAGTGTGAGTCAGTTGGATAGTGAGTACAATGTAAGTCAAGGACAGACCTTGATTTTACAGACTATAGCAAAAATATTCCAGGAAAAATTATAAATATTATGGATATTGAAAGAACTTGCTGCAGTGGACTGGTGGGACCCCAGCAGCTGTATAATGCCCTAGTGGCCATTGCTTTGAGGATAGGATCTGAACTACCAAAGCCTTCCATAGGATAAGCAGTTAATGATAATGGATTCAGGGATGGGTAAAAACCTGTTTTAAGATTAATTAATTAATTAAACTCTTAAATATTTATGTTTTAGCTCTTTTGCGTAACGTAATATTTTAAACAATTTTGATTTTGTATCTGCTTTTTGCATATAACTCACTGTACTTTATGTATGTATTTTTCAGTAGAGTACTAGTGTTAATTTTATTAGGCACATTAAATGTTGATTACACATCACATTACATTATAAAAGTATTATTGTAGTACACGGTGCAGCGTTATACAGCAGCATGCTAAAAAAAATGAGGCTTAAATTACTCTTCTGAGTTTTCTGACTTTCATCGTATCCACACAGCCTGCTGTTATTAGTAGTTCCCATTACTTCCTCTGGGGGGCAATTTATGACTACATTAGTTCAAATACAAAGACCAAAGAGGAAATTTGAAAGCCGTTGAGAATTTTGCAATTAGCTAATTATTGTAACGGTAGAGTTCATGGTTAGAATAACAGGTTAAAAATCTGAACAGAGGTTAAGTTATAAATATTTTTGCCTTAACAGCTTTTTTTCTTTGTTTTTTGTTAAACGAATTTCTTAAGTCAACAGGCCTCATGTAAAGCCCTTGTTTAATGCGGTCAGTGATGCTTGGTAATGATGCCATTACTTGTTTTTTCAGAAGAAGAGCTTTTCGTTTTGCTACATAAATATGTGACAAAACACTGATGTTAATTAAACACTTGGCTGTTGTTCTGAAATATTTGCATTGTTCTGAAAGGTTGGTTAGACACAACGGCGAGTGTTACTTCCCTGAGAACTGCCCCTGCTCATGGCTGGGACTGGAGTACCTACCTGGACAGGTGGTGTCCACACCTTGCTACAATTGGTATGTGTGGCTGTGCTAATGTTGCCAATGATGGCTTTCTGGAAGCTGCAGTTGCAGTTTGGGCTGATTTTTGTTGAAACCTCTGTGAAATATGCAGTTACTGTTTCTATGCATTTATAAACTATCACTGGCATCTTGCAAAATCTTTCATGAGAAGTTAAATAAAGCAAAGATGGTGACAATATATGAGGGCTGATCAAAAGGTGCACATTTTTTCTGGGAATGGCATTAACTTTGTAGCTTTTCTGATCAACTCTCATAGATGTGTCACAGTGCTCTTTGTAAATATCTCATATCAGGGCAATGAGGTTGACTGGAGTAAATGATATTCTTTTCAATTTTGTATTGCTATATTTTTTATTTGCCTGCCTGCAAAGCAACTTACAGTGAAAAGCTGCTACTTATAATGACTGACTCATTTATGCAGCTAGTCATCTTTACTGTATCAATTCAGGATAAGTACCTTGATCCAGGGTATTACAGCAGATGGTGAGTTTTCAAGCTGGGCCTTTCAGGTCCAAGGTGGCACCTCCAACCACTATGCCACCTGCTGCACTCTACAAAGCAGTGCTGACAAACCCAGGTCCCAGAGGACCACATTCAGGTTTTAAAGAAAAAAATGTGTTTGATATACAATACTGTGCAAAAGTCTTAGGCTGCTGTGGGAAAAATGCTATAAAGTGAAGGTAGTTCCAAAAATAATGCCATGAATACTTATTAATCAATAAACCTTCTAAAAAGTGCAGTAGACAAAAAAACCCTCAATCAAATCAATATTTGGTGTGACCACCCTTTGCTTTTAAAACAGCATCAATTCTCTTAGGCAAACCTGCATGCAGTTTAAGGTAGAGGTTGGTAGGTTCTTCCAAACATTTTGAGGAACTGGCCACAGTTCTTCTGCAGACTTTGACTGTCTCTGCATGTACTCCCAGACTGACTTGATCATGTTGAGATCAGGGCTGTGTGGGGACCATACCATCTGTTGCAGGATTCCTTCTTTTTGCTGAAGATAGTTCTGTATAACTGAGACTGGGTGTTTGAGGTCATTCTCAAGCTGCAGAATGAATTTGGGACCAATCAGAAACCTCCCTGATGGTAGATAAGAATCTACCTGTACTTCTCAACAGACATTGAAGTTGCATGCCTAAGACTTTTGCACAGTACTGTAGATCACAAAGACCAGGTGAGGTGACGTACAAAACAAAATAAACATTTGAAAAAGCAAATGAGAGCTAAGGTAGAGCAATAATGAAGAGTGGACATTGCGCTATAAAGACTGCTATTCATTAGTCTTTTTTTGGGAAAATATGGCTTCTAAATTCTCCTAGAACTTAATATTTTTATAGTCTACATATGGGCCTGGCGTTTTTCCACATGGGCAAATAAGATAATCACCTTGATGGTGCGCTCCAAGATGCTATGAGTCATGGTTCTACTTGGCAGTGTTTGTAATGTCTCAGTCTGTCATGACACCATAAATATTGAAAGACCTGTTCTTTTCCCCAGCGTCTGTCATCGAGGTTTTTTCAACTGCACCTACTACCCCTGCCCAGCTGTCTGCACTGTCTACAGCGACCGGCATTATCACACCTTTGATGGGTTGGAGTACGACTATGTCAGCAACTGCCAGGTTTATTTAGTAAAGGTAGGAACCCATAGGTAAATTATCTGTGTCTTTAAACCACAAAAATATTTGCGGTTTGCTCCTGTTTCCACTCAGTGTAGAGCACATTGGAAGTATTAGTTGGTCTTCATTTATAGTATTGGAAACAGTAGCCTTTTTCCAGGGGTCTGGAGCACTTTAAATAGTGAAGAATAACTGTAGGTTTGTGCTTATTGCCTGCGTGGACCTCTACCATGTGAGGAGGCATTAAGCGGAACTAAAGCAGTGTGCTTATTAATTGGGGGTCCCTGTGTGGACAGGAGCTGCGGGGGACTCCCAGACAAGGCCCTGCCATGCTGTCCCTCAAAGCTGCTCGGATCGGATACCCAGGAAAGCAGATCTGTGGCTGCTCTCAAAGCCCTTAATCTTGGGAAAATCAGAGGCGTTTTTTTAATTAGAACAGGATTGGTGTAATGCAACCCAAGCAAATGTCAGAACCACTGGACAAACAGGGCATAGGCAACAAACCAAACAATGACCATTTTGTTCCATCAGACCCCGGGTTCCTTTCTTCTCCAAGATTTGGCTCCCTGGAAGCTCCTTACTTAGCAGAGCAATCTTGGAAAGGAACTTAGTGCTGCAGTGGACAGACCCCAGACTAAAAGTGAAGTGTCAGACTTGGCCTGACACTGTGTGGTACTGTCCCAGATGACAGGCATTTTTATTGGGAGTTTAGTTCTTGTCTGATCTTTGAAAATGACTTTGTTACTTAATTAGAGCCCCATATTCAGGCTCTGTGAACAGAAGCAGGGCAGGACTCTGGTTACCTGTGAACAGTGGGTTCCAAAGGGCAGCGATCCTCTGAGGACCACACTGAGCCCCAGGAATGCCGGCCCTCAGCCTGCTGGTGGCATTGTGCTTGACCTGAGTATTTGATTTGGCACATTCTATAAGAAAAGAAAAAAATGATTAAGGATATATTCTTGATAAGGAGTGTTTCTTTTGAAGTTCAATAAGTTTTTTCTACATTATTGTTTATTAACACTTAAATGTAGGAACTAAAAAGTCACTACATGTTTTGTTTTTTATTTACTGTATTTAACTGATGTTGAAGATAAATTTATCCATTTATAAAGCTTGGTACTTTTTACTGGATTAATTCAGGGGAAGTACCTTGATGAAGCATAAAATCTAGGTCCTAGTTCAAGGCTGCAGAGTTCAAGACCTCACCTGCTGCTTCCATCTGATCTGATAATAAAACAGTATAAGAATCCTTTAATCACTTAAATGATCAGCAAATTACTATAACAACCATCCAACAAATTTCAGTTTTATGCTTGATATGAAACCCTATATGGCTTGAACTGATTTCCTGTTACACAGTCATTATGAATACAGTATACAATATATGAATATGAACATATAAATGAATAAAAACACAAGGAAATTGAAATTATTTCAATTAACCCACATTTTTTCAGGTTGGAATGCATTTGGGAGTATACCAAGAATTTGCAAGAATTATTTTTGTCTCTTTTTATAGTTCGTATTCATCACAGGTAAACATGCTGATGTTAATACATATTGTTTGTAACGTATGTAGCTTTCAATCCAACATGCAATTTGTTTATTGTCATTCCAGAGCGCCAATGACACAGAGATTGCCATTACCACCCAAAATAAGGACTGCTATGAAAGTGGTATCATCTGCATGAAGTATCTGGTAATCTATGTGGGCCTCACAAAGATCTACTTTGGTGACAGCTCAGGAAAGCCAGTAAGTGAGACATCAGGGGTCATGCTGGTTCTCTTTGATGGTGAGCTGTGGTGCTGACCTGCTCCTGGGTTCCTGCTGTTGCAGAGCTCCTCCACAGTGGTGGGGAAGGGATACGAGTTTCAGCTATGGCAGGCCGGCTACTATACAGTGGTCCACTTCCCTAAACAGGAGATCACGGTATTGTGGGACAAGAAGACCACCGTGCACATTCGAGCAGGACCCCGGTGGAAGGTAAGGACTTGACACTTCCTGCATAACACCTTGTCACTGTGCTGCCATCATAAAGCTGTGCTTAAGTGGTTGTGAATATGCACAGCCCCTGTGATAAATAAAAACATGGCTCAGTGACATCCATGCTGCATTTAGGGTCAGCTGACGGGGATGTGTGGGAATTTTGACACGATCACCATCAATGACATGACCACTTCCAGCCACATGGAGGTCAGCAATGCTCAGGCCTTTGGAAACAGCTGGGCCCTCGGTCAGGTCAGTGAAACACAGACTTGACCAGAGTCTTTCCATTAAGCCTTAAAACTGTCTCTTTCCTGTTTCCTGTGTAGTAAGTTTACTGACAAGTGGTCCAAATAGCTCGCTGGCTTTTCATTTTACAGAAACATTAACTTTTTTATTTATTTTAAGCTACATAGAAATCAAAAGTAATTTAAAATAACTGAAAATAGAAACACATTATCTCTACACATTAATATTGGAAGAGTTTAATTTGTTTCTGAATAGTTTATCCAATAAACAGTTTTGTGTTCGTCTCCTTGTTAGACTTGAGCTGTAAACACTGTAGAAGCCAGTTGAATTAATCCAGATGCACATTCCTGCTGTTTTTTGATGTATTCTACTAGAAACTATTGGTTGGAGTTGTGTTTCACAACACACACATTTTTGACAGGTATATGAGTGAAGTACAGATATCCCCTTGCTTATGAGTGTAATGCTTTCCTGGAAATAGGCTTATGAGGTGAATTCTTGGGTTGGAGACGTAATTACCATTAAATACAGCAAAGATCAGGTGGTGGCACCACGAGAAAATTAATTGTGGCTGCCAACGTGAACTTTAAAAAGTCCTCAAAGCTCATCTCTTGTTACTTGTAAGTATAAAAAATCAGCCTCACATTTGGTTGTAACACAATTAAGAGTATTAAATAATTTATTATTGTAATATAATACAATATAATTATTGTATACTTAAAAACTCGGAAGTCAAAGACTTGTATCTGGAGGGATACCTGTGCATCCATCCATTCATCCATCTTTTATCTTTAACTGCTTGTCCTGGTCTGGGAGATGGTAGTCTGGAGCCAGAATCTGTGGGTGTTAGGCTATGGATGTACACCTAAATGGGATGCCATTTTATTGCAGGATACACACACACACACACACACACACACAAAAACACAGAGTCACTCACTATGGGCAATATATAGTTGCCACTTAACTTGAAACTCATGTCTTTAAACTGTGGGACAACATCGGTGGACCCAGAGGAATGTCACACAGACACAGGGAGGACATGGCACTGTGGTTCCCCCCCAGTAAAATACTGTATGGTTAGAACTAAATAAAATAAATAGTAAAATATAAGTATATTTACAAATATGCAACCCAAAAGAGAACCCCTTTGTGTGCTGCTTCTCTCTCCAGAACCTCAGCAACAGGGCAGATGGCTCAATAGCACTCTGACTGTATATGTAACCTCTTATGAAGGCCCTGACAATACACTGCTCTCTGCCTCAGCATGACAACTAACAGACTCATCCTTTCCTTTGCTTTTCTACACAGCCTCCTCACAGTTCTCTTGATTCCCGTAAACTGGCTACTTTAATCTGCCATGTGGTATTTGGTGGGAAATGAGATCCGACTGCTGGCTTTAATACAGGAACGTGTCCCGCCCCCACTCCTGCTGTGTTCTTCAGTGTGAGAGCGACTTTGTGGTGCAGAGGCCGTGCGAAGGAGACCTCAACCGACAGCCCTATGCCAAGCGGGAATGCGCCCTTTTGTACAGTGACATCTTTGCGCCCTGCCATAATGTGGTAGGCACAATGGTCGTTCTGTCACTCCTATGCAAAGTCTGTGGTCTGGCCTGCCAGTGAGGCGCAGCCGTCTGCCGCTTAAAAAATAAATAGAAATAAAATCTCAAGTAAAGGTCATTGCTGGTACTTTCTAAAAGAAGCCAGTTAGGATGGGACTTGTGGTAAGCTGATAGTGCCACCAAAGGTGCCAACGGGGAGAACAGCACAATGATGCACAGGGGGCATGCTGGAGGATGCCACTAGGCAGTGCTACTGTAAAAAGTTTATGACTGTTCAAGGTCTCCTGCCCTCACAGCAAAAGAAAATCATAAATAATCTCACTCACTCAGTCACCTCTCTGTCCTACTTAGAAAAAAAAAACTTTATGGAAATAACAAACCTAGTGACACATAGGAATAGGAAACTGGTCATTTCATGGACCCATTGAAAATTTGATTTATGTTTTTTTAGGACAATGAATGAGCATCTTCTTTCACGGTAGCGATTTCCTCACTGTGAGTAGGTGACAGTTCATAACATTGCAGAACAATCATATGAATAATTTAGATGGACCGACATAGGTTACATTTCTGACCAACAGTGTCCCCTGGCTCTGGTCAATTATTTATCATCCATGACAATGGCTGCTCTTTCACCCACCCCTGACCCTCTGTAGGTGGACGTGACGTGGTTCTACAAGAACTGTCTGACGGATACATGCAACTGCAACCGTGGAGGAGACTGCGAGTGCCTCTGCACCAGCATCGCTGCATACGCCCACAAGTGCTGTCAACAGGGGGTCATCATTCACTGGCGCTCCCCCACCGTGTGCTGTAAGACCCAGGGGGTCCTGTGGACAGGACACCTGGTGCTTGGCAATAAGCCTTTCTGTATTTGTCAGACTACACTGCTAACACTGTAGAATTATGATGACATACACCTGTATTGTTAGACATTTGTGTCAAATTAATACCAGTGTGAATGTGATTTGTTTTACTGATCATCATGAGCATGTTAATGAAGGATGTTGTATTTCTTTCAGCCTATGACTGTGAATACTACAATCAAGGTATGTTGTGGTTTGTCCATATGGAAAGAAAACCCTTTAAATGATACTAAAAAATGAAAATAACTGGGAGCTTATTTCTAACAGTGCTATTATTGTGTTTTAGAGCTAGGCGAAGGACCATATATTCTGCTGAATGTGGCATTCAACGAAACTGTGGTAGGGGCCAACCTGACCAGCGGGGAGGTGTTCCCTTTGCCCAAAATTGGTGCTCAGAGTGGGATCCTGTTCAACTTCATGGTCACAGAGGGCCTCTTCAAGGACAAGTTCTCACGTGAGTGTGTGGCCACTACGTTTCCCATGGTCACCAGCACCACCTACCTCCTTCACTTCATTTTACTTCTTTTCAGAAATAAAATGCATTCCGTTGCAGTCTATCTTGAACAGCCGGGCCCAGCAGATATACTCCCTTCATCAGATCATGGAATTTAATCACTGGCAGCCAGTCCACAGAAAATATTTCCACTGAATCTACCATAGCGCTTCACTCTAAGAAGTGTATTAATGCATTAATGTATTAAATTCTCTGTCAATTCACTGATGTTTTTGTCTCTCTATAGATAGGAGTTAAAATGTGTATTGACTTCCAGGTTTTGTCCCAGTGCTACAAAGGACAATCATGCACCATTTAGAGACATGACTCAGCAAGGATAGATAGATAGCTAGATAGATAGGTAGTAGAAATTACACAGGGCTACAGAACCATACATACAACACACATTCAACATAATAGTGGCAGAAGACACAAGTAAAACCGTGTGCTACACAGTGAATTGCCAATAAAGGAAAAGCAGCACTGACAGTTCAACTGGACCAGTCCACTGCTGAAGTATCTGGAGATGACAGTGAGTACATGGGGCTACTCTGCCTAAAGCCTTGTGACTGCAGTGCAGATGACATTAGCTGACAAGAGGTGTTGGGTAGTCAATCTGAAATGCTTCAGTCCTGATCAGAAAGATGAATTTAGGACGTTTTTTAGGAACTCCAGTGATACTTGTCTGAATCACTATGTCTTGGGTCACGTATTAGATGATGTGACCAGACAGGATCAGGGTCAGGTGTACATTTCTGAGGTCCTTAAGTAGACACAAGACAGGGTATGTGTTGGCCAGGATAGATATTCATAGCTGTCTTTTTGCACTTATTAATTGACACAACAAACAGGCTACCAGTTCCGTTATGACCCACAATGACTGGTATTAAGAGAAACAATCCCTGCAGGTAACCCTATGCCCCAGCGGGCAGATTACCAAACCTGAGTGCCTCCTCCTATTACCACTGTTTCATTATGGCAAGGCAAACTTGAGCATGGCCCTACAATCACCATTTTCAGTTGGAATTATGATAAAATGCAACATAATGGAAAAAGGGTCACCCACTCATGATGAGATATCACCCCCCACATGACTGGGTTTTGGTTGTTCAATAATTAAGTTGTACTTAGTGGAGGGTAATACAAACAAACCCAGAGTTCAGAAGTGGTACATTCCATGGATGTAACCTGAAACCCCAGGCTTCTGCGGTGACACTGTGGATCAGACAGTTACATTTTGTCAATTGAAAATGACTCAGCTGCTTATGACAAGTGGAGCTGTGGATGAGGTTAGTGATGGAGTCATGAACAGCATGCTGATACACTGTTATTTTTGGGATATGTCACATTGCTCACAGCAGTAATTTTATCTTATATATTGACCAAGTTTATTTGCACATACAAGAAATTAGACATGGTAGATGCTCATTCAGGCACATTTAACACAATAGAATAAGATGAAAGTAACAGCGTAAGTATGAAATAAGAAAGTCTGAAGAGAATACAATACAGATATCATAGGAATAGTGCCATTATGTACAGGGATGTGTATGTGCAAAAAGTAATATGAGTTTAGAAATGGAATACGCACTGGGAGCCAAATTGGTCTAATTGCTAATAATTTAATAAATTTACAGTATAGTGGTACCTTGGTACTTGTCGTTAATTTGCTCCGGAACTCGCGATGAGTGCCGAAACCGACGAGTACCGATCAAATTTTTCCCATAAGAAATAATGTAATTAGAAATAATTTGTGAAACTTCCCCAGAACTTTCACATTTACTGGGTTAATATTAAGTAATGAGGTTGTTTTGTAATACAGAACCTTAAAACTAAACAGACATTGATAAAAAAGCAATGACTTACATAAAAATGAAATGAAATTTAATCCTAAACCACTCATACTTAGCTACAATCTCTTTTTTCTTTTCAATCGTGGTTCTTATTAACTGCCTTTTGGGCTTAGTGGTATCATTCTTAACCTTTTGTGACCCATGATTAGCACTTAAAATCTACAAAAGTACAAGCCAGTAACGATGAATATGTGGGGGTTCTGCACTGTTCGCGAGCTACTGTGAGACTTACGCGTCGACCTCTGTTTCATCGCGAGAGAGGGGCGCAGAGTGACGAGCAGGGCTCGACTGATGGAGCATTTTCTCTTACGGGGCGGCATCGTGACTCAGATAAGTTCTAGCAAGTGCGACAAGTCCCGAGCAACCGCCGAGCGCTGAAACATTTTTTTCTCGTCAAAATGCGACAAGTACCGGGTCCCTGCAAAAATGCAAAAATACACAAAATGACCACAGAAGCTGAGATAAGACCGCAAGGAGATGTACACAGGGCAAGAGCTACAGCGTGATTAACACGTGGCCCCTTGTTTTGGCTGGAAAGGGTAGGGAGTTGCGAGGCAACCGACACCAACAAGTTCTAGCTTGCGCGTCGAGTACCAAACAAACGATGAGAACCAGGACAAATTTTTTGCATGGAAATGCATCAAGTACCAAATTCGACGAGTTTCAAAGCAGTCAAATACCGAGGTACCACTGTAGACACTACACTATGTCACCAGTTTATTAGGTACACTCCCCAATTTAACACAGATTGTGCATTCCAACATTGTTACATCACGTGACTTCATTGTGTGGTATAAAGTAGGCAGATTAGGGTTTCTAGAATCAGTATTAAACAGAGTTGGAATAGGCAAGTGACCTTAGTGACTTCGAATGTGGCATGATAGTTGACACTAGGCATACCGGTTCAGCTGTCCTCCTGGGCTTTTCATGCACAAACTGTTTGGTTTAGTAAGAATGGTGCAAAAAGTGAAAAATGCATATAATCAGTGATCATGTGGACAAAAACAACTTGTGGATCAGAGAGGGGTAAAAGGAGAATGACAAGAATCATGCCACCAAACAGACACAGCACAACCAGACAAATCACATCCAGATTTAATGCTGGTGTGCAAAATATCATAGCAGAATGCACCACTTATTGGGCTTTATCTCAAATGGGCTACAGCAGCTGAAGACCATGTTGGGTGCTGATGCTGTCAGCAAAGAACAAGAAAGCATGCCTCCAGGGGGCACAGGAGAATCAAAACTTGAAAGTTGCCTGGTTGGATGAATCCGGCTTCTTTCTGAATCATGCTGATGGAAGGATCAGAATTTTGCCAAGGCAACATGAATCCACATAGTCATCCTGTTTAGTGTCAGTACAGGTCGAAGCTGGCAGTTTGATGATGAGAGGAACGTTTTTCTGGCACACATTATTGCCCCTGATACAATGACGTATCTGAACATCGTTCATAACCAAGTTCATCCCTTCATGTCTACACCTGGAGACCACACTCTGATGGACACATCTAGCATGATAATGCACCATGTCTCAAGGCACATATCACTGAATGGTTCTGGGAACAAGAAAGTGAGTTTTCATTGCTGCAGCAGCCTGTACAGTCTCCAAGTGTCAACACTATCCAACATTTTTGTGATGAGATGGAAACACAGCAGGATTGTGCACTCATCCAATTTGCACACAACACAATCATTCTGCATGGTACAACATTTCTGCCTGACACATCCAGCATCTTGCAGAAACCATGTCAAGATGAATTTATGCTGTTCTGAAGGCAAAAGGAGGCACAACACACTACTAGATAGGTATACGTAATAAATTGGCAGCTTTGTCTATGTTACCAGAGCAAAGTCTTAATTATATTTGGTATTTTAAGAGCTGGGTGCCAGCAGTGAAATTTTAATGTCTATTCATGTGTGGAGGTTGGTGAGGGAAAAAGCTGTTTCTGTGCCTGATTGTCCTGTATCTCTTCCTGGAAAAAGCCATATTTCATCTGTTATCTTCATGTTGACAGCATTATGACTGCATCTGAGTGAAATCAGACATCATTGTATATTCCATCCACCAGAAGGGATGGGAGACATGCCAAATGCATGCAGATCTAATGTTTTGCACTTATGCACACTTAACAGGTGTGCCTGCTGTGTCCTTGGAGTCAGCTGAGAGGCCCAACTACTTCCTGTGTGTGTCTGCTGAGCTCTCAGTGCGCCTGGAGCGCTGGAGTGGGACAGAGGATTTCCGCCAGAGGGCCACCTTCATCCACCACCAAGGCATGTGGCTGCCGGGCCACTCCTCTTTTGAGCTGCACAGTCAGAAAGGTGTCTTCCTCATACTGGGCTGGAGTGGTGTGCGGGCTCAGGCCTACGACCACTCTGAACACTTCAAACGCATCAGCAGCTTCACCCTTGAAGGTACTGGACCGCTTGTGTGTTAGCATAGGAAACCCCCAAAAAAACACACAGCATAAAAGATTTTTTAGGGGCAACAGATGGCATAGTGATTAAAGTTGATGCCTTGTAATTAAATGACTCGGGTTTGAACCCCTTCCCCCTGTTGGAGTGTGTTACAACATAGGGCAAATACTTACCCTAAACTGTTGTTGCAAAAATTACGCTGCAATATAAATAGGTAAAACACGTAAAAACACCACTATAACTTTCCATGAGGAAAAATGTCTGCTAAACAAACAAAATGTGAAATGTAATGAACCTTTCTTACAGAGAGCAGTTTCCTGATCCCATACCGAATCATGTGTGAGTGGAAGTACCAGGCATGTGCCAGCCCATGCCTACGGACCTGCAGCGATCCCAATGCCACCCGGTGCCGATTCCTCCCTCCGTAAGATCCGTGATTCCACTCTGAGCTACATTGTTCGTTACCCCATTTGAAAGGATTTCAGCAATGATGCTGCTTCACACAGGGTGGAAGGCTGCTTCCCACGGTGTCCCCGAAATATGATTCTTGATGAGATCACAAGAAGATGTGTCTACAGAGAAGACTGTGAGTATGGGATTTATTTGTAGACACTGAATAGTGCTGAAATTTTTTATGAATGTACAGAATGTAGCCTGTCTTTGCAGTATATCACCATATAGTATACAGATTTAAAAATTTAAATAATGTTTAAATGTAAAATTACTAGTGGGTGTTTTTTTTTGTGCAGGCATTGTTCTGCCACCAACCCCTACTCCATACATGTTTGTGACAAAATCTAATAGAACCACCATAGCACCTACCACTACGACCACACCAGAACCCACCACAGTGACCACCAGTGTTCCAACCACCACGCCTTTGCCCACCACTACTACCTCTACCCCGATGCCCCCCTCCAGCAGCACCTTGCCCACCTCAACCACCAATCCTACCACATCCACAGTGACTGAAGGGACAACACGTCCCCCTCTCCTCACCACCAGTGCTGCTCCAACCACCGCAGTGATCAGCCAAGCCCCTGAGACCACATCTACAACAGTCACACCCTCTACCCCAACCCCAACACCAACAACTTCAAAACCTTCCACAACTGTGCCTGTCACAACACCATTGCTGACCACTATGTTCACCGAGGGGCTTACCAGCACCACTACAGTTCCCATGACAAAACTGGAACACATAACCTCTGCCATTACCACACAGCCTCCCACCACATCAACTGTGAGGAGCACCACCACTGAGTCTCCTCCCACCACAGCAGAGGCCACATCTACCTTCCCAAGTACACCACTTGTTACCATAACCACTCTCCCATGGCACATCCCTACCACTCCAACCACCACTTCTCTACTGCCACAGACCACTAAAAGCAGCACAGCAACATCCCCCTTCACTGTGTCTGAAACCCCGCCAACCACTACTGATCGGCCAGAGTCCACATCAGTTCAGCTGAACACAACTACAGAGGGTCTCACTGCGCCGGTGACTCCTGCAGAGTCCTCCACTACAATCGAGGCAGTGGACACAGCCACGGTGCTGCCTCCATTCCTCCTACCTACGGCTCCCTGCACTGTAAGAACAACAGATCCTTGACTTCTAAATGAGCTGCTTTTGATTTATAGAAAAATCAATATTATCTTTTTGAATAGAACCTTTATTAGAACCAGTCTGGGTTTTATTATACTTGATGGCCACCAGTTACAAGTGTATCTTCAAGATAATTATGTTATGGATATTTAATGCGTGTGCAACAGACATTGTCATATCCATAAAGTTCATATTTAATGGATACTGCACTAAAGACAGAGTACACTGTGCTTTTAGATGTACTCAGGCACATCTGGTTTGGGCTGTAAATCATGACAATAGTCTCCATGCTGAAGGATCCTGGAGTGCTTCCCCCAGTAAATCCCATTTGGAAAGAATACTCCTTTAGACATGCCAGAGGAGATAACGCAGGAATTTGGCAGTTGGGTGTATAGCACTACTTTAAGACACCAGCCTAGCTGCTCTTTATAAATTATGGGCTGTCAGGTTACACATAAACAGGAGCAGTAAAGCGTGACATCAGTGTGGATTCATTGTACAATGGTGGAAAATTTTTTGATGTAGGGTGCAAGCTTACTGGGTTGTAAATTTGATTTGAAGGACTTACAAACACAGTGCTGGATCTGCTTCAGTTCAGATAGCCACAGTAGTATCACGATATCTGAAAGGTTTTTAATATAGTCAGCAAATAAACCTATCAGTAAGGAAAGGTCAAATTCTTGTCAAAAATCTTCTCAAGGTTGCTTTCCTCAGCAGTCAAAGCTAATTAATTCAGGTAATTAAAGCAGCACTCGGAAAATTCAGAATCTAAATCCATAATAAAATATATGCAACAAATATGCACAGCTACAAAGAAATAGTGGTTACCTCCACCTCCAGCTGTAACACCCTTGATCAAGTTATTTAGCATGAATTGCTCTAGTAAAAATGACCCTATTGTGTAAATGGTTACATTTTTGTAGGTATCTTAACATTGTACAATAAGTAGCTTTCGAGAAAAGCACCACCTAAATAAACAAATTTAAATATATGGTGAGGCGTTTTATTTATTTTATTTGTTGTGAATTGTGTCCTCTAAGCCTCCGTTCTCACACCGTGTGGACGAATGCAGCGAGTACATCTGCTTCAACGGACAGCTGATGCTCCACAACGCCTCTCTGCACTGCCGCTTCAACGTGACCCAACCCAACTGTGGCCTGCTGGGCATGGCAGTTCAGATCAATCGGGACATCTGTTGTCCACAGTGGGAATGTCCCTGTAAGAACCTGCCATATTCAAACTGGATGGTCTCATTGGTCTGAATGATGCACTGTCATAGGCATTGGTTGGATGCATATGTGAGCTTGGTTTTTATGTACTGTAGCATCCATCCATCCATCCATCCATCCATCCATCCATCCATCCATCCATCCATCCATCCATCTATCCATCCATCCATCCACCCATTATCTTTAATCACTTTATTCTGGTCAGGATTACAGCAGTCTGCAGTTTGCCCTGGAAGCACTGGGCACTACGAACAGCGAAACAACACCCTGGATAGGATTCCAGTCCATTGTAGGACAATAATAACAGAATGCAGAATAAATATGTATGGAATTGACATGTATCTGTGTTAAATCAAGTCACCTTTTTCTCAATGTCAGGTCGGTGCTCAGTGATTTCAGACCTGCGAGTGATCACTTTCGATGGCAATAATGTGGCCCTGTACGACAATGGATCCTATATTTTGGTCCACCTTCCCAGAGAGAACATTGTGGGCCACATTGAGAAATGCCCAACCAGTGAGGTAAAAAGCAGCTCATGCAGTTGCCATAAAATGATTTTTTCTTCAAGTTTCCTCACTGTCCATATTGAAGCTACCAGTGATGTTGTTCATTTCAAACTGGTAAAGATGCACCATACTGTACGCTGGTGCCTTCATTAAATATTATCATGTAAGGCAATGGAGACATAGCAAAATACTCCCAGGTGTGTAATAAAGACTTGTTTTTTTCCCCACAGAGTGTCAACTCGATCAGACGTCCTGTAAGTGGCTCAGTATCTGTTGCATGCTGGCATGTTGATGATAGGCATCCTCATTGACTTTGTCATTGCTACTATCTCTCAAACCTATTTTTCTTCCACCTAGACCTCTACAGGTGGCACATCTGGGCTGTGTTTTAAGAAGCTCAACTTCACCACCCACTCCTACAGGATCATGATTAATCGGCTAGAGAGAACGGTGACTTGTTCAGTCTCATCTTCCTGTTGTTTTATAAAGTGCACCCCATCATTAGTCACTCACTCTTATTAATGGTAAAAGTTTCAGAACCATAGTTGGTTGAAGGTAATGTTATCATTTCTCTTCTGTTTTACTCACTAAATAATATTCTCAAGGCAACCAAGAAATGTATCCATTTATGCAGCTAAAATCTAACACACTATGTTGTCGTTATGAATGCTTGAAGAGATCACATTTTCAAGTTTATTAACTGGTTTTTAATCGCATTTTCTTCATTGTCAGAATTTTGTTTCTGCATCCAGTTGTTGCAAAATGCAAACCGAGTTGAAGTGGGGGTATTCCAGAATGTTGAATATCAAATGAAAAAATGAAAATCAGTCCACATAGTTATGAGATGATTATAATTATACTCACCCAATGTTTAATTCATTATACTTTTATCTAAGCTTTTTACTGAACCCCAACCTGGAATAAATCGAGGAACATCTGTATTATGTAGTTACAAACAAATCGAGTTGCAAACAGATTCCAGTCTCATTGTGTTTGTGAGGACCAACTGCAGAAGAACCACAAACTAATGACCTTCAGGTTATATAGTACATCTATTGCCTTAATCATTACACTGTTATATACACTACTTATATACAAACATGGGTTAGTCATTGTTTTTTTTTCTCCTTGATGAGGTGAACAGACTCATTTTGAATTTAACTGTATTTTACCTTCAACCTGCATGGGCCCTTTTAAACATTTGACACATTCCCCTTGTTCAGGTCTCGATCAACTTCATCAAAGCAAGGCTGCCTTTCACGAGGCAGAACCTGTACATCGATGACACTGGCACCATGTATGTGATCCGCACACCTGGTGGGGTCAGCATCCAGTGGTACCACAGCACGGGCATCATGGTCCTGCAGTACAATGCCCCCTCCAATGCAACCTCTGGAACCCGTGGACTCTGTGGTAGGATGCCTTGACTTGATTTGCTGCCACATTAAAGAAGGCTGTCACCTGAAGAAGTTATCTTAATGACAGAACTGTTACACTATACTGTGCAGCTTAATAATTTCTTGCCTTCTTAAGTACATAAAATAGCCAGTATTTTCAAGCATTATATAAGTGGTGTGTTATATTAGTGGTCTTTTGCATGTTGCTGCCTCTATTGGCTTGGTGATGTAATTACTTGGGATTCACAGGATGCTGCAATGGAAACCCAGCAGATGACCTGAAGCTTCCAAATGGCACGGTTGTAAGGGATGTGCAAGACATCCCAGTGTTCCTGCAGACCTGGATGGTGGACACCTCAGAGGAGACAGACTACTTCCGCAGAATTGGGGACAACTGCACCACAGGCAACTGCACCAAGTGCTTCCAGATGCTGAACCGGAGTCCCTTCTCTGAGTGCCACAAGAAGGTAGACATCTTTGACATTTAGTCAGCAAATACTGATTCATGAAACATTCAAGATTTCCTGCCTTTATTCCCATGTTCTTTGCAAAGGTCTCCCCAGAGCCGTTCTGTGACAAGATCTGGGCAGGTGACCTCCATTACAAAGACAATGAGTGTGACTTCCTTGCTGCCTATGTGGCCATCTGCTACACCCACAATATCTGCATCAACTGGAGGACAAATGATTTCTGTCGTGAGTAATGCCATTTTTTTACTTTGACAGTAACAGTACTCACTTCGTGCTCTGTGTTCTACAGTGCACTGCAGCTGCTTCAGATCAGTTTGTGCAGCTTGTTTTCAAAAACAGGTTGTCTAATATTTTTCATTTGAAATATCTGCAGCAACGGAACTGCAACTTTTGTGTTGAACAAGGAGGTAGTTTTATATTTATTTATTTAGCAGACACTTTTTTGAAAATTGATGTACAACAGAATAAACAGAAGCACATTTCACAACAGGTGAAGAGCTTGAGATGCAGACACCTGCACACAGCCTTGTCTTGTACTACACATTATGGAGGTTGACAAAAATTGCAAAAGTCATGTTGGAGTTTTCATGTTCTTCGTGTTTATGTGGGTTTCCTCAGTTGTGCCCCAGTTTCCTCCTGCAGCCCAAAGTCAAGTGTTCAAGGTTAAGAGTTTACTTTAAATTGGCCATTGTGTGTGTTTATATGCTTATGAATGTGCACCAGTGTGCCAACTCTGTGATGGACTGCTGTCCCATTCAGTGTGTACCCTATATTGTGTTCTGAGGGACAGAAGGAGCTCATTCCACTATACTGGAACTGAGAGTCTACAGACTTTTTATTTGGGATCCCTTGTGAATCGAATCTCCAAACAGCCACATGTGCAGGAGTGCAGCCATTTTATTATGGTGTAGCTAGTAATCAGGCCTTGTAGGCACTGGAGTGTAGATACTGTACTTGGGAACATTTTAGAAGGTTAAATTCAACTCATCTAGTTTTATTGTGGATCAGCCAGAAGCTTTATGGAGGAGGCCAGATGGAAAGGTGTTGCAGTAGTCCAGACAGAATATCACCTTGGCTTGGACTAATATGTCTGTAGAGTGTATTGTGTTTTCAGTAGAAGTCAGGTTGCACAGCAGGAATGAGAACTGAGTACCCCTAACAAAGGAAATTGCTGCTAATGAACTGTGTACTCCAATAAGCCATGGACTAGGACAGTGTTTGGATTTGAGATATTTGCAAAGAAGTTGCTGTGAGCTGTGCTCTTTCTCCCAAAGCCTTGAAGTGCCCCCCAGGCAAAGAGTACCAGCCGTGTGTGAACACCTGTCAGACAAAGACCTGCCAGAACAGAGAGTACTACGAGGAGACCACCTGCTCTTCCATCCGGGAGGAGTGTGTGTGCAAGAGCAGGACCATCCTTCACCGGGCTGACTCTGCCTTCTGCGTTACAGAGGACCAATGTGGTGAGTGATCCAGTGGCACAGAGGCCTCTGGCACAACTGTTCTGTGACCAGAAGGCATTATAGTGCCACTTGTATTGCTGGACTGCCACTGGCAACCCAGTCAGTGCACTATTTTTATTTTGACCAAACACGAAGATATTACAGGGCGGCAGTGGCTAAGATGGCTAAGGACACATTTCTTGTAACCTGAAAGTTACTGGTCCAAATCTGAGGTGCAACTAGTACTATTCTTAAGAAGTACTGAACTGGAGACCTGTTTAGGGGTTAGGGTTAACTTGTGAATTTTGTAACCTGTAATAATATGAATTGGTGTGTTTTTAGCATTTGTTGTATGAATGGTTTTTGTGATTTAAATGTTGATAAGAAGTGTTTTCATAACAGTGTTTCAGTCAGTTGGGCAGTTTCCTGTCCTGCTTTTCCTGCTGAAGGTTATAGAAGGAACAAGATAAGAAGGTGGGCCCAGATCCTCCTGTTCCCCACAATAGTGTCTGGCTACTCCTTCTGGAATATCCCCAGGGGTTCAGAGAACAGCTGTGAGATGTAATGCGCTCTTCTTCCAGTGGGACGTGCCTGGCATAATGCCCAGGGGAGTTGACCAGGGGCATCCTTACAACTTGCCCAAATGACCTCAATTGATTCCTCCCAATCCAGACAAGCAAAAGCACTACTCTGAGTCTCTCCTGGATCACTGAACTTCTCACCCTATCACAGAGAGTGAACCCAGAAATCCACGTAGAAAAGTAATGTTGACCATTTATATTCACAAGACTTTCTTTTAGTCGTACCCAAAGCTCATACCACGCTTGAGGTTCGGGATGTAGATCTAGGTAAACCGAGAGCATTGTCCAAAAATTCAGCTCCTGCATCACCACCATAGAGCAGTATAGTGCTCACAGGACTACTGACACTGCACTAATCCACCTTTCAATCACCTGCTCTCCAATTCCAACTCTCGTGAACAAGATCCCAAGATACTTGAACATCAGTTCTCTCCTCACCTGAAGAGGGCAATCCACTCTTCTCAGGAAGAGGACCATAAGCTCACACTTAGAAGTGCCAATTTTCATACCTGACCCATTGAACTTTGCATTCATACAATAGCAGAGATACTACCCCTAACCTCCCAGCCAAACTCCCTCTGAACCTTGACTGCATCTTAATATCCTGTCCATGAAAATCACAAACAGGAGTAGAGATAAAATACAGCCTTGCTGGAGTCTGGTGCTTACATTTAACAAATTCAACTTCATAGATTAGAATATTGAGAGTTCAAACTGTACTGCTAAAGGGAACAAATAGAAATCATCAGCAGTCCTGATGGCCTGTTTTCCTGCAGTATTTCCCAAAGCATATGTTGAGGCACACGATTATGCCTTTTCCACAGGCATATGACACATATAGACTCAAATAGCATATTCCCATGAATGATCAAACAACTATGTCAGGGAGAAGAGTTGGTCTACTGTTGGTTAGGATCAAATCCACGGTGTTCCTCCAGAATCTGAACCTCAACTACTAGGTAGTCTCCCTTCCAGTACTCTGGCATAGGCTTTACCAGGAAGGGTGAGGTGTGTGATCACTTCCAGGTCCCCTTTCTTAAATAAAGGGACAGTGGTACCTTACCTACCTTCCAAACTACACTGAAAACTCACTTGAGCTGCACAACCCCCACCCTCTCTAGTGCCTTTATCTCTGGATGGAACTCATCCACTCCCAGAGCTCTATGCCATGGAGATTGCACACCACCATAGCTACCTTGGAGACAGTGATGGAGTCCAATCCACCAAAGACTTCAAACACTGACTCCTGGTATGAGGGCATGTCCACTGGGTTAAGGAGTTCCTCAAAATGCTCTTTCCACCTCTTGACAGAGTTTTAACAATGAGAAATGCTTAAATGGGACAGAGCATTAGTGGACTTTCTTTTTTCTTTCAAATTTCTTTATAAGCAATTTTATGATTTTATAGGTTTAATGTCCAAAGTTTTAACTCTCTGATAGAGATGTGTTACCTTATGAGGCTATGGTTTTTACAGTTCATTGTTTTATTATTTGTGCTTTTGTATGTTGTCACTTTAAATGAAAGTTGCCAAGGTTTATAGGATAATGAATGATCTTGTCGTTTATTTGTTATTTAATGGTTTTATACTGAGTATCACTTTGCTATTATTGTTGTTTGTATTGTTGGGATGTCTTATAGAAATGAATTTTTGTTTGTGTTGTGGACCATATTTGAGATGTTTTAAATATTTCATTACATTTAAGGTACAATAGTAAAAAATAATAGAAATAGTAATTATTACATTTAAATTGATTTTTGTGGTGACTAAAAGGAAAACAATAAGTAAAATGCAAGGATCCTATTGTTTAGACTCGGTCTTTGTGTTACCTGTGGCTTTTGTGGTTCTTCCCCCAGTGTGCACAGACAATGCAGGGGCCCCCCGTGCTCCAGGGGAGGTGTGGAATGGGTCGGACAGGGGTTGCTGTCTCTACCGCTGCCTGGAGAATGGCAGCATTGTGGCAGTGGAGCCCGACTGTAGTGAGCTGCCTGCCCCGCTCTGTGAGAGAGACGGGGAGTACGTTGTCGATGTCCTTGAGGAAGGCGCCTGCTGCCCCAAGAAGATCTGCGGTAGGATTGGGGTGGACTTAACAAGACCACTTGGGCATTTTTAAACTGGCCTAGATTAATATTCTTACACATTTTGACATTAATTATTATTTTATTCTACTAAATTTGTAACATTAAACCTAAAGAATCAATTCAAATTCCAAGCTCGTTAACTGATGTTCAAGTAGTGAAGTATTGTCTACAATATGGCCAATAGCTGTACGTTTTTGGCAGCAGGTGGCATAGTTGTTATAAATCCTGCCTTTGCACTATAATGACTCAGGTTCAGATCCCACCACATGCTGCATTTTCCTTGAACAAGGTACTTATACTGAACTGCTCCAGGAAATGCTACTTAACTAGAAAGCAGCTTAACAGTGTAAGTTGCTTTGGAGAAAAGCATCTTAAATAAATGACTTAATCATGTGGGTTTTACATAAACACTTAACATGTTTCTTCTGTTTTCATGACTGTATCTGTTGCCTCTTGTAGAGTGCAACCTGACCATCTGCGAGAGTGAAGCTCCTACCTGTGAGAATGGGAACAAGCTGGTCATTGGATACAGTGCCCTCTCCTGCTGCCCCGAGTACCGATGCGGTAGGCTGTGTCATAATGACAACCTCTAAAGTCCTTGACTTAAGGAAATCTGGACGACCAGGGAGTTTTTATAATGCTGGCATTTAAATATACCTCATTCAGGTTTATTCAAATGTGAGGTTTATACAGTATTCATGCAGCATATACCGTCAAGCACTCCTTTATATTAATTATTGTTGTTAATCTAATTGTGATGTCACATGTTTATCATGCAACCCCCGCTTTCCTCAGTGGGATCCAATGATTTATTGTGCAACTCTCCAAATCTAACATACCCTTCAGAGTGTGACCCCCAAGCCTGCCCCTTGGTTGCCATGCTGGAGTGCAGGGAGGACCAGTTCCTCGTGGAGGTCAGGACAGAGAAGTCCTGTTGCTACTCCTTCCTCTGTGGTAAGGAAGGGGTAGTCTTATTTCTGTTATTATGCATTTTAGGGAGGTAAATTGGTACAGAAAGT
Source organism: Arapaima gigas (assembly GCA_900497675.1). Lineage (NCBI taxonomy): Eukaryota > Metazoa > Chordata > Actinopteri > Osteoglossiformes > Osteoglossidae > Arapaima > Arapaima gigas. The sequence continues at coordinate 514,875 of UFQX01000067.1, read as the reverse complement.
AGTAGTTGCCTCACAGAACCTGGTCTGGCTCAGCCCAGTCTGTGTGGAGTTTGCATGGCCTCCCCATGTCTGTATGGGTTTTCTCCAGGTCCTCCTGTTTCCATCCACAGCCCAAACACAAGCATTTTAGGTTAATTAGTCGCTCTGAATTGCCCACAACATACATGTGTGTGTGTGTGTGTGTGTGTGTGTGTGTGTGTGGTCATCTGTGATGGACTATTATCCAATCCAAGGTGTAGTTTCATGGCCTATCACCCTATGATTCCAGAAAAGGCTCCAGACTACTGTGGCCCTGACCAGTATTAAATGGGTAATGCAAATGGAAGGATTGATGGATCATGAATTTAATTTTAAATACTTTGACTCATCTGTTCTGTAGATCCAGTTACACTTTTCAGTATTAGATGCATTATTGTTTCCATTATATGCAATGCTGCAGCATGTGAAACATTTCTTCAGTGAACTCTTGTTTCTGAGATGCCTGTGGCTGGTTGTGTCTCCTCCAGTGTGTGAATCCTGCATTGACCCTATTCCTGTGTGCAAAGATGGAGAGATCTTAGCTGTTGATCTCAACACCACGGATCGCTGCTGTCCTCAGTACCACTGCGGTAATGCACCGTTATCTTCCATGGCAGGGTGATGTGAGGTTTTTAAAAATTACCTTAAAATGTGTATTGCATATTAAATATATACTGGAAAAACATCAAAGTATTTCAGTTAAGAAAATAAAGCATCATTTTGGATATTTTGGCATCCTCTGGGTGGAGTGATTGGGCAAAGTTGGTAGCCCAAATAAGGAAGATTGATTTGGACTGGGTGGGTTGAGTTATTATTATTATTATTTTTTATTTAGTTGACACTGTTATCCAAAGTAAATTAAAGTATTCAACTAGTTACACTGATTTGTCCATTTATACTATGTAAGTTTTACGGGAGCAGTTCAAGGTAAGTACCCTGTTCAAGGGTACTACAGCAGGAGGTAGGATTTGAAGCTTATTCAAGTGCAAGTTGGTAGCATTAACCACTATGCCACCTTCTGACCCCTGTTGAGATGGCTTGAGAAACAGCTGTAGCTCTGCTTCGAATGCTGTGCAGTGTGTGATGTGAGCCTTTGCCCTGCCTCTACGGTGGAGTGCGCCTCAGGAACAGCCATCGTCCAGAGGAATATCCCAGGAAGGTGCTGCCCTGACTGGCAATGTGGTATCTCATCACTTTTTACTATGGTTTTTTACTACCTTATTGAGGAAAGCTGAGACCTTTTAAACAAACCATTTTTAGCTATTATACACTCTTCTGCACCTCAGCTGTGCACAATAAACACACTCACATCTTCCAGACACTTCCAGGAGGCCACAGTGTATTTTTTTTTCCGATTAAAACCATGTTGCCTTACTTTTTTCTATATTTATGCCTTATTTTGATTTAGATCAATGATTCCCAACCCTTTCTCCCAGTGGACCCTTACTTTACATGTTAAACATATTGCAGCCTCCCACAATCATCCCTACTCTTTAAAACCGGTTTAAGCAACACGGTGCATTCAGTGACACGTATTTTTTAAAAACATCCCCGAAATCCAATTTGCCAAATGGCCCAAATGGAAACTCTGGCGACCCCTGTTGGGGAGTCACAATCCTTAGATTGGAAAACCATGATTTAGACTACTGTTCCTGTTTTAGAAATGTAATGCATTATTTGCGTCCATGTTCTTTCATACTCATGTCTGCTCTTTCTTTGACAGAGTGCCAGTGTCAGAATAACTCTTCCCCTTTATGTCAAGTGGTAAGTTGGCTCTGTCATGTTACACAATCAGTGATTTACAGTTTTCACAGCTCATGTAGTCTTCAGCATTAACCTTTTGATCATATCTAGCCAGAGACATTTTAGGAAGGTAGAGTCTTTGTGTGGCTCTTCACTTTCCTTTACGTCCTCTGTTAGGGTGAAATCCAAATCGTGGACCCAGACTTCAACAGCTCCTGCGGATGCACCCAGTACAAGTGTAGTAAGAAACCCCCCCTTACAGTGTGTTCATCTGAGTTTGAGATACCAGCAAAGCTTATGGTTGGTGTGTAGCAGGAAAAAACCCACCTGAAAAATAAAATCTATTACCCTGACCAACAGTAAGAACATGACAGTACTATATTTAAGACACAAAACTTGTTTTAGTGTTTTTTACTGATTTTATGGAGGACAGACCCCATCTCAGATACTGACCAAATGTTCTACTGCATCCTTGACTTACCAAAATAATTGGAACTGGAACCTTGTTCATAACTCAGTTTGTTATGAAAGTGGACCACTACTTCATAGTCAGTAAAAGCTTAACAATGCAGGTGTCCTTCAATTATTCAGTGTTCTGTAAAAATATCAGATGAAACTATAAGGAAATGCTCTAAGACTTTTATTATTTATTAAACTTTTATCAACCACTCATCCCATGCAGGGCAGCTATGTTCCAAACCCAATCCTGGAAACATAGGGTGTGAGGCAGGCAGCACCATGAATGAGACATGTGTCTGTCACAGGAATTTTATTTTATTGTCTTTTATGAATTCAAAACAACACATGGAACATTTGTCACCATCTGGCCCCTTCCAGCTTGCTTTATTATCTATACAGTCAATAAAAGTGTCACAATAGAGGCATAACTTGATTTATTTGCTGGATAGGTTCTGTTGGATTTAGCTGTAAGACTTTTTATTCTTACCATTTTCATTCACTTTGAGTTGTATTGAAGTTGAAAATTACTTAAATTGAATGGAAAAAAACAACATCTCTACAAGTTGCCAGTCCTAATGAAAAACAAAATTAAAATCTGTAACTTGAACATTTGTAAGGCCAGGATCGAGTGTACTGTCTTTGTGGCTATTTTCTCTAGAATGTACCAGGATATACTGTGCCTTCCTTCAGATTCAGCACCCACTCTGTTGAGTTACCACTTGGTACATTACAGTTTCTCTGTTCTCCTGTAAGCGGTCTCTCCTTTCTATGGACTTTCCCTACTTCAGCTTCCCAGGTAACACAGTAGCTCCGTGTTCCAGTCGCCTGGAATTGGCTCAGTAACCTGTGTTCCCATGTTCTTGCAGAGAAGGCGGAGGTGTGTCTGTTCCAGGGGGTCACAGTCCTGAGTCCTGGTCAGTCCATGGTGCAATACTTTGAGGGGGACCTGTGCTACACTGTGCATTGTCTAAATGATAAAGACCCTGAAACAGGCTACTACGCTATGGAGGTGTCCACTGTCAACTGCTCTGAGAAGTGTGGACCTGTGCGTATCACACACCTTCACCAATCATTATTTATTCATTTAACTATATTCATTAATCCATGCATTATCAATAACGGCTTGTCCATTGTATTGTCATGGTGGCCCCAAGCCTATCCCAGAAGCATGTGGTGTGAGGCAGAGTACACCTTGGACGTGAAGCCAGTCCATCACAGGGCAGTCACACACTCTTATTCACTCACACACTACTGGAAAATTAGAGTCACCAGTCCACCTGAAATATATACCTTTATACTGTGGGAAGAAGCCAGCGCACAACTTACAAGAACATGGGGAGAGCATGAAAACTCCACACAGACTGAACTGAACCTAAAACTTAGGCACCAGTGATACCTGCTACACAACTGTGTGTGGGGCCGCCCTGTCATTGGCTGACGTCCCACCTAGGGTATGATTTCCTAGCTGAGCACCCAGCAGTTCTGAGATAAGCAGGACAAGTGGTTAAGGATGGATAGGTGGATAGATGATTGGAAAATAATTATTCATAATATTTTTCAAAAAATAGTATTTCAGCAATAACTGTTAAGCTATATTGCTATGAAACATAAGCAATGCAACAGGTATAATCTATATGATACAACTGCTATGTTCTCACTAAACGTTTAAACACATGATGTGTACTTACCAATTTAACATAATGGTTAATGTGTTTTAATATGAATGATCTTTCTAGCCTTCTGTTCTTCTTTTGGTCTCCAGCATCAAATTTACATCCCATCCTCAGACCCACATGTCTGCTGTGGTTCCTGCAAGAACATTTCATGTCCTCACACAAGTGAGAACGGCACCACTGAGGTGTACATGGTAAGAGTATGGAATACAGCACAGGAGAGGAGCAGAGAGACGGTGGGCTGGCAGGTGGACTAACCCTGTGTCCCGTCTGTGGCTGTCACTCACAGGCTGGGAGCTCATGGGTGACCAATTGCACTAGATACGACTGCATGGAGACACCGGTTGGGGCCATCACACTGGGCTCCCTGGTCGTTTGTCCACCTTTCAATGACACCGAATGTCTCCAGGTTTGTATCCTTCAATAATTTCCGTTGGATATGACAGCAAATATATCTTGGGTTGCCATGAATACCATGGCCAAAGTAGAAAAAACTTACCTTGTTGTCTCAGGTCCTATTGTTCAGTTGCTAAGCTAAATACTGCCCAGGTTAGGTTGCAGGGTCAGTCTCTGCTTATTTTTGCACTTGTGCTCTTGTTGCAGAATGGCGGCGTGGTGCAGAGCTACATTGACGGCTGCTGCAGGACCTGTAAGTGCCCTGGGAGGCAGGTGGGGGGGGGTGCTCCCGCTTGTTTGGCTTTTTGGTTCTGGAGCGCTGTGGGCTGCAGTTGCAGATGCAGCATGCGGTGCCCCCAATCAGGGGAGCCGTGGGGCCTGCTGCCAGCATTGTGGCTTACTGGTTTGCTGCTGGTAACAACACCTGTGATTACACTGCCCCCTGGTGTTGTGGAGTATAACTGTCAGAATTCAGTGCACAACCATACAGGCCGCTCTCTTTAGTCAGACCTTTTTCAGCTCATATTCACTGATCCAGTCTTGGACTTATAGGTATAAGATTGTGTGCAAAATTCTTGGTTCTTTGATTTATAAAAACACCCTGTAAGATGTTAAAAATGTATAACACAACTTGCCCTATTTCTCTCAGATAAAAATATAAGTTTGCTGCTGTCTTGCACATTTAAAATGACACCACTTGTGACCAGGAATTTTGCACTAGTTTTGTAAACACCCTCAAGTTCAAAAGTTGAAATACTCGTTGATAACCCCATTTCAACATGATGCCTAATACAATCAGAAATGCGTGTAAATGCTTTTTTAAAAGAAAGAAACAGCTACCTGTTGTAAGGAAATGTGTGTTCATATCACAAATAGTGGCAAAAATAAGTCTAAAATTGAATTAATTCAATTTTAAGGGTCGTGATGATACTCTCTTGACGTAATCTGCTAAACTTTTGATTAAAACAGATGATTTGACATTTTAAATTTCACAAATGCGATTAGTATTCATTTATAGTGTCAACGCTGTTGCAAAATGTGATATTCCCTAATTTACCTACACAATCAATTTTGCAAAAAATACTTCAGAGCTAACACATAACATTGTTGAAATATATCCCTGTAATACTGTAGTAATGCTACCACATTGCTAGCACCTCACAGCAATAATTCATGGGATGTTGTATGTTACATATTAGCTTGCCAAGTGTTTTAGCATGCCTTTCCTCCTCTGTGCTGGAGTTGTGGATTGAAAATGCCCAAGCGCGAGCGGGTGGTGCTAGCTGCTTACGCTAGCGGTGTGTTTGTCCCCAGCCTGGACTGCTGCTTGGTGATGTGGAGCATGTGCTTAATAAGCGAGGGGGCTGTCTGAAAGCCCGGGGCCCAATGATGGATTCAGCCCTCTGTTTATTACTCTGATGCATGTAGGAGTGCCGTGATTTAACAAACTGTGTTTTTACTAAACATACCCTTGTTTTTTTCTAAAACATTCCTGTTCCTGACAATTCTACCAGGTTCTCGACTGGGTATATTACCATTTACCATTAGCCCAGTAACCCCAACTGGTAGTACTAATTGTGACACAGGTACATCCTTTTTTGTATATCTTTTTGTCTGTACTTTCACACTATTGCTGACATGACCTGCTTAGAAAGTAATTTCTTGATTTTTCAGGGTTATGCTGATATATTCTCATATTCTCATTCTGACCTAGTGTTGAACAGCTGTGTTTAATATCTTATTATAGGATCACATGGCCTGGTAAACAGTACCACACAAATTATGAGAATGCAAAATAGTTTGGTACTACATATTTACAGTAATGTGTAATATGCAGTGACTCTTGCTACAGAACATATCAAATATCTACTAGTTTTTATTTATATAATCTCCCAGCAATGGAAATTTTGAGTGAAAATGTGAGTGCATTGCTCCACTTAATTTTATTAATTTTCAGCATTGTTTTTCACTGGTCAGTTTGTTTGTATATGTGTGCACAAAAATAGTTTCTAATAATATGGCCTATTTTATTTAGTCACCAAAAATTTCATAAGTTGATTTTTCAGCCTGTAAAGTTACAAAGTGAAACTAAATTCTAATTTGAGTGCATTTTTCTTATGAGCTAGGAGAAATTAAAGTGGATTTGAAAAGCAGGCTAAAAGTATAAAAGCACAGCTGTGATATTTCAAATACCTTGTACAGAGAGAAAAGTGTATCACAGTTTTGCTGTCATCACTGAATTGAAAAACCATAAACAATACCTCATCATAATTATCCTCTTTTTATATCTTTAGAATCTAATTGTGTATTATGTCTTATAATACATGAATTAAGGCAATATGTAGAAATACTATTTCATTTTAATATGAGAAATTCATAAAAAATGTCCCAAAATCAATGTGAGGCATTTCAAATGTAATTAGCACAATATTCAGGATTTGTTCAAACAACAGTTTTTGTTAAGCCCATCAAAATTTCTGCATTGAGCAGTTTGAACATGCAATTTGCATAAAGAAATTTTCCCGCAGCCTTCATCTTTAAAGTAAAATGTAATTGACTTTATCCTGGAAATTCCTTAAGGGTGCAGTGCATTCAGATTTGAAAAAGGATTCTATGAGAACATTCTGTATAAAAGGTATAAATACTCTGTTCCTTTCTGTATTACCAGGTAAGGAGGATGGGAAAGCCTGCAAACGAGTGGCAATCAGAACAACCATCAGGAAGGATGACTGTCGCAGCAGTGCTCCTGTGAGTGTCTCCTTTAGTGATGCTTCTACTCTCACAAGCAGTTGTATCTAGTTCTTCACGTTTACTGTAAATGCTGGAGGTTCCAGCACATCTCACAGTACACTGTGTGATGGTAAAAAAAACATGGTACTCCAGGGGAAGGTCTGACCCTCACTGTCATCTTGCTCCTTGTGCAGATTACGGTGTACTCCTGTGATGGAAGGTGCCCCTCGGCCACGATCTTCAACTTCAACATCAACAGCCATGCGCGCTTCTGCAAGTGCTGTAGGGAGAACGGCCTGCAGAGCCGCACGGTGCAGCTCTACTGCACACGCAACAGCACCGTGGTGAACTACACTTTCCAGGAGCCCATAGAGTGCTCCTGCCAGTGGAATTAGAGCAAACTGGGAGGATGGGGACTTCAAGGGGCTGGAGCTTGCAGTGGTGGGGAGGCTTGTAAAATTGGTCACTGAGTCTATGGACTGGAGCATTTACTTACATGAAGTTCCATCTTAGATGAAGTGCAACAGCATAATCATCTTAACTGCAATTTTAAGCTCAAAAAAATTTTATTTAGCCTTCAGATCACATATTGATTGCTGCATCTTGCTGATGGTTTTTTTTCTTTGTTTTCTACTTTAATTTAATGAAGTATTGTTATATAGTAGTATTAACGCTAAATAAAGTGCTTGATGCCTAAATATTTAAAGCAATTATTTTGGCTTATAGGCACTTTTTAAAGGTAATTATTTGTAAAATAGAAACATAATATTTTAAAGCCACTGTTTTGTATCATTGTCAAAATGAAATCTAAAGATGTCTCCCACATTTCCATCAATTTTCAGTTTCAGCATCATTCAACAAGTCTACAAAATTGTTTTGAAAATATTCAGAGCAGTTTTTTAGATTAAAAAGAATAAAAAGGCCCATTGCCATCATTTTACCTCATTTGTTTATTTGACCAGATGTGTGGGAAGTTAATATGAACAAAAATGGCACCACTGTAAGCACAATAAAATATTTAGTCATCCTTGAAGTTTTTTTTGTTGTTTTGGGATTGTTTGCATGTTATTAACATAATACATTTTTGCAGAGTTGCTGATTATTTCTGAATGGTGACAGTATAGCTATAGACAGAGTAGATTTGCAATGTTTTTTTTGTCAAAAGTTGTAGACCTGTCTGTTTCTGGCTTTGCCAGATGTTTTTGTCAAATCCACAGGGGGTGGGTGAAAACGGTCTCTTTTTTTGTTTGGCCCTCAGTATTGGAAGTAAGCAAAAAGACAGTGAAGTGCAGCCCCCAGCAGAGCTGGCTGGAGCATCTTATACCAGACTTTCTACAGCAGCAGCAGTAAAGCATAAAGAGGGTGTTTTTTTTTCTGGAAACTGTCTGTTGTACCTGGTTGTCAAACATAATTCAGGTTAGATTTGTATGTTACTGTGCATTTCCCCTCTTTAATGTCATGCAGCTTTGTGTCCAATGTTACAGTGTTTGCTATGACATCCTTTCCCGTTTTTCAGGATGAAAATAATAGTATTATAATTGTATTTGTTTCAATGGAAATGTCTCATTGGAGTCCTGCTCAGCCAGACATGTTCTCTTGTGTGGAATGGCTTCTGCTTTCAGTAGACAGGGCAGATGCTCCACGGCATATTGTGCTGGCAGACTCAATGAAAGCAAACGGCTTTTCTGCACCTCACCCTCCCCCTTATAGCCTATTAGTTACAGCTGTTCTGGGACACTCCTCTACCCAGGCAGTACATTCATTTGCTCAGCAGATTTACTATGTTTTCACAGTGTGTAATTAGAGCAGAGAAGATGTTTCTACCCCCACTTGTGTCCTACTGTAACACTTACTGACATCCCTGGAAAGTTGTTGTTGTTCTCAGAAAGATAAGGTTAGGTTAGGTTTGGTTTGGTTATAATACTCATAGGCTAGGTGGGGTGCACCTCAGATAGAACTCTAATTCATTGCAGGATAGCCACACACATTCAAATGCACACACACATTATGGGCGATTTACAATCACTGGTTCACCTGAAACACAAGTCTGATATTGAAAAAAACCTATACGAATACAGCAAGAACATACAAAGTCTCCATGGACAATTGCATGGCCCCGGAAATGTGAGGAACCAGAACTACACACCCTGTGATGCCCTCTGCATAATAGTCAAGCAAGGGTGGCAGGTGGTTTATTGTGTAGGTTTGTCACCTGGCAGTCCCCATTTTGAATCACATACCTGCTGCAGTCTGATACTCAAGGTACTTAGACTAAATCAGTGCAATTCCCTCTTCTATAAATGGGAATTCTCCTAGCCTGGAGAGCAGCGAGTCTAGGATAGGCTCTGGACTGCCATGACTATGACCAGGATAAGTTGTTGATGATAATGGATGGACATATGGATGCATGGATGCATGGTGTTTATCTAGCATTGTTTATTGCCTTAGAGAAATGCATAAAGTTGAGGCTAATATTGTACTTACATTTAGTCAATTCAATTAGGTTCTGGTCTTTGTCTTTTTTTGCATTTTTAGTGCACATTTTTTGCACTATTCCTCTTCACATTTTCTGTCACATTAAACTATGCAACACTGGTCTTGTAAGCACAGATCTGTGTGTCATAATAGTGGTAAGGTTGGCGTTTCCTCAACATTTTTGAAATATGGGTCGCATTTTTTAAAGCGCAAGGTGACCTTTCAACCTTTGTTAAGGTATAAGCAGGTAAGTTGTATTTTGGTTTTTGGCTTATTCCTCCTCTGTACCTCCTGCAGCATTGCAGAATAATGCACTACTATGGCAGAGTTACACGCTTGGAGAGATGTATTGTGCCATTCGAATTAGCACACAATACCTGTATATTTGTTTCACAGTAGGCAGCTGTATCATTGCGGCTCAATCTGCCCTTGCACTGCAATACTGATGACTAATCCACATTGTGCTGTATGATGCTGTGTATGATGTACTGGCTGCTGGTTCTGGCAGGCAGATGATCAGTCGTCTGCTCTGGCATGGCTCACTTTACACCTTCCCGAATTGGCCCTTTTATAAGAGGAACAGGGCCACTTATTTAAAGTTTTATGGCGGACGCATCATTGGAGGAGTAGCCTAGGAAAGGGGACCGGCCTGGGTCAGATTGGGTTCCAGCCCACTTAAAAAATGCATGACAAAAGACAGAGCGAGATGTATGCTGAATGATGTCGATCCTTTCGCATTGTAGTCAAAAATTGCCTTTGTATAGAAATCTTACTTACATGTGTTATATTTACATCTAATTCAACTGTTTTAATGCTTTGTTTTATTTTTAAATTCTCAATACTGATATTGAGGACCATAACATTTAACTAAGATCTAATCCCATGGTGTCACATGTGGTCCAGTATTTAGCTTTTTTGTTTAGGGACATTGATTATTCGACAGTTGCATTGGTAACCGTAGATGGGGGTGGAAAGCGGATCAGTGCCTCCATGAACATACTTACAGTCAGTGTCTTGTCATACTTCACAGATGAACACTTACAGTCAAACCCATTAATGCAAATGGGTCTTTCAGTGGTGTTTTAGGTTAGGAGCCACTGGGAATACTGAGAGGGCTCTGGGAATTTGTCTCTACATGTTCTCCCAAGGTTTCTAAATGTGCACCTATGGATGCATTCACCACCAGACCATCAGACACCACATTTTCCCCGCAAAGCATAGGGCTACTATCCTCTCTACAATACATATCCCATCTGCTACTCTTGCCAGCTTTTCTTCTGCTCTCCAAAAAAGTCTACAGGTATTTTAATTCTTAGTTATTTCATGTTGTGGGTTAAGATCTGTCTAGCACATATCTCAAGTTTCTCTATGTAAGTCTGCAGGTATTGTGATCACCACTGAAACCTGATTTTACCACGTTACTGAAACGTTCCTTTGCCATGCATGGTACTTCCACAACATGGCTGGGTAGGACTGCTGCCATGTTGGACCACATCAGCAGCAGCACTGCGAGGCTGCTGGACACCAGAGCCGAACACTCCCACTCCAGTCATGGAGTTCAGTCCTCCTTACAAGGCTCCACCTCTCCAACACCCCCCCAAGTTAGGCTGCCAGGTGTCAGGTGCCACCCAGAGCTGAAGCTGAGAGAAGGAAGGGCTGCTGGGATTGAGTCATAAGGCTCATGATTTATTATGCAACCCTCCTGTAGGGCCACCCTTAAATCTTTAATGTGGTGTGCCTCTGCTGAGCGTTGCTTGTTCTGGACAAACCTAGTGTCTCCTGCTCATGAGATTCACAACCCATTCGTGATGCTTCATGTCCTTGGCCTTGCTGTTGCTTTTTGCCTGGCTAATGTCCCCATACAGGTATGTTGCATTTTCTTCTTTCTGTCATCCTTTGACTTTTACTGCTCCCTTGTCCCTAACAAGTGCTTTAGGGTTTGCATGTACTGAACACCATGAGGGTTTATTGCTTATGGATGACCAAGACTCTGTGTTTTTGTGCTGGGGGACATGAAGGCGGCTGCATTGAGCACCACCTTGGGCATGTCCCACATGTCATCGGTCAGCCCCGTTGCGGCATCTGCCTCAAACTCCTCTGTCAGTCGAACTTCTGAAGCTGATGCAATGCGTAAGTGTCAAAGTGCAGGTAGTCTTGGGCTGATCTGCTTTGAAGTTTGCTTTCATAATAAAGCTTTTTAAAAATAATGTTTCTATTCTATTCTAAGTAATTTTGGGGAAATGCAGTTTATAGTATACTGGGGTGCAATAATTGAGATGTTATATAGTTCATGCCACCATAGAACAGAAGTAAGTATAAAAAAAATTGTGCCCTTTCTTTTTCTTCCTTTCCCTGTGTGTGAATCCTTGCTAATATGGAAATTAAACAAATGTTAGAAATAGTAAAGTGACACTGAAATAATATAAGATTTTTTTCAACTCTATTTTATTTTTGGAGGATGGAATTGAAATGAAAGGAATATGACTTGGTGTCAGTTGTAAAAGAGGGACCTAAGTACCCTGCCTGGTATTTCATTTTCAATATTTATTCTTCTGCCTTGAAGACATGCACAGTGTTGTTCTCCCTTGTCTCTTCTGTTTGTATCTAGTGAGGTGATGACAGGTTGGTCTGTGCCTGAATACAGCACTAACCCTTCCTGACTGCTAATGATTATTACAAATCTCACACCTCTGATGTGTCTCTGTGGCCCCCAAGTCCCAGAAGCCCCCATCAGTCTGGAAGGGGAGAGGGTGGGCTCTACTGGCATCCTCCTGTCCTGGATTATGCCTACTGGATCCAGCAGTAGATACATCAGCTCCTACACCGTTAAGTACCAGGAAGTGTGTCCTTATCCCAACTCGGCCTTCACTCAAATCCTAACCAACTCAGAAATCCCAGAGTTCCTCCTCAACACCCTTACCCCAGGATCCACCTATAACATCAAGGTGGGTGCAACAATGGAAATACAAGTGTGCCAATCCACGTGTCACTCTGTAACAATGAATTTTGAGTTTCCGAATAGTGATTTTGCTCTTTCGTATTGCTTAACCTCAAGCTGGTAAGTACTTTTGTCAAGACCTCCTCATGGGACATGAATTGGCTGCCTTCACACTTCTGGGCCATGTCAACACAGTGCCCAGTGTAATATTTTACACTCCTTTGTATTTTTGCATGTTTTCATTTTCAAACACATCTTAAAATAAATATAAGTTATCATTACGAAAACATATTCAGAATACTTTTTTATCAGAAAAGGAAAAATGTAATCCCTATGTTCGATGCCAATAACAACAAATATGAAGGCCAAAAATGCTGGAAAGAAACCTCTCATATCGTACTTTATTAACACTAGATATAGCAGCTTAATGAAAGGCAACTTCTTTTACATATTTGGTTAAAGCACAAGATGATTAAACAATGGAACTGACTAGTGAAATGTATGAGTTCAACACTTCAGGCGGTAATAAAGTAATTCCTGTCTCCCTCTGTAGGTGGCAGCAGAGAACAAGGCTGGTGTCGGACCCTTCAGCAAGTCGATGTTCATCAAGACTGCCGAGGCCCGTGCGTACACTCATTATTGCACTGAGTTCATTCATTACCAGATAATCTGTACTGTAGTTCCTAAGAATATGGACCCCTAGCCTTTTAGCTGTTGGTTCATTTCCCTCTTTGGACCCTGCTGTGTGTTGTGAACCTGAATTATTCACCTAAAATATCTAAACATTCTAAATAGAGGAACTGATGAAATGTTGAACTAATTTCAAAAGAAGCTTCTGCTCTGCCAACAAAATAATAATATATAATGATAATATGTCTGTCAGATTTGGTTGGTAAGAATTTTATTGATGTCTGACCCCCATTTCCTGCCCCACAGCCCCTGGCCTGGTGACCAACCTCACAGCCTTTGCCTTCAACCACTCCTTTGTCAAGGTGACTTGGTTTCTGCCCAAGCGCACCAATGGCCTCATCACCAAGTTCTCAGTGAAGGCCAAACATGCCCGAACCGGGCAGATAGTGCGCACACTGGAGCTCAATGCAGAGGAAATCATGAAAGGGGCCATGCCTCACTGCAATGTACGTCTGTGCCTTACTACTTCCATACGTGTGGCATTTGTCACAAAATAATGGTCTTGTGTTTGCCCACTCGTGTGTGTCATGGGCTCACATTTCCACATGCAGAACTGCCTGTTTTTGTGTGTGTAACACAGGACGCGGCCGACATCTTGTCCCGCGGTACCCCCAGCCCTCTGGATGGTTCTGTGATGACCTCAGCCTCCTCGCCCCCCATCACCCTGTCTGCAGCTCCACCTGCTGCTTCATGGAGTGTTCCGATCAGTGTGGGCGTGGACCAGTTGCGCCCCTACACTGCCTATGTCTTCGAGGTGTCTGCCTTCACCAGTGATGGCGAGGGCCAGATTGCCAGCTACATGGTCCGCATGCCCGAATCAGGTATCCTTTTGGTCCCTGTTGGCTCAGGCATGAACTGTGCTGCTGGCTTACTCAAAGATGATGCTAAACCCTGAAGACTTCAGCTCCTCAATGGCTTGATACATCCATCTATCTCTGCTTTGGAGAAACATAGCGCTGTTCCTTGGTTTGAGATATTGATTTTAAGGAGCTCAATTTACAACATTAGTCCATTTACAATGATTTACCCATTTAGATGGCTTAGTAATTTTTGCTGGAGGAATTCAAGGTAACTAGAAACTTGCTCGAGGGTAGAAGCAAGTGAGGTTCAAACCTGGGTCTTGAATACATGGTGGTAGCTCTAACTACTACTCAATCTCCTGCCCAGTGACCTGAGTATATGGTTCTCATTTTCTCACTTTTAGTCAGCGATAAACATGTTGATTAATGCTTTACTAGTACTGGTGACCCCTGCCCGGCTGTCCGGATGTGTAAATTAGGGACACGTGGTTTGTTTGTTAGAGCTGCACCAGTGCATCATGGGCTAATGGGAACGTTCCCCCTGGCTGCGTCTTTGCTCTGTCATTGCAGTGACGTGACTGTGCGATTACTGCCTTTCAATACACCTGCGCCACTCTAATGTGACATAGTGTTCATAGCCTGTTTCCCTGGACCTACAGACAAGCTCCATGGGTTGAAAGCACTTACTGCAAAAAACAATGCACTCATATTTTGCGTTCAAAAGGGGTCATCTGTTATACTGTTCACAGTCATTAACTACAAGCCTTAATTACATGCTTTAGCTTTTGATGAGCCTGAACTTGAATGTCATTAATGGGACGTTATCTGCTAATGGGCTTTGGCTGACAGACTCATTTTCCCAAAACAAATGGAGGAACTCAGCCAAATGTTATTGCCTACACCTATTTTGAAGTGAACCAAAATGAATTTTCTTGGATTCAGAAGTTCACAATTTGGACCTTTTCAAAGCAAGCTCCAAGGAATGGTGTTTTTATGCATTCCGTTTTCTCATGACCTGTTCGTAAATAATTCCGCATTTTCTTCATTTCAGGATGTTCTGGATGTTTACTGTAAGACCCAAACTCTGAAAAAAATACTTGTACACTGAGTGAAGAAGTTTATTTAAATGTGTTATTTTTTTCCACAGTTAAATGAGTCATATGCAGAAATATCACTGCATAGGTTAATTGGAGTGAGTCAGCACTTCAGGCATTTTGTGTGTTTTTTTTGTTTTGCTTTTCCTGTGGCGTATTGATGACCTGGATAAAGTGAGCGAGGGATCGATTTTCCCCAAAAGAATGAGAGGGGGACGGGTCAGGTGTTTATTGCAAACTGAATGTGAAACCTTCTAGACGAAACAGATGCTTGGATTAAGTTCTCATTCTCTCTCCCTTTTTTGACTTTGACCTTTGTACTTCTGTCCCACACTCCAAACTGGCGTGAAATAATATCTCAGGAGAACTTGGCTAAAACTCAGCACTAAATGCATAATGTAGCACTTTATGTAATGTGTATGGCTTTGGAGTGGATTTGGGCCAAAAGAATTTTGACTCATTGCCTTGCGTGCACTTCTGGGAATTCTGGATGGAGCACTGTGTTTGACTAGAGACCAGTATGAATAGCTGCAATTCAAAAAGTCATTACTCACAAAATTTCAAATTTTTTAAAAATGTTCCTAAAGCATTCGATTTTAAAATGTTCACAATCTGTATTCATAATGGTCAGTGTTTTATATGATCAAAGCTGTGAGGTTTATCTACTGGTTGCCATCACCTGTTTTTGAATTAGCAGACAAAGTAACTTGGTGATATTTTAACAGCTGGCTGTTCACTGGTGGTGCAGTGGGTATTGCTGCTGCCTCAGAGTGCCTGGGGTGCTTGGGCACAGGACTGAATCTAGCTTAGACTGTGTGGAAGTTGCATGTTCTCCTCATGTCTGAGTTCAATTTCCTCCAGGTGTGCTGGGAGCCTCACAGAGTCCAACAGCATGTGTTTCTGGTGGATTGGTTAACCTAAATAACTCTGTATGAATGTGTGTGGCTACCCTGCATGTCCTGGTGACCCCTTTAAGGTTTACCTTTCCAGCCTAGCACCCCCAGGTTCTGAAAAAGACTCCAGACCACCACAACCCTGACCAGGACAAGCAGTTTACAAAAGTGACTTGAGCAGTTGGTTATTGTGCAAACTCACTTTTACAGTTCTATCAATGCTCTTATTAACTGCTCAACTTTCACTTGATCCAAATGTGAACAGAATTTTTATTTTTAAGCTTTTGTTTCTTCAGGAAAGAGAAAAGCTGCAGATAAAATATGTTACCTTGACATGAATGCTTTTGTTCTTGGCTTTTTGCTTTTTTTTATATTAGGTATAAGTGCTTGTTTTGAAGGTCTGAGGTTCTGAGGTTGTCGATGTTGAGTTGTCCTTCCCAGTTGCTGATGTGGCAGTAGTGGAGGAGTTTGTTTGTAGCTGAGTAGGCAGTGAATTATATGGTGTCTTTTATGAAATAGCTACAAAACATTGACCACCCAAAAACAGCCATATACAATGTAAATATAGCAACATTTATTCAGTTTTTGTTTTCTAAGAGTTAACAAATTGAAGACTGATGTCATTCCACAGCTGAATCTAAATCACTTGATGTTTATTAGTGAAATGGTTTATACCCTTCTTCTGAGCCAGTCTCCGGATTTATCGCCTGAAATCAGACGTCACTAAGAGTCTTATTCCTGGCAGCCAGAGCTCATTAAGCCAGTGTCTAGTGGGGCACAGTGGGTCCCAGGCATGGGTCCCAAAGGGCATGGAGCCCCATGGGACAATGGACCTGTCACACAATCTGGCAAGACAGGAACTCAAGCAATTAGGCAGTACAAAGACGGTCTTCATATTCTGGCACAAACCCACACAGGCTGCCAAGATGGGCCTATTATGGGTTTCTTTTAGGACACCTCACCTTAACTTTTCTGTGCCATCTGATTTAATACCTTGTTTATAGTCACACCACTTACATTATATGCTAGTGGAGGCAAAACAGGAAGCAGGTGGCATAGTGATTAGAGCAGAGGTCTTACAAGCAAAGGAATCAATCAAAATTTGTCTTTTGTCCTCTTACGGAGGATGCATTTTTCGAAATTGCAGCACATTTTCCTGGAACTTAACCAGGAAGTGGTCTCTTCGGCACCCTGAAATGGATTGGTGTCCCATGCTGGGTTGTTTCATAGCCTAGCAACCCATGATTCTGCGACAGGCTCCAGATCTCCATGAACCTGCTCAGGATAAATATTTATGGAAAATGGATGGATGGATGGATGGATACATGGATGATCTTGGATCTTGCTTGGATCTTGGATCTTTGGATTTTGCTCATTTTGCTGTTAGTAACAGTGGTGGCAAATTGCATTTAAGAAAGTGGATTTTCAATAGTTCAAGAATGTTTCAAGAGTTCACATCACAGAATGCCTTCTGAGCACCCAGCGGTAACCCTGGGAGGGTTTATAGTGTTCTGAAACACATCACTGTCTGCTTAAGTTTTAGTGATGTTCCACATCGACAGTAAAACACTTTAAAGTTCAGGTTATTGAAATTAAATTTCAAAATCTGCCAAGAGTTTCTGGGATGCGGTCCGATGTTTCTCAGCCCCCAGATGAATGACTGGGATAAATAGTGGCATAACAAAGTATTTCAGCACCCAGGGGATGCTTTGCTTACTGTCTTCTGGAAAATTCAGTGGCCAGTGACTCATTCTTGAGCAGCACAGATGAATTCCAGAGAAATGATTATTATCCAAGTTTGAGAAATCTTGGTGGATGTCAAGCAGTATAGCAGGAGCTTCTCCCTTGAGACTGGGTGTGTGTTCACAGTACACTTCTGTGTTTTCAGTAGTTCTGTGATGGTCACACTAGTATTCCAAAAAGCTATCTACTGCTTACACAGCTCCGTGTTCTTATTCAGAAGGTTGATTTATATTAAACATCTGGATTCCATTTTTAGTGACGTTACTACAGTTCAAAGTCAATTGTTTCAGTCATTGTAGTATTACTATGGTGAAAAGAATGAATGATCAAAACAATATTGACATTAATTTTGTTTCAGTTTTTATCAATATTCAAAAATGCTTATTTTTCATTTGTTGACATTAAGATTGTCAACAACTCAACTGGTGATGCGTGTGCAATAACTAAAAGTTTTCCATTAAAACGCTGGCAGCTGATGAGTCTGTTCATCACCACATTGTAAAACTCCCAGGTTACTCCTACAGCCCTAGAACCATGAATCCGGTGATGCTTTAGCTCTGGTGTGCACCTGTGCAAGCCTGGAGTGCTCACATCCTCCTTTTGTTTTATAAACGGTCTGTCCAAAACAGGCAGGTATCACCATCAACAACTCACTTTGAAAAAAGCTTTGCATATTCATGGCTCTCTCCCTTACAAACTCTCCCCCACCCTCCACTCCGTGCATGCGGCCAAGGGGAGGAAGAAGTGCCTGCAGTGGGGGCGTATGCAGGGGGTGGTAGAAAGAATGGCAAGAATGCTCTGTGGCGCTAGCCGCCATGACTGTGCAGTGCATCTCACTGAGGCTCAGCCTGTTGCTCACCCTCACCACCGGGTCCGCCCATGTTGCACTTCGGTTGGGTGAGTTGGAGTGCTGGCTGGATGGCCTGTACTGTGGGTGCTTTCCTTTTCATGTTCTACGAGGATGTGCTGTTTCACTTCCATCTGACAAATGCCTCTGGAATTGTTGCAACACTTAACGTTGAATTTCCAAGCCAGTTTTTGGGACTCCCTGCTCCATGTTGCTTTTCCACATTAACTTCTTCTAACATAACACTATCAGTCCAAATGCTGGAGAGACGTGGTGGTGTGAACTGAAAAGTGCTGGTTTTTGGGGATAGTATAATACTGTTTTTTGCTATTTTACCATTTACTGAGCAAAAATTTGCATTCTATGTTCTATCTATTTAAATAACGATGGTCAACATATTACATGCCATATATCTAACATGGTCTTGAAAAAGAGAGCACTTAATGAAACAGTGCTACAACAGGTCATTAGAACTTTAATGTATATGGTTCTAGTCAACATTATTGGCACCCTTGTGCTTTAGGTATCATGTAGAATATCTACTGAAAAAAAGTGGAAAGTAAAAAAAAAAAAAGGAAAAAAATGAAAAGTTGCCACAACACATTTATTGACAATTTTTGAACAATTTATATTTCTTTGATTAGAAGAACTAGATTATAATTGCAGTGGAATTAGTCTCACTTGCAATAAATTGACAAAACTCATATGATATGAATTAACTAGAGGTTAACCAATAAGATGGTGGCTTTAATGGTTTAAATGTCACTTTCATTCCCTGTTTCTTTCTGACAATGAAGAAGATAAGAGAGCTGCCTGAGGCCATCAGAAAAACCCAACATAAAAATTCAGAAGGTTACAAGGGACCTTGGCCTCCCTGTTTCTACAAATTGCAATGTTATTAAGAGGTTTGATGGAGCTGTCAAGAAGTTCCCAAGAAATGGTGGGCAGAGGAAATTGACCAGAAGCTTTCAAAGATTGGGACAAACTGTTGAAAAAAGCACCACAAAAACATCCAGAAAGCCTAATGCTCACCCGTAGCGATCAGGAGTGATGTTTCAACTCATACCATATATGGTACACTAAACCAAGAAGGTCCAAGGAGGACCGCACTGTTCAAAGACAAACATAAAAGGCTCCACTGATCTTTGCCCAAACCTACCTTGAGAAACCAACGTCCTTCTGAAAAATGTTTTGTTGACTGTTGAAACCAAAATAGAGGTCTTTGGCAAGGCAGACCAGTGATTTTATTTATAGGTGACAAAACAACAAAGGCTTATAAAGAAAATAACATTGTACCTCAGTTAAATGTGATGAAGGTTCTATAATGTTTTGGGACTGCTGTGCTGCCTTTGGTGCTGGAGCCTTTGAAACTATTAAGGGAATCATGAAATCAGAGGATCACCAAGGCATTTTAGAGCAACATATGCTACCAGTGTCAAAAAACTAGGCATGGATCAAAGATCATGCATCCTCCAGTGGTACAACTACCCAAAAACACATTCAAAAGCACAAAAGAATGGTTAAAAAGAGGGGGGGATAAACTGGCAAACAGTGACTTCTGATTTCAACCTGAATTAAAACCTTTGGAGCTGAAAAAGCTTGGTAAAATGAATCCTGCAAATATTCAAGAGCAGCAACAAACTGCATGCAGCTGAAGTGGGGGAAACTACCAGCAGAAAGATGCAAGAAATTTTTAACTGCTGCAAGAAACATCTGGAGGCTGTCATCACTGCCAAGGCTTGTGCAACTAAATATTAGGGAAGGTGCCTTCAGTATTGTCCAGGAAATATTTTCTTTTTATTCTGTGAAAAAAAAACTACATGTAGTTTGACTAGACATCTTTTTTGTTGGATATAAATTGGACACCCTTGAAAAATATTCTGATGATCGAAAGTTGGAAAATTTCCAGTTATTCCTGAAGATGCTGTATACATATAGCTAAAATGCAAGGGTGCCCATAATGTTGACCAGAAGTATAAATGCAGCTTTAAATTTGTGCATGTTCCGTGTGACATAAAATACATTAGTGCCTTCAATAATAGGAAATAAATACAGAAACCAGTCTTTATGTAGAACTGCAAAAAACCACTATAGGAGATATTACTATATTTGCATTTTGGAGACAGCAAAAACACATTTTTAACTTAAATCAGTAATTTTGTGAAACCAAATGTAAGGGAAGTCAAACTTAAATTGTAATGACACCTGCTGGGCTGCTCATGATGGCTTCATCAGCTGTGAGGTGTCTGACTGATTAAGTCTAGTATAAAACTGTCTAGCTTATATCTTCTGTTTCACAGCCCCAGAGGACCCACCTGAAAACTTGTTGGTATGGAACATGACATCCAAATCTTTTTCACTCTCCTGGGATCCACCCACCATTATCACAGGACGCTTCAGCTACATCATCGAGTTCCATGGGCCCTCTGGTGAGAAGCGGGCTGCTGCCTTCCAGAACTGGAAGGCCCAAAATTGCAAAACTATGGTTGTGATTTATATTTCATTACAAACTAGATGATTTTTATTGTACTAGTATGGCTGGTGCTTCATAGCTCCTCGGCTCTGTGGCTGCATATCTCAGAATTAGACTGTTCTCCATGTGTTTGCATGGGTTTTCCTCCCACAGTCCAAAGACAGGCACAGAAGAAGGCAATGGTAAACCAATTCTGTCTTCTCCCTTACCATGGGAGTTTTTTTGAGCTCCATAGCCAGGTAGGGAATCCATTCTTTAAACAGAAGTAATACAGATAAAGCTTTCTTTCTGATAAGTTGTAATATCCATTCCACAACTCTTTGATATAGTTTTTCCAAGAAAAATATTTTGTTCTTGAAAATTATGAAAGATGGATGTTGCATACACTGCCATTGTCTGAACTCATTTCACTTTAGTTCTGATTTATAAAAATGACTTTAAGTGGGATTTGCTCATCAAAGTGTGTTTCTGTCTTTCATTTCAGGATACATGTTTGAGAACAGCACTGCTGATACGAGGATGGTGTATACCGGTCTGACTCCGTACACATCCTACAGAGTGTTCATTCGAGCCAAATCATCTGGGACACTGGGGCCAGAGGCAGTGGCCACTGTGCTAACTCCAGCAGAGGGTTAGTATTACACATGAGGATTTGACAGGGAAATGTGATCTGTTGTCATAGTAAGGTCCATTCCATCTGGCCCACATACACCATCTGACCTCTGTCGCCCTCTGGTGATGGGATAACCAGTACACTGCCTTCACCAGCAGATGGCAGTGGAAGACAGCTGGGAGGGTTGCTCTGTGAATGGTGACTTTGCTGGTGCTTGATGACTTATAGTTCATATTGTACTTGCTGTGACTTGGCTGCTGTTTGGTGGTTTGTCCTGCTGTACAGCACCCAGTGCAGTCAGTCAACTCAAAGCCGCTGCCATTGACTCCACGTCAGTGAAACTGTCATGGCGCACCCCAAGCCAGCCCAATGGACTCATCACACAGTACAAGATCCTGGTTTTGACCCGAGACAGTTTGGTGCAGGACATCACACTCATTGGACTACAGAAGGTGTGGCACCCGCCTCTAATATTATACATTTATTCATCAGTACAGCTGATATAGCTTTATATCAATATAGTTGTTTAGCTGTTTTATGCACCCAACCCTCCTAATCAAGGTCCTGTACAGCAAAAAAAAAAAAACAGCTGCAATGGTTCGTAAAAGTGTTTAAGCTTTTTATATAACAGCCATATTATTCAGTAAAACAGTGTTTTTGCTCATTATGCAGTCATTTTATTCGCATAATGGCTGGGAGAAGGTTAAATATAAATAATGCCAGCTGCCTTTGTTCTGATGTTATTTCAGGCAGTGTCACTCACAGTGTCCAGGATAAAGTTAAACCAACATCTTTCTTAAAAACACATTAAATATATGTAAATTAAGTAATAGTAATAATTCCCCTGTTAGTCTGAGGTTTCCCTCAACCAAGAAAAGCTCTGCAGTTGTTTTAATCTGTGAGCCAGATAATGAAAATGTCCACCTTATGATGTATGCTTTTTAAATAGACTCAGTGACAACTGTGATCCTGCAATGGACAAGCGCTTAATAACGGATGAAAATATAACATTAAAAGGAAAGGAAGAAATGATTTTTGTTACAAATGTAATTTTTGTCAAAAAAACCTGTTGAAGTTATTGTTGTCATCCACGAAATTACCTTTCATTCTGGTATTTTAGATCATTTCAGTTTTATTTTTTTATTCTATTATTTTTTACATAGAAAATAATGATAACTGGAGCTCACCTAATGGGATAACTTCAGATTTGCATCAGTTACTTATATATATTTACTGTACATTTACAAGTACATATATTTAAAAAATGATGACTGTTTATTTTGTGTTTTGCTGTAGGACAGTGAATTTGTGACAGGTAGCATACTGGTGAGGCCCAGAAGAGACACCTTGTATTCATCGCCTAAATCTTTTGGAACACTGGAAACGTTCACACCAACAACATCCTCATTGCCAGTCTCTCAAGTTACTCCCTTCCTCCTGGCAACTACAAGTCTAACAAGCAGACCTGTAAATGGCAAAGAAGATCAGGGTATTCTCCAGACTAACGCCACATCAACGTTGAACCACATAACATATACCCTCTCTCTTACCTCCACCACTTCAGGCCCTCTGCCGGCCTGGCTGACCCAGACCATCACCCCAAGGCTGTTGGGCAGCACAGGCCCTGGAACCCCTGTTGCCACTGCAGGGACAGGAAAGACACCCCTTGTCCCCCCATCAACCACTGTCCCCACAGGATTTGCCATGAGGTTTTCTTCGACACTGACACAGGGCACTGGAGTCCACGTGGCTACACTGAGTCCCAGTCCTGCTCAACCCCGTTTCTCCACCCGTTCCGCAGTAACCTCCCTTGCAACAGAAGGTAAATCACATAATTAGCACCACAGTCAGGAGGGTCTGTACTATGCAACCTACTCATAGAGCTGCTCCCTGTCGACTTCATGTGCCTGTCATTTAGCTGCTGTCTTTTACAAGAAATAAGTTCTGACCCTGTACGTGAAGAAATTTTTGTTTGTCTCAAGTGCCAAGGAATCAAGGGGATTCCTGTTTCCCCTTGGTTGGTCATTAGATCCCTGCTCTCTGTAAATATTTTACTTACAGTCACCAACTCCATAAACTTTTTTTTCATGTGCGGATTTCTTAATTTATAGGTATAAGTCCTCTTAATTTTGTTTTTTTCCCCAGTTACATCTTTCACAAAGGAGATGGTTGACATTTCTGCAGATCAATTCTCCTACATTGTGCATAACCTCAGCCCCTTCACTGAATACACATTCTCTGTATCTGCCTTCACTGGAGTTGGGGAAGGACCACCAGTGAAAATCAAAGAGAAGACCAGAGAGCAGGGTAACGCATTTCAGTGGCTGCCCACCTTCTTCACTCATGGCTACAGAGTCAGGTGGCAGGATCTCAAAAATTTGTACCTAAAATATGTATCTTGTTGTCTTTATCTAGTGCCCAGCTCTGTCCAAGGTGTCACTTATCATAATATAACCACCACCTCCATCTTGGTGTCATGGGAGCCACCTGTGAACCCGAATGGTATGATCACTCATTACACTGTGTATGTCCTGGAACTGGGCAGTCAGGAGGCTTTCCGTTGGGTCACCAACAATACTAGCATCCTCCTCACAGGTGACTCCAAGATTTGTTTGTTCTGTTACTGTTGAACTGCCACATGCTGTGTTATTCAGCTCTTTCTCACCCACAGTTGCAGTTTTTTTCACAGTATCCAAGTTCAACATGCTGTGAAAGCTTACCTAAATCTCCAATGACTGTACATGTATTCTGCTACAGGGCTTAATAAATACTCCAGTTATAAACTGAGGGTGGCTGCCTCCACTGCAGCTGGAGAGAGTTCCCTCTCGGAGGAGGATGACATCTTCGTTGTGACCCAGGAAGATGGTAGGGGTTACCGGTCCCCCTCTATATCAGGCAACATGACAGATTATATGTGAGAACTGTCTGTCATTGTGGGAAGCCGTGTGTGTTTGCTGCCAAAATTCAGTCAGAATGAGGAGTTTTGATACACTGCATGCTCTCTGTCCACAGCCATGGGGAAAATTCCAGCCCTCAGATGGCTCTTTTTTGTACACACCAGCAAGTTTTAAATCCACACAGAACACTGTGCAAAAATTAATTTAGAACTTCAGTATCTTTAAACAGAAAATGTTTTTAATGTAAAGTTCTGTTTGCTCCTTAGAACCTGACTCTCCTCCTTTGAACCTGGCCGTGTTTAACATCACTGCAGCCACTGCCACGGTGACATGGTCACCTCCAGAGAAACCCAATGGGATTATCCTGTTCTACAAAATTTGTTATGAAAATTCAACCTTCAGTGCTGTTATCAACACTTCTACCACAAGTGTGATTCTTCGGAATCTGAAGCCTTTTTCTTTCTATAATGTCACTGTCAAAGCATACACTAAATATGGACATGGAAACCAAACAGCTATTCTGGAAATGCTGACTGGTGAAGATGGTTTGTACCATATTGTGAATAAGCTTTTCTTTCACATAATTATTGTGAACATATCACAAAATGAAGTGAATTCCACTCTCTGCTGTTAGCTGAGATGTCTATTAATTTAAAGGATATCCAAACATATTACAATATTTAAATATAAATTCTAATAGGTCTATTAACTCTGTTACAAAAACATCTATCAGCATGTAATAGTGACACAGTTTCAAAATGAAATGAAATATGTATTGAGTTTCCATTGACAAATGAAACCTTCTGAATCTAATGTCATGAACTTTTTCTCCATGTAGTCCCTGGGAGCCCACCCTTCAATCTGACCTATGAGAGTACCAGTTCCAGTGAGGTGACAGTCTTATGGCAGGCACCTCTACACCCCAATGGTGTCATTCGCTTCTACACTGTGGAATTATGGAACGTCACCCACTACATGAATATCAGCACCCCAGTTCCATCTGTTAATCTCTCAAACCTCCGCAAATTTGCCCGCTACAGCATGACAGTGCGAGCCAACACCCAGAAAGGTACTGGGGACCAGATCAGCGAGGTGCTCAACATCACGACTTTAGAGGATGGTGAGTTGGATGACAATGTGGAATGGTGACACTCCATGAGGGCCATTAGTCTGAACATATTCTGAGTTAACAGCCTTCTGCCCTCTTGTCAGTGGTGGCCCATGACACAATCCAGGTGGCAACGGCTTAAAATAAAAGTGGAACGTGGAAAAGAAAGTGCTACTGAACAAAATTCTTCCCTCCCACTGCATGTTTCATAATTTACCTGTTCAATTGTTTTGAGGATGTTGAAAGCCTTTGACTGGGGACACTTTTATCATGCTAATGTGATTCTCTCCAGCAGGACCGGATGAATAGTCTGTCAGCATTACCCAGCTTCAGCTCTGTCCCTGTCATTCAACATTACCAACCAGAGAATTCATTTTTGTTTTATTCTTGCATGTAAAGTTGCAGAAGCAGATGCTGCATGATGGCAAATGTTTCAGTCCATACTGCATCACCCTCTTGACATTTTCAACCCCTCAGGAACGTGCCATAGGGCATAATCCCACGCCTACCTGCCTAGGGGTGAAGGAGATCAGAGGAGGAATTGATGTGCTTTTACCAGCCATGCACATGCTCATGTACTAATGATGAGAGTAATGTTGGAGATAATGAATTTGTGCATTCATTTTCTTATTATCACAAGCTTGCTTTTTTGTTAAGTTGTCATGTACAAACCATTCAGATGTTTGGTGTGGGTTGACCCAAGGGCAATCTGTGGAGCAGACGTTCACCTTTAGTATTAAGATGCAGCACCTACTATCAGGACCCTCAGGGGTGCTGGTCTACTAATGAGTGGCAAGACTTTTTTGCCATTCTCCTTCATAAAATTTCTAAATCTGAATCATCTACAGAAAAAAAAACATTTGGTAAAAAACAGTTTGATTTGATTCCTTGAGAACACAAAAACAATGTAGGGAGTTCACAGCTGCTAGTCATGTTTTCTGTTACTGCAAAAAGTTGCTGAATATTATTCCTCCTTTGAGTGTTAAAATGCTGCCATTAATACAGACAGAAATGGTTTCCTGTGTAATTTACACTAATTTGTTCTGCTTTGAGTTTCAGCTCAGTACACGGATGCAGTGGCAGCCAATAATAAAGAATAATATTTAGCCAAAGAACTGATGATCAGTGGTAAATATGTTTCTTACAAAACAGTACCCAGTTCTCCTCCACGATTCCTGTTTGCCAGAAGGTTGTCAGATAACCAAGTAGCACTGTCCTGGACTCCACCATTAGAGGCAAACTCCCTAATTCTTTACTACGCTGTACGTGTCTGGTAAGCTGTTTAACTTCCTTTACATGTTATCTAGTCATCTCTGTGCATACAACAGCAAGTTAGGACACTTGTCTAATGATTCACTTTTTTACTAATAAAACCTTTGTCAATTTCTAATCAGATTTTCTGAGTCATGCCACAAAGATGAACATTGCTTGCTCAAGCAACAAGAGTTAAAAACAGTTTTTTTTATCAAGCAGTATCACTTTTCAACTTCTGATGTACATACAGTAATTCTGCGGTATCCGAATTTAACCCATCCCTGAAAATGTATCGGATACCACATTTTTTGGATACTGAGTGCCTATTTCCTATTATTTTAAATGAGGGGGGGATAAATAAATAAACTGTTACACATGGGCAATGAGAGGGTGCAATGTGGGGATTTCAGTGGGAGTTCAGTGTTATGAGATTGTGAATAAAGAGAATAAAGATGGGTATCAAAGTAACCCACCGCTCAGCCTCTCTGTTTCACACAACAACCAGCATAAAGAGAAACAGGTGGAAACAGCTGATAACACCTGTGCATGCTTAGATCTGGTTTTGGATAAATTCATAAAGGTACACAATCGAGTTTATTGCTATACATACAGCATTATTTTACTGCTGTATACTGTATGGTACTATGCGGTATTTGTTCATAGATATTTATTCCAAGGTATTTTTTCATAGCTTTGGATAAAAATTCGGTGTAGCAAAAGTTTCCATTCAGGCACCCCACATTGATATTAATTTTCTAGATTTTCAAGAGCAAAAATTCAGATACAGAGAGTTTGGATACCAAGGAATTGCTGTATTATAAGCCATAGACAGACTTGACTGGACATTGAGATTCCAGTGTTAGTGTCCAGCTCCTAAAGTAATAGATTACAGTGAAAACCTTTTCACACACTAATATACAGTACTGTGCAAAAGTCTTAGGCACCTGTGGGAAAAATGCTATAAAGTGAGGATGGTTCCCAAAATAATGCCAGTAATACGTATTAATCAATAAACCTTCTATAAAGTGCAGTAGACAAAAAAACCTCAATAAAATCAATATTTGATGTGACCACCCTTTGCCTTTAAAACAGCATCAATTCTCTCATGCAAACCTGCATGCAGTTTAAGGTAGAGGTTGGTAGGTTCTTCCAAACATTTTGAGGAACTGGCCACAGTTCTTCTGCAGACTTTGACTGTCTCTGCATGTACTCCCAGACTGACTTGATCATGTTGAGATCAGGGCTCTGTGGGGACCATACCATCTGTTATAGGATCCTTTCTTTTTGCTGAAGATAGTTCTGTATGACTGAGATTGGGTGTTTGAGGTCATTCTCAGGCTGCAGAATGAATTTGGGACCAGTCAGAAACCTCCCTGATGGTAGATAAGAATCTACCTGTACTTCTCAACAGACATTGAAGTTGCATGGCTAAGACTTTTGCACAGTACTGTATATTCAAAGGTATTATATGTATTTATTACACTGTCACAAATTGAACATATTATATCTAACCCTGTTGCTGTTTACATTTTTGTGGCCATTCCTGAGACATGCTCATACACATCCCTGTAAATAATGGTACTGCTGATGTGCTATTTGTCTTCTCATTTCACTTAATTTGTATTTTGTAAATTTTGTAATTTGTAAACTTTAATATTGTTCTTTTATATTAAATGTGTCAGAATCAGTGTGCAACCCATAAAATTTCTTATATTAACAAATGTACTTGCCAATAAAATGTTATTTTTTCTTACACCCACATGTTCTTTTTGTTTGACTGTTCACTCTGTGTGGCTTATGCAGGAACCTGACCTCTGAATACAGAGAGAATGTGACCCTCACATCTGTGGTGGTGAATGTGGAGAGTGAGGGTGAGTACAATGCATCTGTCTCCACCTGGACAAGACTCGGGGATGGCGGTGTGCTGGTATACATCACTTTCAGCACCTTGAACACAGGTAAGTCGCACCCAGTGCTGTAAAAAGCATGGAGTCGACACTCCGACCACAGTTGCTGTTGTTGGTAATAGTTCAAAATGGTCAAATAACACATTCATATATGAAAATTACATTCACTTGAGCTCCTCTTTCTGTAAGATTTTATGTGGGAGGGATAATACATTCTCACAGAGAATAACTATTATTTACTTAAGTATCTTTATTTTTGTTGTTTTCCTCTTTCCTCTTCCTCTTTTTTCTTCCTGTACTACAAAATCAATGTGAAAATATATTCCCTTTTTCATACAACAGGCTTATTATTCTGTACAACAGCCTTTCAATTTTACAGTAGGTGTTTTATTTGATGCCTTCTATGCCTTTCACTTTGCAAAGCATGCAAGGTACTGTGCTTCTTCCATGGGAAAACCACTTACACACTTTAAACTTTCCAATACCTTAATTTACAGTTATTTACCTGGTTGCAAAAGCAGGGGAATTTTTACTGAAGTGACCGACGGTAAGTACATACTGTGATCAAGAGTGCTGCAACAAATGGAAATAAATATGTTTTAGTAACGCTGCACAGTACCTCCAATGGCATAGTGTCCACTTCCTTTGTTGAATGAAAGACATAAAGAGTAAAGAGTTATCTTAGGAAATGTATTTTATTACATAGTGAATGTGTGAGCCAAATTACCATAAAGTGTTTGTTTAGCATGTACTCTGCCTCATGCCTTATGGTTCCTGGGAAGACTGTGGTCCTACATCACCCTGCATTAGACATGCAAGTTATTGATAATCAATGAATGAAAACATAATATTAAAAGATATGCTGGTAATAATAATTTTTGTTACAAATGCTATAAAATATGTAAAGGTTATCATTTTCATGCATAGAAGAACAGTTTATTTTGCAATTTGAATTCATTTTAAGTGAATTTTTTTCATCAACTCTGTTATGTCACAAATGGGTATGTAGATGAGTCTGCTGAGATTTTCAAATTTTTTTAACAGGGTTCTCATGTCTTTGGTGTCCTCACTAAGGTCCAGCAGATCCTCCACAGAATATTTCCTGCATCAACTTAGCCTCCTCTGTGGAAATAAGATGGTACCCCCCCCCAGGCAGCCCAATGGAGCAGTACTGTTTTACACAATCTACTACAGTAACATCTCCAGTGTGTACACCCAGGTGAACATCCTTATATCATTTTGAAGATTTGCTTACCCAAAATAGAGAGTTTCTCATTTCAGGAAAATGTGACATTTTAAACATCTATCAGGGCATGTGTTTTTTTAGTGTGTTTGTCTATTTGAAATAATGGAATAATGTCTTACGGTAGATTTTCCAAATGGACAAGAGCAGCTGCAGTGAGGGATTTTACCATTCACCTCAGTTGAAGGCTTTGGGCATTTAATGGGAATGTGCTGGGCTCAGTTTAATGTGAAAGCTATTGCTGGGTCCAGACACTGAAATAGGAAAGATGAATGCAGCCCGTCAGCAGGAAGAGCTTAGTTCCAGCGCTGGGAAACCAAGACCTGAGTGCCAAGATAAACATCGGAGTACATGAACATATGTACACTCACACACACACACACACACACACACACACACACACACACACACACACACACACACACATACCCACAAAACCTAAACTCTCCCCACACCCTTTTTCAATGACTGGTGTTAACTGTGCTCACAGCAGAGGTGCCAGCTGGGGGTCTGGTCCCCTACTGTAGCACTTCCTCCATGATGGCCTGCCTTTGAAGGCCCAAGCTGTCATTAGCATTTCACACCCCATGCTCCTCATGTCCTCTTTGCCCCACTGGTGTGAACGACAGTTGGCTTGGGACGTCCGAGATCAGAGGACAGCACATGCAAACAGATGCTCTGCAAGATGGAGAGGAAATGAGGATTAGCAGGGTGACACACCGCTGTTTGTGGTGGGAAACGGGGGTGGTTAATGAGGGTCTCAGTTGTACTCCGCCCTCCGGTCTTGGGGCTCCATCTCACTACGGGCGTGGGTGTGGAACTGAACTCTCATCATGATGCCTATGGCCCGTTGGTGCTCCTTTATGACACAGCCTTTTTCCAGATTTTTTTTTTCATTTCTTCTTATTTCTGAGATAATCTGCGTGTTTTATTTCAGTTTATAAATA
This sequence comes from Arapaima gigas, assembly GCA_900497675.1. NCBI lineage: Eukaryota > Metazoa > Chordata > Actinopteri > Osteoglossiformes > Osteoglossidae > Arapaima > Arapaima gigas. The sequence continues at coordinate 483,934 of UFQX01000067.1, read as the reverse complement.
AAAATGTTTGCATAAATTTTATCAGACAGGCCTCAAAAATGTAGAAGAAATGCCAGTTGTTTTCTTCGTGTAATGCAATATGCAGAATTAAGAGTAGTTATTTCTTTCTGTTTATAACTAGCAATATAAATGCAAAACATAAGAATCTTTGATATCGTATCTTGTATTTACTACTAGTGCCTTAAAATATTTCTGGTCCATTTTATGTGTGTAAAATGGCAACATATGATGTAGTGGTTTAAACTAACATCTTTGAATTGAAAGTTCTGTACCCTTGAGCAAAATACTTATCCTGAATTGCTCCAGTAAAAATGACCCTGCTGTACAAACTGCTAAAGCATTGTAAGCAGCTCAACATTACAAGTCGTTTTAAAAAAAAGCATCAGCTAAATGAATAAATTTGAAATGTGTATTGAATGGGCCTTAATTGTGTCTTGGTAAATGTTTCTGCAGAGGGTCCTTGTCTCTCAACTGGAGTCCCAGGGTTCTGATGTCCCCTTGTTGTATATTATGGAGAATTTAGCTAAAGGCAGCAACTACAGCCTGTGGATGAGTGCCAGCACAGTGCAGGGTGACGGGGGCATGCAAAGTGACATCATCTACATGCAAACCCCTGAGGATGGTGGGTAACTGCTCTGCTAGCTGGTGGCGCCTGCAGATTTTTTTCACCGGTTGTTTTGAAAAAAATCACGTAAAAATTCTGAGGATCATGCTGAATGAGATTTTCAGCATTTTTGTGAAAGGAGAAAATGCTGTCACTGCAAACTGGTGCCTTTTGTCTCAGAACCCGTCGTTTCAGTTTTATTGCGGGCTGTTATGACACTGCCAGTTTGTTTTTCCTTTCACAAAACATGGTGAAAATTTGCAATATAGGATAAGCCCTGGGTGAGCAGAACATGTATTAGAATTTTGAAAAAGAGAAATGAATGTACTATTTTGTGTCATTTCTTCATTTACTACCTGTAGCTAAAGTGAAGTTACATTTAAAGTGAGATTTTAATTTAAAATGTCTTTTACTTCTTAATTGTAAAGAATATGATATAGACCACAATTAACTATTTTAAATATTTAAGTTTTGCAAAGGTCATACCAACATCTCATGTATTTTTACGTGGTTTTGGTAAAAAATGCTGTAGACGTCACCCTTCAGTAGAATCCTTACGCCTTCTGAGGCAGCATTTTTGATCTTAAATGGTTATATTATTACATGTTAATAATATATCAGAATCACTGTGCTGCTTGTGATGTCTCTCTGCTTGGATGAAAACTCTTGTTGTGTTGCAGCTGCAGAGGATTCAACCATGACTCTCCTGCTTCAGACCAGACCCTGGCGCTGCCTTTTCTGGCTCCGCCTCTCACATGGCCCTCTAACCAATAGCCAGCAAGCTTTCCATGTTTTCCCCCCAGTCAGGTTCCTGCTGACCCTTACCAGAACATTAAGCCCCTCTTTTGAGTAGCATCTTGCACAGGTGTTCTCACTATCTCACAGAGTCAAAATATTTGTCCAAAATACTGAGGAATTAGTTTGAGCAGCCAGACTCTACTATCCATCATACATATCCCTTATATGAATTCTTTGAGCCACAATTCTGACTTGAATGGAATGAAAAGCACAAAAAGGGTGGATGATATGATGGTAAGACACAAAGAAAGGAAAAAGGCATGTGTGGATAGATGGTGCCATACAGGGTATGAAGTCAATGTTTTAATTGAAATGAAAACAACACAAAGAAAACACTACTGTTGACATGTTGGCCTGAACTTTTCACATTTGGCCCTTTTTGCAGTGCTTTGAGCGGCATTGAAACTACCTTTGAATGACACGTTCCACTTTTATGTTAAGCTTTTCCCTCTTCCACATCGTGCAAGAACCTGTGTTTTTTGCATTTCTTATTCTGCGGAATGTTGGTGTTTTCTGAGGTTTGCTCCATGTTCTGCAAAATTGTTCTTTAATGCCTCATTGAACAATAACTGAAACAACACGAAAAAATGTCTCTGATGTTTGCACATAATATATAGATTACATTAATGCAGATGATGATTGAGATGAGAATTTTCTGATATTTTCGGAGCATTTTTTTACATTGTTTATTGTTTTTTTCTTTTCCTGTTTTCCAATCTGATACATGTTATTCTGTCTTCTGTAGTTCCTGATGGGTCGATCCGAAACCTGACTGCCCGGAACTTTAGCTCTACAGCCATCATAGTGAGCTGGGACCCTCCCATCTCCCCCAATGGCAGGGTGTTTTACCTCCTCAGTCTAAACGTGTTGCACGACGAGACAAGTAACGCTACAAATAGGAGCACCACCGACACAGTGTTCCTCTTCACAAAACTGCGCAAGTACACCGACTACGTGCTGAGGGTCACTCCAGCCACTTCTGCAGGCCACTCCGAGAACAGCACCGCTGTCCTGTACCTGCGGACGGCAGATGACTGTGAGTGGTACATCTCACCTCTACACATAGCATAGTCAACTTCCCAGATCTACCCCTCATTTGATACCAATATTGATATTAACTGGCTCTTAGCTCACTGTTAATCTGGAACGTTAGTCTAATAATGTCCCATTTTCTGAGAATAATGATTTTCAGTTTTAGTTTGAAATTTAAGCTTAAGGCTAAAGAAATCAAATGTTTCATATGTTTTATCATTAATTAATTTATCTGACACTTTTTCCCCCAAGTGTGTTATAATGTTGGGGGTCATGTTGAAAAGTATAGAAACTACTTAGATTGTGATTTATATTTTGTGAATGAGATTTAAACATAGTTGTGACTGGTTTATTTAGGCAATAGGAACTTTACAGTGTGGCTGTTTTCATTAAAACTGCTTTTAAATATTATGTGTCTTTGTCCAGTGCTGGCCTTAGAAAAAGTCCAGCCTCCACCATTTCAAACCCTACTTTTACATTAATGACAAAAATAAGGAAGAATAACTTATAAAGCACCTTTAAACGAACAGCACCATTGAAAAATTTTCATAGACCAATGCACCCTGGGCAATACTTGTATGGAAAGAATTAGACAGAAAAATGAAAGCAAAGCCACCCAAAAGTGTCCTGAATCCTGGTGAACTGCTGCAAAGAGCTGGAACGACAAGTTACCTCATGCTCTGTGCATCTTGTTAACTGAGTTTTTTGTAAAAAATGTTTGTACTGAGACTTTGGACTCGTATTGCACAACTCCAAGTCCTGCACAGTAATTCGGCAAATTTCCAGTAATTCCCTGTACTGCTGTTACTTGTATTCTCAGTTCCCACTTCACCACCAGTTTTGGGTTCCAGTAAGAACGTGACCCCCTCCTCCATCCACTTGTCCTGGTTTCCCCCCGTGGAGCCTAATGGAGTAATCACAGAGTACACTGTGGTGGTGCAGGGACAGAATGGCTCTGACACAACTGTCACCCCCAACACCAGCCTAACCCTTATTGGATTGGCCCCCTTCACCCACTACAACGTGAGCATCACAGCTGTGAACCGCTGTGGCGTGGGACCCCCCCTCTTCCTGCTGCTACACACCGACGAGGCAGGTGAGACTTAGCGACCATCCAGCCTCTGTTTCTTGTCTTCAAATTAAACACACCAGTGGCAGGGTCATATACAAGTAGTCTGTTTAAATGTATTTGCTTTGTTTTTGGTTTGATTACAGGAATAAATATAAGACAAAACATGTTCACAACACTGGGGATGCTACAGGATGGCTGTATCTCATTACTGAGCATGTTCGAACCCAGGGCACTGTACAGATTTCTAAATGCTTTCAAAAAAAATTCTCATTTCTCTGAGGATTTATTCTTACCTTTTTTTTCCATGTATGAAAAAACATGAAAGGTTTGTGAGGGTGTGTCTTGTGTTGAGCCCACACAAAAACTACAGATGGGGTTCTAATTCAGCTGTGACCACTGCCATGTTGAACAGAGCTGAGATGGCGGTCATGTCCCTCTAGGCCCTGCTTCTCCACCCAGGAATCTGAGTATCCAGAACCATACAGCATATTCCGTGTGGCTGGTGTGGGAGCCCAGCCTGGAACCAAATGGGTTGGTTCAATTCTATGGATTTGAAATCCTGGATATCAGTCAGAAAACACTTAGCTATCAGGTAATTCCTCAACAGAATCTAGTTTCCTCTTAGGGAATTATATTTGCTCCGTGAGAATTTTCCTAATTCAATCTACATTACACGATAGATATTTATATATGTAACATGTATGACTATTTTAAAATAAGGCCGTATTTCTTATTTAAATGCTTTGATCAGTAGCTCAGAACAGGAGAAAAAGCAGGTATCTGTCTGCTTTCTAGAATTCAAGTGGATCTGCCACTCAAGCCCTGCTAACTGGTTTGAAACCTCACAGCACCTACCAAGTCAGTGTCAGCACGTTCACCAAAGCTGGGAATGGCAATCAGTACAGCAGGCCTGTCATATTTACCACTAATGAATCTGGTAAACTCTTCGCCATGCCAGTAAAAAAACTAAATAAGCAAATGATGGAATTGTTAGGTATGGTATTCTCAGATATCAAATAAAGTGTGAGTACTATTAAAAATTAGTATTTAAATTTGTGGTTCTGAAGTCATGGAGGAATATGGCAAGGAAACAGTGAAATAAGACAAACAGTATTGTTAGTTGCACATGTAACATGCAAGTTTATGTCTTGGCATCACTTATGTGCACATCAACACATTTTTTTCCCGTGTAGCTTCAGATCCTGTGGAAAATCTTACCTGCCATGGATCCAGGTGGGACTCTGTGTTCCTGAAGTGGGACCCACCTGCTCATCCCAATGGAGAAATCACTCACTACCTACTCCAGTTTGAGGAACAGGAGATAGTCCTTATGGCCCTGGCATGGCAGTATAGTATCACCGGCCTGCAGGCCAGCACAGAGTACACGTTACGCCTGATGGCAGTCAACTCAGCTGGGCCAGGGGAGGACCAAAACTGCACAGCGACCACGCCCGAGGAAGCAGGTATGTTCATGACCACCATCAACACTAACATCAGCAAGTGCTGCATCTAATGACTCTTAACATGCATTAGTCCATATTTTAAAAGATACCCGATGGGTATTTACAAATAAAGATACAATTTCCCCTGTTATTACATATTAATCACACCAAGTGGTTTCAGATCTTTAGACAAAGGTAACCTGAATAAACATGACACAGTTTTTAAATTATTACTTCATTTATTTAAGCAACAAAGTTTTCCAAGCACCCATATCACTAAACTTAAAAAATCACTCGACTCATGCCAAACCAGTCTGGTGCTGTGAGTTTCATTCTGCCTGTCCTGGTGAGGGTCGTGCTGATATTTATGTAGAGTTATATCAAATTATAGATGTATATAGTCCTAATTAAGTATTATGATATGATAATTATACAAAAATATTAACTCACCCACAATTTTACCATTCCTTATTTATTCCATAATATGTAAAGTTATTACTTTTACCTTCATACAGGTAAAAGGTACATGTACAAGTTTTACAGACTGTATTTAATGTTCTTTTATGAAAAGATGTTTATGTGATATTGTGTCCAAGTAAACCCAGCTTGGTTCTGATTTTGTCTAGTAACATGCAAAAAAACAAATCCGCTAAAGATAAAATCAACGCTAATAAAGACCACACTGGCTATCTATTCTGCCCTGCCATTACCCATGGAAATGAAATAACAGTCACAAAATAGCCCCCAATTGCTGTTCCCTTTCTCTGCCCCATGACTTAACAAATTGTTCTTTCATGCCTCGTGGAACATGGAGCAGGAAGAATAATGGAATGGTGATTGATTCAGCTCATCTGCTTTGTCTGCACATGGTGCTGCCTCCCTGATATCAGCTGCCTTGTGCTGGTGGATGTCTGAAGGGAAGCACACGGAGTTAATGACCCCACACTGTTAGTCACACTTCTGCAGCCAGCATTGAGTCATTCCTAATCTATTTATCCTGGACTTGAACTAAAAGCAAATTAGTCTCACTGTTCGGACCACTGGGCTTTTACTTTTTGCCAGATATTTCATTTTGTTAAACAGAAATGATCTTGGCACTGCAGCAACCTTTGGGTCCCGGGTGGTGATCATGTGAAATGAAATAAGTTGCTCTGTTTTCATAAGAGAACTGGACCTCTGACACCTGAGCTGACCCTCTGGGGTCACAAGGTGCCCCGTGCCCCCGTGCTCCCCTTAGAGGGACTGTGAGGCTAGGACGCCCCGGTGCACAGGGGTGTTGGGGTCCTCACTTCACCTCTTGAACATTAAGACAACCCACTTTGGGCACAGCAGTCACCCGAGGGCACCTAGGAGCAAAACAGCAGCTTTGCCATCATGAGCAAAGTCTTTCGTAAATCTTTCCAGCTGTGATTGACAAATATTCAACGCTTGTCACTACAGATGCAGATGAAAGGTGCTTAAAGGAGAAGTAATCTCTTTTAAATACCTACGACCTTAAGCTGAGGGGTCAAGTGTGGGATCCTTCAAATGTTTTGCTATTTGCCCATGTGGCAAATCATAGCTTGAAGATCATTTAGAAAAAAAGAAAAATGACTGAGGGAAACATGAGACTTGGTGAGAATACAGCTTTTAGTAAACTCACAAAATATAGCTGTTCCATTATAAACGGACGGGAAATGGTTTTATGTTCTTCTTCGCAATACATGCATAAGAATTTCAAAAAAAAATTTTTAGCATAAAAATTCAAATTCACTAATTCACATAAATCCAAAGGTACATTTTCAAATCTTGCTTAACTTTTTGTTGTGTTTTATTTGTACTTCATTTACCTTGGTAGCTGAAATGAGTTTATTGGTCTTCACACTTCCTCCAGTCCCAGGTCCTCCTAGGCTCCTGAACGTGACCCAGGTCCAGGCCACCAGTGTGACCCTTAGCTGGGTCGCTCCAGAGGAGGTCCCAGGGCACCTCAGGGAGTACTGTGTGGAGGTCCAGTTGCTGGCACCAGGCTGCCATGATGGGCTTGCCACCCACTGCGTGGAGACCCAGCAGCTGGTGTATGAGGCCATGGGGGATGGGGGTTTCCAGGAGGTCACCATCCATTCCCTCTCCAAGTACAGTCACTACAGGTTCAGGGTGAGGGCCAGCACCAACGCTGGCTATGGGAACGTCTCCGACTGGGTGTCTACATTCACTCTGCCTGGCAGTAAGTTGGATCTGTGGGGAGAGTGGCTAAAATGTAAACTTACCCGATCAGTGCAAAGCCTTTATTTTCAAGTACACCCTCAGTTTCAAACCAACTTCACTCTTTATGGCTGCTATTTTTGTTTTCTTTGTACAAAAGGGGATCCGGTGTCTATTTTTTGTTGCAATACCGAAACCATTGTGTCTTTTCTTTGTGCAAAATACTTGAGGCCTTTGGCTTCTAAATAAACAATCTAAATTGATCAGTGTTTTACAAATATGATGCCAGCTTTACATTGTTCTGTTTCACTAATACTATTCTAATTTACTATGATTTACCCCTTTATACAGTTGGGTAACTGTGATTATTTGAAAGTAGGATAAATACCTTGCTAAAGAGAGGTAGAATTGGAATTTTGGTATGGGAGGCAGCACAAATTATGATAATAAAATCAATAGCATTGTATTTCTTTGTGACTGACTGGTTATAAGATTCACTTTAGTTATGGATAGAGTAAACAGTTGTACAAACATGCAGTCACACATAGACAGCAGTTACACAGAAACAATATCAGTGTGTGTGTGAAATCAGTTAGCCATTACCTTGTTATGAAGGCATGCAGCCCTGTCTACCCATGGCTCAGCCCTAGGCCAGCAGACAAGCCGCAGTGCATCTCTGACATGCATAATTAAATGGAGGAAAGGCTGACGAAAGGCGGGTAGCACGGCCAACATGGGAGAACCTGACACCCGCGTGCTCGTCTTTCGCCGAGGTGGTTACTTACCAGAAAAATGGCAGGCGTGACCAGCCTCGTTACACTGACTGATTGGGGGAGGTGGGAGAGCGGGCCGATCCTGGTTGGTGGTGGTGGGGAGGCCCAGCGGGAAGAGTAATGTGTTCTCCAGACACTCAACTACCTTCTGGCCTCTCTGGGCCCAGCATCCGGGGTCCGTGGCCAGAAGGGAAGATGACCCAGGAGGAGTCGCATTCCTCAGGAAAAGGGACGGGAGCATGATAATTGGGAAATGATGGTTATTAGTTACAGAAAATGCATTATTTTAGAGGGCCGGTGAGAGGAGCTCTGGAGAGGAAACGTTCGGATTATGTGGGGTTTGAAAGAGGGATGAGGGCAGGGAATTTTTTCCCCTAGTAAATTGACCAGATTTATAAGACTGTTGGGCGTACTGATACCCCATTCTTGTATGGCCATCTGACAGCTCCTGATTTAAAAATAATCCTAAATCACAAAGTGGCAGGTACCCATGGGCCACTCAAAGTTCAAGCAATAAAGTTCATTCATTGGAAAAATGATAGTTTGGTCACTTGGGCTAGCCTCCATTACTGTCTTTGTGCGAATCCCTGTGCTGTCACACAACTATGATGTTGTCTTTTTAGTCTTTGCAGGCCATCGTTTCATTTCTTAAAATGTCTTTGAATACATTACTTCACAGACTTCTAACAGGTCTTGGTTTCAAGAAGGCACTCAAAACATTTTTTGGAAAAAATAGGAACGACTCACATTGGAAAGAAAAACATTGACAAATGAGTAAATAGATACACTAATTGAACGTGGAAAGAAAAGTAGGAATTTTATTTTGATGCTTGAAAATTTAATGTTGTTTGTTTTTGACCCAAGGCGATAAAACCATTCAGGATTAAGAGGACCACATAAATTTTATGATATTCCATAAGTGCTCTCCATCTTGCAAATTATGCTGATTTAGCACATTTTCTTCCTTTTTCACTCTTTGCCAGACCCAGATACCCCTCCTCGTATAGTGTCGGTGTTACCCTCATCCAATAGCCTGAAGATCCAGTGGGAAGCCCCGGAAGTGCTGTCAGGTCCAACCTCGTATCTTATTGACATCATGCCAGTGAGTAAACTCAGCATATAAAATCATTTATTTAGATGCTGCTTTTCTCCAAAACAGTTTACCTTACTGAGCTACTTACAGGGATCGAACTGTTTATAAAGCTGGGCAACTTTTACTGTATCAGGTCAAGATGAGTACTTTCTTGAAGAGTACTGTAGGTGGGATTTGAATCAGCAGCAGTGCAACTATGATTCAGAAACTTTCACCTTGGGACATTCTCATTTCCTGAGCCTAGAAACAGTCTGTCCCAAATGGAAGTGGCACTAAAAAGGCCCTGATTCTACTTCAAATACAGGGTTTTGATATGGGTAATTCTGTGTCAACAGAGGAGGTAATATCTTCATCCACTAGCTACTGATCCAACCATAAACAAGTCTTCATGTCTCCTTTTTTGCCTCAGACCACTGCTGCTCTTGTTGCAGGAATCAGTTCACATAAATAGGTCAAACACTTTTCTATCATAAGGAGCCTCAGTTTGTCTTGAACCCTGCTATAGCCTCACCCTCCTGGGGGCCAGGCACTGAGGTGTAATACTTGATTGTCAACAGTGGAAATTGAGGCTTGGCCTAGGCATCAGTCCTCCATCACAAGTCCCCTGAGGAAATCCATGTCAGACAGCAGGCTTGTAACATCATTACACACAGATCCCTGCCTTCCTCAGCACCAACACAGCTGGGTCCAATACACACTGCCCTCCACTGGGAGAACTACTGTGTAAGCTACCAAAGACCAGCCTCTTCAGTGCTCCAGGAAACACATGTCACAGGAGAAGGAGTCATACCTTAGAAGCAGTCAATTTTTGAAAACATTGGGTTCCATTATGGGACTCTTATTGCTCACTGGGATGTTCATTATGATTACAGGATGACTGGCTGGGAAACTGGACAGTTTCAGTACAGCAGTAGGTAACTATTGGGCAGTGACAGCTTATCTGTAACTGGGATGTACATAGACCTGTCACTGGTTCTCTTTTACTTTTCATATCACTGGGTGTTCAGGAAGATGGTGTGGGTGTCAATCTGACAGTGGTGAGAAGACATGAGGAGGTCAAAATGGTGGTGGTGTCGAACCTCACAGCCTTCACTCTCTACTCTGTGACTGTGACGGCCTTCACTGGGGAAGTCACGGACGCCAGGCGGGATGGCAAAGCCAGTGATCCAGTGTATGTCAGAACCCTGGAGAACGGTGAGCAGTGAGAGTCATTTTTCTACTCCCTCACCCTCACTCTAAAGTCAGCTGGTGTCATGTTATGGCTTCATAATTATACACTGCATACTCTATACCTGCTTGAACTAGACATTAATTTAATGAGCTGAATACAATTCAGCATTTAAACTATAGCATTATTTCATGCTACCGATTTATAGTGGGCATTGTGTAAGCTCCATTAATACTGCATTTTTGCTGTTTCTCATGCTCTATCAATGTGTCCACAGAGCCAACAGATCCTCCAAGAAATTTGACTCTTCAGCTCATTCCGGAGGATGTGACGAAGGTCTACCTGTCTTTCTCTCCTCCTGACATTCCCAATGGGGAGATTATTGCCTACAAGGCAGTGGTATACAAAGGGAGTGTACTGGACTTCCAGATTCAGAGACTAGAAATAATTGACCGTATAGATAACACCTTCACCACTGTCATAGAGGGACTCAAGGGAGGCTACAACTACAGCATACAGGTCTGTGTCTGTACATTTCTCTGCACTTACCAGTTGTTGTCCACATTGACAGTTACATCTGCAGTGCATGTACTGCAATGGGAGGAATAATTTAAAAATCTGAAGAAGAAAGCTGCTAAAGACACACTTAGTAAAGTCCAACAGTGAGACACATAGCTTACAGTTTAACAGCTTATCCGGTTATTTTGTCATGAAATAAATGCTTCTTGCTGACACTACAGGAAGGATTTTTCCTGCATTTGCAACCTTTTTTCATTAGTCCACGTCCATAAACCCTGATGCATTCCATTTTTTATGTTAAAATAATTTAACTTGAGTTCTACATGGGTTCAGTGCAGGATGTTCTGCTTTTCTCCCACAGACCAAAGACTTATGTTTTTAAGGTCAATTGCCAAGTATAAATTGCTTGCAGTGTGTGTGTGTGTGTGTGTGTGTGTGTGTGTGTGTGTGTGTATGTTTCTACCCTGTGATGGACTGAAATCCTGTCCAGGGTTCATGCTTTGAAATCAAGTGGTTTTTATTCTTCCAAGCCTTATTTGTGTTTCCTCTAGATTTTTGCAGTTAATGCAGTGGGCACAAGCCCCAGCTCAGAAGTTCAGCTCACAACCGGAGTTAAATGTAAGCATTTTCAACCATATGGTGGTTATTTGGCTCTTGTCTAACAATGTGTTTCATGAGCAGAGTGAAGATACTTTAACAAAGTAGATAAAGTATAGATATCACAGTCTAGCTGAGGAGTGATGTACTTCAGTTGCTGTATTACAGCCCCTCCACTGCCCAACAAAAAGCCTGTGGTGGTCCTGGACCCAAACGGTGCCCCTAATGTGACAGCCAGGACTATCACCATCAAGATGCCTGTGTGTTTCTTCTCTGATAACCATGGGCCCATTAAGAAAGTTCAGGTCATTGTGGCAGAATTCAGAGGTAATGGACTATTGCATCTGTGTCTCTCCTGTATAAGCTGGACTGTGAGTTACATCATGGGATCTTTCCATTTCACAGTGCATTTTTCACCATTATGTCACAACTCATGACACCAGTCTTTATTTTGTACATTATGACTTTGAATTCTCAATAATAGTGGTTATTTCATTATATATTGCATTATTATTCAAAAATTATCCTTCCTCAACTGTTATATGCTTTCTTGCTGCATCCTGAGGTATTAGTCAATGTTATTTCTGCTCAGAGGAAGCAGACAGGGCTCCATTCAAAGCTGCTCTCTTATTCCAGACTTGCTTTCAGGAACAATTAATGTGCATCAGTGACAGCATACATTGATGTTGCACATTGATCTGAGATCAGCCTTCCTCCAGGGACACAAGGATTTCCTTTGGACTGCAGAGAATTGCTAGATTTCTGTTTGTCTTTATCTTTTAGTGAAGAACGGCAATCTGACTAACTGGTATAATGCATATTACATCAATCCTGCTCCATACATCACTGATGATGGCTTCTTGAACCCTGAATGCTTGGATGGTGGTGTCAGGGGGGACATCTATAAGAAGAGATATGTCATTGGTATCAAAGATGACTGCCAGTTTCAGGAAAATGCACTCTGTAATGGACCTCTGAAGCCAAAGACACATTATGTGTGAGCACAGATTTCACTTCTGTAGTGGATACAGGTGACTAAATAGTTATACTGTATTAGCAAACAGTCCATTAACTTCACTCTGATCCTGTCCTTTCTAGGTTCAAATTTCGAGCAACAAATTACCAAGGACAGTACACTGATTCGGAGTATTCTGACCGTGTGAAAACCTCAGGTAAGCGATTGCTTTTATATTGGAAATGGATGCAAGAAAATGAAGGAAATTGTTATACAATGTCATGCTATGGGGACATATCATGGTTTGGCAAAAAAAAAAACCATGAGGTACAATTGGCAGCAGTTTTTACAGTGTCAATTTCACTGCCACGCTCTTCTACTGTGCTGCATCCTTCTGGTACTTGGCCAGTATCTTAAATCTCCATTGAGATAGAAAGAGCACCTGCATCCTTATCACTGTCTTATATGTTTCTGTATTACTGCCTGGAGCTGTTTGCCACAGATGCTTTGTTCACTCACACCACTGAAGTTCTTTTTTTGGGATTTGGACCTTTACCCTTTTGGTCTCAAGTCTCTTTGCCTTTGCCACCATACCAGCTGTAGTCCATTATTGTCTGTTTGCTTGTTTATTTATTGAGCTCAACCAAAAGGCTCAGGACATTTGATGACTTGTCCTCGTTGACAAGTCAATCAGTTATTGTGTTGTTGGTGCATGCTTTGCATTTATGCAAATGCTTTGCATTTATGATGTGTAGGTCAGTAACCTTGACGACACTTCCACCACCACCAAGAAAGTTCACAAAAAGAAGAAAAAAACACATAAATAGATGAAAGATGAAATTAAAAAGAAAGTCAGTCTCAGATTATGAGAATGTTTTGCTCATATCCTTTTACATGCTGAGCACCTTCTCCACTGGTAACAGAACATTAATCTGCTGAGCAAGATTAACCCCAGAGAATTTTGAACATACTGTAGCTCCTTCAGAATTAATTACGAGTTTAAAGACAGAAGGCTTGTTATTCTCTTTTGTAAGAGTAGTTCTCTCTTTCAGATGACCAATTGTTAAGTCGGGATGAGGAGATTATCCGGGGGGTGCTCCTGTCTATCTTTCTAGCTGTCTTTCTCATAGTGATCATCTATGCATTCGTGCGGTAAGAGTAACCCAGACTTGTGCCATTTATTATATATCCCATCCCTCTGCGGGAACGTATCAGGTGATGTTTCAGCCAGATGCAGCAGAGTACATTTGATAGCAGACTGTGCTGTTTACCAATTCCTATAGAAATATGCTGCATTGATCATAGAAATTTAATAGACATGTTTCTATAACATTTTTTTGTTCAGCATGAAAAATTATAGATGCTAGATGTCAGTCAAATGTGTCCTCTAAACATGTTTTCCTAAATTGTACAAAAAAATATTAAAATGAGTTTCATAATTTAAATGTTACACACTTTAGCAAAGAGTAGTTTAGACCATATGAACCATCTAGTAGGTGCAGGTAGGTGTTAGGTGCATTTTTGCTCTTCACTGTACATCTTAGTTCTCTTGTGTGTATGTTGTCTAACCTGGTGTTTCATGTGTGTGGGTGAATGTGTTTGTGTATGAGACACTGTGTTTATTAAGCCATGTATACATGGGTCTATTTACAATTATTTAATTGTGATTAAAATGGAAATCAGTTTACTCTCCCCCAATCCCAGAATTCACCAGAAGCAGAAGGAGGGTGGGACATACTCCCCACGGGAAGCAGAGATCATTGAAACTAAATTGAAGCTGGACCAGTTGATCACAGTGGCTGACCTAGAGTTGAAGGAAGAGAAGTTGAACCGGTGAGTGGGCTGCAGGTTCTCGAGCCCGAGTCTGACCCCACCATGACCCCTGTTTGTTTACACAGGTTGGTTTGCTCCTCTTTCAAAGGTGACCCCTGTCCTCCAACAGGCTTTTGGAGAAAAACTTTCACCAAGGGCTGGAAGGGGAGGGAACAATTAAGAACTGTTAGCTTTATGTTTAAATCTCATTTAATTCTATTTGATTTGACAACTGTTTGTTTTTCATGTAAATATTTGCAGGTTGGTGCTGGACAACTGCCATTGCAGTATTTTCATAAAAACTTTTGAATTCTGCTTTTAATAGCATCTGACACATTAACCTTCGTTAACATGGCTTTCAGATTTATAGATGGGCACTGCTGATAAGCTGCACTTTTATATAGTTATTCTGTGTTGTAGAAGTATCATTGCTCATTTTAATATCACTGATTTATTTTGGCCAAGTCTGTCTACATTTTCCTTATTCAAGGTGTCTCTGAGGTGAAAATCTGTATTAAAAGGTACATCTTTGTTTAACCACAGGGGTTATGGTTGACTGCAGGGCACAGTTGACCACCTGGTGGGAGGCTATCATGGTGTATCTGCAGAACGTTAGTCACTCTCACACCTCGTAAACCCATTGTTCTGCCACTCTTACTGTTGACATTTGGAAAGTGTACCCTCATGGAATGGTCAGTATGTGGATTTAATAGTGTTCTAATGAACACAGACTAATTCTGGAAAATAAGAATAAGGAGGAAAAAACATGAGGTCCTAGTAATGTTCATATAGTCATAATTTTATCTCTATTATTATTTTTCTCACAGTTTCATCTTTGTTAACATTTTTATCTTAAACTAACTGTCAGCTGACCCATTCATTCCACTTTGTGTTTTGTAGTGGAAATTTAGTAGAAATAAATAGATAGATAGATAGATAGATAGATAGATAGATAGATAGATAGATAGATAGAAGGACAGAACAAATACAGTAATACCTGCTGTTAGGTTTACCTAAGATACAGTAAGTGTTGTGTGAGGCCATTCTTGCCATTCAACAGTGGTTAATACAGATATGTAGGAATACACACTACAGTATTCACCGCTCTTAAAGTAAGGAACTGTGACCATAGAAACTTACTATCTCTCCTGTGGAAAGGACAATATGAATTACTCATGATGCATAGAAAACAAAGGGATTTTCCATAGCATTGTTTTCAGTTCAAGATGTTACCTGAAAGATGGATTATTACAACAATCTAAACAAAATAGGTGTAGGATTTTATATTTAATATATTTTATGTTATGTTCAGCTGAATTCATGTTTAATAACAAAATGTGTTACATATGATATGCTTTTCTGTTCTGTGATGCTGCAAATAAGGTAGTGTCCTCAGGTGATGTGACTTCAAGTCTGTTGTAATGATGGCACAAAGGTGTTACACTTCCTCTTGCCTCCCCATGCACCACTGTCCTGTCTGACATGGGCATGGCTCTGAGGCATCAGGTTCCTCCATGGAGATGTGTGGAATATGTGGGATGAACAGTCTGAACAGTGATGATATATGAGTCTGCCAAGGAGTAAGAGCTTATAAATGGAGACCACAATGCTGGGAACCTGGCTGATCCATTCCTGCAGTGGCTCAACCACTCGCCTGCTTCCTGACACCTCATTTCTTATCTGGAAGACCGTGAAGCTACCGCTAAAAGTGCAAGAATCCTTCCTTCAACCATGCTCCTCCCTGATATGGAGTGCAGAGCATCTAGTGAAACTTGTTTCTTTATTCCAAGCCTTCGTGTAGCAAAGGCCAGTGATGGTGTTACCGTTGCAAATGCTGCTGATGTCACTTGCCCACAATTTGCTAAGGCAAACAGTGTAAGTCATGTGCCATCTTAATTGCTTTCACAATTCGTATTGTCACAGAATGATTTTACAAGCAACAGCTGAGAAGACTGTTTCCCTGGAGAGACAGTCTTGTGGGAGACAGAGAGCCCTCCCACTGGAAAGATGGGTGGCCATGGTGGTGAATAGGCTTGGGCCTGAGAATACCTAGTGCTAAAGTTTCAGAGCCTTGCTCCATTAAACTGTGGGTGGCATGGAGATGAAAACACAGCCGGGTGTCCCGTTGTTTTCCCCAGGTCCCTGCAGACCACATTCAGGTATGGGGGAAGTCTGGAAGCAGTGAGTCTCCTGATACTCATCCCCCAATGCCAGGGCCCCTTAGCAGGGGTTGGGCTGCAGCCTTGGATGGAAATCTAAATTGTTGGTGGTTCCAAGAAGCCCAAACAGCAGGCAAAACACAAACTGTAGTGTGAGCTGGATTCATGTTATTTTGATAAGTCAAGGTCAGGATTCAACTCCTCCACCCTAGTGCAGCCTAGATGGCTTACAGGCTGGGTGTTGGCTTACAGTCCCCCCACCCCCATGCTGTCTCTCACTACTTGTGTGGTACTCGTCCACCTGTGTCTGGCCTCTGTTTGCTGGAGATCCTTTTGTGAACCACGGCAGTGGTCAGCCCCTTCAACAGCAGTACTAGCTCTCATGAGCTCATTATCAGTAAATGGCATGAAAAAGGCTAATTAACAACCCCTTGTCAAAGTGTGTTTCAAAACCTGTTGCCCCAAAACTGAACTGAAATCCGTTTCACCTGAACTTTCAGTCGGACACATGCAGAATAACTGAATTAATCTTCACATACCATATAGCAGATGCACACCCTTTGTCCCTTCAGTTTGAATATTTTTCATAGATTTCTACTTGGGATATATGCAATATTTGAACATCATTAAGAGGATTAAAGCAATTTTCCAAATATTATTCTATGTTCACATTATTCAGAAATGATACTTGGACATGGCTACTGTACGGTTAAAATTTTAAAATGGTTAGATTAATCTTAAGGAGTGCCAGTAAATGCAGTCAGTATGTTGAGGAACCTGTGTTCTTACTGGCTGAACAAGTCTTTCCTTTGTAAGGCTCTGTGGTTTCTGTTCTGCTGTACCCAGTTCCATTAATTTCCAAGCTGAGGTTACAGCTTCTCTGCTCATACACCTCTCCTTGGCTTTCTGTTTCCAGGTATTCATCATTTTTCTTTAGACGGAAGGAAATATATGTCATCCAGTAAGTTGTCCCTCAGCAGTGTGTAACAAGTGCTGTGTGTGCATTTCATGCCTACTCTCTCCATCTCTGATACTGTCTGTCCTGCTTGTTTTTGTCTTGTGGGCCAAGAAAATAACACGCTTAATTTTCTTTTCTCATTTTATTTTCTGAATCAGTAATATAATGAAGTATACACTGGGTCCTCATGTTACAAACATTTATGTAAAGAATTCAAAGATACAAACGTATTGGTTTATTCTTTACTTTCAGTTGCATTTTCATTTTCTTTTTCAAAATGTTGTTTTTTTGCAAAGGCAACATCACTTGCATTTCCACATACAGTTATTAGTTGGCAGTTAAATGAACCAAAAGACAACAGAATTGTGGGACCGCATTAATTATTGAATTATTGAGTCACAAAATGATGAGCATTGTACATGTTTAAACAATAAAAATAAAGTTCCTGCAACAGACCGGTTTCCGGTTCACAGTATTCCTCAACTCACATTTTGTATTTCCCGGGTAGGTTCTAGAACACATCAGCTCTATGCAGAACAAGCAGTTGATGAAAATTAAATAAAAACAAAAATTTTAAATTCATAATAGCATTATATGAGGTTTTTATAAAGCTTAACCTATGAATAAATTGGTGGAAATCTGTATTGTTAGACTTTTGCTGACTGTCACATAGTTACAGAAGGACTTCTGATCCTAGTTGTGCTCATGCGTTGAGGACCCAGTGTATATCAATAATGGTTGTGTGAGGTGATCATTGTACAGCCTCGACCAAAAGCATTAGGCACCCCTTAAATGTAACACCTTAGCAGATAAAAGATGAACAGTTTATTTGATTTTAGTTAATATGGAAATACTGGGATCCTGATTTTTCTGGCAAAGGCTGTATGACCCTGATGCTGTGAGAGTGTGATTACTTCTCTATGTGCCGTATAAGCAATGAATAACAAGCATTTTGTAATATTATTAAATTTGATGAAAGACTAAGGCAACCTCAAATCATATAGCCATCTCCATGATTGGGCTACAAAACCAAGACAGGTCATACAGTTTGTCCTCGATATACGCCTGGGTTAGGGACCGATAGCCAAGTCATAAGACGTATCGGTCGTAAGTCAGGTCGTACTCAAGACAAAGTAATTATTTCTAAGTGTGTGGTCTACCATGCAGTAACTTCTTTTCAAACATTTACTGATGTTTTGTCCTATTTTGTTTTATTTCTGGCCACACTATAGTATATTGTCCATGCCATTATTAAATAATTCTATTTATTGTACTTAGAATTCTATTTATATATACTTTTTAAAAAGTGCAGCATGTTCATAACATTTTTTAAAATACTTTGGTATTTTGTGCCATGCAACAGGGAGATGTAAACACAAGTGACAGGATCTCTTGCAACTGTTCCGTTGATAAGCCCAAAAGGGACACGTGCAGGGTTTCTGGTGTGAGTTCAATTTTGTCAGATATGCAATAAAGGGAAGATGTGCCTTTTGGCCTTTTGGTGCCATTAACCTGCCACACCTTTGCTTGATATAACAATGAAAACAACTAACACTATGTGTTCCATGATCTTTTATGCGTGGAAGAGAGCGAGAGAAAGGAGTGGGGGGGGGGGGGGGGGNGGGGGGGGGGGGGGGGGGGGGGGGGGGGGGGGGGGGGGGGGGGGGGGGGGGGGGGGGGGGGGGGGGGGGGGGGGGGCACAGTGGACAGTGGAGCATATGCAAGAAGATGGTTGCTGGCTGTGTGTGGGCAGCAGGGTGGATGTATAGCATACAGTCTCATATGGGGTTCAACTTACGGAATCGTTACACTACAGTGTCATGTGTATACTGCACAGTTACACGTGTACAATGTTTTACTAAATTTTGATAACATTCTCCTAACATTTTTCATCTACAGTATAAGCTGTAAGTTCTCAATAATGTCAAAGTGCTGTATAAGTTTTGGTCTACTGTCGGAAGATGCAATCGTTGCACTGTGACATTGTACATTGGTACGTTGTACATTAGACAGTGTTCATGTACACATTTCAGTTAGCTATAAGATGCTCATCTACTTACCAGAATTCTGGAATGCATTAAACAGTTATTTTTTAATCAATTTTTGTTCATTTAATGTTTAAATTATTCTCACTATTATATATTTATTTATCATTGAACATTTTAAGTGTGTGTACATTGTAAAATGAGGGCAACCTGTATCTACCTGCAGTTAGCTTGGAGAACTTCAAATTTCTTCACATAGACAAGGAAACAGTTAGGAAGTACTAACTGTTACAATACAAAGTACAATAATCCCTCCGTATCCGAATCTAATTTGTCCCTGAAAACATGTTGGATACTGAAATTTTGGATACTGGATGCCTATTTTCCATTATTTTAATGAGGAAAAAGTAAAAATTCACATCCAAAAATACCTTTGTAACTATCAACCCATAAATTCAACATGATAAAACACTGTAAACACCAACTCTCTAATTAGAAAATATTTTATATTGTCGTTAAATTGCATGTTTATCATGTGTGGTGTAGTATGTACAGTACAGAACATTTCACATGTTTGTGCTGCACCAACATTTAAATAAATAGATTTGTTAAAAACATTCCATATAACAATTTAAAAATAAAAGGCTAGCAACTTTTAATGAGTATTCATGGAATAAAATAAAGATGAGAGGTTTGTGAGGTTTACTGTGTGAAATATTGAGCTTAAATCACAGTAAATGCAGTGATGCTGTGCAAACACTTTTACTAGAAAACCAGTACAAACAGCTGAGACACCAAGGCTCGCTTTTAGAATTTTATATAACTTTGTAACAGCATACAATGCTGTTTATTAAAAAACATACTTTATTATTTTTTAGTACAATACACTGAACCTTACACTAAAGTGTTTTTTTTTTAGATATTTATTCGCATTTTGGTTTTTTATTCTGGAAAGCTTTGAATAAAAATTTGTTAGAGAAAGTGTCCATATAGATACTTATATTAAGGTTTTCAATGTTAAGAGCTTATAGCAAACATTAGGACATAGAGAATTCAGATACCAAAGGATTACTATATGTTCATTTGATCATTTGGTGAGCACTGAGCTGGGCATTTTTGTGAACATTTCATCACCAGTTGAGATTGAATCCTCAAAATATCAAAAATGAAATACTGGACTGAAAGAGTGAACTGTGTGTATAGATGTGTGTATACATCTCCTGGTAACATGAATAAACCTGCACTGGTGTTCATCTAATAATCAAATTAATCCTTTCAAGGTATCAGGCTTCTCTTTTAACTGTAAGTATATATATACTTTTTAAAAAGTGTGTGTGTGTGTGTGTGTGTGTGTGTATAATTTATGTCAGCATGTCCTGGTCTTTCCACTTTGAAATAGTTCAAATTGCAGTAATATTCAGTTGCAGTATCTGATTTTTGTTCTTTAGTACATTCTCTGAGAAGAGACCAGACAAACAGAACATGAAAACATATTTTCCTTTTTAAAATTAAATTGATATCAGGTTATCAGTATTCAGCTGAAGAATATGATTTTCATGACCATTGTAGCTTTTCTGTAATGCTAATGCTGCTATTTACAGTGTTTTTTCTTTCCTTGTGAACTTCATTTCAGGCTTCTCAGTTATAGAAAATCTCTCAAGTAAGTGGCTGAATCTTCAAGCCTGTGTGTATGTGTGTGTGTGTGTGTGTGTGTGTGTGTGTGTGTTTTGCTGCTCTGCGCCTGAGCGTGTGACAGAGATGGCCCAACTTCGAGGCCCGCTACCAAACAGCCCATAAATCAGCCGAGCGTGACTAACACCCTGGTAACCGGAGTCAGGACCCCCAGCCCCCTAGACCCTCGCGTGCATGGCTGTGTTTCAGCTTGGGAAATAATAGGGGCCGTGTTGAAACTCCACAGAGCCCAGGAACGTATCATAATTAAACCGTGAGGTCAGCGTTGTGCTCCTTTTACTGAACAGAGGAGGATCCTGGGCCAGCAGGAAGGAGATTACACTGGGCTGAAGGACTTAAGAAGCAGGCATCACCTAGGGCTGCTGCAGAAGGAGTACTCAGCAGCAGCTTTCTGAGAGAATGTTCGGTGCACTAGTGAGCGGATGTGTTCATTTTGACCAGTGTAAACAGTGGGCTGAACATATCTACATCCAACAACTGGTGACAACAGACAGATCTGTGTTCTTTCAGCTCTTATTGATTTAGGGTATTTTTTAAATATGAACATAAAAAAGGGGTGTAACTTCATCATTGTTTTATTAATAACTACTATCGGCTGACACTTTTGTCCAAGGTGACTTGCAATGCTAGATACGTTACTGCCGACAGTTGGTAAAACTGTCAAACTGCTTACAGTCATTGACAATTTATGTATGATAAGGAAATTGTACATATGTGAGTAGTGTGCTGCATTGGTACATAAACTGTACAGAGTAAACAGTCCATCTGAACCACATGTCTCTGGATTTTGGTAGTAAACTGGAAGATCCAGTGGAATCCCATGTAAATATGGGTTGAACATACAAGCTCCACACAGAGTGAGCTGGATTTAACTTCGCATCCAAAGAAGTAGCCCAGGCACTGTAAGACGTAGGTGCTACCCTTTGCACCACCATGCAGTGTGTTATTATTTTACCAATAAGGTTTATAATTTTAGAGCTGAAATGGACATGCCGACATGTCCAATCTTTCAGGAATGTCATATAGACTAACAGAAATGTTTAAGTGTAAAGGGTGCAGCTGCTGCTAGTATTTATACCTGTCTGGTTGACTGACAAAAAGAAATTTCATACTCAGCATTGGTTCACTGTCATGAGCTCCTTAAACCTGAAATATCAAACAAAAATGATGAGCTGGTTAAATTCACACTGGGGAAAACCATTTTCCTTATGTTATTCTCAGTAGTCAATTATATTGAAGTTGGCAAAAGTTCTCCTTTTTGGGTCCTGGTCTCCTGTGAGAGGAAGAGAGCATTAACTTCAATGCATTTATATGGGTTATCACAAGCATATCCACATACAGCCAGGGGTATCCAGATAGTACAGACACACCCCACCCTCATATGAACATATTCCAGACTTTCACTGATCTCCAAGTCGTTCAGTATTATTCTCTTTATTGTGATATAGCACCAATTCCACAAAGATTGCCTTAAAGATAACTTTCAAATAGTAATATACATGCAACAAATAGAAACAATTCATACTGAGTAGCAGCTCACAAGTGAACATACAATTGATTAATGATAGAAAAAAAAACAAGTGTATGCAAAATTTCCAAATTCACTCAAGAAAAACTGCTAGGGGAATTAAACTTTCAAAGAAGTATTAACATTTACCACTTTTAAATAATCATTTTAGCACACAAAATATCATGTAAAACAGTTCTCTGTCCATTCCAGGACTTACAATATCAAACCTCTGACAAGCGTAGCTTTTGTATAGTCATATGCTTTCTTGGAATTAGTTCATTCTTGTTCTCTTTTTTGCATATTCTTCTATATTCCCTACCAGAAACAGTGAACGCTCATCTCTGTTTGTCTCAGTGTTATCACTGTTCAAATGTGACACTTTCATATTTAATTCAAAAGGGATTTTCCACTTGACTTGTGTGGACAGTAACTGTGCTCACCTAATACCCAGTGATTTCACCCTCTATGAAGGATAGTTTTCAGACATATAGTTGACCGTTGGGATAAGTGGAAAGTGTGTATGTGCGTTTGTGTTTAGTTGACTGTACACACAGAACAGTGCAGCTGATCTTCGGTCCCTGTGCCTACAGGCCCATCAATAAGAAGTCGTTCCTGCAACACGTGGAGGACCTGTGTGCCAACGACAATGCCAAGTTCCAGGAAGAATTCTCGGTATTCCAGCCACATGCCCAACCCCACAACCCACATGCCCTCTGTGAAAGCAGGACACAGACCAACGAGGAAGCCACCAAACCTTATCAATACCTCTTCATTAGCTGTACTTTTTGCATTGTACACAATCGTGGACAAACTTGTGTCCAGTGCTTAGTGCTGCAACCTGTTGAGAATAATTCAGTATGCCAGGACAGGGAACCTAAGGATTCCAATTTCAATATTCCAGAACAAAGTAGGCTTTAATATGTCATTATTAGGGTTTTTATTTTAATATTATTTAAAATCTTGAATTATGCAAAGTAATATTGTGGAACAATTGGAATACATTTGGAGAGTTTGAGGACAGACTATAGATTTCAGTTAATGTTTACTGTACATTCAAATTGTTTTAGTAAATATAATACCTGTAGGGATATTATAGCTTTTTTTAAGCATTAAGGCACTGTTTTATGGCTTTTATAAAAATATATTCATAACTGGTTTACAGTTACTGGATTTACAAAATCTGTTCATCAATTACCATGGCTTGGTTTCATGGCTATCATATTGTTTCATCCTTTCAGCACTGGCTACTCAACACAGGGCTCTGTTATTTTAATGGTATGAGTCCGTAACAATTGATTACTTGAAATAATATTGTTCCCCTTTACAGCATTTTCATTTGTCAATATCCTATTAGTTTCTCTTGGAAACAATTGTGTTTTCCTCACAAGACCTGCTGATTTTTTAAGACATGACTTCATTTAATTCATTTAACAAGAAATTTCTGTGTGGTTACTTTATATTGACACTAACAGAGGGTGGGAGTCTGGATGCTACAAATGCAGTAATTCTTTATATGTTTTAAAGAATTATTAATAGATGACCTAAACATTATTCTGAAAGCTATTCTACATGTAGATAATATTTTTCCCGTCCAATCAAATAATGCAAGCATCAGTATGGTAGATGAATAAGGGCAGGGGAGGATTTCCAGTTTCAACCCATAAGTGGACATTGTATTGTTATGTACTCACCAACCAGATGGTTCTTCTGGGGGCCTGGGAAGGTGCAAGCATGGAGAGAGGATTACCCTCTCACCCCTGAATCCAGAGAGCTGGTCCTGCCTGGGTCAAGGGTAGAGCCAGGAATTGGAGGGGCTTCACAACCCCTCACTCTCCACCATCAGAGGCCATGTATGGCTAAAGACAGGGTATCTGCCAACGGCATCTCCAATTCATCATAGCAATATGAGCGTAGAATTCATCAGAGGAGAAGTGGAGTTACCCCAAATCACACCAGTGTCATCAGAGTGACACATCCTCGTGCCATCATGACAAGAGCAGTCAGCAGAGGTCGTGCAGGTGGCCATATGACAAAGTTTGCTTCATTTCCATCTCTGCTTCCAGGAGATTCCCAAGGTGCTGCAGGACCTTGCCACTTCAGATGCCGACCTGCCTTGGAACAGGTCCAAGAACCGCTTCCCCAACATAAAGCCGTGTAGGTACATGTATTCTACCTACTCTGTTCACTGCTGGCTGGACAGCAGCCCTCTAATTCACATTTCTTCCTTTTAATGGGCACACAGTGCCATCACTGGCTTCAAAGTTCATTCTGCCAGAATTGGGAGCATAAAGATAGATATATTATATCTTCTCCTGGCTTTGAAACTCTAAACCTCAGCTTGACCCTGAGCAGCATGTGCTGCGATGGAGCCTGAAAAAAATATCTCTGTTTACTTTGTATTAGAAACATTCCCCAACAGTTCTTATCGGTCTTTTGTTGTCTACAGTGTTCTTGAACAATGTCTGGCTGTGGGGTAATTATGAGGGTTTATCCTTAGGTGGTACTCAGCAGCGGTGATGCTATCACAGGGTCAGGAGCCTGGCTTTCCCCCAAGCAATGGTGCCTCATAGTTGGATTACTAAGGCAAGAAAAGCCTCTGTTTTTATAGGCTTTTGCTGCCCTGTGAGAGCAGTTTTGGCTGTTGTGTCCCTGGTACCCAATCTTCATCCTGGACAGTCATATGCAGTGAGCAGCTGCTTCTGAGATCCCAACTCCATGTTCACAGAGGTCCTGAGGCCACACCACAAGAACAAGGATTGCCTCCTAATTGCCCTACATCCTTCTTATGGAGCCCGATACTTTCCAAACAAACAATATATGTGCAGATTTTACATCTAAACAGTCTTCAAGTATTAAGGTTTTGGAAAGGGGACCCACTATCATTACTACTCTGTAAACCTATGGATTGTCCCAGGTGCAAAGCTGATTGCTTCACTTCTTTGCAGTGTTATTTTGTACATTTTATAACCATGTATTTCTGAAACCATTTATTCTTGCATTCAGAATGCCAGTCTGTATTTAAAATGTCAGTAATGAATCTGGTCATGATGCAGTTATGCTCATATAACCACAAGAAGATAAATGGTGGTGTTACTTGGATTCACAATCTATGATGCCTTCTAAGTTCAGCCCTGGTCTGTCTCCTAGACAACAACAATCGTGTGAAGTTACTCTCTGAGCCTGGAGTCCCAGGGTCAGACTACATCAATGCCAGTTTTGTCTCGGTAAGGTCACCTGTAAGGACTGAAGCACATCTTTTTAGTCCCATAGCTAGTAGACAAAGCAACATTACTGTGCTAAGTAGCCACTAGGGTGCTATCCAGAGAGGCATGGGCTCGAATTGCAGACTCAACACTGCAGGATAGCTTACTTGCAGCGATGGAGAAAACAGGTGTGTAACTGGGAAGCAGCAGTCAGCGTTAGTAAGTAGCTCAGAAGTCAAAGAGTTATACCCTAATCAATTCTGGTTATAATCCTGGGAGGGCCCTTGCTTTTGCTCCCCTGATAGGGCACTAACCTCAGTTACCCTAATAATATATCCATCTGTGTAAATGACACAATGATTAAAAATGATAGTTTGATGGTTGCAGGTTCAAGTCCCAGTAGGTGCTTTGCTTTTTCACCTATGAAAAAAGGTGCAATTTCAGTAAAATGTATGGCAATATACACAAAAAATTCACAGGACAAAGCAAGATTGTTGTTATAATATAATAATATATAATACAATAATAATTGAAAAAAGGGGAAAACAGTAACTTCAATACTGTTGACATGTTCCAGAGCTGTGCAGTCCTTAAACTGATAGAGGGAGACAATCCAGCAAAGTTCAAGTTCATTTGCACTATTTATAATCCCACCTAGGCACTGCCTTCGATGGCTGCTTTCAAAGTCCTCTACCCCCCCAATTTGCCCACAAGCAGTGGGAACAGATTACAGGTCTTCATAGAGAGCAGATCAGAATCACACATTTCATACCCACTTTTTAATTTCAGCTTCAGAATTTAACCAACCCCGTGTCTTATTTTACTCCCCACAATCTACTGCCTTTGTCTCATCAGTACCTTGTTGACAGACACTACTGACAAACACTAACGGATAAGGAAAAATGTGCTTAAGTGACTGACTTAGTATCGTAGTATCTTAATTCAAATTTGTGCAATATATAATGCAGGTACACATCTTGATTTACTCAAATGAAAATCAAGTAACTGTATAAAAGGGTTCATAGTTGTAAGCAGCTTAAGACTGTAAATCAGTTTGGCAAAAGGTATTAGCTAAGCTCATAAATTTAAAATCATTCAGGTACGGGAAAGATTTTGAGTTTTTTAATCAGTTTTTTTAATAAGGTTTTAATTTATCGCATGGGTATTACATCAAGGCCCACTGTCTCTCAATTTTGAAGGGTTACCTGTGTCCCAACGAATTCATCGCCACACAGGGACCCCTGCCTAGCACAGTTGGGGATTTCTGGCGGATGATCTGGGAGACGCGCAGCCGTACCATTGCCATGCTGACGCAATGCTTTGAGAAAGGCAGGGTGAGTATACCACTCATGTCTGCTGATGGCTGATTTTGTTGTGGATGGAAGTCCCTCTCACCTCCACTTCTGGTTCCCTTTCCTTAACCTCACCACAGATCCGCTGTCACCAATACTGGCCTGAGGACAATAAGCCTGTCAGTGTGTTTGGAGACATTGTCATCACCAAGCTGGCAGAGGATGTGCTTCCAGAGTGGACTGTGCGAGTCCTTAAAGTTGAAAGGGTGATGTGGCTAAATTTGACCCTAATATTCAGACCCACCCTGATTCATTGTATGAAAACCATCTATTTCCTTTTGTCTCAAATTTTCCTGCGTTGCCTCTCCAGCATGGTAACTACATGGTGGTGAACCACTTCAACTTCACGTCCTGGCCAGAGCATGGTGTGCCAGAGTCCAGCGCAACACTGATCCAGTTTGTCAAGGCCATCCGGGCCAACAGGGGCCGGGACAGCTCCAACATTGTGGTACACTGCAGGTAAAGGCAACATCAGTGGGCCTTCAAGATCATAACTAATAATTAAGAAAACATACATGTGGATTTTTCATTTGGTAATATGGGAATATTACCAAGTATTAGCCATGGTAAGCAAGTACAAAACAGTTGTTCTTATTTTTTGCTTGGCTAGGGTTCAGGATAAAAAATGTATATTTCCTTAATTATAACTTTATTCCATTTAAAATCTCACTCATTAAAAACATGGTAATATATACTATATATTTAAGGCTAATGATATTTAGCATTTTAAATATTTTTTCCTGATGTCAAATGAGGAGGGATTATGACTTTATTTCTTTCATAATTTTTCAATGTTTTCTGGGGCTCAATCAAATCTGGGAAAATGTGAATTCTGTTCTGAATTTAAATTGACATCTGTGTAGCTGCACTCTTATTTATGGAGAAGTGACTGTCACTGTTCTTGCTGAACAGCGCTGGCGTTGGCCGGACGGGGGTCTTTATTGCCCTGGACCACCTGGTGCAACATGTGAGAGACCATGATTTTGTGGACGTGTACGGCCTGGTGGCAGAGCTGCGGAGTGAGAGGATGTGCATGGTACAGAACCTGGTGAGGACAGGATCATTGCATCCCCCAACAATAGTGTAATGCTCCTATAATGTTCTCGCAGCACCACTGCCAAAAACTACTTTTTGGCACTTACATCATTACAGTGTAATTTCAAGGCAGCAACACAAAAACCCTCTAAGAAAAATTAAGCTATAAAAAGACTTAGAATGAGGAAATCTTTCAGCAGTGCTAATGCTTCTTTTTAAATTCTTGCTTTCCTCAATTTTCCATCTACAGCAGGTATATTTCCTAATATTCATGGATTGTATATTCTAATATCAGGTTTCCTCTCACAGTCCAAGGTCATGTTTCTGGTTAATCAGTCACTTTAAATTGCCCATAATGTGAGCATGTGTGTGACTGGGTGTGGCTACCCTGCGATGCACTGGTGTCCCATCCAGGTTGTAGTTTTTTGGCCTATTGCTGCAGCAAAATTGCCTTTCAGGGGGTAGTGCCAATTGAGCTACAGTATTATTGTACTGTATTCTTTTTTAAATGAGTAACGTGTTTCTCAATACCCTTCCAATCTAGGCTCAGTATATGTTTCTGCATCAGAGCACTCTGGACCTCCTTTCAAGCAAAGGAAACAGTCAATCCATTTGGTTTGTTAACTACTCAGCCCTGGAGAAGATGGACTCTCTGGATGCTATGGAAGGTAAGCAGTGCGTTGTCATTAACATTCAGACTAAGGGACAATCCATAAATACTGCAGCCTTATTTATTCATTCTCCTGAGGGATGTGTATGTTTTATACTACGTGTTTCAGAGCATGGCTGTTTGATCTGTGCAAGTCTCCTTAGGGAAATGTTTCATTTCTAATTTAAATCAATTAGGAAAAAGAATTGATCTCATTTTCCAAAAGTATATTTGTCTTAAGATTTTTAATATATACAAAGTAACATTTCTTTGCCAATTACTTTATTTTTCAGGTGATGTTGAACTGGAATGGGAGGAAACCACAATGTGAACGGTGTTATTATTTAATCATATTATTTTTGTGATCAGTGACATAGCTATACTTATTAGCTTCTGGACACAGGCCAAAATCTTTGACTTTCTGTTTTAAAGCTGTTTGTTCAGTGTTGTGCTGTTGTAACATTATTAAAAAATCAGTTTAAATATAATGCTCTGTGCATGTAACACAATATGTTGCCCTTTATGTAGTTTACTTTAAATCAAAGTATTATTTTATGCATTTTCATAATGTAAATGAAGCCAAAGCTGTTTTTTGTCTGGATGTTA
Source organism: Arapaima gigas (assembly GCA_900497675.1). Classification (NCBI taxonomy): domain Eukaryota; kingdom Metazoa; phylum Chordata; class Actinopteri; order Osteoglossiformes; family Osteoglossidae; genus Arapaima; species Arapaima gigas. The sequence continues at coordinate 454,739 of UFQX01000067.1, read as the reverse complement.
CTTGGTTGTTAAATGCTGTCTATGTATTTTGATATGTGTGTCATGTTTGGTGTGTATTTATGAAGTGTTTCTGCCGCTGAAGTTGGGTTCTCATATAAAGTTTAATTTAGTTTAGTAGTTTAGTTTCTTGTGTTCTGTGGCACTCGTGTCCTCTCTCTGTTTGGGATTCCAATGTCGATCACTGCACTCACCGCACCCTCCTAATAAACCGTTTGGGACCAGGCCCCACGATTCGGAATGCCGAACTTTATGTCCTTTGGCAGGCTATTCCATGACTCCCATGATCCTCCCGACAGCTGAGGCATCACCTTTTTGACACGGGGGAGATTTCTCTACAGTACAGTGGCTGTGGGGAGGGTGGTCTCTCCTACTGAGAGCCAAGGGAGGTAGAAGACCAGGAAGTACAGGGTGTATGCAGGCTTCCTATTTCCAAGCAGGGCTTAGTCTTAAATGTTCGCACCAGCTGCCCCATCTGAGAACACTAGTTATTATGATAATTAAATTAGGTCTGGAAGTAGGTTTGAGACAATGCAAAAGTCAAATTTTGACTTTGAAAACAAAATAAATGAAGTGTTTTTGTTATACTAGTCTACTGACTAATATGCAATGGTATATAATAAAAAGTTAACAATATGCTGTGACAGGTAAGCAGAGCCTTCAGCTACAGTTGTGTGCATTTTTTATTAGTTCTCCATGGTAACTGTAAGCAACAAGACCACATAATCAGATGTAACGTTAAGGAACAGCCTATTAATTTAAATGAACTCCCAGAAGACTCACTAGTCTTAAGAGAAGTGATTAAGTCTTACATTCTGCAGTATATATTATCTCCAATATGCTCATACTATATTAAATTTTTGAAAATTAAGGGAAAATCTGACAGAAATGTGGTCCAAGTGGAGATTACAAAAAACTTTATAGATCCCAAAGGAAATTGTGGTAACATTCAGCAGCACACATACAGACAAGACAGTTACAGAGACTCTGGAAACACACTGTCAGTAAATAAATAATCATATTTTGATAGGTATATTAGAATAAACAATTAAATAAAAGCAAATATTTAATAGAAGAAAAACAAAAGCAGTAGAGACATCCCAGTACCACTCATAAAGTAAAAGATTGGAAATCTATTATACGTTATATGTTATAATTTATATGTGCACAGTACTGATACAATTATTATTGTGAAACATGGAGGACAGGAGAAATAAAAAAAACAAGAAATAAAAACTCTTACCATAAACTTATTTACATGTGAGTTTTTTTGTGTTTTTTTATAAATGTTTTGTCCATGTTGGTGTATGCTTTCCAACGCATTATGATTTTATGTTCAGTAGTGAAAAAAGTAACAATGAGAAAAGTAAAGGCAGGTAGGTGATACCATCAGTTTAAGTGTATACTAAAAAGTAATGTAAAATGAAATATAGATGTAGAATCTACTTGCATGTTAATTTTAATGTGACAAACTCGTGTAAAAGAGGTTTCCCTGTACAGCCAGATTACAAAAACTTGTATTTCCAAAACAACCAGTATTGGAATAAAATATAGGTATGTCTCCACCCAAGTTAAAATATAGCTGTACAACATATAACCCTCACACTATGAAAAAATATCTTAAGACACCTGTTGTAGATCAGATATTATGGTTAGCCTTCAGTACCAAGGTGTTGACACGTGTGCAAACTCCGTTGGTAGTAATACCTCTGTAACACCCCTGAAAACACAAGTTTGATGCACTGCAACAGCTAAATGCTGGATAGAGTTTCACTTGCTATATATAAGCCAATGACTTGTGCCACTGAGCTATTTAAATGCCATCCACAGATTTGTGCTGTTGGACTATCAAACTCATAGACCGAGGGCTGCAGCATCATGATGGAACTCTTTGAGACCAATGCATATTTCTTTGGTGACCTGCGCTTTCTTGGTGGAGATAACGGTCCCCTGGCACCCTTGGAAGTATCAGCAGACTCTCCTTTGTACAAGGAAAACGACAGCCCCTTGTCAGCTGGCCAGGATCAGGTTCCATCCGAGACTGGATGTGACAGCAGTGGGGAAGAACATGTTCTGGCTCCCCCGGGTCTCCAGCAACACTGTGCCAGACAATGTCTCATCTGGGCCTGTAAGGTCTGTAAGAGGAAGTCTGCCCCAACAGACAGACGCAAAGCGGCCACACTAAGAGAGAGACGTAGGCTCAAGAAGATCAACGAGGCCTTTGAGGTTCTAAAGAAGAAGACTGTGCCCAACCCGAGCCAACGCTTACCCAAAGTGGAAATCTTACGCAGTGCTATAAATTACATTGAGAAACTGCAGGACCTGTTGCATTCATTGGATGAGCAAGAGAGAATGCTGGAAAACAACCCATTTCACTGTAACACAAAAGATGTAAGCATTTGAAATACTAATGTTTGAAATGATCGTTATATTAACATTAACTGAGATATACTGTTCAGAAAAGGGCCTTGGTTAAAACTGTTTTGGGGCTAGACAGCAGTTCCTGAAGTTACTAGATATTAGTTTAAAAATTATATTTTGATAACCCTTAGTAATTTAATTCTATGAATTGAAATAAATATAATAATTCTTCAATTTCCAGATGCAAAACATGGAGCATTTTGGACAAAAGACCTATCACAGGTGGCAGAACATTTCTGATCATTCCAATGTACCTATGATGAGTCAAAGGGAAGGTTGGTAATGGAATGCTGTAGGACTCAGTGCTCTTTAATATTGTTTATTTGTGTTAAAGTTGTGGATTATTTCAGAACCATATGCCCAATACTACATTTTTTGCATTACTATATATTCACTGTGGACTGCCATGACCCTCTTCTGGATAAACAGTTCCTGGTAATGGATGGTTGGATGAATGTATTATATATTCAACATTTTGCCAGTAATATATATTCTGTATTTATGTGGTCTATCACACTCTGAGAGTTTCAAAAATGGAATATCATTATAGTTGTATAATAACAATAAAGGTGAGTTGAATTGAACTGAAAATTGAAACAACCTTCAATTTGGTCTTGAACTTTCTAAAGTAGGCTTACTTTTCCTGTACTGTAATTGTAATATGCAGCTGTTTCCCCCTTTCTGATGCAGGAGCCACGGAGTCTTCTGCTTCCAGCAGCCTCCGTCACCTATCCTCTATTGTTGACAGTATTTCAAATGAAGAGCCTACAGCAAATTACAGCAGCGAAGCCTCGCAAATTTAGAACAGCTGTGTAGTTTGTTCACAGGCAACAAGCGACCTTTACATTTCCATAGTGTCATAATTTATTTTTACTTCTTCTTTCAACTCAAGTACCTTATTTATTTTTACTATATAAAAACAAAAGATAGATAACTGTTATTATTATTATTATTATTATTATTATTATTATTATTCCTCTTCTTCTTCTTCTTCTTCTTCTTCTTCTTCTTGTAGCATTGTATTCTTTATTCCCCAGATGATGCAAAGGATTCAAACACATTGTCATATGTTTAAAATGTAAAATGTGTTGTAAATATTTTATAACTATGTGGTCAAATATTTTGTATGCAATCAACCTAAATAAAAAGTTGTTTTATCTTTTTGTGTTACTAAGGAGTTTATTTTGTAATAATACATTTTCTTTATTGCAGCAAAAGCCCTATAATAATTCTAAATACTTGAACCATCAGTTTGTGGTCATTAGCAAAATGAAAAGTTTTGTGGTTTATATAGATAAATTGTTAGATACAGCCTTCATGGCTTATTGAAGCTTGCTTTCACTTTGATAAAAATGTTGCCTGTTGAATTATGAAAAGTAAAATAGAACACTTTTAAAACTATTATTTAAAACAATAGTTTGACAGTTCTGGGGCTTTGTCTTTAACTTTCTGGAGTGTTCCATAGAATAGAGGTTATAGCTTCATAAAACATAAAACAAATGCTCATATAAATATGTATGTAAATATTAATTTTATGAAGTGAGTATTTGTTTATCTGGCTTTCCCAGCTTTAGGAAAGAGAGAGAGTAGGGGATTAACCATGGCAGCAAACAGATGCCCCGATGTGCATATCTATTAAAAGAATGAAAAATGACACTAAGCTCGAAATAGCACTCTCTTACTCTGTGCCAGTTGGTCACATGCAGCCACATCTCTCAGTTGCAGTCAGCGTGGTCATCTCTAAGTTTTACAAGTCTCTTTCCTCAACCAATCAGATACAAAATCTTGGCACTGAAGTGTAGCCTCCTTGGCTGCCAGAGCCATTGATCATGTCACCATACTGTACCCGTTTTGCTGTCAGTTCTGCTATTGGGCACCACAACAGAGTCAGTCTCTCACCAGAGATCTGCTATTCCTTTCCCACAGTTTTATGTCTGTCTTTTCCTAGATCTTTCTCCATAATTAAGAACAGTGCCTAAAATCCTACATTTAAGCTTCCTTGAATTTATCTGAAATTATATTATTTAGTTTGTCTGTCACAACTTCCATTTAAGTTTCCAGTGAACACTGGGTCTTTCCTGATGCCACATGGAAAGGGCAGGGCCTCAAAGACTGTCCCCTGCCTACTATGTATTTTGAAAACAGCGGCCGCGCTCCTTCCCCCACCCCACAAGTACCAGAATTTCACATTGGCAGCAGGATGCTTACTTATAGATCAGGAGCAGGTGGAGCTGAGGATGGATAAAGAAGGTCAGGACAGAGTGAAGCCTACCCAAGTACAGGTAGGGGGTTGCATCCTTTTTTGGTCTCTAAATGCAATGCCGTCATTGTCCTTCCTATTTTACGCAAGAATAAAACTCATACCAGGTTTTAAATGGTATGAAAATCTGAAATAATTTGTGATCTATTAGCCAACCTTTCACCACTTTAAAATCTGGGACCATTCCCAGTTATGAAGGAAATTCATAAATAAAATGCCAAGTTTTTCATGCTATGGAAGTTTTGAAGCAGTTAATACTTGTATGTCAACTTGGCACTTTGCTATTATAAAGCCAAAGTCTCAGTTTTTCAGTCAAATTTGACTCTGGTTACAGTACAGTCACAATCTTCATGGTCAAGTTTTGTGAAACTGCAGTGATTCACACGTGTTATCCTTGTTCTCAGAATATGATGAGATCTTGCACATGTCATCTCAATGTCTGAGTTACATCGTATTATGGAACAGTGCACTTCAAAGACACCCTGCTTTCCTTTAAGTTCCAAGACTCTATCAGCACCATTTCAAGAAAAAACTGAAACTGGATATTATGCCCTATAATGTCCTTTTAATGAGTGGTCTCAGACGTGTGCTTGAGCAGGCTTTTACCCTGTGGAACCAGGGGGATTTTCCTGCTGCAACCTACCTTGGGGTTTGATGCGGTTCCATGTGTTGTTTTAAACAGCTATGAAGTGTTTTTGTCTGCTTGTGTCAGTTTTTTTTTAACCTGTCTAGACCCAGAGTCAATATGGATATCTCAAGGTTAAAAGAAAAATCCCCATCACTTACATACATGGCAATACTGGTATAAGTATATAATTAATATTTCTGCAAAATGAAAGCAATATTAGTGCCAATTAATTACGCAGAGCTTTGGTGAAACTGATATCATGTGTTTATGACCTTGGGGGCCTCCAGGTCTTTCACTCACACATGCAAATTAGAAAGGATCATGTTTTCTCTGACCTTTGGATTGAGATTTCAAGAACTGAAAGATCACTGATTGTATATCACTGATATGGTCATTTACAATATATTGGGATAATGTATCCTATAAATAATTTGCATGAATGTTTAGCTTCTGTACATACAGCGCCTTGAAAAAGTATTCAAATCCCTTCAACGTTATCTGCATTGCCTAGATTACAAATTATACTTACACGTGTTTTCCCAGTCAGTATTTTTATTGTGAATTCATATGCTCAGAGCTAAAATAAATTGTTTGCAGATACTTTAAAGAAAATGCCATATTGAAATATGCTGCTTCTACAAGTATCCTAACCAACAGTGCTGACTGGGAGATCTAGTGGCTCAGAAACAAAAAAAGCTGAATGTCTTACAGCAGCCCAGTCAAAGTCCTGATCTCAATCCCACCGAGAATCTGTGGCACTATTTGAAAATTGTGCTGCACAAGCATCATGCAAGCAGCCTGAACAACCTGCTACAGAGTTTTCAAGATGAATGGGAAAAAATAACTCCCAAATGGTGTGCGAAGCTGATACATACTTACATTAAAAGACTTAAATCTGATATTGCAGCACAAGGTTGCTCTACAAAATATGTGAATTATGTGTAGGACTTGAATAGTTATGCAAGTAGCTTATTTCAGTTTTTCATTTTCTTTAAAAGTGAAAACTTATTTTGTTTCTGACAATTCAATGTTATAAACTCACATAAAAATACTGATTGGATGAAACGTGTGTAAAAATAATTTGCAATCCAGGTGATTTTGTTAACTTTCAAGGGGTTTGTATACTTTTGCAAGGCACTGTATATAATGATGTAGAATTTTAAAAACAGAAAGTGTGCTGTCACAGCTCATATAGTGCTCATCCATAAAGAATTTCGAGAGCATGTTCATTGTACGAATTTTAAATTTGTATTTATTAATGCAAGGATATTCATGAAGAATTGTTAGCACCCCATAATGCTGCAAGCTTCCAGCAGGGATAATGCAGGATAACATATTCCATCCAAAACAGAAATGTGAAACAAAGAAGTGTGCAAGAGTAATACTGCTGCAGGTCCAGCAATAAAACAATTTTCCACATTTGAACACTTTCCACTACGGTGCCAAAACAGTGGTGCTGCCAATCATTCAATGGGAATATGCAATGTTCTCTATTCTCTAATGCTGTTTTAACACTGTTTGGCCCACCTTGTAAAGAAATTAATAAATTAAAAAAGTTTAAAAACTGTCAAATTCATAGAGCTAAATAAATTCTTTAAAATCTGTAATATGACAAAGTGAATAAAATGAGTAAAAATGAGCGCAAGTAACTAGGGTATTGTTTGGAGTGCATTTATTGTAAATGTGGGGCAGCATGTAAGGTCCTGGATTGTAACCTGAAGGCTGCTGGTTTGGAGCCCAATCCTTACTCATGTCTTTTACCCTGACTTGATACTTTAACAACACTCTGCTGCAAAAAAAGGTAAATCAAAGTGCAGTCACACTGGATAAAGGTGTCAGTTACATAAATAAAGGTTATTATTATTAATAATAATAATAATAATAATAATAATAATAATACTTTAAAACTATTTAATGCTCCTGAGAATGGACATTAATGGGCCTGTCTGCCCCACACTTAACAGAGCCACTGACCTTTGACAACCTTAGTAAGTGGGGGCAGTGCTCATGTGTTCCCACAGACCAGTGCTTCTAGCGGTCTGGTTCTTAGCTGAACACAGTAACACCACTTCTGCGCTGTGCTTTTTGATGAACCGGGACTTCTTCTTGCATATTGGCACATGTGATAAACTCCTGGTGTGCTTTTCTGTGCCCAGACAACCAGACTCAAGACAAAAACATGGATGTACTATATGGCCATTATTCATAAGACCTCTTGTACCTACATTTCTTTACCCAGGGTGCACCAAGTTTATGCTGCAAATAGGCTCACTGTTTTCCTACTGTTCATTTGAAATGTTTGCCCTCCTTATTAAGGAACAATACATCACCCACCACAATTTCTTCCAGTATATACTGTCAACATATATACTGTTGATGCTGATACTGATTGATATTTCAAAAAGAGGAGCAACTGCACTCATTTTTAATAGTCATAGTAGTAATAATAACTGTAAAACTACTTAATGCTTCTGAGATTGGACATTAAAGGGTTCCTCTTGCCCCCATTTAACGCTGACCTTAATAGCCCCAGTAAGTGGGGGTGTTCCCACAGACCAGCGGCTACTCACTGTTTGTCATAAACAAGCTGTGTGTGAAACACTCATGTCCCCGCGCGTCTGGCTCATCCATTGTCGGCTCTGCGCCAGGTTTTCTCATCCCCTTTGGTGTGTTTGTGTGGGCGCGCGTTGTTTTCTTAGTCGTGCGCACTCTCCGCTCCAGCGCTTTAACACGTTGCGTGAAGTGACCAAAAAATGTACACGTGTGCTGTCAAGAGCTTGGATTATACTGAATGCAAGCTAATAAATGAATAAATAAAATAAACCGCGTTTCAAGTACTACATTTTTCTTAATTTCACGCGTATTTTTAGGCTCATAGAAAATTTTTCCGATTATTATACATATATATATTGATGTTTTTATTTGTTTGTTTCTTTGTTGCGCACATTGTCGAGTTGCGCACATTTTTGTATTATAACCGCTGCATCCGGCGTTATTGCGTTTCCAGCTTTTTGACACAGGGTTCTTAATTGTTTTGAAACGATCCTAATGGATCCTAATTGCGAATAAGTGGTGCTGAAACAATCGCCTTCCAGTTGTCTTGACTGAAAGCGTATAAGTATAGTGTGAATATGTTCAGTTTGAAATCTAACACGTTCCACTGCAGCTGCAATGCATCTGTGACCCTGGGTTTGTTTCCGCCATAAAATTAACACTACCAGATAGAAGGGACAAGGCGGCTCTTTACTTTCTCTTGTTGGGGGGGTTAAATGCTAACATAACTTCCAAGTCAGAGATATGTTTAATCAGCATTATGAGTTTTTTGCATTTGTGCAAATTTCCCCAAGAGGTAATTATTATCTCAGTGTTCTTTGTTTCACAACAAAAAATAAAGTGCATGCAATTAAGCTTAATATCTTACAGTTTCATACACCCACATACTTTGTACAGTCCTTACGATTCTGTTTTTATGTGCTCTGATGCTATATGATCCCATCAGGTCAGGTCTTCAATGCAGAAGAGAAACGTATGACTACACCTTATTCTGTAAGCTATAAATTAATTTCAGTGGATGCAACAGTTTTGACACCCAAGGAGGTGCGGCTGAACCAAACAAAAACAAGGTGGATGAAGACTAGGGAATGCAGATGTGCAGCACCCTGCAGGGTGTCCTGCTTGGCAACTGGGCGGGGAGCTGAGCTCACCCCCAGGGCAGCCTGTGGGATATGGTAATTAGATCTGGCCAATGTGGGACCTGTGCCTCTACAGGGAGGCATATAAGGGGCCCAGTGGTGGCTCCTTCAGACCACTTGTCCTTTCTAAGACCCCCAGTACTCCTCCTAGGTTACCACACAGTCCCAAGCAAATTTTCTCCAGGCAATGGACATGTCTGAGGGACGCCGTTTCTCCCCATCTGGGGGTTTCTATGACAGTGCCTGGGCATCCTCACCAGAAGGTCCCGACCCAGCAGAGGGCCTTGGCCTCGGGGACTCACCTGGTTCGGATGAGGAAGAGCATGTGCGTGCACCGCGGGGCCTCCATCAGGCTGGCCGATGCCTAGCCTGGGCATGCAGGGCCTGCAAGCGGAAGTCAAGTGCGGTGGACCGACGTCGGGCTGCCACCATGCGTGAGCGTCGGCGGCTTCGGAAGGTGAACCACGCCTTTGAGGCACTGCGCCGCTGTTCCTCGGTCAACCCGAGCCAGCGGCTGCCCAAGGTGGAGATTCTGCGCAATGCCATCCAGTACATTGAGAGCCTGCAGGAGCTGCTCCGCGAACAGGTGGAGGAATATTACGGTCTACCTAGGGAGACAACCTCCGAGCCAGGAAGTCCAACATCCAGCTGCTCAGATGGAGTGGTAAGTGTTAGGGGATTGTCCTGCACCATCATCACTGTACCTGTTAATATAACAACCTTTTCAAAGTTTGCTGTTTTTATTGGTTTAGATGTTTCGCTCCTCTCTCAACCTGTGTAAATATTAACACCTTCATCTTACATGTGTGTCTTTTCATCTTCAGTTTTCATCATAAAAACCCTCTGTCACTTTTTAGCAGAAATGAGATGATGGGAAAGTGTCTTCCTGCAAAAGCTGTTTTAACTGCCAATGGCCCAGTCAGTTTGTCATGCCTAATGCAACGCATGCGATGGCTGTTGGATCAGAATTATGGGAACCTTTTCTTTACCTTGTAGTATACAGAATTTTTGAATTTCCCTTATAATTACCTGAATATTGTGTAAACCTGCCTTTTCATCAGCTTTTAGTATGAAATGGCCAACTGTCATCACCAAATTCATGACTCTCTATGCAAGTTTCAGCAGATATTCAGCAGTCACTGTTTTATTAAAAATGAAAAGTAAAAACACTATGTAGAGTAAAATGAAAGTGATGCATCAGTAGTCCAAATAAATATTTCATAATGGTTTTAAAATTTTGCATCACAATCAGAAGAATGGTAGGGGTGTAGTTCTGTCCAAATAATAATTTAAATCAAAATGCACACTGGAAAATCCACCTCATTGAATTATGGCAGACAAATATGTGCAGCTGCATTCCTTTTTGAATGCGATTTCTGCCCTTACTTTGCCAGGATTTTCTGCAGATTTTCCCTGGGAAAGTTTCATCTTGCAAAAGTTGGTATAACTTCCACTGGTGGAATCAATTTGCCATGCTTTAAAGCAATGCATGTCATGGTTTTCGCTTACAACTCTCACTGGGACTCAGGGCATGCTGCATCACTGGGAAAATCGTGACTGGAAAGCCTGCTTGGATGGTACTGAGAAATAAACGGAAACTGTTGTTTGTGAGCTTCTGAACATAATTACTGTTCTTATCCTATGCTGATACCAGCAGCAGTTATATTTAGGACATTTCTTTCTTTTTTTCTAGACTGGATGCAACAGCCCCGTTTGGTCACAGGTGAATAACAGCTATTGCAATATGTACAACCATGAACTACAAAATGGTAAGACCACTATAAAATCTCTAAGTGATGATTAAACACTTTAATGAAATGCAAAGTTATTAGTCATTTTATGCAGTTATTTTAACCCTCACCTATTATAGTGTTATATGTACAGAATTAATTAATTGGTGGGTTGGTGTGCTCTTGATTGACAATTAAATGCCAGATGTCTGAACACACTATTGCTGATTTTCAAAAATGGTATAAAGGAACAAACTGGAACATTTTTAGGTAACTGTCAAATCTAAAGTATTAGAAAAAGTGGGCCACTTACCTATTACTTATACATTTCTTCGATTTTGCAATTTGTATTAAGACTATGCATAGAACAAAAGTCATGAGATACCTCAGGTAGCTTTAATGTTATTTGAACCCCCATCAGACCGAGACTCTGACATTACTGGTGACTGACCATGTTTTTTTTTTGTGTGTGTGTGTGTGTGTGTGTGTTTTTTTTTTTAATCATTTTTCCATCTAGTAAACTCTAAAGAAAGGGGCCCTGGACTGTCCAGTCTGGAGTGCCTGTCTAGCATTGTGGATCGGCTGTCATCAGTTGAGGCCAGTGGCCAAGTTGTGCCTGGGGATGTGGCTGGACTCTCACCCTCCAGCACCCACTCCTTGCCTCGTTCTCCGGAAGCCCTTTGCACCAGCCCCATTTACCACGTGTTGTAAAGTACCCTGCACTCCAGCATACATATAGTTAATAATATATTTACACTATCCTTTGGTGAATTTTAGTTGTCCTTGGAGAAATTTTGATTTTCCTCCAAACTGTGTATTTTATATGATTGTGGACCGAGGATCTGTACATAAGCATTGTAAATGTGCCATTTTTTATGTTCATTGTAGTACTTAATGTGACATATTTAATTGAAATTGTGAAATAAAGTGTATTGTTTAAATGTTAATAAACTGTATTTAGGTAAACTAATTTGGTGTATTTTAAAAGTCTTAATATTATTTGCTGAACATGGTTACAGAAGAAATTTTTTAGTTTGTAAAGATGTGACTGAAGAGTCTCAGCTGCATGTTTTCTGATGTTGTAGGTGCTTCTGTGGTGTGTAATCTGTTTGTTTGTGTTTGACCAAATGCTTGACAGCAATAACACTTCTCAGCATCCATGGTTTGAACAAACGGCCTGGTTCTCACACACTTACAAGGTGATGCAGGAAGGACCTAATTCCTTACCAGACACCATCGTCAGAACACTACCTATGAAAAAGTTAAAAAGTTTGCCTACTTAAAAACTGATTCTATAGTTACCTACAAGTAACAAAAACACAGAAGGAAGGGAGCACACATATAAAATTGGCACCAGATTTTGGACAAGATGGACACTATTTTTGCCAAATGTTTCAATTTAAATGAATAAATCCATAACTCAATTTTATTCAATTATTCTTCCAACCAATTTGTTGATTTCTTGCAGTTTTAGAAATTATAATTAATAAACAAGTAATTTTAATTTGCAAAATTAAAAGCGTGAATTATGCAGTAACGTCTCAAGGAGTTGCACGACGGGCCCACAATACGTTTCTGCCCATCGGATGGTCATGGCACAGTTGGTGACAAATGGCTTCGACAAACCTTTTTAATGTTGCGTCTTATTGACTACAGGTAAGTGAATAAACAGACCTTGGTAAAGAAACACTGAAGACAAAGGCGAAATTAATTTGTTTGAAAGGACAGAAATTTTACAGATGCTTTATCAGGGAGTTTAAATACGTAGTTTTATTGCCAGCAATTAATAAAAGAGAGCCCACGTCTTCTTAAGTTGGTTTGTTGTTAAAGTTTGTTTTTGGTTACTATTTCTCATTTTTTAGAATATCGTTTTAAATAGACGTTGTCTATAACCCTACATTGTTATTCTATTGTTTTTAATATGCATACTGTATGTTCACTATACTGCTTTGCAGGTTCACCTTTCATGAACTATGAAGGTTAAATAATCTACAGTATGCCTCGTTAAATATAAGTATTCAGTTATACTCTTAATATTAAATATTCAGATCGCAGTGCTGGACTTTTGACACATGTTGGCACACAGTTTATTAGTTATTTATTCATTGAGTTGATGCTTTCCTCCAAAATGATTTACAATGTTGAGCAATTAAAAATTATTTATCCATTTTTGGATGAAATGTTGGGAAGTATTATACCAAAACCTGGCCACCAATTATGCACAGTATATATTGACACTCACAGACAACCATGCTCTCACACGCATTGTTTTCCACAAACCCGTATCCACCTGTCTGTCTGTCTAAAGATGTCCTAAAATGGGAGTTAAACAACTGCACTAGGCAGCAGGTGCGAGCCCTCCAGTGGACTCTATGCTCAGACGGAAAAGGTCTGTAAGCATTCAGCCAACCATATGTTCACAATCTAAAACATTCAATTCCTGAAGTAAGGTGAGGTCATATTTACTAGAGCAATTTACAGTAAATACCTTGCTCATGGGTACTACTTTATGAGCAGAATTCAAACTCAGGTCCTTTGTGTGTAAAATAGCACCTTTAATGGCTAGGCTTACATGCTACCTCTGTTACCATATGGTCAGGATACATCAAGATGTTATTATTAGAATCTGTGACGTTATTTTTTTCTGTAGCTATTTAGTTTTAAATTCAGACAGTAATTTGATTTTTTCAAATCTATTTTTGTTGTTAATTCAGATTCGTATAAACCCATCAACCCATTATTTACTTTTCCTTTGCTGTTGTGTATATTTTGGCTTTATTTCTGATTCTTTAAACTATGAATTTCGCAATATAATGAAATGTATTGTATGTGAAGTGCAGTTCATATTTTGCCATTTTCCAAGTCCAAACCTCTGTACTTTAAGTAATTCTACAGGGTGATTCAAAAAGAATTGAACACTTTCATAAAATTAATAATCATTAACTAAGTACCGTATGAACATTTAGTATGCACCAAGTTATAACGTTGCCCTTATTTTTTGCAGTTACTTTACAAATTGGTTTATTTTGATTTGCTTACTTACAGAGTAAAACATTTATGATAGTGTTCAATTATTTTTGAATCACCCTGTATTATTGTCATATTTGTGCTGTCCCTGAAGATCTTCTCATCTGTATGCAACACATGAAAAGATGTGGTACCATGCCTTCCAAATTGAATATGCACAACCAACCATCATGTCTAGTTGGGAATATGTTTTGAAATCAAAATGAAAACCGATGGATGTTTTAATGTGTGAGTCCTTGTTGCCTTCCCATAGTATAAGACATATGCATGTGGAGTGCATCCCAAACCTCTTTGATCTTCCCCTCGGCATTTTCTCGACTCAGAAGGCCCTATTTCACATGTGAGTAACCTTTCCTAGGGAGTGGCAATTCAGCTGTGGGCAGGGGGGCTGTTAGATCACAGCTGCAGTGGTTACTGACGTTTTACTCTCTCAGCCATACACTGGTCTTTAGCTATGCTAGACCACATGGTAGTAACATTTTTCAACCACTAGATGGAATCCATTATTCATATCACTTTCCAGCATTGTTCTGGAAAATGTATAACTTAAATCCATCCTGTCTAAATTTAGGGCTTTCAGTGCACAGATTGTCATTAATTGCATATGTCATTTTGGAACAATCAAAAATTATATGTACAATCTTAAACATCACAGCAATGTATGGGTCTAACATCTGACTTTTATCTGTAGGTGAGAAATGAAAATAAATTTCTTACCAGGGAAATTTGGTAGAAATAGTCTCATTTTTTAACTGACAACAGTTATCGAGTCTCTTACTGTCCTGCAGATGTTTACTCGGCAGAGCACAGAGCTCTCAGACATTGGAAGACTGTTGTTTTTGAGGTGCTGGATTTTGCTGGGGTGTTGAAGGACCAATTTCCTGAACATACCCACCTTCAATGGCCATCGGTGCAGATGAGCAGAGTAGTCGGTTTTACTTCAGAGAAGAGCCTTTCACTGCCCTTCTGGTCAAAAGTCCTCAGCAGCAGCCAGTGGTGTCCAATCATGCTGTTGAGGAATCTGCGAGTTGCGGTGTCTCTGGGGAAATGAGACTTTTATTCTGGGTTTGAGTACCTTTTTGTTCTTGTCACAGACAATTCATAAGCCTCACTTCAAACTATAACCTGAAACTTTTGTGCTTCTTCACTGATTTGAGACAAATGGTGTTCAAGCTGAACGTCCTGTGCTGCATGCTTTGTCTTTCAGGGCCACACGTCCCTTCTCAGAAATACTGACAAGCCATACCAGGTATTAGGGTGTGAGAAGAGGACGATTTAATTTTTGTTTTCTGTTACAGCAAAATATTCTGGCTGTAAAATTAGTCTCTCTAAATCGCTGACAATGCGTTTTTGTACTCCCGATTATAAATGGTACAGATGGAAGGCTAAGGTTTTAGGTACATCTTAAATGTTAAATATTATACAGTTCATCCTCAGTTTTTAGCAGATCTTGATTTTATGGAGTTTAGCTATTACAATTGTACAAAAACAACATCAAAAATGTTGGGAAAAAACAATTATTTTTGAAGTATATTATAAGGGAAAATTTCAATATTTAATTACTTTTACCATTTATTATTAGGAAAATTACTTTACTAATGGAGAAAAAAGTTTTCAACAATTTTGATCCTGTCACAAAAAGAACCATGCAACTGTTTCGATTGTTAGTGTGATGAAGGTGGTGCAGCGCTTCCTATGCCCCTTGTAGTGGTGTTTTGATCCAGCTGCATCAGTGCCTTTTTTTACTACTTTTTGTAGTAAAACTGTCTGTATGAATATTTCAATTACAGTACAGGCTTTATTTTATTTAATTAGGTACATTTAATGTTCATTATGCACTACATTAAGTTATAAAAGTGTTACTGTAGCTCATAGTATGGTACCATACAGCGCCACACTAACAAAATTTATGCTTAAATTGTACTTTTGATTTTCTGGACCTTTGCTGTATCAACAAACCTCCTTCCACCATATAATCCGGAAAATTGAATCTGGGAAGATTTTTTCACTTCTGATCATTTCAGAAATGCTGGCTACTTACCACAAATTAGAAAGGTTAAAGAGGATCTGCCTGCATGCACTTTTTACTTGTTTGCTAACTTCTTAAAAAAATTAGACACCTTCATTTTGTTATTTCTCTGGAACAAAAAAAAAGACAGAATTAAACTTTCCCAAAGCCGTTCAGATGGGTGGAGCTTCTTTACTGAATATGAGATTATTATTGGACTGCATAAATGAAGACACTGACACATTAATCAGTTAAATTTAGGCTGCAGCCTAAATCTGCTACAGCATAGTCTTTTTAATTCCCCCCACAGCTGTTAAGATTATTACTTTTTTGTCAAAACTCCACAAGATTAATCTCTACTTGGAAATGTTGTGATAGAAGATACCAGAGGAGCTCAATTTGACTCTCATTATGGTCTCTTGTTGCCTATAGACAAATTGGCCTCCAGGAATGTAGGTCTTAAATGTTAAGGATATCACATTCAGTTGCATATCAAATGATGGCAAGTTTTGACCAACACAGAAACAACTGTCAGAGTTCACTGAAGTGGGAAACGACTTATCTTACTGGTCAGGTCCAAATAGAAAATAAGATGTCAAGTATGTATCTTCTGTTCTTCATGGGATGTTCTGTTCTTCACGTTTTAACACACATGGATTATTGTATGTAATGAGTATGTAGCTCGTGTTGGATAAAAAAACAATTGAAACACAAGCAGATGTGAGTGATGTCAATGCTATTGTGCCATCATACTGACACACCCTAGCACAGCAAGAACAACAACTTCATTGTGAATTTTCCTCACTGTGTATCTTTTGTGTGTTATTACATTAGTACTGTTTGTAGCCTTTACTTTCACATTATAATTTCTAATAAGATTTTAGTTACTTAGCAGTTGCTAAATTTGCACATCTTATAATTTTACCCTTCATGCTTTTGTACACTTGAATATTTAACTGAAAAAGTTTTAGAGTAAGAACTTTGCTCAAGGAAGCAAGCCAATTTTAGTTCTGAATTATTGTAACAAGAGTTTTAAATCTGCAGGGAAATGAATACTGCAGAATGGAGTTTGGTATGTACACAATGCCAAATAGAGCTACATATGACCTGAAATGGCCAGTAGACCTGCAGGCTCTGAGTCATTAAATAAAGGTGATGGTGAGTTCTTTTTCTACAGGTGGAAGAAATATGGCAAGAAAACTGTCTTTTCTTATTTACAAGTTGAGAGACTACATATCTGGCAAAGAAATGTTAAAGGAAATGGATGCACCAAGGCTGAAAATGACATTTTCTCTCCCTAACAAGTAAGGAACCACAAGTTTAACACAGGTAATAAAATAAAAGCCTGGTATAAAATCAGGTGTGCAACATGCAGGGTTGCCTTATTGTAAGATTAATGAAAAATACCAGTTTTCATTTGTTCTTTCAGTTACTGTATGAAAAGTATAAGGAAAAGATGTTTTCATTTAGTAGACTTGTAGGAAATAGACAGATTGTTGCAAATAAAACAGGAATGTGACAAATGTAACTTGTAATAATAAACATAGAATGATGGTTCTTCGGTGACCTGTTTTGACTGTGCTGTGGCCAGTATTGCAAAAAGAGAGCTAGGAGATTTGACTGTGGAAACACGAGGTTTGATTTTTCATGACATTTAAACGCTGGCACTTGTAGAGCACTGTGACATGACTTTCCCAAAGCTCTCAAATACAGGTTGAACAATCCCCCTATTACTCCCCAACACAGCTATTTACAAACATGCAGCAGTAGTGCACTTTGGGAGCACTGCAGTTCCATTTGCTGCTACAACGATACTAATAATACTAATAGAAATGTTTACATGAATTTATGTCATCTTCAGTAAATCTTTGGTAAACTATTAGTCACCATCAGAAGATGACTTTGGCGATTGGAAAGAAAGCAGAAGGAGGGGAGCCAATTGCATTATATCAAATTAGTTGTGCATTATCATGAGGTTTGACTGTATATGCTTTTTAAAAGTCATAAACAGCTGGATATAAAATGGTTAACCATTTCACCTGAATGTGCAGTTATAAAGGGTCTCTTACTCTTACTTATTAATGTTGGCTAAATGTTGCCTGCAGGTAATTCTGGCGGTAAACTACACATTTTTCTGCAACTTTTTTATATTTTTAGTGGAACAAAAGCACCAATGCAAACTAACTCAAGTAATTATGTAGGGCAAGGTAAATACCTTACTTGAATGAACACTGAAGTGCTGTTTGAGGCCAGTGCATCACATACAAATTTCAGATTATGTGATGAATCATATTTGCCCTTGAAAGAAATACCACTGAAAGGTTTTGTTCAGCATCTTTATCCTTCAGTTTACTTGCTTTGAGATTTACTGAAGTCACCAAACTTCAGCTTTCATTTTTCAGCTTGTGCCTGGAGCTAATGTGGATGCTCCAGTTTGTACTGTGCTGTATTTAGATTGTTTAGAAGTAGCAAGGTGAACTGCAAAAGGTTAAACCGATACATTTCCCACGTATTTTTTCACTTCTCTTTCCTTGAGGGCTGTCTTAAATTTTTCCTGGAACTACACCCCCTCTAAAAGCCAGAAATAAAACCTTAACTGTTTAGTGCTTTTGGCACTGAACAATGCATGTTGCCTTAGTACCAAGAAGCCACTCACCCTTATGGAGTGCATAATGTAGATTTTGCAAAATAACCACAAGGAAAATACATTGTACAAAAATGTAGTACACACATATATTTATTTATACAAATATAGTATTTATAACAATTGCATATCACCAGTGTTTTTGTCTGTACAATACAATCCATCCATCCTTGAAAATGCAAGCCATCAAGACAGAAGAGTAAATTGCGAGAAAAAAGAGACCTTTGTTTTGAAGTAACTGCTCAGAAAAAGAGTCTGGCATTCACAGCTTTGTTTCGTGTGTCAGGTGTGATGTTAGGTTGCACACAGCAAGACACATGGGAATGCTGTGCCTGTTTCAGAATTCATATCCAAAAAAGCAGTAGAAAACAATATAATGTCCTTGCCATAAGCAATTGACCAATATGTTTAAATTAATTAACAGAATGATCATATTCTGTAGTTCACTTATGAGAACAAGACCAAATAGCTGTGTAGCAAAACAAGTAATAAGCATTATAGTGGATGAATAACAGATGAATGTGAGTTTTTATTCTTGTTAAAGGAATGAAGTGGATAATCTGTAGAGTTTGATAATGGCAGGAGATCACAAACATTAAGAAGCAGGTATCGGCAGGGAAATTTTTATGTTCAGTACATACCAATGATCTATGTTAGCATAACTTAGAAAATAGAAATATTTTGATCTATTAATAAATATACACATCTTGTAGTACTCTGATAATGCTCTAAAAATTATTGTGCATGAAAAAGGGATAACTTTTTTATGATATATTTAATTATGAACTCAAAATGTATATATTATTTGTCATTAACTGGCAAGGTACTGCTGTATCTCACCATCATAAAATTACATGAATATACTTTCCAGTAATAATTTGTATAAAACTGACTCATATTTAAAGGATAGGCCAATAACCAAGGTAAAGATGTCAATTCAAACATTCTGAGGCATCTTTTCAAACAAAGTTATGTCATTTCTTGTGGAAACTGCAACACTATCTCTACCAGATATTTGCATTCATTCTTCCTTATCTATAAGTGTAGGTAGGTCTTTGTTGTAGAAACCCTTTATCATGTCACTGTTTTGAATCAACTAAACTGGCTTATTGCTGAACAGTTTTCCATACAAAATTGTTTGTCGTGCTACAATAGGTCAGATAAAAAATGTTACATATATTCATGAGACCAAATCTGACACTAATATCATTTATCATTTACACGTGATACAAACATCAACAGGAACACTTTCTTCAGGTAAATTACATTAAGCAACAAATTAACAAAATAGATTAATCAGAAACAGTGGCGTAATATTATATGTACTACAAAGGAGCTTAATTGTGAAAACAGTAAAAACACAGATCTGTTTTACACAGGACTGTACATGTTTATAAAGCACCAGTGTGTACAGTTTAGGTTACACATCTTCAGGTTTTCACTGTATCACTGCAGACGTACGTTCATAAAAGATGAGTTAGGCCCAACTGAAAAGTGGCCATTGCTTGGTTGTTCGCCCTTCCTAGTGCTTGTACCACTGCGAGAGATGTAGTCTTAACAGAATCCAGTCACCAGCCAGTCTTCTACTTTTTCTTCTTTTGAAAAAAGCTGTACAGGAAAAATAGGACAAAAGCTGAGGGAGTGCTTCTGCAGTTTGTTCAAGAACATTTTCTTTAACAACTCGCTGAATTACCCAGCTGCCTGGGTCAAAAGGATGTAGTGGTTAAAGGTAACAATTAGTAACACGTTATGTAATCACCAAGCTGTTGTACCATTGAAGTAGTTGTATGTAGGAAGTATTGCTTTGCTGTCTGACAGGCAAACACCACAGCGAGTGACATGAGTGACATACAGTGGTTGTAGTCAAGTGTAAAGGAAAAATGTCTGGCAAAATGTATATCAGCAAACTTTATTTCCTTTGCATCACTAATGTGTGCAGCGCTGTATGCGCATCATGTATAATTTGTTAATTTTTTGCGTTTTCCTTTGCAAACACATAACATCTTCTGGCTCCTGTGGTCGAACATGCAGATGGCCTTGACTAAAATGCATGCACATGCATGTGCATGGCAAAAAAATCTGTCCACATTTAGTAAGGAGCATGTGTAATGTTGCTGCCCCTAGTCTGTGTTTGTGTATGTGTGGAGCGAGAAGATTCACCAGCATGACTGTGTACTCTGTGTGACGTTATATGTGCTGCATGCGACATCATTACTCCCACCTCTCTGAGCCTTGTCACAATGAATTTAAGTTTTTCAAAATACTAAGTAAATGTTTGCACTTTAATGAACTTTACTGCACAAAAACAGAACTTAGTGTGAAAAGTACCTGTGTACCAAATTTCAAGTCTGTGGCTTGAAAAACAAAGCTGTGTATAAAGAACTGACAAACAAAGAAGCAGCTTGAGCTTTATAGATGTAAAGCACAGCACTAAGAAACTGAAAAGCACTTGAAGAATAGCAGCACAAATGTTGCTCAGTTTTTTAATGTTATTGCATTTAAATTTCAGAATATTCTTTTCTAAATTTTAAGTGATCCTTTATGTGAAAATAAAATTTTAAATCAAATGTTAAATATTAACATACAAAATGTTTGTAAGCTGAACATTCTTAACAAGAATAGTGTGAGAGTAATATAATATACGCTATAAATGACACAAACTACAGAAACTGAATTACATTGTTTGTATCTATCTAGAAATAAAGTATTAACAAAAACATACCAGCATTAATATATGAATTTTTGGGGGGTTTTTGGTATTTAGACTATTTGTAAATTCCCAAAATGTTATTGATGTTTATGAGAACAGCTACAGTTATAAAGAGAATTACCACTCATTTGTTGTAAAAGAATTGCATGCATATTTATAAGTATTCCAACCTACATGGTCATACTCCTAAGAGCTCCAATTAATCTATGGTAGTGACATGCTTTTAATCAGATTTTCTTTGCTAATTTGACCCATGCATACCATATTAAAAATAAAATTGTTGTCTCAGACCATTTCATCAGAAACCACAAGCTGAGTCCTTATGGCAATCAAGCTGCTCAGCTGATGCTGTGTGGTTGCTTTATGCAGAATGTTTTTGGACTGTGTTTGCTCCACTGGCCTGGCAGCTGGACAGCATTCCTATGCAATGTAACATTCATGCAGGATGCTTGAGTACTTTCCAGGAAGCTCTTCATCCTTTGTAAATATGATCTATTTCAGAGGTCTTAGTTTCAAAGAGGAAAAGTGACAGTAAGGAAGCCCCCTGCAGGAAAGGGTGTTAACTTCTCAACAACACGTTATGGATATATCACAGGAATGCATTTGGAACTTGTCACTTTGACAGCACATGGCCTGATAGTTTGTCAGTATGCGAGGTATAAGGGATAGAGCTCTTCCCTAACACTAGACTGTATGACAGACTAGCTATTTGAAAAAAAATCAAACTCTGTTAATGTTTGCATTCAAAATGAATGTATGTGTGCAAAAAGATTGAAAGGAATGTTAAGAACAGAATGCACCAACACCATTAGGTTGAATTATAATATGGTAGTAACTATAGTAGACAGTAAGTTGGTTTGAAGAGGCAAAATCCACATATTAAAATGCTAAGTTATGCCATTTCTTGGCCAACTATGCATTGCAAATCCAACGGAAAAGTCATCTGATTACTATGCAGTAGTGCTACAGCATTTCCCTTCTGATAATATAGTCATGACTGGTATTTGCGAATGTGTAAACCATTTAAAATCTTTTCTCATGTCAGAAGTAGTCAAAATGAGATTATTTCTCTTGGTATTTCTAAAAAGATGTTTGAAATTGCAAGTACATCAAATTAGTCCCTGAAGGCTCCAGGTCCTCTTTTCAAAGTACACTTAACTATCTTATTTCTGATGCCATAATAAATTTGGGTCTGTTTGCCTTATGCATTAAATAGCATGGCACAAAACAACTGTCAGCCCTCAGGGGTAAACAGTTCTTACTGTGTGATACAAAGCTAAGCATTTGACGCAGTTCAGAGCTAAGACTGCATGCAGGCTTTGTGTCCTTCAGATGGTTCATGTTGCAATATTGTGCAGTGTACTGAGCAGAAACACATTTAGGCCACGTCCACCTGTCTTTTCACACATCTGTTTGCAATAAAATTATCCTTGAACGCGCATTGCCGTACAAGAAGTTAAGTGCTCATGTTTCTGTTGCTACCACTGTTTCCACAATAAAGAAGGGGCCACATGATCAGAGGTGATAGATTGTAGTTTGGTCACAGGCATGACAAGATAGAGTAAAACATGAAAATAATAATAACTAAGAGAAACTAACTAGCTTGCCAATAATCACTCATTTAATGTGAAAACTATATTAACATATATAACAATAAATCCACTGGTATTAAAAGGTTGTAGTATACAACTATAGTAAATCCTGCCGGGATTTTTTTTTTTTAAACAAACCTCGCTCTGCTATTTTTTTCAATATCATCACAGTTGCCAACAGAAGATGCACATAAAATATTCCCCTATGAATATGGAAGCAGGCAGCTCAATAGCAATGTACACCTTTTCAAGGCAGCTCAGCAAAATTGGTTGTGTAATGATTGTGTTTAATTCTGTATGTGTTAATATAAACAAAAAAAATGCAGTTTCCATTGTGGCAAATGGATTGTGCAAGGTTTTTGTGTGTGAGGTCTGCACAGCATTTGGGGGTTTAGGCCCGAGGTCCTGCTCCCTCCTGGGGCCTGAAAGCAATGAAAAGCCTCACCTACGATGTGTGATTCTGTTGGGCAGCCAGGTTCTGCTGCTGCTGCTGCTGCTGCTGCATGAGCAGTTGTTGCTGCTGGCGGCGGCGTGCTGTGCGCAGCTTCTCAAAGCGGGCCTCCATCTCTTCTAGGACCTTGGGTGTGTAACGCACCACCAGCTTCACGCTGTCCTTGGCTGCCTTTAGCAGCTCCACTGCCCGCTCATGGTGCTCACCCTCCACACTCTGGAACGATCAGGGTCAAGTTTGAACACCAGGGTCTGTTTTGTCCCTGGCATTTTACTCACCGATTGATAAGTGCCAAAACAGCCACAGGAGTAAAGCTTTGATATGTAATTTGATATGCAAATGTAATTATCCATTTATTAGCAGTTGGAAAACCGATTATATTTAGATTCAATTATAACTGATTTTCCCCATACTGAAAATCCTGGAAAAAGATAACGACCACAAGTATATTAAATGAGGATTTCTTACCATGTAATACTTGTATATTTATAGCTCAATAAATCATAAATATATCTCATTTAAATCCATTAAAATTAAATTTAATTCTTCTTGTTAAATGCAGTATTCATCAAAATATTGCAAGCAGCAAGTTATATAATCTCACAGCTCTAAAGTTAAATTTCTTCAGTTATGCTTCAGTTCTGTCTACCACATGTTCTTTAATTCAAGAAAAATAAAATATTTGATGTATTTAAAACCACCTCTTGAATACACATGAATAATTTTTTTTATTATTTGGTATGAAACTAAGTACATTTAATCCTTTCAGAAGGCAAAGTTCACTATTTAAGAACTCATTTGATTTGCATGGATAGAAACCAATACTCAGTTTATGCTGCTGAAAGATTTCAAACAGGAATAAGCTAGAAGTTACTTTTTGAAAATAAAAAGGCCTTTAATGTGGAGCTTTTCCAATGTCCGAACAAGATAACCTGTTGCTAGGAAAAGTGTTTTGTATGAAATTGCATATCTTATGCAGCTGTTTTGTTTCTTAGGTTTGGCCAAATGAAGCCATAGGAATTATTTTAACAGAACTGTTTGCAATATTTTTTGGCATAGTAATGTTGGGCAAAATAATGCTGAATGAGAAGTCCTCAGTGTATTGCTGGAGGTGGTCATGGATTCTCCATGAGCTCTGCGATCTCTTCTGCAATAGTTGTCCTGCCCCCTGGGTACTGGAACATCCCTCTCTGTTTAAGTAAGTTAAACATAATAGCTTTGCTGCAGTTAATAGCTATCTTGAGACTAAGTTATTATTCAGTTTTTTATTTTTTATTTCTGCTACAATATTATTTTTCCTGGAGAAAATTAAACAGAATGGCTAATAAGATTTTTTTAAATTAATAATTCATTGTTAAAAGATATGTAGATTTGTATATAAAGATAGAAATGAATCCTTTACTAACCCAGAATTTCCAAAACTGCTTTAAGGACAAGCTTGTAAGCAGTAACACTAATGGTTGCAAGTTGTTATAGTTACTGTTGCAGTGTATACATTTGGTTTTCAGCTTATGAACACAGTTGGGACTGGAAGTCTGTTGGTAACTGTATGTAATGCCAAATTCACTTTTACTGCTATATTGTAATCATTAAAAGCAGAATACATACATACCAGCAATTTTTAAGAGGTTTGGTCCTGTAAAAACCTCAGATGAAGCCGGAAGAACACTTTAATGCATCTGTTTAATGCTACAAATGATCCATTGGAATGTCACAATGGACTGAAATCTATCCTGGTAACAGGGTGTGACATAGGGTAAATCACCCCTAAACTGAAATTAAGCACATTTATTTTTGCTTTCTATTAACTTCAAACTAAATTAAAATAAAAACCCTTCTTTATTATCAATTTATTCAATAGAAACCTATTAAAATGGGCATTTGTCGGTTAGGCTCTATAAAGTCTTGGATATACACTGTGTATCAAAAATAGAATATAATCTGTAATTCTAATTTATGTCTGGAAACCTCTGTTCAGTGCCAGTAGTTGACAGAGTCATCCCAAAAATATGTTCAATGTTCATCATCTTGTTACTGATTACTGACACCGAAACAGTAGGCACAGACTATAAACAATGTGGAAGTAATTTAAATGAAGGTGGTCTCAGACTCATTTTCTGTCTGAGTGTATTGTAAAGGAAGCTAATGGCTAGAAATGCAGGTTGCTTTTGGTGCATAACAGACAGAAATTTCAGAAAACAATGATCAGCAAAATGTTTGTCTTAAAAAATTTGTAACTTGAATGTTTGCAAACAGCCACTGCATTGGTTGTATATGGTTGCCTAACATAATAGAGTATAAGTTCAGCAATATGGAGATCGTACCACACCATTGACAGACAGGAGCTGATCCCCTCTCTTCAGGCCCCCATGCCTCTCGGCAACACCCCCAGGAATGATGCGTGAGATGTAGATGGGTGAGTTCTGTTCCTTCCCTCCCATCACATTAAAGCCCAGCCCCTCCTCTGTCTTGGGCAGCTCAACCACCCGAGGATGAGAGTGGCCTTCACTGGCAGCAAAAGCTGCCACTGTGGCCTGTGGACGAGAACTGCAAAGTTAACATGAGGAGAACATAGGTGGTCTCAACTAATAACCTACTTCCACAGGTGTCTACTGATCATGGGCTCACAATACTACAAAGGGGTGTTAGTACATAGTTGAACTGGAGCATCTTTGTTTCTCCATTTACAAAGTTCTGATTATAATGAAGGACTTGGGAAAAGCTATTGGTGAGTGCTCCATATATTAGAGATAAAAGAGAAGATTCTTTCTTGGAAGGATTAGCTGATTATTTGCTCAACACAAATCTTGGCTTTTCCTGCAAACTTTAAAAGGGACTTTAAATTTGAAACTGAAAACTGAAAGAATCTGACTGGAACACAAGTATATAGTTTTTGTTGTTTTCATGTTTGCACGCACTGTGCAACTTATTTGTATATTACAAAATGATGCAGTGTGCACTTATTCAGTTGACTTTGATTGCTGACTTTTCTCTGTTCTCTTTCAACCACAGAAAAATAATAAAGAAAGGAAAGCAGCTTAGCTAAATGTGGCCAAATCCAAGGCATTGGAGTGTTCTGCATATTTTCATTAGAAACTTCTGAGCATCTGCAGAGTGAGTTCTCTGATCTAAATTTAAATTCTCAGTAGACTAGAGAAAGCAAGGAAACCCTCAACATTATAACGAGGCTATTGGTTTATAATTATGGGAACTTCTCTAGCCTTAGAAGCAAAAGTTTTGCTCCAGTTCTCATTGTAAGTTCTTGATTCTTGCAAACATTTTTGCTTCATTCAGATACATAGTATAAATTTGGCTAGAATCTTAATGCCAACAAGGCCTGTTCTCCTTTACCAGTGTGAAGCTATTAGCAGAACCACAGGCAGTCATATCAAGAGAGAACTCCAGAAATCAGTGCTTTCACAGCACTCTGCCTACAGGTGCCGGTTTGTGGTGCTTCTCTCATTATCAGGTATTGCAGACTTCAAAAATCAAGTAGCAAGAGTTGCAGTTATAGACTTTTGCAGAAATCACAGCTTTATTTTTTCTGTCCTCACTGAGGGAAAGATGGCTCTGTCTCCTTTTACTATGAAAGCCTTGATACCTCATGTTATCTCACCTCATGTGAATAGGAAGGGAGAATCATGCAAACTTATTTTAAAGGCTAAGTATCTGGGGGAAATTTATTGACTAGAAATTATTCTTAAAACAATTTTTTTAAATTGTCCCTGTATTGTCCCTTTCCCTGTAAAGTTAATTAGACAAAGTTGCCCCATCCCAGCTATTTTCTGAAGGAAACTCTTCATTGATTAAAAACAGCAGTTTCAGCATAAAAAACAAAGATTAAAGCTCACATGACCACCTAGTGACTGAGCTAAAACTTAGTAACATTACTTCACCAACATGGTCTTGCAACATTAAGGTGGAGTTCCACTCAATTGAGCTAATTGTGATGCCAATTGCCTGAAAGACCTGTTTTATTGTGGTTGCCTAAATGATCAGAACACATGATGTCCTTCATTACTTTAGAGTTATTAGTAATTCAGACTTGTGCAGGTATGCAGTAAACCTCATGTGTATTTCCTCTGCAACAGTGAGACTGCACTTTGTGTAGATCTCTTTGTGCCCAAATAATCAATGCTAATTTGACTGCCTGAGAAAATGAGTTTGAGTATAACTAAATCTGCTGCAGGTGACAGTTATAAACAGTTCATTGCCCTGATAATAATGAGCTGAATCTTCATCTGTCAAAATTGCACTGGCTTATTGCACATAATGATTCTTGTATATGATGATACCTCTTCCAGCTTCTCTGTAATTAATTCCACATATTTTCTATAAAGACAGAGTTTTAAAAGCAACACACCCTTTTATTTGGTTCTTTTAATTTGTAACACCCCCCCCCCCCCCCAAGTCTCTATATACATTTTTTACTCAGTGTAATTTGCTAGAGAATATACTATGGAGGGGAAAAAAACACAAAAGGCACCTTTTCGGTTTCCAAGCAAGTAAGGTACTTCCAGCTCCTTTTTTTAAATTATAACTTATGTCTGCTCGAAATTGCTGATTGAGGAATTCTTATTCTTCCTCTGGGTCAAATAATGTGCTTCTCAAAATAATCAGGTTGAAAAATTTTATAGTAAATTAATGCTTAGTGGTTTGTTAACAAAGGAATATCATTTTCTTGAGAATTTCTGCAGGTAATTAGAAAGATTTCTTGGCTTACTTCTTGTTTAAGAATTTTCATCAGTCATTTCTTGATCCAGTGAAGTACAAAAAAACAGTTAAATGGCTATAGTAATCATAACTGCATAAAAAGAAAAAGAAAATTTACACTTTCTAAAGAAAGTGATCAGGTACTGACTATTGTAGGAAGTGTTATGCTCCCAAATGAACTTACTGTTGAATGTTTGAAGACATAGTTATTGGTCTGCATGATAACAACATTTCCCCTTTTTTTCTGTTTTTCGATAGCCTTCACTACAATGATTCTGTCTTCATTTTCAATTACTGACATGCACATGATTTGGCAGTTCCTCTAGAAAACATTCATAATGGACTGTGTATCTGTTTTAGAGCATAGGGTGTCTCTTGGAGCCTACAGGATCTTTTTCTTAAAAAAAAAATAGTACAGGCAATGAAGAGAATAAAAACAGCATTTGAAAACCATTGCTTGTATACACATGCAGTTTTGAGAGGAGGGAAGTAAGAAGCAGGGCTTTATCAACAGGATGGCAGCTAGCCCATGAGCTTCTCTGACGCACAGAAAACACCAGGAGCGGCTGGGTTGTCGTGGGTTGAGATTAACCTCTCACCCTTCCTGACGAGTGACCGAGCATTCGCTCTCATATTTAGCAGTCAGATATCTTCCATCTTATTGTCTTCCTCCAAACAGTATAATTTCCATGGAATGTGTATCATCTTAAAAGTATTTTGTCTTCATTTCCCTATAGGACTACATATGTGTCACTATAAACTGATTTACCATTAATTTTGCCCCACTGATTTGTAACAATCTGCACTTGGGAAACACATCTGTTTTAAAGTATTTACTGTAAATGTTCAAAGACCACATTCCCATTTTTTCTCTTGGGTGTGGGTGAATTTACACACAAACTCTAACAGCCTAACACCAGAGGGAGCATGGAGAATCATAAACAAAGAGTGCTGACCTTAGCAGTGGCCCGTGCCTGGTACTCCAAACAGCCATTCACTGTTATTGTCTCATGCATGTACTGATAAACCTGTAGAAAGAGACAAGACACTTAAAAAAAGCACTGAATACAATCAATGTGCCTTTGGACTGGTCATCCACAGTGTATATTTGTACTAATAATATCACTCACATCTATAACAAAAAATCGCCAATTTTTTTGGATTATATTATTCAATAGATAATATTTACAGAAAAGGTTAAAGAGGTAGGCTTTTTCAAAAGTGACTTAGTGTTGAGCTACTTGTAAAACGTACCAGTTTATACAACTAGGTAAGCTATACTGGAGCAATTTAGGGCAAGTACCTTGTTCAAGGTACTACAGTAAGAGGGGCTGATTCAAACCTGGGACCTTTGAGCACAGAGAGGTAAAGGAGACCTATTTGTGGCTGTGATATAAATTTACATTTGTTAATGTAGTCCTGTGTGAATTCAGCCACATGCACAACACACACTGTAGCTGCATATAGATATGAACTGCACAGCTGCACTTTCAGGACTTTGAGGATGTTTGTTAAGAAAGGACCTGTGACCTTTATTCACGACCAGTATTTAATATTCCTGGGCTGAGTCATATTCCGGAAAGTAAATGTCAGTAGCCTACTGCAGCTTTCCAAGGGCAATTGATTCCACTTAACTTTATATAATGTAAACCAAATCCATTTACCATAATCTTCAAAAAATATATTTATTGAAAAAAGGCTTTCAAAGAGTCCAGAGAAATGGTTGCATAATGTTGGATTTGCAATTTTTGTTCAGCTTAAGGTTTTTTGTTACTGGAAAAAAATAATTGTGATGTAAATGTTTAAAAGCCTTTTGACGTTTTATACATTATATATTTTGAGTAAATGAAGAATTGAGTAAACCATGTAAGACACAGTAGATACCTGGCAAAAAAGGTAGTACTAATTGTCATTGTCTTTGAGTGGTTAGAATCCAGTTAATGTGAATTTTCATTTTCTCCCTATGTTTGCAATGCATAAATGTGGAAGAAAGCAACAATAGACCATGTTTTGTGGTCACCATTTGGCAAGTTTGACTTGACAGCAGTTTTCTTACTCTAAGAATTTTAATTGTCTAAAATTTTAGATAATTTATACCGTAATTTTGAATTTGTATCCATTTTTACAGCACCATTCATGTTAATCAGTGATTTCAGAAATCACCCTTTTCTGCTGTTGTGTGTATTACAACATTTTAAAATTATATCCCTAGAAATATAAAAATAGAGTGATGCATGTTAATTTGAGATGCATTTGTTTTCAGTGATTTTATGTAACAGAAGACAAAGAATGCTAGTGTTTTGCAAGAAGGAACACAGAGGAGTGACGGTCCAATGCAGCAAATGGGCTAGTAGCCAACAGTTCAGCATGCTGACAGTGGGTTTGACTGTGCTTGATGTCTTCAACATGACATGTGCTCAGTAATGCAGTGATCTGTGCTGTGTGACACTGATTTTATACTGCTAGCACTGCCCCAGAGGAGATCACATGCCCTGCAGATGCAAGTCTGTTGGATTGTGGCCAATGAGCGTATGAGGACTATCAATACTTTATGTGTTTGTTTGGGCTGTATTTGTGGCGCTGGCCTCTTAGTGTGCCTCACAAATTCCTGTTTTGCATACATGTTGTCATTTACGTAGATTTTCAGCTATTTTTGTCAAAATTGCCAATCATGATGGTAGGGCCTCATTTTCCAATGAATTTAAAAGTTTAAGCAAGTTGCATCAAAACTGTCTGTGTTGAAAGCTGTCCTGCATTCCCGTGTGACCTTCCCTTATCATCTATACCCTCCTAAACTCATTTAACCTGG
Source organism: Arapaima gigas (assembly GCA_900497675.1). Lineage (NCBI taxonomy): Eukaryota > Metazoa > Chordata > Actinopteri > Osteoglossiformes > Osteoglossidae > Arapaima > Arapaima gigas. The sequence goes on along the minus strand of UFQX01000067.1, from coordinate 424,057 downwards.
ATATATTCACCCCCAATCTCACCTATAATGTAAACACATTGGTTCTCGAACTTTCATTGTCTGTCTTATACCAGTACCTTTCCATTCATAAAAAAATGTGTAACTATACCTAAACCTATATGTCTATTAAAGGTGACCCCTTTCTTTGTTCAAGGAGACTGTGGAAGGAAGACTCTTTCCCGACATGTCGTATGTACCGATACTGAACTGAACATACAATAAAGAAAACTTTTGTTTTGCAGTCGCTCGCTATAAATTTTTTTTATACATCCATGCATAATGCCAGGGCATTGTGTGATATAACCTGCATAATATTAGTCTTATTAGACATTTAATTAAAAAAAACTACATCATTTCAGACACTGAAGTTTATCATGACCATAAGTAACAGAAATTATATCTGAAATCCACCTAACAAATAAGCAAGTCATTAGTTTTTTATAGCATTTTAGTTGCAACAATCTTTAAATAATTGAGGAAGCCATCAGATAAAACCTATGAAGTTTTGAGCAGAATTTCAGTTTGTCAACCTCAAAAGGAACCCTACTTGAGCTATAAAGTTTCATAAACAACCCATCACCAAGGAACATGCTGTAGCTCACCTCTGTAGTGATTATTAGGTGTTATTTTTGGAATCTTTACAGGAGCACAACAGTGTAAAGCTCTCCTTTGCAGTATGCATTGTGCATTATTGTATTTGTAAGCAGAAAAAAGCCCATGTTCAGACAGACAGAAGCATAATGAAGTGTTGTATTTGATTGGGTCTAAATTGGTGTGGTCAGAGGAACTGAGATGCACAGCACAGCAGCGAGTGAGCAGTTCTCCAAATGGTTCCTTGCATCTTGTTCCATTAGTGCTTGCAAAGCTTTGTTTTCCTCACAGTACCAGTCCTTTTGTACCCCAGGCACCTCTTTCTGATTCAATGGCAGGAATTGTTAACTTCAGTTGTTTAGAATCGCTCTGTGTGGAAGCAGTAGGGTATGGGGATATGGTGAGGTTTTTACTGAAAAGCCTGCACCAAGCCAGAAATTTCTGCATGTTTCTATTCATTTGCAGCTTCACATATAGTAAACCAAAGTGCTGAGACATATGAAGCACTTGAAGAAAAACTTGAGCACTTGAGGAAAAACTGCAGAAGAAACAAAATGAAATTGTTACAGATGGTCATTGAGAAGAATTTAACAGAGTTTGATTCACTTCTGTTTTTTTGTCTGTATTACTAAATATGCAGTCATCTTTCATTATGAATTTTTATTCCTAAAACTCACAACTCATTCTAAAATTGAGAGCTTGGTCTCAAAGTGAAATCATAATGCCCGACTAGTTTCTATTTCAAAGTAACAGCTGGAAAATGTACAATAAATGTATTAATGTGAAAGCTCAGTCATATTTATTTAATACAGCTTTCTGCTTTGAAGGTTTTAATGCTGTTGTAAAGCTAATCCACAAATAAACTGTTCAAAAGCAGTGGAGCATCATCACAGATGTGAAGTTAATGGGAAAATGACAGCAATTTTAAAGCCTTCTTTTTAAAGTTCTCATTGTGTAGCTGGGTGACTGAATTTGTTTGGATGTTGGCACAAAAGTTCAGGTTCAGGTTGGCTCAAAGACCCAAAAACAGGAGAAAGAAGTCTTCTGCGGCTGATAAATGACCCGGGAGGCGTAAAGCAAATCATAAGTTCCTGGTACTGTGATAAATTCAAATGTTGAGAAGGGGGTGTACAAGACTGTCACAAAAAGATTATTGCTGTGTTTTCTCCTCCCCTCTGAAAAATGAAATGTGTTTCCGTTCAAGCGCTGTTTTCCTTCAAACTCAGAGTGAGGAGGCTTGAGCACAGCTAGCACATGAATCCCCACAAAAGCCCACTCCATGCAGTGATGAATTGCAGAACAGTGGCAGACATTAGTGCCATCTTCACACCCTACGTACTGCTGAAGTATAACATCCCGCCCGTTACACACATGACTAAGAAGGGGGAGGTGGGGAGAAGCATCTACCCAGAGATGCAGTATACACCAAAGAGCCAGATCAGCTGGAAAGCATGGCTGGGTTGCAGGTGATATCAGTTAAGTCTTGCTTCCATTTTAATTCCCATCATGTCTGCTCAATGATTTGTTTCATTTTTTTCCTTAGTTTAAATGAGGAGAGTCTTCAGCAATATGCTGTAATTAGCATCTGAAAATTGGGGCACAGAAATCCCAATGTTATCTCACAATCTTAAATATTTATGTTTTATGCATTTCTTTTGGTAGCTACAGGTTTTAAGTGCAAAACTTTTGTTGATTTTCCCCCCAAAAAAACATTAACTCCTGTATATAGATGCATTGTGGGGGAGGGTGGCACTATGGCACAATGGATCATGATGGGGCCCCACAAATTGGATGCAGTTTCAGTCCCGTGTTAGTCTGGAATTTATAAGTTTTCCCCATCTTCTCATGGGTTTCCTTTAATTTCCTTCCACACTCCAAAGATATGTGTTTCAGGTGAATTGTTGACTCTCAATTGCCTGTAGTGTATATGTGAATGACTGCTTACATATGACTACCTTGTTATGGACTGGCATCGGGTATGCCCTATGCTGCCAGTACAGGCTCTGGACCATCATGACCCTCCCTTAGGTCATGCCATTATGAATAGTCAGTGAAAGTTGTAAGAGACAAAGTATCTTACATCTTTTTCCTTATATTTTTACAAAAAATTACTAAAGCAAAAAATGGTTACCATTTTCCTTGTGAGATCAGGCTCAAAAAACTCTTGTGAACTCTCCTATGAAAAAATGTAGCTGCTAAAAACAGTTCCTTCCCTTGATCAAGTTAAAAGAAAATGTAACATGTGCTTAGGATCTATATATCTGACATGATTACAGAAGGTCATCCAGATGAATCATTTCAAATTTTTTAATTGTCTAGTTCACTCCAGTTATTTCCTCCACATTAAAAAATGGGTCAAGTGTACTAATTAACTGAAACACACTCATTGACTATAATGCCCCCAACACTCTCATACACACAGGGTGTGATGGTGACAGGGCAGGCAGCAGGACCCACCTCCCGTATAGCAGTGCAGAACTCGCTTTGCAGCACTCTCTTCAAGGATTGCAGTTTATGTCCTGGGACATCGCCGGACTCCTGCAGCTTCTCCAGCAGCTCGATTGCTCGAGCCACATCTAGACAGGAGATGAAGGGAAGAGGGCAGGAAAGAAAAAATACAGAATTACATCAGTAAGAAATCCTGTTGGAAAAAATGTGATGTTAGTGGGAATCAATAGAGGGGATAATGCACATAGACTTGTTGGGCCCCAAGGCAAAGAATGTAATTATGCTCCTTTTCCATTTGCTTGTGGTGTGCATCATAATTGAGAGAAACAGGAATCAGAAGACATGGGAAACTATTCGAGGGCAGTCTCCCTGCACGGTTAATGCACAGCTGCTTTTACACAAGCCTCCCATAGTCCTGTCTGTAGCCATCATATATGTAGCCGAGTCTTAGAGACCCTCCACCTCTCATTATGTGTTGCTCAATACAGCTGGAGGAAGGCCGGAAATTAATTTCTGGTTCTGCCTAATGCAGAGAGGAAATTAAGCAGCAAACAGGTGGATTGAGGGAGGAACACTGTTGCTCTGTTGTCCAGTGAGCCACTTGCAGAAACATGGGAAAGTAATTATTGTGTTAGATAATGTCAGTGTTTGAAAGGAGCAGCACTTACATCCATTAGAGCCCAGCCGTCTGTTCTAACATTAGCATTGTGTGCAGGATAGATTTTTTTCTGCAAAGTAGAAAAGTGTCGTTACCTTTTACATTTTCACCACATGCACTCATTGTGTAACAGCCAAGGGACGTAAATAACCAGAAGAAAGAGTAATGAATACAAAGACAAGGAATCACAAAACGAATGCAGTTGGGGCAGCAGGTGGAGATGGTATTAGAGCCATTGTATGGCAATCGAAAGTACAACTTTGAATGCCATCTTTTTCTCTACACCCTTGAGCAAGGTGTGTAAATAAGTAAATTGTTATAAATTGCTTAGGAGAAAATGTCTGCCAAACAAATAGTAATAACGTGGGTTACAGTGATGATAGGGTCAAAAATGAGCACAGTTGGGATGAGACAGTAGAGAGATGGGCTGCTTTAAAACCTGTTTTGCTTGTGCAGGAAGGAATGTGAAAATGTCCTTTTTGACTTTATTTGAATAATTTTTTTAGCACATTGCTGATATTGGTCTAGTTAAACTCATTCGTGTTACAACAACCAGGATCATATATCTGCTGTCTACCTTCACCATTGATCGTTCTGCACTTGCAGTTTAACAACCTCTTCTTTCTATACTGGGAGTCTGTGTTACTGGGATGTGATATTTGGCAGATGGTGGAAACTGTTTGGAAGACAGTCTGCTTCCATATTACATCACTGGTAACGGCTGCATTTAAAATGCCTGACTCCATTTAGGATGTGAAGCAGGACATTAGACAGAATGGACATTTCACCTACATAGTAGTAATATACAGACTTAAATATTACCTCATGACCTTGTGACCTACTATACTGACACTAAGGATCATGTCCAAACTGTGTGATTTTTTTTTCACATTAGTTTGTGTGGTGGGAGAAAAAACTAAAGGCTCAACTTATGATTCGTTTAGCCCGTTTCATTAGGTTTACTACTCTAGAAAAAGCATAAATTAAGACAGCAGGAGTGTTGCTGCCACTTCTTACCTGATTGCTCTTCAACCAAATGTGACCTTGTATACTGATATGCATTTATCATCATGCAACAGATCAAGGAACACACTAGCAGTACTATTCTTCTATCACAATGTGACAAATATATTCTTCCTCAAGAAGGGTTCTGCTTAGCAAGCTATGGCTAAATCCAGATATACTGAGCTGGAAATATGAAACTGACTGCCCTCATATCACAGCCTGCTTAAGCTGAGAAAAAAAAAATGGTTTATTTACATGTTCCAACAAACTGTGCAGATGGACTTAGATTATAAGTGTTTTTTTTAATTACAGTACAGTCATACTGAATGGTGCTTTATAGGGACTGAAGTACATAACCCAGGATGACACAAGCATCAGATTTTCTAAGATTATTCTGCAGGGAAACTATGGTGATAACATGTACCAGAATGCCAGATGCCAGAATACATCAGAATGAGACATTCTCCAAATTTTCAGTTTATAACAACAGAGGTAAAAAAATGCAAGTGTAGCAATATGATAAAAAGCTAAAACTGATTTTTTTAAAAGATGTTTCAATTAAAGGTCCTAAACATTTTAAATTCTGAAGAAATTTAACCATAACAATTAATATATCTTTATGCTTGTGTCTATAAAACCTTGAATAATGTCCAATGTAGTCATTGTGACAGTATGGAAAATGTACTTGAGGCTGTACTGAGACAGACTCATCATCTGGGGTGATTTGTGTAAGTGAGCAGGTGTTTGGAGGCAAAAAAACTGAAAATTAGAAGGAAAATGGAACGGCAAGTCTAATAAAGAGGCAGTTTTAAAATCCAGAGCAGCCCAGATAAATGCAGTGGTGCTCACATAATTGAAATCATTCAGCTGAGACAAAGCTCACAATTTGTGATGCCCCTTTGGTGCTCTTAACAACACTGAAATTAGTTGTACAACAGTGCCAACATAAGAAGGAAACAATTTAGGATATTTATGCAAAATTTTCAGCTGTCCCCACAGACTCAAAATCTCACCAAATATAAACTACTAGACAAGATGTGTGCTCTACACTTTTGTACATAAGGAACATCTCTTCTACCAGTTCAGTTTCCTCTGATATACTTTCCCGTGTTTGGAGTTTCAGATTCAGTACATGACCATGTACACATTAGAGACTAATTTTAAATGTGTCACTGAATAAGCTTAGCTTGTGGAGGTACAGTATTAACTCTCATTGTTACTTGTGGTTAAACCATGGAAATCCAATGTTATATTCAAAATTTCTAATTTGATGAAAAGTCTATAATGCAACCATATTGTGTAATACCAAGAGACTATTTAATTATGTCATATCTAAATTCCTCAGAAGTGTTTGCATATCGACATGGCAATATATAGTTTTTCAAAAAGAATTTAATCCTTCTATAAATTACTCAGTAACTAAGTATCATATGAACTTGTAGTCTAGTTTGTAAAGTAACTTACAGTTTTTTCTTAGTCTTACAAATGCTCAGTATAGTTCATTTTCATGTAATACTTTTTGAATCACCCTGTATTTTGTCACATCACATCAACACTTCAGGCAAGTAGTTAAAATTATACTGCAGGTTAAATGTTGCTGTTTTGAATTTTGCATCTTTATTTTTTATGAGACACACACTATAGTGACAAAACTCCAAATTATTATTTCACAAATGCCTTGAAAGTTTACCCAAAATGATATTTGATAATCTGTGCAATTCTAATTTTTCTCCTTAGTAACACTGCATATATAAAAGAGGCCCTGGGCAGTCAGTAAAACAGTGGCCAAATCACTGCAGTGTTTATGTTTCTGTTTTGTACTACTAATACACCAGTTTATCATTGCATTGTGTAGTTACTGAACTGGTTAGGTATTCATATACAGTATAGTTTGTATATAGAGTGTCTTCTGCATACAAGTGGTTCCATTAAAAAATCATGAAATAATGGAAAATTAATGTGGATCTATGTGACATAATGAAAAGCTCATAATGAAAAGCTACTGAATTTGCCTGGGGCACCTTAAATTCTACCTAGTCAACTTTTGAGTAATGCTGTTGTAAATCCATACTTTTTTGCAAAAAATACACAAAGCAAGGCACTAGCAGCGTATAGGTCTAATGCAAACCATAAACAAAGAGGGAGCTGACAGTCAACTGAGGTGGCAAGGTGGAATGTGTGAACTATAGGAAACTACATCCTAAATTTTTGCTTTACTTTTATTATCTAATTACTACCAATTATTCAAGCTTGTTGCTCACTGTTTTACTCGTAATAATAAATGTTGCGAACTGAGAGCAGCAGCAGAAGGCAAAAAAAGTCTTGTCTGTGCTGTAGAAAATACAGTACCGTACTGTAAATAGGTACTGTAGATATGTACTGTACCTGGACCTTGCCAAAAAAATTTCTATTTTTGGCCAGTAGGTTCTGTGTATTTTGAAGGGTTTTTCCTTGTTATATTTTCATATTATGGGTATAAAGGGAGGTGTACTCATTATCTTTCACTTTCTTATTTAATCTTCACAAGAGAATTTTCCTCAATAGAGCTTTTGTTATCATAAAGAAAATAATTAAATTAAAAAAATAAAAGCACACCTTCTTGAAGCTTTTTCAGCTTAAATGTCTCTCTTTGTGGGTCTGGCAACATTTCTGCAAGGATAGAGTTACAGCAGGACAGTCACAGATAAGCAACATGTTTAAAACAACATATATCAAGATGCCACATTGCGGGGGCCATCTGTATATTTAGTATACAATGTATAGGATTCTAATATGTGCAGCACACACTATAGTGCATGCTGTATACATAATACTGTACACTATAGTAGTTGCAGTACCATTTTAAGATCACATGCTGCTCATCAAGTCTGGATTTTTGGCAGGACATTGTGCAAAATCCACAATTAAAATTCTCTTCACATCATCTTATGTGAGTTCATCCGTCACTCAAAAAGTATAAATTACCAGTAATTGGACTTACTTCAACATTCCTCCAATAGGATCCAAATAAATAATCTGGCAAACTACTGCCTGGTGGAAGCAGTGCAGACACCAACAAAAATAAAATATGGCCCGTTTTGTGCTTCTTCTCAACTTTGTTAACATAAAGAGCCCTGAAACTTTGTAACAACTTCACCACAGTCACGGTCAAAGTTTTCTGTGTGTGTGTGTGTGTGCACTTTGAAAGATATTTATATCATATACTGTTAAAAAAAAGGATAAAAATCTTTAAGAATTAAATTTGCCATTTTCTTTCAAAGTAGTTGTTGCTAAACTCATATCCATATACATTCCTTTATACAAATTAATACTTTTTTATTTGTCTTATCAGCTGAATTTATTTATAAAGTATGGCATATTGTGTATGTTTTATGTTATGTCAGTGTGTGCAGTTGCATTGTCCCTGGTTTTATTTACATCTTTTATTTTGATTGAGAATTTTCTATATGTTTCAAGATTGGTTTTTGTTTACTAAGTTTTATGTCGCTTTATAGAAAAGTCAATAAATAAATATAAATGTAAGGAAAGAGTCAATTTATATACTCATAGCCAGAAAAAGACAAAAAAAGCAAAGTTATGATTAATTTCGGCAGTATTAAAAGTAACATTACCACTGAACAAGTTCCTCTTTAGATGGAAAAATTATGTTCTCATCAGTGACCATAAGTAGTGTTCTACCTTTTAATGAAGAAATTATGACAACAATACACTCGATGTATCTAAATTGCACTGAGAGTCAAACAGCAGCATGCGGACTGTAACCTGTTGACAGGAATGAGTTAATACTGTACCTCCACAATAAGATAACTTAATATTTATTTTTGCATGGCTGTCCACCATTAAGACATTTATGTTTCATGATATATGAAAAACTGTTCTGGAATTATCATTGTTTCATTTAATGCACATCTTTGACCAAGTTGAATTGACCAAGTTGAATTAAAATGTTAGATAATAAAGTTTACACTGATTTACATATTTATACATTAGGGTATTTGTACTAGATTAAGTCATGGTTATCACCTTGATCAAAGATACAATAGCATGGAGGTAGGATTTGAAACCAAATCTTTAAGATTCTGAATGACTGTGACTACAGCCCAGGCCTGGGTGGTTCAGTGTTATAGTAAATGGTATGTTTGAAATACACTGATTAAACAAGTAATGGTGTCACTACTGCGGAGCCTGTTGATTCAGGAGGTGTTGGATGCTCTGTGTTGCAGTGTGTTCCTGCAACTCCAAGCACACATGGGGTTGCTCACTGGTAAATACAGCAGGTTAGTGCTCACAATGTTATACTACAGTGCACTCACACTCATGGTAATACACTTTTTCACTATAATAAACTCATAGAGCAGTACACTTATACACTACAGTACTCTCATACTCACTATAATACAATTTTACACTACAGTGCTCTCATACAGCTGTACACTGAGAAACTACAGTATACTCATTCTGACTATTACACCGTTACACTATAATACTCATACGCACAGCAATACACAGTTGAACTATACAAAACATACAACAGTACAGAGTTACACTATTGTAGGTTCATTCGCACTGCTGCAGATACTCACATTGTCATATCGTTACCTTACAGTAGAGTCATACAATGTTACTTTGTTTTACTCCAGAAGGTTCCTGCCAGGCTAAACTGTTACGGTACAGCAGGTTCATACTCACACAGTTGTAGGTTCACGCGTTTACTGTTGCTCTACACTCACATTTTTTCCCCATTACTACGTTATTCGAGTTCGTTCTCAGACACCTGACAGATACAAGGGCACCTGAGATGTCGCTAATCTCAGTTTGTTCCCATTATTATCTTCTAATGCGGTGTGATTATTTACGTATAAAGATGTCACAAATGTACATCGGTTCATTCCAGTACGGTGTGGTCATACCGTCACATATGGAATTGGATTAAGAATAATGGTGAAGTGCCAGACAGATGTCGTGCACAGTGACACACTTTCTCGCGTACACAACGTTAGGACACACTTGGAGTGTTTGCAGTGTATTTGAGTGTTTGCTGTCAAATACAGAGAAAACGTGATCGTCTTTGCAGCCAGTAAGCATACATCCCACTGGGACCAACTTCCATTGTCCTCTTATTGTTCAAAAGCCAGAGTGGAACAGCGAGCGGAAAGCCAACAACTGATCGCCTCAAATTTCCGAGATGTGCGGACAAAGTTTGCCACGGAGCCCGCGGCGCGCGACATCTGTACGTTAAAGAGGACACGGGGAAACGTGTAAATAAATACAGCCACTTAAAATACCGAGCTGCGCGTGACAAGCGGGCGAAAATCAGAGCTGGTGAAATGCGGTGCGCGGCAGGGGGCTGATTTATTCCGTCGTCGTCCCCGCTTGATCACCGCCGAGACCTCGACGGCCACACACAGCAAGCGGCGGCGGGTCCTACCTCGATCCAGGGTGAGTGGCTGGACCACTGTCGCCATGGCTGCTGCTCGCTCTCCTGCCGCTGATGCTGCCGCTCCTGGAAGAGACGGAGCCACAATCTGCAGCATCACCAACTCCGGGCGGAGAGTCGGACGGTGGGAGTGGCTGGGGCTGCGGGGGGCAGGGACGCAGAGGGGATTACCTTCCCCTCTTACTGCCTTCTCCTGCTCTCCACATGGTCTTCTAACATCTAGCCTACGAATGAACTGCTACGAGCGATGCTCCTGTTTGTGTGCGCGCGCGCTCGACCCCAAGTTATCCGGCTTGCAATACAGTATATTATTCGGTTCTGGGTCCACTCATGGGTGGCGTCACATACCAAGAACGTGAATCGGGGTTGCAGGATGGGACCAAATTTGGTCTGATGTGGGACTTATGGATAATTCTTGTGTTTGTATGTATACAGTACAGCAGAGACCTTTTGCTAGGTTATCATTCAGCTAACAAAGAATCCCGTTTGATCTACTGTATCTGTGACTGTGATAGGGTTACAGTAAGTCAAAGGTAATTGTAAATTTTTATTTTTGTGCCACATCAGTCACTTGCTCTGAATTTTTTAAACAAAATCTTCATAAGGTACTTACTTGACTCAAGCTGTACCAGGAGCAAAGCAGAAGTCAAATACTTTCCTTGTCAGTTTGGGTGCCAAAGGGTGCTTCTCAACATGCTGTACAGTAAAAGCATTTTTTTTGCCAGAAATGCAAATAGCTAATTTTTTTGGAAATCCATGAGTCCATAAGACCGAATTTAAGGTTCCATACCAGCATGTATGTCCGAACTTGTGGAAAGTGAACCAAGTCAGCTGCCTTGTGCAGTAACATGCCCAGATACACTCAGTCCATAAACTGCTGAATCCAGCTGTAAAGCCACATAAAGGGGGGTTGGTGGTAGGGTAGAAAATGGGGCTTAAGGCGAGCAAGAAGGAGGCCATGAGGAGATTATTTATTCAGAGCCATATGGGATGCTTTGCTGGCCTTTGGGAAATTTTTTGCTCTGAAGAAGTGGTTAATGCTGTGGGTTTCAGAAGGTTCTCACAAGTATTGAGAATTCATTTCTGAATAAACGTTTTGTACACCAACAAAAAAACATAGAGAAAGTACTAGTTTTAAAGTCAACATGACCAGAATGAGTGTGTGCTGTGTACATCAACAGTAGCCAAGGAAATTCAATTTCTGATGCTGCCAAACATATGTATACAGACAGTATTTTGAAAAAAGCGACATGTGTGCTGTGATTTTAACTTTATTCCTCTGCTTACATCCTCTTTCATTGAATGTGATAAACATTTCTTTATATAGCTATTTTAGATATTTTACTAGAGCTGTTACAGTTAAATTCTGTACTTAAAGGATTTAAATCATGGTTACAACAAACTTCAGTTGGTAGTTTCTGATTACAAATCTTTGTCATTAACTAATTCTTGATTTACTCTTGCTGTACATCAGCTGTGACCCCAGGACTGGTGTTGTGATTAACCTCATGAAGTTGGTGATATACAATAGATGATATACAACTTTAAAAAGCATCAAACATGTAAACATGCACTTTTGTTCACCGTTTGTCCCGATCATGGTCATGGTGGTCCAGAGCCTAGCGTGGAATCAAGCAAATCAAGGTACAAATGCACACATGCAAACAGTCAATTCACTACATGCGGTTTAGAGTCACCAAATAACCTGAAACTCATGTCTTTGGAATGTGGGGGGAAACACAAGACCCCCCATATAGACACAGGGTAAACATGATAACTCCACACAGCCCAAGCTAAATTCACATCCATGCCTCAGCAGACCAGGTGCTATGAGACAACAGCAAGTACTGCTGTTGTCCATATGCATACATGCAAACAGTCACCCAGTGTCATCTCAGTACTTGCTTTGCTGCCTGAAAGATACAAATAAGGTTTGTAATTTTATCCTTATTTATATAACTTAGTGACAAAACCAATTTGACAAACAATATGAATTTTTAATGTTCACTTCTGCTCCTCCATTAAGGGTTGGCTTAGACTTATGTGTATGAAGAAATTAATGTTAGGTTCTCTTGAAAATATAATTTTGAAAAACACCCCATATTGAAAATAAATAGTGGAATACACTGGATGGTGACGCTGCACTACATCCCCAGGGTTGAGACTTTTAATCTACTGCCCAACTGGGGGCTTGCTTCCTTTTGGTTCTTCACTGTCGTTAAATACTACATAAAATGTTGTGAACATATTTTTTTGATGTGTTAATGTAAAAAATCATAGGCAGACTAACAAATTAGACCTTTTTGAATATGAAAAGATGTGTGTTGACATACTATGCTTAGAAGATGTTTAAACTATGTTCAGTTAACAGAATGAGACAGTTTGTCTCACAATGGACAAACATAGAGAGTTTTGATTCCAGTGCTTTTCATACAAGGCAGTTTTCTGGTGCTGGCAGGAACCATACGTGTTGAGCAGGTGGCCTGTGGTGCAGCCACTGTAACTTGGGACACAGCAGAGATTTGCAGGGACACTAATTCACAAAAATATCTAAGTCACACTCCATAAAGGCAAGTTCTGCTGTTGACCTTTCAAACAGAAATATATATTTGTTTTACTGCATGAACATATATTACATTGCTATACATGTCACAATTAGGTAATATTAAGTTATACTGGCTTGGAAAAGAGATTTTATACTTAAGGGGGGGGCAGCAGGTAGTGTGTTGATTAGAATTGCCACTGTTGGACTTGAAGGATCTGGGTTTGAATCCCTCTTCCTGTGGTAGTACCCTGAATTACTATAAAATGAAAATTATCCTGCATAAATGGGTAAATAAAAAGTACATGTTAAATAAATGTGATGCAAGCAGTCACAAATGATTAAAGGGATATGGCGCATGTGTTCAGCCTGATGAAAGGAGTAAGAGGAATTGGAAAGAAATACATCATGGATCATGTTCAGCTTGTGAATATGTTCAGCTTGTGAAGTGTCACCCAGAGTAGTGATTTTCTGATTGATTCTAGTTGCAAGAGATACTTCCTGAAGGGCTGGGCTCACACAGTGTCAGCATTGCAATAGGCACTTACCCGCCTCTCAAGGTGTTGAAAGTATACGCAGCAGTTTTGAAAGAGACTTCCTAACACACAGTCAGAAGCCATAAACTGTGCAGTTTGGTGTTCCACTGAGTCAGTAGGACTACGTGGATTTTATGCAGTCAGCAGATAGTGTACTATTCAGGCCTTCACCTCAAAGGCTAAAGGTGCCTTATTTGAACCCTACTCAGGATGTAGTTCCCTTCATTTACATTTACCATATATGTAGTCAACAACATTTTTCTAAGTAATTAAAAGCTGTGAATGTTGTGTTCTGTAATTCTATGTACAGTTATGCACTCACTTATACCACTTTTTTAGTGTCTCAGTGTCCATGCTCCGTGTTTGAATGTGTTTTCAAATCTGCCTCTGCTGAGTTTGCATGTTTTTCTTGTGCTCAAGATGCCCAAAAAATAGTCACTCTAAATCCCGTTTGATTCATTGGCACTCACCTCCAACCCACATTCATTTTTACAGCTTTTTATTCCATCAGTTCAGGACATTTAACTACAGCAAGCAAATTGTAACAATCCATGTCAGCGGTGTGATGGACAGAGGGCTTGATAAGCAGAGCTGTGGAAACTCAAACTTCTTCCATGATATGCTTAACAACACGCCCACCCACAGAACTATCATACAACCAGCCCAACCTCAGGGTCATTGCCGAGCCCTGGGCTTCCTTCCACAGTTAGACAAATCAACTATTTACAGGGCATTGCATGATGGGAGCCACAATTCCACCAGACGTTACAATATTTTAACAGGAGCAGGTATTTAAACCCAGTCTTAAGCTTGTGAGATGGCTGTTACCCATTATGCCACCTGCTAAACTTTGATACCATAACAACATCCTGCTGTATAAATGTGTAAATCATTGTAAAATTGGAATGTTACACCTAAGTAAACTTTAACAAAGTTATGTTAAAAATAAGTAACTAGCAAAGTAATTGATCTAAATATGTATAATTTTACTTTGAGTTGGTAAGGAAATTAAATATAAAACAATATTTTCAAATTAACTTAGGTTTTGGTTATTTTACATATTTACTGATCAATTTAGACTTGTCCAATTGCGTATGTGCTGAGAAGTTCGTGTTATGTGTTTCACTCAAGGGTATAACAGCAGAACAGTTGATCAATTTAGACTTGTCCAATTGCGTATGTGTTGGAAAATTCGGGTTATGTGTTTCACTCAAGGGTATAACAGCAGAACAGTTGCAAAATTCTGGAGACACATCTGCGCAGCAGGCTCTTAGATACTGTCGACATCCAGTTCATAGTTCGCACGCGGGTTGCCAGACCAAGGGATTTACAACCTACGTGACGTCACCTGAAGTAAACCTGACTGATGTGCGTGCGACTGTTTGTTATAAGTTCAGTTCGTTAATGAGTTTATATTTTCATGATAGCCGGATCATTTATCTTTCTTCATACAGCGTTATGGAGAAAAAGAAGTGTATCTTTGCAAAGCAACATCTGGCGACCCAAGTATCGCAGTTTTTAATTGTTCCTTAGAACTCCGTCGCAACTTTGCGTCTTCAAACTCTTTGGAGGACTGGCACGCGCTTAAAAACGACTTTCAGGGACAGCAAATGAGCGGTTAATGCGTGAAACTTGCATGTGCATGTTTGTAGTTTGAAAAGACATCGAACACGGAAATGTTGGCTTTTTTCGCGTCCGTGCGCGTCCTGCGGAAAGCTGGCGCGGTCACCGTCCGGGGAATCGCGGGCCCCGGGAGGTGCTGGAGAGAGGAGCCCTGGGGCCATTGCGGGGGCCTGGGAGCGGTGCGGGGCCGTGCTCCGCTGAGCTCGCGCTCCGGCACGTACGCCGTCATCCCCGCGTACGAACAGGCGTTCGCGAGCGCGCGGGACGAGCCGGAGGCGTTCTGGAGCGCGGCAGCGCAACAGGTCACCTGGTTCAAATCGTGGAGCTGCACTCTGGACCAAAGCAACCCGATCTTCCCGAAGTGGTACGAGAAGGAGCAGCGTGGAAACCCAGCAGCGGCGGGTTTGTCGCCAGCTGGAAGTGCGCTCGCGCCTGTCTTTGGGGGTAGCGCGCTGAGAAGATCCCGCCCGCATTTAGTACATTGTGTACAACATGTAGAGCTGTATAGGTCCATATACCTCGTGTCCTCAGCAGCATCTATTTTAGTTGGTTGGCCAGAGAGATGAATGGATGGATTGATAGAAACATAAATAGGTGAAGTACAACTGGATAGACAGTTGGATATGAGGACAGATGATGCACAGTTTCAGGTTTCAAGGCTTTATAATGGATGGACAAATATGTAGATAAAAATATAGATAGCATGGTATATGCACTGACAGATGGATAGATGAAGTATAAATATATAGAAAACTGGATTGCAGATAGATGGGAGATGCTAACTGACAAGAACTTAATCTTAAAGGAAATGATGTAAGGTTCCAACAGCATACATACAAAGTAGTGACAATAAACACAGGAGTAAATAAAGCTGACAGAGACAAGTGTAGAACAGTATAAATTAAAACTGTGTGCTAATAAGAAATACAGTACAGTGTGACATATTGTTGAAGAGAGACAGCACGTAATGAGTATGAAGAGCTGTCCTGTTTTCTTGCTTTGTTGCATATTCACTCCCACTGTGTAGTGAAATACAGCTACTTGTGGTTTTTCACTTTTGGAAGGAATGTGTCAGAAAAGTGGGGTTGAGCCAGTAACTTTGATGTGTGTCATGCAGGTTTGTTGGAGGGAAACTGAATGCATGCTTCAATGCTGTAGACCGACATGTAGAACATGGGCGAGGCGGTCAGCCTGCCATCATTTATGACAGTCCTGTCACCAGAACGAAGCAGATCATTACATATGCTCAGGTGCAAGAACAGGTGAGAATTATAGCCAACATAACAGAAGCTTTTGTTCTCGCTTTATCAGTATTTTTTTTAAATAGACTCTGTCCTGCCTCAGGGAACACTACTGGAAATATTAAGGCATGTAATTTACAGTACTTGAAACTGTCACTATGGTGTGACACTGACCTCCATAGGTTTAGCTCCCTTAAAGCAAATTTGCTTGATATATTATTTTGAAAGGGTTTAAAAAAGTTATTTTTCTTGTTTGCCAGGATTTAGGGCTAATTATTTGTCCAGTGGTTTGTGTGTGGTGTTTTATTATTATGTGCTGAGTCTTGCAAAATACAGTAATTGGAACAGGTTTATATGCATTTAGGTAGATAAATGTGTTTCTGATTAGTTTCAAGGACAGAAGTAATGTAACTTGCCTTTTTTGCCCAGGTGGCCAAGTTGGCTGGTGTCCTGGTGAAACATGGGGTGAAGATGGGTGACCTGGTAGTCATCTACATGCCCATGATTCCTCAGGCTGTATTTGCCATGCTGGCATGTGCACGCATTGGTGCCCCTCATAGCCTCATCTTTGGTGGCTTTGCCTCCAGGGAGCTGTCAGTTCGCATCGACCATGCCAAGGTCCATCCTGCCAGTGCTGCATCACTCAACCCACCAGCTGCTGTTGTCACTGTAACACCAGTTTTATTTACATAAGTTTCTCATGCTTTCCACTGAATACTCCCATGCAAGTTCTTCAACAACCTGGTTTGATAAGCTGGCAATTTTTACAGTGCTCACGTAGTAATAGTACACAGTATGAAGTCACTGCATAGTCAAGTCCTTTTTGTCATAATTCATATTTTAATAACACTTGTTCTGTTGTTTGGAAACCTTTTAGATGTAGACAGTACATGCCACTGGCTAATGAATCAACAGGTCAGTCAAGTATTATGTCTTAACCATGGCAGTCAGATCCATGGCAGTTTAAGTGTCAATTAAAGGCACTGTTGTCATTGCACTTCTGCTCCAGTATGACATTGCAATGTTAAGTAGTGGCCTTACAGAAGTGAAGTGTGACCTTTCTATGAGGAATCAAAGAAAAGCACCAGGGATATTGGCCAAAATTGTTATTCTGTAGGTGGCTTTTGCATTCAATATATGCAAAGCCTTTGAAAGCCTGGAGCTTATTTCACAGAGAAAGGTTACTGCTACATTCTCTTAATTTACACTTGGGTGAAGGAATTAATTTGTTCTTGTAAATCATATTTGTTTTTCCATGTAGCGATTTGCAATATTGAGTTGCTTAAATGATGTATTGGCTGCCTTTAAGAGTGGTGTCCTGCTCGACTGAGCCCTGCTGCACTAAGGCAGACTTGTACAATCTGTAGGGCTGCAATTGAGATTTGTGGAGTGCAAATGACTTGTTCTTTGACCAGGATTTATCTATCATTTTTTGTTGGCAGGCAATATGCAGCAGGTTTTTCACTTTCATATCTGAATTTTTATAAAAATTGGCCTTATGTCTGTGAGATGGGGGACTGACATCTTTAAACAGATGCCCGGTCTTTGTGAAATTTCTCAGTGCTGTAGAACTCAAAAATTTGTCTTTGCCTATTGTACAAATTTCAGTCCAACTCACTTTCATTTAGGTTTGCATCTCAGGCAGCTGATTAAATGGCTCACTGTTTGGGTCCAATGCTTTTCTTTTGCAGCCTAAAATGATAGTCACGGCCTCATTTGGCATTGAACCAGGAAGGAGGGTAGAGTACATCCCTTTGGTGCAGAAAGCTCTGGAGCTGAGCACTCACAAACCCCACAAAGTCCTCATCTACAACCGTCCTGACATGGTGAGACTCTTCCTCATGCTGATTTTAAAAAAATTCTTTGGGTAATACATTGGCTCCTCATCTTAAAATCACAGCTAGGATTGGAAGACCATTCATAACTCCACCCTATGAAAACCGTTCACCCCCTTGGAATTTTTCTTGTTTCATTGTTGTACAATGTTGAATCACAGTGAATTTATTTAGACATTTTTGACACTGATCATCAAGACTCATAAATGTCTAAGTGAAAACAGATCTCTACAAATTGATCTAAATTTATTAGATTTAGTAAGTACAAAATAATCAATTGTTGAAATATTTAGCCCCTTTACTATCGTGCACCTAAATAATTAAATTGAGACACCTGTGTGCAGTCAAGGTGTTTCAAATGACTAGTATAAATGCATCAGTATCTAGAAGGTCCAACTGCTAGTGAGTCGGTTTTCTGGTAAAAACTAGAAGGAAGACAAAGGAACATTACAGACAACTCACTGACAAGGTTATTGAAAAGTACCAGTCAGGTAATGGGTAGAAGAAAATTTCCAACTCATTGAATATTCCTTGGACAACAATACGCAGAACAGCTGTACTTGTATTCACATAATAATAAATTATATAACACCAAACAATAATGTTTCAATTTGTGTTTAAGAAAGTAAGTCAACCAGTGTGTGTAGAGACAGAACCCATCTGCACGGCATATATGTGCTATATGTGTGACGTTACTATGTCCTGCGTGTGATGTCAGCACTCCTGCTTCTCCAAGCCTTCCCAAATTTGAAATGTTCAGAATAGTAATTAGCCTTTTTGGAGTTTACTGAACTTTGTGTGCTGTATTCCAAGTCTGTGGCTTGTAAAACAAAGCTGTAGAGCTATAGCTATAGAGATGACAAATCTTTGGCTCAGCCCGAGTCTTATGAACTTTTTAAGTAATGGTACAACTTGGTCCCTGATAATTTTGTAAGTAGGGGATCCACTGTACTGAATTTGAACTAGAAGCCTATTAAATGTATACCAAAAACTGCTCATCTTCTACATCTTTTCATAGACCACCACCCTATTGAAGGAGATGACCATTAATTTGACTCTGCTGTCATATGCATAGATGTGATTTTTCAAAATTTAGTAAGGGGTGCTGCTGGCACAGTAATAAGAATTTTACTTGTCAGCAGGAGGGCTGTTTCTTACAGCAAAAACTTGCCTCTTTGCCTCATGTGCAGCTGCCTGATAACATAAAACCACCAAATTGTGATTTGTACAGAGGTAGATGTGAGGATCATAGAATACGTAGTCTGAGCACCAGGGCATCCAGAGGGGAACTGGAATCAAAATTCAGATCTCACATTCTGTCTGCTTGCCTTTAACTCTGAGACATCCTGCTGGATTTATTAGCTCTTGGGGGAAAAACATTAAAAAGAAAACACTCAAGTTCTTTTCTACTCTTTAGAAGCTTGCTTAAGTTTTAGGTCATTATATTCCTAGAAGCTTGGGGTTTGGGTATTCAAGTTTTGTGGCACCAAAAACTTATTTTATCATGATAAAATTGGACCTGAATTGCTGGGGTACCCATGATGCGGTTTAAATATAGCTTATTTATTTGTTTCCTGAATCATGATTAATGTATGTGTAATAAACTAATTATAATCTTTAATAACATGTTTTTACATCAATTACAGAAATAAAGCTACTATTATGTGTATACTAATACAAAAATAATATATTATAATAACTAATTGATTAACAAAAAGGGGAAAAGAAAGGAAGAAAGCACATGAGGCACTAGACTGCAATTCTGAAAGGTGCCCAGAAAGAAGATTCTGTGATAATTTTGGGGAAAAGCTTGACTCCTCATAGATTGTTGGTGAGTTTGAGGAGTATGTAAAAGACCAGAACCACATGAGCAAAGGCTTATATTTCTTGATTTCTCAGAGACCAAAATTAGAAAAAAAACAGCAATAAAAATGACAAAGGGAAAAATCCAGACATGATAATATAGATACAGCAAACAAAATGACATCAGATGCTTTTCAGCTGTCCTCTCTGACATTATTTTTTTAATCTTCTCTCCTGACTCTCTGTCAGACAGTTAAATTACAGGTCATAAAATAGGTGTGTTTTGATTTGAACCCTTGACATGATTAAACAGTTTCCACTGGCACCCACATCCCCCATTTTCACAGAAGCTGGATGTTTTATCTGTACTAACAGTAATGTCCTGTCTCATGTTCACTAGGAAACAGCATCGCTAGGTCCTGATATTAGTCTGGAATGGGAAGAGGAGATGGCCACTGCCCAGCCACATGATTGCGTGTCAGTCCCAGCCAGCCACCCACTCTACATCCTTTACACCTCGGGGACCACAGGCACCCCAAAGGTAGCTCCAGACTGCAAATGATCGGCGGGTCATAAATGCTGGGCAGTGTTGTCACAATAATCGCTTCTACTTTCAGGGTCCAATATAAATGCCACTTTTTTATGCATTTTTGTTTCCCTTTTTTTTACCACGAGTAGAGTGGGTTGTTGACACTCTTGATGTAATGAAATAGACAACAGTGGTCTGTTGATAAAGCCTAATGATGTGGAATGTGTGACATGCAACTTCTTAGTTTAGTGAATCTCACGCTTGCCTTGGTGCAGTCTACTGGAATAACCAGGATGATGAGAGCTGAATGTGTAAACCCAGCCATAAAAAATTAAAGAGAAATCCCTGCCTCTTCTGGGTAAGATGATTGAAAAGTGACGAGCTTAGACGCAGTACCCCCCTGCCGATTCCCATCAATCTGGATGAACCACAGTGAGGTCCACAAACCGTGGTGCACCGCTAAGTCCCTGCTGAATCGCTGGGTTTTTTTCCCTTGTAGATAATCTATAGATGGATCGATAGATACAAACATTAAAGGAATTGCACATTACTTTTTACATCTGAGTACACGAAACTTACAAACACAGTTGGGACCAGAAGCTTGTTCGAGCTTTTGAGCTCCATGTTTACTATGTGTTTTGGGGGTGTTAGTATAACAGGCTGTGGAAAATATCTGTTCCTTAGGGTGTTGTCAGAGATACTGGTGGATGTGCTGTGATGTTGAACTGGACCATGTCAAATGTGTATGATCTCAGACCTGGTGAGGTAAGCTTCTTATGTATACTAAAAAAATGTTACCACTTGAAGTAATATGCAATATACTCAGCTCTCATATAATGGGGTTACTAAAAAAAACCTGAAATGGATTTTGAAAATGTATATCCTTTTTATATAAAATGGGCCTATTATTCTGTTACAATATCATTTTTGCATGGTTACGGTCATTTTACTTCCGCAGCAAATATTTTATTCATTGCTTCCTGTGCTTCTGGAATAGACTCTGGTCCTATATGACCTTGTATTGGTTAAGTGGTCATTGACAATGAATGGATGAATAAAAACATTAAAATACAAACTAGAAATTATTTTCTGCAAAAATTACAAAATCTTTTGGTGTTACTGTGATACATAAAGGCACCTTTAGTTTTTAATATTTGAATTATTTTTAGCCAATATTTTTTTTTTGTCCAGGAACACATTTGCTAATTACTTGCTTATACTTTTCAAAGTAATGGAAAGGATATCCCCTTGCATTGGGAATCTGACTATCGTATAAGGAATGGTTATGCAGTACTTTCTGTTTTTATGTGTGTCTGATCATATTTTAGTATGTATTTTCTGTCCTCCAGGTGTGGTGGGCAGCATCGGATCTGGGCTGGGTAGTTGGACATTCTTACATCTGTTACGGGCCTCTCATTTATGGCATTACCACTGTGCTGTATGAGGTGAGATAATCTCTTATTTGCACCCATTGCACCAGGTGACATTAATCCGTTTTCTGTGGAATGCCTGTCAAGCCCAAGTGTTTGAGTTCCAGATAAGACTGGAATGGAGAATGAAGTAAGGGATGCCAGAGAGCAGGAAAAGGTGTATATTTTTTGACTTTCCAGTGCCAAAGGGCATTCTTGTTAAGTCCTAAAAGTTGTGCAGTTGTTTAAACCAGTGCTCAAGGAAACACCCCCCCACCTCTCCAAAGGGTTGTCCTGCATGTATATATGGGGATAATTCTTTTGTTTTTAAATTCATGTTCAAGCAAAATTGTTTGTGCAGGCAACTGTCTGTTGCTTAAGCCATTTAATTTTTCTCGATGGGGGCAAACCAGAGGTAGGTCCTGAATTGATTGCTCTGATATCTTGACATATGTGCTATTCAGTATGCTGCATTCTTATGCCAACCCATTAACCTGGCTGGGATTTTTTTGGTATAAAGTAAATTTAGGCCTCAGATTCATTTGACAGAGAGGCATTTTAACTGCTTGCTCTCACCATTTTTCTATCATTAGGGCACGTTTATAAAGCGTTATTGTGTTAATCTGGAGATAAACTATGTTCTGATTAGTATTTCTTTGTTGGCTTGGATCAGCCCTTTTCTTCTAATCCAGGCTGTAATTTTTGTATCTCTAATTTCCATTGGTTTTGCTCTGTTGCCTTCAGATGACTTCTCAGATTGAAAAATTTAATGACAGTAATTTATTGGTGCTGTGTGATTCTGTTTGCATTTTTCACATCTTGGACGAAAATCTAGTTCAGACATTGTGAGTATCACATTTGCCATATTTATTTGGGATGTTGTATATAGATTTTTTGCTTTGATTAGTAGTAGGGGGCAGTAATTTATTCGGTTGCTCACTTGAATGTGAATTGTCTTTTTATCCTACAAATTAAATTAGAAATAACTGCTTTGTTAGCAAAGAGAACATTAGAAATTCAGTTTAACATTTATAATAAAAGTTCTGTTTGTTACACAGTTTCTGAAGAAGAAGAGTTTTAAAAATCTTTGACAGCATGCTGGTCTGTTGTCTACTTGGCAGCATTTGAGTATGGTACCTGCCCTCCTCAGGTTGTGCTGTGACTGTCAGGAAGATGGACTAAAATCTACTACTCTGGCTCTGTGCTGCAGTGTGGGTTTGGGATCTCAGGCGGTTAACCAGGATGTGTCTGCAGGGCAAGCCAGTGGGGACACCCGATGCCGGAGCATATTTCCGCATCCTGTCTGAGCACGGTGTGGCAGCCATGTTCATTTCTCCCACCGCCATCCGCGCCATCCGTCAGCAGGATCCCCAGGCATCCTTGGGGAAGCAGTATCCTCTTACCAGGTATGTGTCCCAGCTGGACCCCCAGGTGTCCTATATAAATGATTGATAGATAAAAAGTTTATTGATCCCAAAAGGAAATTGTGCAAGGTTACAGCAGCATATGCACAACACAGTAATGGTAGAAAACACAGGAAAAACACTTAATAGGTGAACGAGACACCCAGACAAGTACAAGAATGTTGTAAATAAATAATGAATTGCAGATATACTGAATGCTCAGCTTAATCAGTCTTCTGTTGATAAAAATCTCCAGAGACCACAGTGCATTGTGGCGCTTTGTCTGAGGTCAAGTTACTGTAATGTGGATGATGTTAACTGCTGCTTGTGTGGTCGCAAGTGAAATGGCATGAGAACCCTTTGGGGCCTGTGACTAGTTGAAGTTCCACTAACTTGCAGGCAGCTTAGTTTCAGGCTAAGAGGAGGGATAGTATTTGCTCAACAGGTGTGTATGTGAGCCTTACCAGGCACTTACTTACTTACTAATCACTATGTAATGGTAATCTCTTTGCCCTTTTGCAACAGCAGTTATTACCACATTTAATGTGTGTATGTAGTATACCATCAAATGTAATGTTGTATTTAACTAGCTGTGCAGGTCAGTGTCTGCCCAGATTCTGTCCTCCTTCAGAAAAACAGCCCTTCTTTTGCTTGTCATTCACAATGGGAGTTCACATTAGAGGTTGATTGGATTTAGTTCAGAATGGATATTAAGGAGTAGTAGGTCATTCATTTGTATTTAATCATTCCACCTAGGTGTGATTGCTCTGGCAGTCGTCATTCCTGTAACCCAGTCAGTCACTCTGAAGCCTGTTGATTCAAAGTACCTCTCTATCAATTTGCTTGGCCACAATGAACAGACCCACTCCACTGCTTCTGAAAGTTTGCACTCTCATCTCTCATTCTGTAAACTCAAAACTTGATTTTGAGGGGTCATGGTCTAAACTTTAAAATTACTTTGTTGCTACTGTTATTGTTGCTTAGCAGATGCTTTCCCCCTGCAGAGTAAATAATAATTACAAGCTTCCTGCATCTCTTTACAGTCCATATTCTAGCCTTCCCTTAACCATTTCTTCTAACCTTATTTGACAGGGGAAAAATATATTTTCAGCTGTAACATTTCTACCTGTTTGACAGAGCAGCACTTACAAGATGATCAACCTTTAGTGATTTAAGTGATAGAATATCCATTCACTAGTTGTGCCAGGATAAAAATGGCATCTTGAGATGTTTACATTTTTATATTATCCCATCTTGGAATGACATGTCCGTACATTTAACAAAAAAACTTTGAATATCCACAAATTGCTCAAAATTACACAAACCCAAATGTTTATATAATGCTCAACCATACAAACACTGACAAAGAAGAGACACAAGGAACAGCTGAACCATGTTGTCATTCTTATCAGTCAGTCTGCCTTGTGTAATGTTGCTGTTGCGCGTCGTGTGTTGTGTTTTGTTGTGTGGTGTCAAATCAGAAGCCTTAGCTTATCTCTGGGGTCCATGAACTGCTGAAAGTGCACAATGCTGCCTTTAAATCTGGCGACTGAACAGTGCTGGAAGCAGTCAGGGCCAATCTCACCAAGGATTTAAAGGAAGCCATGGAAGCTTACACCCAGAGGATCCAGGAGGACTTTGTGGACTATGGCACAAGGAGGATGTTGCAGTGGATATAAACCATCACTCGCCAGAAGAGTAACAAAAACAGTGTTGATGATGGGAATGTGATCTGGCCAAACAAGTTTAATGACTTCTACATTTGGTTGGAGACCCTCAAAATAACCTCAGCCATGAAAGCAGCAGATAGATCCTCCTGTCAACCAGGTATTGTCTCTATCTCTAGCTGATGTGAGCAGGACTCTTGCCAGAGTCAACTCACAGAATCTTACTGGACTAAAAAGTATCCCCAGCCATGTGTTAATGGAGTGCTCTAGTGAACTGGTGGAGATCTTCACTGATATTTTTAACACCTCCATGGTTCAGCCTGTTTTTCTCAAGTGCTTCAAAATTCATCATTTCCCTGGTCCACAAGAAATCACCTGTGTCATGCCTAAATGATTGCCGTCTGGTTGTACTCAGCCCGGTCGTAATGAATTGCTTCAGTCATGTCCCACATCAAGGCCTGTATGGCTCTTTTAACACTAGACCCTCACCAGTACATCTACTGCCCCAATAGATCGATTGAGGATGCCATCACCATTGCCGTACACTTGGCTGTAACCTGACTGTTATGTCAGAATGCTGTTCATTGACTTCACTTCAACATGAAACACCATCATCCCCGAGAAGGTGGTCAATAAACTGTCCTCATTGGGCCTGAACACTTCTCTGTGAAACTGAATCCTGAACTTCCCAACCAGTGGACAATGGGCTGTAAGGATCCATCACAACATCTACCACCACTGTCTTCAACTCTGCAAGGCTCTGCTCTCAGCCCACTGCTGTTCAAGTTTATAACTCGTAACTGTGTTGCCAAATATAATTGTAACTACATCATCAAGTATGCTGGTGACACCACAGCTGTGGGCCTCATCTCCAACAATGATGAGTCAGTCTACAGAAGGGATGTGGAGCAGCATGTAGCCTGGTTCAAGGACAACAGTCTGTCTCACTCTCAGTAAGACTATTGAGATAATTGCTGATTTCAGGAAGACTTAAGCTGCTCACACTCTTCTGTGTATTGGTGATTCAGCAGTAGAGCTGGTGCAGTTTGAAGTTCCTGGGAGTGCATATCACTAAAGACCTCTGTTGGACAAACTGTATAGCCTATCTAAAGAAAAAAGACATACAGCTCCACTTTCTGAGGGATATTGGGAAGAGCTGGACTTCCACCCCCCCATCCTCACCAGCTTTTACAGATGTCCCATAAAGAGCATCCTGATCTGCTGTATCTCAGTCTGCTATGGGGACTGTACTGCCTCTGACCAGGGAACTTTGCATTGGGCTCCATCACCAGTACCTTACTGCTTACCATCAAGACCACCTACAATAAGTAGTGTGTCAGGAGAACTCACAAAATCATCAAGGTCCCCTACCACCCTTTCCAGCATCTGTTTTCACCACTGCCATCTGGGAGATGCTATTGCAACCTGAGAGCCAATACCATCAGACTCAGAAACAGCTTCCTGCCAAAGGCTATCAGGCTGCTGAACTGTGTCATCTCAGGCCTCATCACCACCACCACTGACACTGACCACTGAGAATTACCATTTTTGTAGATCTGTATGTTCTGTTTATGTTCTTGCTTATGTTTATGTATATTTGCACATGTATGTGTCTATACATGTATGTGTACATTTTTTATATATCTATACATTATGTTTATCTTTCATATGTATAGTTTTTTAAAATTTTATCTGTATTTATTTTTTTATTATTCATTCTCTAAATTTTCTGTCCTCCTGTTGTATGCACTGTGGACCCAACAATCTTCATTTCAGGCACCCCTTGATATCTGGTCTATAATGGTTTTCGGCAATAAATTATTCTTGATTCTTTAAGACTTTAAAAAGACATAAACTTTGCTATTAGTAGAAGGTTTCCCCAAGAAACAAGAAAAAAGATTTTTCAGTTGGGTTTCAAGCCATTTTAAAAATATCATAAAAATCTGGGTATTTTCATTAATAATGTGGTCATTAATAATCAGTCAGTTGCGAGGGCATATGGATATTCCATCCATGCAGGTATTTGTTTATCTGAGGTATTTTGTTAGAAGTCTTGGTCTCTGAATGCATGGTGGAACACAGCTACATAGTGGGTGACTCCAGGAATGAAGACGATAGTTATTTCCAGAGCGAGGAGCACAGAGCCTGCAGGTGATATTAAGCTGATGAGATCCAGAATGTTTTGAAACTCTGAAGAAAAAATGAATTTTTTCAAGTACAAGAGCATGTCCTTAGGCCTTCCTGCTAAAATAAAAGCTATGGTCCACCTTGGTGAATTTAGTTGCTGTTAAAGGTGATGAAGAGGTCCTCAACTGGGGAGGGAGTAGCATATTCTTTGGAATTGCTTCACCTGGCTCAGTGAACCTTGAATGCAGGGCATTGTGCAATTTCATTGGAATTTACCTGTAGATGAAATACTATGAGATTTTCTTTTTGACATGATACATTCTCTTATTTTTTTTAATGTAATGCAGAAGATATCCAGAAGGTCCAACAGGCAAAGCCTTTAGACTGGTGGAAGGACAAAGAAAGGTCTTCAGTTTCTCAGTATTGTTTTAATATTGGTTTCAAGACTGACATTTGCTTTTCTGTTTTTTAAAAATGTTTTTAAAAATAAACTTTTTTCATTAACTTTTTTTTATTGAATATGATAGTAGTGTTGGGTATATGGGGAAAGTATTTAAAAGTCTTCAACACAACTGCCAAAATATTGAATAGCAGTTTTTATTGTGGTTACAGCTCAATTCTTAAAAGGAGTGGTGCTTTTGTAACATTTTAGAAAATTAAAGTCTAAAATATCCTGATATTTGACAAGTATAAACAGCTATCAGTCATATCATTTTGGAAATGTAGAGGGGGCATCTACAAAACGTGTCTATCAATGTAATATTGGTTTTTAGTTGAGCCTCTAAACTGGTACAGAATTACACTGTAGAGTGCAGTTCAAATGTATGAGTTTCTAGTGTATCTGCATAACCCCATGCATGGATGGAATATGTAGTGATTTCTAGTAAGTAGTCAAAAACCAGGAGTAGAAGAGAGAAAATGCATGCTCAGTAGTTCAGACACCCAGTGATAAACTTAATTAACCTGACTGCACAACACTCATGTATTTTCTTGTGTGATTTCTGTCCTGTCTGCCTCTCGGGATTGTTTACAACAACATGGTTTTTCCTTTGTGTCTCCTTTACTGACAAACCCCCTTTCTCTGCCAGAACACGAGTCCTATTTGTGGCCGGCGAACGCTGTGACATAGAGACACTTGAGTGGGCCAAGATGAACTTTGGGGTTCCGGTGTTGGACCACTGGTGGCAAACGGGTGAGTTTACATATATATGCTTGCATGCGTAGGTACATGCAGATAGCGGAGAGTGATATTTTGGAAACACCAAACAATATTTGAACATCAACAAAGTAAGAAGGAGTAGACCCACCCTTTATTGATCTACCACAGTTTTGAACTGCTAATATGGTGTAAAGTCATGGTTTGTGTTTCTCAAACCATATAACTGTCTACATCTAGCATGAAGAGTGATATTACTATATTATATATAAACATTCATTTTTATGATGCTTTCCTCAAAACTTACCAGGTTAAGCCACTTGCAGTGATATACCCATTTACACAGCAGAATAATTTTTACTGGAGCAGTTCAGAGTTAGTACCTTGATCAAAGGTACTGCAGTAGGATGTGGGATTTAAACCTAGATCGTTTCAGTGTAACTATAACTTTTTTAACTCGAGCACAAAGCAATGACTTTAACCCTCTGCTGCTAAAGCTTATTTTTTCTATAGTTGTGCAGTCAACAGGGCAGTTAACACAAACATTTGGCTGTATATCTACACGTGTGTAAATACACAAATGCAAGATTAGACATTAGCTTGACAAATATGAGAGCTTTTTTCAAAATGAGGTGTTAGGCAAATCATCAGGTATGTTTCTTAAGGTTTTTTGTATATCATCTCTCATATCTTTTATTTCAGGAGTGATTATGTTCTCCATAGCCACTTATATAGCTTTTCGTATTTCTTCTGCCCACTGCTGGTTAAGCAGGTTGGCACTGTACTGTGTGAAATTGACGTCCTTTTGTTTTGGCAGGTCCTGAGTCATTTCTACAGTATCTGTATAAAAATGGATGTTACAAAAGAGCTTTTTAGAAAAAGAAGACTACTAGAAAGATGCTTGCATTCACTTCGAATGCTGACTCCTGCTGTGGTTTGATGCTGCATTCTGAAAGATTTCTCAATGAGAATCTGACTGTGGTAAAGCTCTTTAAGTGTAGCCATGGCACTGGTTGATGTGTATGCCAACTGTCCTCAACAGCAGCAGAACCTGGGAGCCTTTCACACCCGCATTAAATTAATTGTTTAGTAGATAGTCCATGTATGCATTTCTTTTCACCCAAGACTGGGTTAGTCATTAAAAGAAGCTGCTTTTCCCCATAACTGTTTAGACTGGACAGTTTGACAGTTGCAAAAGCACAATTTGGAGTATCTGGTATTGATTCAAAGCGGGCTCATGGGAACCAAACTGGTGTAAGGACAGCTTGACAAAACAAAGTTAAAACTTTAAAAAGAGGAATCACTTGCCCTCCAGAAGAAGCTGTAGGATGCTCAGTGATAACATTCACTTTGCAGAGTATGAGGCAGCCCAGGAATATTAAGTACAATTCTGGAATAAAGGTCAAAGGTACTGTCTGAAAAAACGTATTAGAATTTTTGAAGTAAAAGGAAATAAACAAAAGGTGCCCTCCATAATGTTTGGGACAAAGACACATTTTTTCCTTATATGTATAAAAGGTATTATATAGTTATTTCTTCATGTTGAACCAAAATGTATCAAAATATCCTTTAATAAAATTTGAGAGTGTACGCTTTAATCATATGTGAATTGTTTGATTCCAAATTTAAAACTGTGCAGCACAGGGCAAATCAAGGGAAAAATGTCTCTTTGTCCTAAACATTATGGAGGGCATGTATTTGTGTGAAAATTTAAGTATATAGTCATCCCTTAATTTATACTTCTATTTTGTACATGAAAGAACTCTGTAAACTGAAAATGAGTAAACCAAGATTGCTGTTTCCATTATTACTTTTGGGGAAAATAATGATACTTGCCAAAAGCCCATCCAAAAACCACCAAACTGTCTTTCCCTATTATCACTACGTACACATGCACATGGGACTGTGTTGGTCAGTATAATTAAGAGATCTGGTGTGGATACGTTTCTACTCACATTTATTACAAATAAAACCAACTTTAATGTGGGTGTTGTGTCCTTAAGGAACACCTGTAGTTAGAAAGTTTTAAAGAGATGCACTTGGGAGATGACAGTGGAAGAATACAGAACAAGTCAATTTTTAATAAGTAATGTAGAACATTACCAACTGTCTAAGAGAACTATAACAACCACTCCGCAGCAGTATGAGAGTGACAAGTCTTTCTTGCATATTCTGTTTTTATGTACACAGCATGACATCATCTGCTGGCCAATAATGACCAATTTGAGTATACATCTCCTCACAGTTCAAGCTCATCACTATTGCTGCAGGTATATGCATCTTAAATCCACCTTTCCCAGGATCCAATGTTCCTTGTCATAATACAACCCATATAAAGGCATATGTACTTTGTATAGAATGCCCATTATATAACATGCAGCTGGCTGCAAGTGCCCTTTTCGGCAGCTGTGCATGTAGGTATGCACAAACACAGTTTGTAATTTGTTTTTTTTAAACACATTTTTACAGACTTGGCCGACATTGTGATGTTGGAATTTTTTGTTTTTTTGACTGACTGTATGGAGCAGATCAGCATGTAAATTGAGTAATGGTGTTTGAAA
Organism: Arapaima gigas; assembly: GCA_900497675.1. Lineage (NCBI taxonomy): Eukaryota > Metazoa > Chordata > Actinopteri > Osteoglossiformes > Osteoglossidae > Arapaima > Arapaima gigas. Next base: position 393,486 of record UFQX01000067.1, on the reverse strand, counting down.
TGAAGAAAGGGAAAATCAACAAAAAAAAATCAAATTGTGTTCTAATGGATACACCTATTGAGACCGCATAAATCAAGGGAAGCCTATATTTGCAGATAACTACTGGCAAGGTGGATTTATAATTGGGCTGACCAGGGTTACAGCCCAGGGCTACAGGACCTATGAAATGAATCAAATAAATTTGTTTAACTATATTTGTAATTTTTATTATTTTGCTATTACTGTTCCTTTTTCAATCATTCTTGACTCACTGAGGCTCATTGAAATTTAAATCAGGTCCCCAAATTACGTTAAACTGGAAAAAGTTCTGGAAGCTTATTGGCACAGTTTAATGAACAAAGTGGTTTAATTTGTTTAGCTTTGGGTCTGTCATACTTCGTTTTGTATGCTGATTGGTTTAAACGTCTGTCAATGGGAGGGCCTACAAATGATGATGTCACTCAGGTAGCAGAGATGATGGCTGTAATGTTTTTATTGGAGCAGAGAGTAACTAATATTTCTCTGTTTTAGCTGTATTCTGTTAGAAGTTAACTCAATGTGCACATTTGCGCACTTGTTTGCTTGCTCTTGCTATTGTCCATGGTTGTTTACAAATACAACCTATTGCAATGAGATAATTAGTTTAAGAAAAATGTATAATAAATACTTGCATTTTAACTCTAAGATCTAAGATTTAACTTCTAAGATGTGGAATTTAGATGAAAATCAGTAAAACCCGTGCATTTTTACTTTGCTTATAGCAACAATTTTTTAGACCTGTAAGGATTATGTCAGTTACCACTTTTAAAAGTTTTACACATTAATAAAATATGAGTTTTTCTTAGCCGATAGCATTACTTACACGCTCACTCTCTCTCTCAAAATGGATGGTTCATATACAGTACTTTTGTTTGCTTCTAAAGTTTGACATAGCATAACCTTTCTGCTGGGGTATCACTTGCTATTATTGCATTATGCTGTAGTTATTAACAAGTTTAAGCTTTGATGTAGCATACTCACTTTCTGCCCCAGGGACCAGGTGTTCTTATGTTGTGGTTGCTATTCATGTATAGCAAGTATATGCAAATATACACATACTGGTAAGCTTGAAATTACATGGCATTACATTTTAAGGTTGGAGCAGCTGCAGCTTATCATATTATGGTGTGGGTAGGACCCTAAAAATGTCTGAAGTCCAGGGCCTCTATCCCTCTAAATCTGCTTCTGAATACTGGTTGGTTAAAAAAAAAAGGAACTTGTCTGCTTTTTTCTCTTCTGTTTATTTTTTACCTTTTTCTAGCAAGGTGATGGACATAATAAGGGTTGGCCATTTTCACAACCTGTCAAAATAAAATTGTTTGATTGGCTAATTTGTAGTTGATGCAAAGGTTTCTGTGGTGTCTTTGAAAACTGACAAGTTTCACAGCAATAATTTAATTAGTAATAGCTTTAATCAGTCATAGAAGCTTGCCCATTAATAAATTGTCTTTATTATTGTTATTTAGGACATCTTTATTGGTAAACATTTTTTGTGACTTAGTGGTTTTATTTATGAACAGTTACCAACAGGCATACAGTCCAAATTATTTATTTATTATTTACGACCCAGTATACACAGGTTTTGACAGTTTTGGTTTAAGGACACGTGTTGTTGGTTTGAGTTACATTGGTGCTGGTGATTATGGGTGAATAGGATTGACAAAACAGACTGCTGGCCTGACAAATAGAAGCTACCATTATGGGCATAGTTTGAACTGAGCGTCAGAAATATACTTAAATGACTAGATCTGTTCCTGAGTGATTGGAGCCTTATGCTACTGTTTTTGTACATTTGGGAGCCCTTGGGTGTGAGAAAAGGGAGGCTTTTGCTTTGGAACAGGTACACTGCCCCCATTATGTGGGGGCCCAATGGTGCATGCATTGTTACTGACATTGATTTATTAAAACTTCACCCATATACTCTTTTCAAGTGCTTCTCTCCATATCTCTTTTTTACCTAAATTTTCTATGTGCTTTACTCTATTTTTACTGGTGTGAAGATTTCATTTTCAACACTATGCACTTATAGACCATTTTAGGACCTGTTATGTCGTTGAAGCCTTAACTAGTTGGTTGGTGTGTGGTGTGTGATCTGTGAGGTGAGATTATGTGTCAAAGGCCAAGATATAGTTTTCCTATACAATTTGGCTTAGAGTAATAGTGCCTTATTTTAGTCTCACCTTAATGGATCTGTGATGCACTTATGCTGTGTACACTGGTAATGGTTCAATGAGTTATTGCCCTTTTTCTACTCCAGTCTTGGTCACGGTCTGTCCTACTTTGACCTCCTTGTGCCTACGTCTATGTTTTCTGCTGATACCCAATTATTATAATTAAGTTGCTCTCTGTTGAGGATCTTTCCTTATGTTACTTTGTTCTGAATTTTTGAGTTAGGAATTTTTGCTACTAATGTTTTCCATACTAAAGTCTCAAAAAATAACTTTTTTAAAATGTGATTGTAGGAAAACATTGGTTTTATTTAAACCTTGGGTGTGGGACTGCAGGCTAGTATGACTGTGTTGGTGCAAGGTTTTGCTTAAAAGACAAATACTCACTTAAATCAATAAAATACATAACTAAAGGTATTTATCTGGAGCAATGATAACAGCAACAAAGATCTGAAACTTTATTTCAAGTTTCTCTTTTCATGTTGTATTTTCATCCATTTATCATCAGCAACTACTTGTCTGATGTATCGGTTAGTTGGCTCAGAGATTTTATGATATTTTAAACATGGTTTGAACACTAGTTGAAAAATTACCTGAGGAGTGTTCATCCATTGAGGAACCCCAGTTGGAGGAAGGTAGTGTCCTTTTTTGGCTCTTTTGTGTTATCTTTTCATTGTGCATGTGTTGTCAATCTGTTTTGAAGAAAGCTGGTTTCTGTCCTATTCCTGTCCAGATTGTCTTTTTGGTTGTGTGGTTCTCATTTTAAAAAAGTGCTTCACCAGTAACTTTTTCCTCTTTTTGAAATAAAAACACAATGCCACTAAAAGACTCATTTGCTGCAGCATCTGTGGAGTGTAGTTTGTGTTTGTAAACTCTTTCTTGTATTCATTTTAAACACAAATTTGAAAGTAACCAGACAGTTACAGTCAGTGTTTGAGTGCAGTATTTGTGAACTAAACAACAGTATTACAAATGCTCACAAGGGGAACTACAGAAATGTGACCTTGGACTTGAAATGCACATTGTAGTCTTTTGTGTTGTGTGATCCTGCTTAAGTATGCGCTGCATCACAAAACATGGTGTTTGATAAGGAGATGGCATAAATGCAATGACCATTGTATACTGTAGGAGGATATGCAGAAATGAATGTGAAAGCATGTGTCAGCCTTCTGACAAAGAAATCCCTTCACCCTCTAATAGAGAACCCTGTAGACAATTGAGTATTATGCTCAGTAGGGGTACCATTAAAAAAAACAACATTATGCAATTTCATACAGACATATGGTCCAAGACAGATTGAGATGAAAAGTATCACTAATATCACTACACCGTTGTTTTGTACAAATGTTTGTTTTCTTTAAAAGCAGAACAAGATGGATAACTTTCCCTTTTAGACAGGTTGTGTAGATGTGTTTGAACCCCCTGAGGTGTTGTTGACCTTAACCTGCATGTGCCAGACTACACAAAATCGACAATACAGCCGCACAAAAATAAATCATGTGTTACGAGTATGTGTCACAACTCTCAGAAACAGACATTATGTCTCAGATGCAGTGAGTGAGTGGAGAACCAAGGGGCCTCACAATGTGCATGGAGGTGGTATGCTGCCTCTCTGGTGCTTGTGTGTATGTCCTTGTGCATGTGTGTGTACATGTTGGAGGCTGGTGGGGGACGGCAGTTTGTAATTAATTGGGTTAAATGGATGAGCCTTTCTACCTGAATATTTACATCTTGCATGTAATATGTCAGTCAGGGCTAAATCTATCTTCGGGAGTAGAAATTGAAATACTGGCTTTGAAGCTGTATATAAATTAATAAAGAATGCAAAAGTTTTTCATTTTCTGGTGCAGTTAGCTAATTTTGTAATGTTTTGTTGCATGAAGATGGATATTGTGAATTAGCCCATGATGTTTAATGAATAAAAAAAAATTGTTTGCTCATGTTCAGTGAAACAGAACAGCAGTAAATTATTACATCAGTTATTTGTGAGTCCTGAACTCTGTTTGTATTCGTACTGTATCTTGACATGAACCTGACAGATTCAGTCAGCTCAGTAATACTGGAATCAGAGCTCACTGCTTGTGACCTTGGAGGAGCATGAGGAGGCTGACAATGCTGTCTGTCTGCTCTTTACTTTGCCTTGGTCCCCAGTGTCACCTCACTTTAATTTCAGTGCTGCTCCTCATTTCAGCACTGCTTTTCTACCACATCTTCCTCAGTGAGGTGCACAGCATCTCAGAATTCATTTATCATGTTGTTTCGCTCTCACAGGTTTCAGTAGAATCAGAGTGTGACCTTTCAGTGCTGTGCTTCATTTTGTTCCATTATGAATTTCAGTATCAATATTTTTTTGTCTGTCCTCAGAATGGACATTGATAAAGAGGAGAAAGGCAGCTGAAACCCTTTGAAACATCCTGGTAATCTCTGAGCTATTTTGGGACAGAACTGTAGGGGGAGAGCGTTGAAGGTTGCTGATGTCATCTGTGTTGCCTGGCAACCAGTGAGTTTCCAGTTGAGAGCATCTGCGCTTGCTGGTGTGAAGTTGCCTATTTGGGTGGTAGTTATTAGTGGAGTTGGAGGGGTTTTTATTTTTTCTCCTCTTTAGTGGACCTGAATAATCCTGTTGTCCTACCCCTATACTTACCCCTACTCCTATGCCTACCCCTACCTCTATCCCCACCTCTACCTTTTTATTGTTATGCCTATCCCTACTTCTGCCTCCACTGCTAATTCCACTCTTACCCCTACCTCAGCACTGATGCATTGACTGGAGCTCCTTGCTTGTGTCTGGTGCCCTACAGGTGTGTCACAGACAAAGCTGAATTGAGCATAAATAATATTTCCTTCCAAACACTTCTGTTGTTCTCTGTCCTCTGCTGGGAACCTGCATCACCTGTGCTTCAGGCACAGTGTTTTCTGGCTGTTATGCTTTACATTGATGCAGTAATATTTTTCACTCCTAGGGCTGTGTGTTTCCTTGCACGATTGTAGATGACCTTCTGTTTGCTTCCCCACATCCTTGGAAAAGTAAAAGTTGAAATGTAACCTTTTGGAGGTGTCAGTTTGTGAAGTAAGTTGGTATAAAGAGCTAGAAATCTGTTTAGTGTCTAGGTTTTCAACAAGTCTTTCAACTCTCACTTATTATTTTGATCATTTATTGAAAATTGATCTTGTTTGATCTCAGTATTACCTTAGGATGGAATGAAGATGGGATAAAGGGAGGACTATTCTGTCTACAGGAGTTTATTGTGTAAATAGAATATCCATCTTGTTTTCACTAATATGTTATATGGATTTTTGAATATTAATGAAATAAAGAGCTTAATCAGTTTTTATGAAGCATACAGTATTTTTTATGGCCCTGAACAGACTAAGGCAGTGAATAGCTGTCATTTCTCATCAGGCAAAGTTTTATTCACTCCTTTGAGGGGGATTCAGAGGTCTGCCCTCAGCCCCAGACGGCCCCTCAGTGAGCAGCTCGAGTTCTTGTCGTTCTTGACCCCACTGACCCTCATTGGTTGCTTCATCTTGTTCTGGGGCTCTTTTCTGCTGCTCAACAAAATGCCTTCAATTAGGCTCCGGCTGTGTGGAAATTGACATCTGAAGCTAAGCTGGATGCTTACTTAACATTTTTTTTCCATATAAATAGAGCTGAGTAATTTGTTGTGCTTGCAAGGGCCTTGGGTTTCTGTCCTGGTCTTTTATTCTATCTGTTCTGTGTTTGATTTGTACGGTAAAAGGAAAGCAAGCATTACAATGGCTGTAAATAGGCAGAATAACAGAATGAGTTCTGTTCAGATGCAGTTAAGTACTGCAGCAGTGTTTTCCTGACTTCAGATTTACATACTCTGCCATAACACTCCCAATCCTAAGAAGATGCAGACACATAGTAGTGTAACTGTGATTTAAACGTGGCATATTTACAAGCTGCCTTGTGACAGGTAGTGTTTGTGACAGCTGCTTGGCTGCCCGCAAAAGTCCCTCTATGTCTCCCTAGTGGTCCTGCCTGCTTCCTGTCTCCCATCGGGAAGCTTTTTTGTTTTGACAGTCTTGTGCTCTGTCACCCCTTGCTGTGTGGCTTCACGTGGAGTGACTTCGTCCGCCAGCATGTCTTCCAGTGCCAAGAATCCAAGTATGCGGGGGAACAGATGCATTTGTTTGGGTACCGAAAGTGAGCCGTTCAGCTTTTATTGCTCAACTGGCACTGTGCACATGAATCCTTTTTTTCTATAGGATTTGTCCAATGCAGTGCAGTTTTTATACCACTTTCATGAGCCGTAGTTTTCCAATGTACCTAGTTCTTACACTGGCAACCTTTTTAAATGTTTTACAACTTGTGGATATTGTATGTTTGTTTATGCTATTGCACTGCAATTTTGGGATTAATTAATGTGTGAAAATTAGATCCTCTGGGTTTTTTTGGGCTTGTGTAATTGCTGCATCTTTGTCACGTCCCAGAGTTTTTTCTTATAAAAATACTCCTGCAGTCTGTTCAGAATAGTCATGTTCCTCAGTCTATAGAGAGCAGCTTCTACTGAACATCACAAAGACCCATTGTTTCTCATACAGAGTTTAAAAATACAAGTGCTTGGTTTTGTCTGTTTCTCAGAATATTGTACTTCGAGGGTCATTGAACTAACAGCTGATATTTTGGACAGATGGACTTTACAGGGTTACATTTTGTCTCCAGTGGGGTAACAGATACAGATCATGCGTACCCGTTCCTCACATCACAGATTAATTTGTGTTATTTGAAAGTTCCTGGTTAGGAGAAATCTTGTGTGAGTTGAATTACCATTATTGCTTATGTAAAAATTGATTTCTGGAGAAAAGTGCATCTGTAATAATAAAATACCAAAATATGTTTTTATGGGTGACAAATAACACACACATATTTTATAGTATTTGCACCAAAATTATTTCAGCCTTTTCATTTAATGTTGTATTTCCATTAATCCATTTATCAATAACAGTACAATGCAGAGTCATGGAAGTCAGGAGTCATGGAAATATAGCATGTGAGACAGTGTACACGCTTGATAGAATCATTGTAATGATTTGCCTTACATGGTGTATGGGGCAGAGAGATAAAGATGTTTTAGGAGCTGTGTAGCATTATCAACAAATCAATTGAGATTAAGACTGTATGCTAGTGGTAGTCATGTTATTAAAACCTTTTACATGATCTTAATAATTAAGTAGTAATATCTTGATATTTGTTTCTTTAATGACTCAATGATTGCAAGTAGTTTATCAGTGAAAGTTCTCTTGGATTTAAAAAATCAACTAATTATAATAAAAATATTAGTATTTCATGTTCTCTTTCAGTTTTTATTTTAAAAAGACGTAGTTGATCAACAGTTTGGCAGTTGACTTGCCATGACAAGTGGTTCAAGAGACGTAGCTATGCAACAAAGGTGTGACCTGCTTAAAGGGATGTGGCTAAGAGTAGTTGTAGGACCAACCTATATCACATCTGCTGTACGTGACCCTGACACTTCCAGGAATAGGTGAAGGCAAACGTGTTCGTCTTCTTGTCTTTTTCCTTTTTCAATTTTGTTCCTCCCAAGGCTGACCAGTCTGGGCATTAGGGGCCACATGTTTATCTGGTCATGAGGCTGGTTCACCACATGTCCTGGCTTTGATTTTTGTGACGTTTATCTGTGAGGGTGCTGGGCTGGTCTTTTGCAGCTTCCTGTGAAGTGCCAGGTGATGCTGGAACACTTATGCAATGACTGCCCCCCATGGCTCTAATGAGCCTTCTGCTACATGGTCACTTCTCCATGTTTTTTTTCTCTCTTTTTTCCTGTCCACGGCTTCGTTTTCTAAGGTCAAGTAAGAGTGGTCATGATGGAAACTGCTGCAGTGCAAAGGGCCTGCAGGAAAAACCTAGACAAGGGTGTGAGCGTTTCCTCTCCTCATCAAGCAGTGAGGTGTGTGTTGATGGTGTAGGCAGACAGCAGAAACTCTGTCACACATTTTTGCAGTGTGGGACCCATTGAACTGATCGATTGATGATAAATAACACAACAAGCATGTGTGCATAATGTGTGTGACAGGGAACTTCTACTTTAACTTGCTGGAGTCTTTTCTCATTTTCCAGTTAAATTTGGTACTCGAACTCCCAGTGTGTGAGTGGCTAAATAAAATACAGCATATATTCTGTCTTATATAAAGTATTGAACTATTCCACTATAACTATTTTAGTTGTACTATTTTTCAGAACACTGTGAACATTGTAGTTGAACATTGTTATGCTGTAGAATATAGACTAAATTGGGACGTGATTTAAAAAGTAGCAAATATGGGCACAGTGACACAAAGTTGCACCAGACAGACTTTATGACCTACATTTTGATTAACTAAATCAGTTTGTGTTGGAACTTTGATAACCTGTTTCGTTTTTTTCTATGATTGTTTCCAGAGACTGGATCTTCGATCACAGCATCTTGTGTTGGTCTGGGAAACTCACTTTCACCTCCTGCTGGCCAAGCTGGCCGGCCTGTTCCAGGGTACAATGGTAAGCACTTCCTCTGTCTTGAACAGCAAGCAGTGTGTCTGTTCAACTCCTTGAGGATTCTGAAATTCTGTCCTTGAATAGCAGATCTTTATGATATACTGTTTGTCACCTTAATTCACATTAAGCAACACCAACTTGTATTGTGCAGTCTCATGCTGTTCACTGATGCAGTGGTGACATTTCCCAATAGTATGTTCTTTGTACTCAGCGTGACATGCAGAGAAAGATCTTTCTGCCTGATACTGAGATCAACATCTCCCTCTTCCATTCTAGTTGAAGTTCTTGGCAATGACATGAGGAAAGTGAAACCGAGGATTCTGGGAAATATTGTTGTGAGGTAAAGTTCAGAAAGCTGTATTTCTGTGTCAAATTGTGCAGATGTGTGTCTGCTGCTTTCCTGCCAGTCTGCTGACATGAGTTTCGTTGCTTCATTGCATGCGCTTTTTTTATACTTTGGTCACTGACCGCCACTGTAGCAACATATCTAATTTAAACTGACCTGTCAGATGTCCTGAACATTTTTGTATGTAGACTGAACTGAAATTATAATTTTGAAAAAGAATCAGACTGTCTTTGTATGGTAGTAAAAGTGTTTCAGTTGAAGGGCTGCAACAAGTTCTAAATGCCAGCTTTTTTAAACAACATTTTTATTTTTTGGGCATGATGAGACTTCACAGTGCTTCTATACTGCTTCTCATTGCTGCTATACTGTTAACAAAAAAATATTTTCCTTGAAATCAAGAGTGAATCTGAATTTCTTAATCAAGCATGCCCTAATATAGGAAGTTAGGATGAGGGAAAATACTTTTTCCACATCACTGTAATGCAGTCCATCCTAGTTTTCCAGATTGCATTTAAAGTGCAATTTAAGCATAATATTTATGTATGTAATTATTTAACCATGGTGCTATATAGTACCGTACTATGAAGTACAATAACACTTTTAAAACCTAATGTAATGTGCAGTGAACTTTTAATGTGCCTAATAAAATGAAATAGTACTGTAACTAAAACATGCATACAGTCCAGTTCATAATAGGCAGAAAGCAGTGACTAAGGCGTCATTGTGGCCCAATAAGAATGACACTACAAGGGGACTAGGAGGTGCCGCACTGCCTGTATCACACTAACATTGGAGACAGATGATTCTTTTTGTGACACTACAAACGTGTTATTGTACTTCATAGTGCAGTATCATACAGCCCTGTGGTAAAAAAATATTACACTTAAATTACGCTTTAACTTTACATTCAAAACAAAAATAATTGTTCAAAACATTATTTTATGCAATAGTGAGATTATCTACTCCAAAAAAGCTACAAATTGTTTATATTTTCTCTAATATTATGGTTAAGAAGGTTTTGATCATTTTTCAGATTTATGTTACAGTTTTGTAACAGTCTGTAAAATTGAAATTTGTTTAAGGGATAGATTGTATCTCATCATGTCTTCTGTCAGGTTTATGGCATGTTAGGGTTTGATATTAATTACAAGCTTAACACCTTTATGTGGTTTATTGTAGCATCTTAAATCACAAATAAAATTTTGCATAAAACCTCTCAAGACGAGTCTGATAAACTTTGCTGCCTGCTTCGAAGATTTCTTTAATTGGCCTTTCTAAAATATATTTTGCTCTCATCATAAACCACAATCTCATTTCACTGCACAAAGGGTTAAGTAAAACTGTCAGGTTTTTCCACATTGTTAATACAGAACAGTTGTATTTTGCAGCCCTTACAGCTGATTTATGAGTATGAGGTCAAAAGTGTTCCATCTCTCTGTGTCACAGTGGCTCTGTTCTCCAGAATGACCCCATGTCAACAGGGGCTCCATGGTGTTGACAACAGATTCTGCTTGTACTGAAAGTCATAGACAAAAGCCTAGGTCAGACCCAGGACAGGAATCAGTTACCCATGTCCCAAATCTTTTACTCTTAAATGTACTATGTCTTTTTTCCTTCAAACTGGTGGCAGGATTTAGATCTGAAATGTGTACACAATCTTACTGGTGGGTAGTAAGTGCAACAGGTCACATGTTTCAAGGTGCTATGCTTACTCAGTTGCTTTTTTTACATTAGAAGGAGTTTTTAATTATGTTCAACTAGCAAGAAGTTAGTGGCAGACTGGGTCTATAATGATGCACAAGTAAGGTTAAAGGGTTGAATCACTTATGTGGACAGTTAGATCCTAATTATCTTCTGCCATTAAGAACCAGGCTCACTGGGCACTGCAAACACCTGAATAGTGAATTTTGTATGACTTCTCAAGGTCATTGATTCCAAATGGGCACACTGCCATTTTGTGGCACTTCTCATACTATTACATGCGTTGGATTAAGTCCCCTGTGTCCGTCTCATTAATACTGCTGCAATGTTTGGCCCATCATGCTGAACTGTCTGCGTTCCTGGCAGTGTGTTACTACACAGCTGCTCTCTCCCACATACCCTCGTTACATAAGTGCCCGTGCCTTGGTTTATTCCCCTAGAGTGTTTTATAATCCTGACCACATAGCAGTCAGACAGCAATATGCAGCCTTTCCCATTAGACAGAGTAGAGTGGTTGTTAATCTCTCGTCCTTTGTTTGCTTTCAATCTTCAGACTTCCGCTGCCACCGGGGGCTGCCGTATCTCTCTGGCAGAATGACAAGCTTTTCCAGGAGCTCTACTTCTCAAAGTACCCTGTACGTACATAGCTGTTGCTTTTACTTAGAGGACCCATACTGGGAAACATTTGCATTGTTTATTTGCAGTTATTTTCAAAACCAATGCTTGCTGTCTCATTTTTGTAAACTAAAAAGAATAGCTCAAATAATCAATGTATTTCTTTGCACTATTTGCCAGGTGACCTGCTGTTCGACCTGTATTGGGTTTGTGTCACTTGCTGTATTTGTAGTTTAATGTTTCCATCTAGTGGTGGAAGGAAGCATCAGCATCTTGTTTGTTCTCTGGGCAACATGAACAAATCAGAAAACCGTATAGATCAGTTCCTTCTGTTGCAAACGTTGCAGTTACATAATTTCAAAGATTTTAGCCATTAGTTATTTATAAATTCAATGTATCTTACAGCTTATAAAACTCCATTCATTACCAGTTACTGCTTGTGCAGTGCGGTGTTGTGGTTGTCCAGAACCTATTCCAGAAACACAGGGCACAAGGGAGGGTAGGTACAGTGGGCAAGAGATGTCAGGTTAATTAAAACAGAATTAATAGTAAAGTTTTATATGCATTTATAAAATAATTGTATTAAAAAACAACGTACAAGTGTTATTTATTCATTGTAGCTATTGCCAACATATTTACAGAACGTAACTCAAGAAACATTCAATCAAGGGACATTTTAATTATCCAGCTTTTATTGATTGCAGTTTAGCAGGTTAAATTGAATGGTCTTATGCATAAAACTTATGCTCCCAGTTGTTTGTTACGTAGGATGTGTTTTTCATAAGATAAACTAAATATATTAGGTAAACTTAAATTATTACAGACCAAATTTCTTTTTATAAAATAAAAAAAAAAGTTTGTTGACATGTCTCATTCTCCTTTCTGTTTAGGGCTATTATGATACCATGGATGCAGGCTATGTAGACGAGGATGGGTTTCTGTACATCATGTCCAGGTCTGATGATGTCATCAACGTAGCAGGACACAGGTTGTCCACAGGGGCTTTGGAAGAGGTAAGATGAAGGTGGAAGGGAAGGTATTTGATGTTGCTACTGTGTGAACAAGACACAGATGTTTACCTTCCTTGTGCCAGGCTGTGCTGCAGCACCCAGCTGTGGTGGATTGTGCTGTGGTGGGCCTGGAGGACTCACTGAAGGGACATGTCCCCCTGGCCCTGTGTGTACTCAAGACAGGTGAGGGCAGCAGGAGCAAGCTCAGACACACCATGTGTGACTTTTTTAGGGGTTCTCCTTTTCAAAATGCTTTCAATGTATCAGAAAATGTTAATTCATCAGCTTCATAAAATATCCTTTATTTAAAAATCCCCCTGCTCTATATAAATTGTTGCTACATGCATTGTTTGAAGTGTGATGTTGTCTACATTTTTCTTTGGGAACTAAGCAAACACTGTTTCACAGCCAAAGTGTGTGCAGATGTTGATCTGGTGTTCTGGTTTTTATTTCCTAGACTTGAAGGAGAGGGAGAAAGAAGTGGCTGATGAGGTGATTAAAGTTGTGCGTGAGAATATTGGGCCTGTGGCAGCTTTCCGGAAGGTTCTGTTTGTGAAAGCCCTCCCCAAAACACGGTCTGGGAAAATACCACGCTCAATGCTCTCCAGCCTCATCAACAGGAAGCCTTACAAGGTTGGTAACCAGATTCACAGGGCTAATGGTTTTCGCAAAGAATGCTTTACAAACGTTAAGTGTGGGCTCTGTGTGTAACCGTTCTTCTATCCAGATCTCCCCAACCATTGAGGACCCAGATGTGTTCAAGAAGATTGAAGAGGTGATCAGAGAGAATATGTGAACTGCAGAGATGCCAGCTTGTCCATGCCATTGGGCTCCATCATGTGTCAACTGGAGCAGCTTATGGCCTCATGGAAGTGCTGTCCTATTGGCAGAGGGACTGCTAATTAGATCAAGTGAATTTGATGGAAATCCACTAAATGGACAGGAGTAATGCGATGATCTGAAAACACCATGCAGTGTCTGGTGGTGGTGAATTGAACAGTGACAGACTAAGGGAATGGAACTGGTACATATTTAACTGTTCTTTTAGATACAAGTAATTATGTGTAGCAGTATCGTATCTGTACCATGATGATCATTTTTAATCATTTATTATCAGACAATTATTATCGGACAATTTTATTTACAATGAAACTCTGATCACCATTTAGCCCAAAAAATTTTAATAAATAAAATGGACACAAAATAAATTCTCTGTACGTGCAAAACCAGAGCATTAAAAACTCCCAATCAACATAGTGGTAGGAGAAGCAAAAGAGGGCTGAGCTGAGCTAAGATCAAGCAGCAATGAGATAGCGATTAAAGGGCGGGTTGTCCCAGGCACTCCTAGCCAACAGTTACACGGAATACACTCAAGCAAGCGACAGACTGAGTCTCACGGTCCTCTGGAACATCACACTTTCACATTCACGACACACAAGTCGAGCAGTCTGCAAGAAGTTCTCCTCAAAGTGGCTTGGGGGTGAAGGTTTACTTGGTTGAGCACGTAGCAAGTTGGCACCAGTCAGTGTCTCCTGATGTATCCAAGTGTCACTGTCTTTAAACTCTGGTGCCCCAGTAAAAACTGCACTGTACACGTTAGTGAAATGTTGTCTTGGTCCCAAGTTGAAGGTGCAAATGCTTCTGTGGCTGGAATGCTTTTGCCAAAGTGCTTGTCACATGAGACGCTGTCACAGTGGGTTCCTGCATCCTCACCGTGGTAGTGAGGGCGAGTTGCTGCATGGGTGACATAAATACCACTAGGGGGCAGGTGTGCACAACTGACAGCAGCGCCATCATGAGGAATGGAAAAAGGCTGCTTCTAATATTTGATTTTGCCAAGCTTATTAACTCAGGTGAATGGAAAATCAAGAGTACAAAACAGATTTATCGAAGGAAGTAATGTACAAAGAGCAGCATCTTTCAACTGTGGAGATAACATTCTGGGAACGTTGTGCACAAAATTGTCTTTTCAACATCTGTATATATAACTATACATAAAAAAAGCAATATTTATATTCATGTACAGGTTATCCCCTGCATGTCCTTTGCAAGAAATACACAGCATGTGTTTTTATCTAGTTAAATTCCAAGGAGAAGGGAAAAAATAGTAGAAACGGCAACAAACGGAGGTGCCAGCAGAGATGTAACTGGCACTGCAGCTGGAGTCCCGCTGTGCCCTTGGCTTGTGAGTGCAGGAAGGCAGGACTGGGGTTGCCCCCAGGCTGCTGTCAGGCCTCTGCAGTATCTTGGCAGTACATCTCATCTGAACTCCACTCTGCCGGCGTGCGAGCCTGCAGCCGATACCTCACCGGAGTCCAGGTAAGGACCTGTTGAGCACAGACAGCTTTACTGTGGTGTTATTTACTCATTATTAATCCCAGTGGAAACAGCTGCAAACATCACATTTAGACAAGTATAGAACAATAAACTAAAAAGGAATGTTAGGAGTACAGACATCTCAATGGCACAGTGAGAGGGCACTGCCCCATTCCTGTTGTTTGAAGCAGCTGTGTTTATGACCTGCGTTCCTGCAGCTGTCATCCAGGTGTTTCCACCAAAGGTACGTTGGCAGGAACCATACTGACCCGACTTTAACCATGTTGATTACTGCAGGTTTGCTTTTTTCAATAGGCTAGTGCAGGTATTTTAAATGACTAATGTCTACAGTCCGTATGTTGGCAGTAGTCTGCATGTTGAGTCAGAAGTTGGATGAGAAATAACCTTTACTTCTGCAACAAGGTTTTACTTCCTTTCTTAGTACCATGGTAAAAACATTTTACCAGGTGGGGCTGCTTGCTCTCAGTGCATTGCAAATGTCTGTCTGGCCTCTGAGCAGCATGGTACTCACAGGTGACCTCTAATCCTTGCCATGTAGCCCCTTAGCATGAGTAGGTCCTTATGGTGGAGCTGTCCAACCTTTGCACTGCAGACGGGCCCACTGCAGAACAGAAACAGTGTCATCTCACAGCATCTACTACAAGCCATGCAGAGGTAATGGAGAAACAAGTCGCCTGCTCAGCAGAGCCACACCATGTTAGATGGTTAGGTAGCACAGTGAAGAGTCCTTGTGAAGCCTCGACTGTGACATGGTTTGGAGGGCATGTTTGGTCAGGGGGCACAGATGTTGCCATGGAAATGTAGTCCAGTTAAACTCTGGGGACAGGTGCCAAGAACTGGACAACAGGCAGTGTGGCTTTGAAATGTACCTTCCTACCCCCCACTACACCTGCAGAATGGTAAACAAGGTGCCCTGAGGGGAGGAAGGTGAGATGGGGGGGCAGGACAGTCAACTCCATTATGCCAGGATACCTGACCTTGGCACCAGTCCAGATACATGTCGTCAAGACTGTTGTCCAGCACCTCATAGAGAACTACAGTGCAGCGGATGCAGGGTGGGAAGAACAACAGAGAGATAGTCAGAGAGCCGAGCACAGAACGCTGAAGCTGGTGCAAGGGAAAGCCCCATGTGACCAACACCAATGCTGACAAAGTTCACCGTACAGAGTTATGTTTGCATTTTTTAAAATCAGTTATTTGCCTGTGGAAGAGGTGAGTATGTTCAGTGTGGCTGATGGCCCCATGAGGTGTGGGAGAAACTCCTTGTTGTACTGCTGCTCACCCCTATCCTCCCGCACCCACCTTCAGGGGCCATCCTGCGCGAATGGCCGGAGGTGGCAGTGAGGCGGAAGCCAGCAGGAAGTGTCTCAGCTGAGCCAGGCATCATGCTGATCCCATGGACATCCCGAGGTGGGAACTGCCTCCTCCACGAAGAACCTCGCTGGAAGTCTTTGTCATCACACTGCAGGTCAGAAATGGTATTACTATACAAAGCTAGAGACTGTAGTGCTCACTGGGGGCAGCAGATGGCCCACATTCATGAAGAAGTTCTCTCCTCTGTGAAATTTTGAACCTGGGTCATTTGAGTGCGGGGCAGTGGCTCTACCGATTGCTCCCCCAACCCAGTTGAACCAGGAACCTACTGCTGTTCCATGAGGACAAGTGCCACTTACTTCATCTAGTCTCCTCTCTGTGCCAAGTGCCAGCAGATTGTTGTATTCTCTCTCCAGAATCTGTCGTGCCTGGGGTGAACAATAGCTTATGTCATCAGTTAATACAATTTAAATATTAGAATAACATTCCAGTTGAAATTGAAGCCAATACACTCAAGCTTTTTGTAGGGGGTGTTATCTTCTAGACTATAAGGGACAGACATGATAAAGTACAAAATAAGTAACTAATACATTACAAGACGGTTTCAATCTCATTTGTGGAAACTAACAATTAGCAGGTCCTTCTGTAGTATTATGATGGCAGATGGCTGTATGTAAGAAGTACCCCCAGCAGTGGTTCTTAGTGCACTTAAGTTGAGTAACATGGAGGGGATCACTTCTTTTAAGGGATGTAAGCAAGTGTCCATGATGGACAATAGCTTCTTCCTCATCCTGACTTCTGCCACATGACATAACACACTTTCTTTACAGGGTTGGTTAAGTCTGTGCCTCTTCCCCAATGCACCACAGCATAAAAGATCACACTGGCAACTATGGTCTGGTACAACGTGGAGGATATTGCTGCTCCTGAGCCTTCTAAGAAAGTAGGACCTACTCTGTCTTTTCTTATACAGCACATTTGTGTTGTGCTATTGCTATTGCTATTGCACTATTGCTATTATGCTATTGTAAGGACCGCCACATTTATATCCTCAATAGTATTGGGGTACAAGGTAAAGAACAACCATCAGCTTGTTTGTTTTGTTGATGTTGAGCTGTAGGTGGTTTGACACCATGAAATAAAGTCCTCAATCAGGCTCCTGTACTCCACCTCATCACCTTTCTCTGCACATCCCACTACTGCAGTCAGAGAACCACCAAGAATTGTATTTAAAGTGTGAGGTCTAGAGAGTGAGTAGGAATAGAGACAGTACTGATCCTGTGCTGCTCACCACTGTGTCAGAGAGACAGGCCTAAAGCCAACTGCCGGACTGCAGGTTAGATAGTTGCCAAATGATTTCAGCGAACAGCACTGTTGCACTGTTCTGCAGGATTGCTTTAAGCAAAGAAATGAGGTAGGAATCTAGGGCTTGTGCTCAGGCATCTGGATTATGGGATGCACACATACCCTGTATTAGTGGCCTTACCTGTGTGCTTTGGTTGGGGATCTGCAGCAGCAGTGCTAGGCTGCTATAGTCAAAATTGTCGTCAAGGGCAATGAGGGCGCCGTGCACACCACTTTCCAGCAGGGTGTTGGCATAGTCACGTAGGCCGATGCTCTGCACCCACCGGATCACACGCTCATTGCTCCACACGAGCACATCTGTGGGTATTTACATAGACATTTATTTAGCTTATGCTTTTCTCCTCACAGTGATTAACCTAATTATAAGGTAGTGTAAATGCTGTCCAGTCAAATTCTACTGAGTGATCCCTCGTTGTTTTTGTGGTAAGGGAGAGTATGGAAGTGATTTACTGTTTTCTTCTGTGCATGTATTCGTGTTGTGGACTTAAGGAGATCATACAAACACCTCATATCCAGAACTGGATTTCAACCTACACGCCAAAGGGTAGCTGCAACCCACTAGAGCGCTGCTACTATTTATACAGCTGGGTAATTTTTACTCTTATCAGTTGAGGGAAAGTGCCTTGCTCAAGAAAACTACAGCAAAAGCTGGGATTCACACCTAACTCTAAACACTATACCGCCTGATAACCTCGAACATTTATCAAACTTTTGGTAGACACAACAGGGGAAGGAAAGGGACAGATGCTACATTTACCTGTTTGGCCAACAAGGTCTGCACCCATCAGGAATGACATAGTGGACACATTGAACAGAGAAACATCTGCTGATGTTTCACTCACTAACTGCTCAAGGTTTTTGTCACATCAGCTCTTCACCATATGAATTTTTATCAATTGTGTGCCTAAAAGGCTAAAGTACTGTAGTTGTTGTTGGCCCTGTTGAAGTGGTCATCTTGAGGAACAGTATGGATTGAAGCCATACCTCTAATCTCGTGCTGACTGTGTTCTCTCCTCCGCTCCAGCTCTTTCCTGTCGTAGTTCAGCTTCTTCAAGCACATGATTCCATACTGCAGACTTGTCCTGTGTTAAAAACGGCAGACCAAAATCTTGGAGTTAAAATACCAAATCAGCTGGTCAGTCAGCTTCATGGAGGTCGAGTCTAACGGTCATAATTGGCCCAGATAACTGCCAGCATTCAGCTGTTCTCTATGAGAGCTACCTGTGGAAGCTGTCAACCATTTTCAGGTGCACCCTCAGGTCCTTCTTGGTGAGGTGGTCGAGCATGCGTGCATCTACCAGGCACTCCATGAAGTAGCTTCGGTACTGAGGTAGGCCAAGACTGGGCAGCCACTCATTGCCAATCCACTCGTGGTTCATATCTCCATAGGCCAGGGTCTGCAAGTAGAGCATGAGGTGAAACTGTAATGCTGCAACAGATTCTTCCTTCCTATCTACTGTCTTCTAAGTTCTCTGTGGTGAGTGGTAGGGGTTTGAATGTGTACAGACAGCAGAGGAAGTTTCTCCTACCTGCGCCCAGCTTCCTTCTTCAGACTCTGACTTCTGCATTGTCAGTAGACAGCATGAATAACATGGAAAACATAAGCAAAGTGAGGAGGGTCAACACCAGGGTCTGCATTGCTCACCCCCCTTGGGATCACAGCATACATACGAAAGAAAGGCTTCATTCTTATAATGATAAAAATGCAACATTTACATGAAGTTATGAGATTCTCTGCAGCAGGTTATTGACATAATGATAAAATACCTTTTTTAATCAAAACTGTTGCCTTAGGAAGGAATTCTATTTCTTTTTGTTCCTTCGTTTTGAACCAGTTGAACTATGAGAAATCAGTTTGCATATTAGAGCAGTCTAATTTTTTTCAGGACTGCATGTCCAAGCTAATGCCATAAGATTCCGCCACTAATGGCCCCCGCTGTTGGTGCAGTCATGTCAGGACCATCACTGAGCTGTGCGCTTTTCTTACATCAAATAATTTAAATGGCAAAGCCCCAAAGAACACTTCTTTTGTCTTAATTTAATGTGTATTTTATTATCATTTGGATCATACATAATGGGTTAATTAGCAGCACAGTGCTAACTGGGGTTTTTTTAACGCTTTTTGAGCAGGGAGATTAAAGTATGACGTGAAACATCTGGAAACGCTGCTGTAACTGTTGACTTGCAATAGTGAGAAGTTCAGTGTGTTGTGCTGGGGAGCTGCTGCATGTGGAAACCACCTGATGTTGTGCAACTGAAGAAGTCAACTGCCTTGAAATACACCAAGAAATGCACTTTGCTTGGGATGGAAGTTACGGATTTTTTTGTGCTGTTACTTTTATGCAGTAAAAGCTTTTATGTGGGAAGCCACTGAGCTGCTGACACGGTGTTTGTCACAGAAATGCACAGAAAGCTGTGAAACTGCTGTTCCAACCGGTTGTTTGCTCTGAGACATAGAGCTCTTCCTTTGGCTCAAAATTCTCACAGTGGTTTGTTCTCTATTGATTTCTGCTTGGTGACACTTTACCAATGCCTGTGTAACTCGTAAATAACAAGCTAAGCCAACAAAGCATAGACAAATCAACATCTGTGAGATCCTGTGGATCCAAAGTTGTGATGGTTTTCCAGATTTTACTACATTCTGTCAAAATTAGTGCTTTTGTTTTATAAAGTCATCCATAATTATTCACATTTTTGAGTGTATTTTTCAAAAGATAGGTTATTTTAGTGAACAGACAGCTGTAAGATCTCTGCTGGACACATGGTGGTCAGGGTGTTGTGGGGACGTACAGATGGAACGGTGACCATTCTCTGCTGCACACATCACTATCACAAGTTACAGGGGACACTTTACAGTGGGACAAAAGCACACGGCAAAGCGGGGGGCAACACTGACCGTCTTGGTGGGAGCTGCTAGGTTCTCCATTTCCTCGTGGGTCACCCAGACATTGCCTGAGGGCTAGCAGGATGTGCCCACGAGTGACAGCAGCCATCCACGGGAGGGCAAGCAGTGTTAAAGAAGAAGAGCAGCACCACTGTAAGCCAACAGCGTTACAGCATCACAATCTGATGAGCAGCAAGCCCGACCCCCTGGGGGGTCAGGGAGATGCACAACATCTTCAACAAGGACCACACCACAGAGAGCATGGGGTGGAAAGACACACTGCTGGCATACAGTCGGACAACATTAGAGGGTTAGTAACGACCTTTGTAGACAGTAGTGCGGTTATTCACTGCATGCTGACCACAGCCGGGGCCCCATAAGGCTCATGGGAGAACAAGCAGAGGAAGCTGTAGAGTTTTTACTCAAGTGCCGCTGAAGGTGTGACCCTGGGGTGTCAATCCCACTGATCCTAAATCATCAAAAACTGCCTGATTGTTCAAATTACCCAAACAGAATAAAGCGACAAACTGGAATGTTACACAGAATTATAATACTTTGTACCTGGAAGCTGTAGAGTCACAATGTTTCACACAGGGTTATTCAATAGACTGTTCTCCCCTTTAGAATCTACTGTAAGCTTAGGTGACAGATGACATGTATCGCTGCTGTGTTTCTACACACACCCACCCCCTGCAGCTCTGTTAACACTATTTGGGCCATACTCAGCTACCATGACAACAGAAAAGAGATTTATTGCTGGGAGGAAAAGTTGCATCTGAAGAGCTTTAAAGGTACTTCAAGAATCGGAGACACTAACTGATGAGCAATAAGGGCTGAAGTTCTGTTTTTCAGTTGGCTCTCCTTGTGTAAGCAATAAAGCTGCATTACGTTTACTGCTGGTACTAAAACAAAACATACAAAACATTTGAAGGGCGTGATTAATGGGATTGCAAATCCATTGGATTGGGTCCACTTGGATTAAAGATCCTTATTTTCCCTGTTTGATTAAATAACAGATAGAGAGCGTATATCATAGTTTATTATTTTTTAGCAACTGATTTAATGCCTGCACTTTGAAATTTAAAATGTATTGAATGACCTTTAGCAGCTGAGATATCTCTCCTTAAGGCAGAGCAAGTGAGTGCATGGGGGGTGTGCAGAGCCACGTGTAGGGGCAGCACTCACAGTTCTGGAGGTGGGCGGAGCTGAAGGACTCGTAAGGGACACCATCTCTTGGATGGCCAGTCGCAGCTTGAGCCGGTGCAGTGGGTTGCTGATGCCAATTTCCCGCTGGATTTCTGTGTCAGACAGCGCTGACATAATGGCGCCGCTCTTCACATTGGCACGGCACGCAGCGACATACCAGGCTGGCATCCCGAGCCACAACTGGGACACGTGGGATGAACAAGATGGACAGTCAGCATCTAGTTCAGTTGCTCACTGTTAACCACACAGTGAAAACAGGCTTGTAGTGCCTAGCGGTAAGTTGTTGGACGACGTTCTCACATTTACAATTAATTTATTATTGTGGGCTAGAATTACCTGCCAGTAGATGGCAGTAATGATCTAAAATTTTTATGCAATAGCCTCATGAAGGCTCATGTAATAGCAAAACGTGAAGTTTTTAATTTTAGTGCTGTTTTTTCCCTCTTATAATGAATGTAAGAATATTAGAGAAGCCATGTGGATGTCAGGCGATACTACCTCCAGCCAGGCCACCACAGTGGGACCATCCCACTGGGCAAAGGGCAAGCCTTTCCTCCTGGCCTCCTCCAGCAGCTCATGCCTGTGTGACACAGGAGACAAAGAGTTCACACACAAACACACACACTGGAAATTGGCTTTATGGGCAAAGAACTACAAGCACCTTCCAAAGAGGAGTGCTGTCTACAGACGTCCTTGGGCACTGTAGTTTTGGTTTACAACCTACCAGTTCACACACAGATGTGCTGTTATGATGTGTCACTGTATCTGTTTCTCCAAAGTGACACACAGAAAAAATTGATACTTCTCAGCCTCTAAATCAGTGCGTTGTAGGCGAAGAAGGTCAGTGCAGGATGCCTCAGAAAACTGAAATACCAATAGCTCTTTTAGAGAAATCCTTAGGAATAAGGTGATTATTTTTGTCACAAGTTCTTCAGAACTATGTTTAAACTGAGTCGGACTGTTTCCAGAATACAGTCATAACACAAACATAAAATTATTTAAATAATTACCTGCTGTTCTTTACAAAGTGAGTGTCAGATGTTACATCTTTTCACATTCTTTTACTACAATCATCTGCTGAGAAAAGGCTTGTTTATTTCATTATAAAAGCTATTTTATATTACACTGTGAGTTTTCATGTTCAAAACAGTTTAATTTTTGCTGAAATTTCTTTAAAAACAAATATTCCACTACTTCAGTCAAAACTGAATAGCGGCCATTAAAATTTGCATGTGTTGCATCCACTGAAAACAGCTTGGAAGAGAAAGAGACGTTTTAAAAAAAAAGAACTGACAAACCATAACCAGAATCATGACTGGTTATTTGTCTCTCTCTCTCTCTCTCTCTCTCTCTCTCTCTCTCTCTCTCTCTCACTCACACACACACACACACACACACACACACACACACTGTGGAGGAAGTCTTGGGAAAGGACAGCTCCAGCATTGCAGGAACTACTACACTGTCCTGCTACAAGCACACATTGTTCATCTCTGAAGAAGAAAACTGACATTAACTGAAAAGGGAAGATTTCATTAATGATTATCGGACACACAGAACGGGTCCCTCGGCACCATGTTAATGTACATGAAAGGATAAGGAATAAGGACTACAAACAGGAAGAGGGAAAGAGGACTTGCTGCAGACAAAGCAGAGGTCCAGCAGCCCCACCGCCACAACTTACCCGCTTGCAAGTGTCATGTGATGAGGGGGAGAGAGAGGATGATGGGAAACAAAAACACAGACTTATTAATGAGCATCTTGACTGTTGGCACATGAGTATAAATACACTCTCAGATGCAATTTTTAGCCTGTTGAAAAGGAAGTTTGCTTTGGGCAGAAGCAACATCTCAGATGGACCTTGGGAACCTGATCGCTGTCTTACACAGGCAGGCAGACACACAAGGCAGCAGAACGAAGCTAAGTGCCACTGGAATGAAGACCTGGAGACTGATTTAGGAGTCACTGGTCATACAGCAACATGCACAAGGAAAGGACATTCCAGCTGAAGAAAGAGCAAACCGTTCCATCTTCAGACACAACAGAACAGAGGCTGCAACATGACAAGAACAAAAATATCACTACTTGAATACAGAATATTCAGTGTGAATACAGAAATGATATAATATAGGCAAGCAAAACACTGGCATGCAGGTTCAGACATCAATCCAAAATGCACACAACTAACAGTCCAAGAGAGACGTGAAGAACTCGGTATAACACCAGTCTTCAGGTGATACCTTTTCTTGGTAATCTGCAGTAGAATCATTAATTGTTAGCATTCAATCTTTGGTTTGTTATGGAAAAAAGCAAACAAAAGAATGGCCTAAAAACTGGATGTCTCCCAAAACTACCATCTCTAGAAAAAAGAACTGTATTAACCCAAGATCAAAACACTGTTGTAAAATACAGGTGCCTTGATGCAGAACAGCTACCCTGTGACATGGCACCTTTACAAAAGATGAATGGGTTTCAGCAGAAATCAATAATTTGGTTTGTTGTCTCTCTATATTTAGTTGAATGTGCTCTGCTGGCCCACTCACTCCCATGTTTATTCATTACCTTCATTGATTGTTTGAAAGAGCCGATGTTCAGCATTTGTATTCGGACCATCTGAAAGACTGAAAATGGGATTGAACCTCTAACTATCCAAACAGACAGTGTGTGATTTTAAGAGCCAAGTGTATGTGTGGCCACACAATAACACTGGTACTGCCATTTACATTGTGTTGACACATCAACTGGTGTATAATTAGGAAGGGGGAGTGTTTGTGCCGTGGGAGGTGCTGTAGAACAGCCTGGCACTTTAAGAGAAATCAAAGCACTTAGGGGGATATAGCTCTTCTCTCCAGCCGGCTGATTAAAGAACCATGAGTCATTGCTCACCAATGACAGAGGGGTTGGGGTGGGAGGTAGGGGGCTCCACTGCCACTGGGTACAATACTTTCAACAGAGGGACTTGAGGATCTTGGGCCTCAGACTTATATAAAAAATATTCTGAATCTATAAAAATAGAAAAGATATTTATCCACTAACTGAAAGAGTTCAGCTAGAGAATGAGGTTAAAAGAATGGATTTGCGAATCCTGGCATCTTACAGAGTTCATGCATCAAGAGAAGTAGGTAGTGTACTACCTGATCTGGGCAGAAAAGCTGAATCCTTTCACGGTTGTGATGAACAGCTAAAGACTCTAAATTCTTACATGAAATATGTGTATAGAGTATACTGTGAAGTAACAGTGAGCACACGCACTAGTGAACACTGCCTTTCTGCAGTCTGGACGGGAATGTTAACAATGCTATTTCTTTGACTTGTGTTTAGTCTGTATTTTTTGCTCATCAACAACCTATAGTAGTAAATAGTGTACACTTACTTTTTCTTTAACCTTCTGTCCTTCTCTGCCTGAGTACCCAGCTTGCCTGGTGCCATGTCTTGTCCTGTCAGCTCTGGATCAGATGTACCTACTGCCAGAGGAAAGAGACCAGAGATTTTATACAGTGCATATACAGTCTGCATCCCAGTTAATATATTAATGTTCATTTAAAAAATGGGTCAAAACCAAGATACACAAAGTATTAAATTCACCCTGCAGTAGAAGCATAGATTATATTTTATGAAGATATTACTGAATTGTTATAATGTAAAACATAAGGCTTTTCTTACACATCCACCACTCAGGAGAATTTGTGTGGCATTATCTACAATATATAGCTCACTATACACCTAAACCTTTAAGCAATGACTGGTAGTTAATCAAGGTGACTCCTCTGGGTTCTATTTCTTGACCTGACCCTCATTAGGTCACAGCCGTATGGACGTAATCAGCAGTTTTTTCCAGATTCCCCAGAGGCCCATAGCCCTTTGTTTAGGAATCCAGGGACTAAAGGCTTCCCTCTGTCACTCAGAATGACAGCAGTGCCTCGGCTTAATTTCTCTTTGGGAGATCACAGCCAACCCCTAGCAGGCAACATCTCACCACAACACAGTAGACCTTTTTTTACACAAACTGTGATGTGTACAAGGTCCTCCATACCCCCATTTAGGACAATTGAAGCACATTCCCCTGCTACTGGTTCATCTACATAAGCTGCGTCTTTTAACAGCTAAACTAGTCACCAAGAAAAGTACAGCTGGAAGGAGTGACTTCAGTGGTCTAGGACTATTGTGACCACATGAACTGGAACATTTAAGGCTGCTGCTATATATGGGGACCATTTGGTGTCATCTGTCACTGGCTACATCAACAAAATGTGGATGATGCTGTGATGGCTTTGACTGTCATGATCCAACCCAATCAGAAGCCTTAGCTGAATTCTGAGGTTTGTGTGCTGCTGAAAGTCCATAATGCTGCATTTAAAATTGGCAATGGAGTGACACTGAAAACTGCCAGGGCCAAATTCACCAACAGCTTAAGAAAAGCTAAGGCATCTTATGCCCAGAGGACCCAGGAGCATTTTGTGAACTGTGACCCAAGGAGGATGTTGCAGGGCATACAGACCATCAATGACCAGAAGAGTAAGAACAACAGGATCGATGATGGGAATGTGTCGCTGCCCAATGAGCTGAATGACTTCTACACTTGGTTAGAGGCCTTCAACACAACTGTAGCCATGAAAGCAGTACCTCTCCAGGTAGGAAGAGAAATCTGGCAAGAGTCAATGTATAGAAAGTTGCAGGGCCTGGCAGTATTCCCAGCCATATCCTAAAGGAGTGTAGTAGCACACTAGCAGATGTCTTCACTGACATCCCTAATACTTCCATGCCTCAGGCTGTTGTCGCCAAGGTGCTTCAAATCCACCACCATCACACCAGCCCCAAGAAATTACCTGTGTCCTGCCTTAATGATTACCATCCAGTTGGACTCAACTAGATCATCATGAAATCCGTCAAGAGACTAGTAATGTCCCACATCAAGACCTGTATGCCACTTTCCATAGTAGACATACACTAATACACCTCTCGCCCCAATAGAACCACCGAGGACGCCATCACCAAGGCAGTACTTCTGGTCCTGATGCATCTGTTATTTCTAAATGCTGTTCTTTGACATCACATTCAACACCATCATCCCCCAGCAGCTGGTAAACGTTCTGCATTGGGCTGGAACACTTCCCTGTGCAAATGGGTCCTGAACTTCCTGACCAAAGGGCCACAGGCTGTGAGGATCCATGGCAACATCTCCCACACCACCATCTTGAACACTATAGTTAAGATGTGTGCTCAGCCCACTGCTTTTTACCCTTCTAACCCATGGCTGTGTTGCAAAATACAGCAACAATCAAATCATCAAGTATGCTGTTGACAACCAGCAATAATGAGTCGGCCTACAGAGAGGAAGTGGAGTACACATCACCAAAGACCTCTCCTGGAACCACAACCCACTTGATGAAAAAGGTACAACAGTAGCGCCACTGCCTAAAGAGACTGAAAAGAGCTGGGCTACCATCGCAGATCCTCACCAGCTTCTACAGATGTGCCATAGACCGCATCCTGAACTCTAGTGAAGACTATCCAGTCGATCAACAGGACCTCACTACCCACCAGCCAGACCACCTACAACAAAGCAGTGTGTCAAGAATTCTTGCATCATCACCCCCTCACTCTGTCCATCAACTGTTTTCACCACTGCATCTGGAACACATCTATCCATCTTTTACCTCTATTAGTCTGTATTGTTCATGTCATTATACCCTCTGTTAGTACTGTGCACCATGGTCCAGGAGATGCTACATTTTGTTCTCTTGTACATCTGTATAAGTGCAGAATGACAATAAAAGGAACCATGAACCTTAATAAGGTCTTCTGAAAAACCTGCACTTTCACTGATGCGATAATTGGATGGATAGCTATTGTGATCTGAAACTACAGAGACAAACATGGACAGCAAATGAGCTGTTTGTGAACTGTTGCAGAAAGCCCACCTTGGCCAGCTCCAGCCAGTTCCTTGCTCAGGTGGACCATACGGCCTTTCTCCTTCTTTCCAAAGAGGCGCCCGATGGAGGACTTGATGCCCTTCTTTTTGGGCTGCTTGTGGAGGGAGTCCTGGCTGCTGGCAACACTGCTCAGGGTGCTGGGCTCTGCCTCAAGGGTCAACGCCACACTGTGGACAAATAGCAGGAACACATGCACTCAGGCCTCCAGGCTTCACCTGATGCAAAACTACTAGCCAGTTACTCATTAGGTGCTTTAGTACACTATGACCTTTTACTTAAACACCTACAAATTTTGGTAGTATTTTCATCTAACATCAACTTTAAGGGAATATTAGTGAGGGAATAAAATGAACTTTGGTCTAATCTTAATTTAGTCTGAGGCATTAAATGAAAATAAAGTCCCAGTAACAAAAACTATATGAACCTTTTGTATTAGCCTGAAACTGAATACTTAACTTTTGCTACCCTGAAACTTGTGACTATTACAAGTCAATTTTTTTTTCTCCAGGTTTTGACATGGTGGAAATAACCATGACATGTTTAACAATAAAGACTGATGCAGGGCTGTTTGTAGTTTCACCATAACCTACCCCCGCATATCATTGTGGGAAGAGGAAGGTAATGTGTGGGTCATTCGGACTTGACGGGGTGTGGGAGGTGGTGAGGTTTCACACTTTATTGTAGCCTTATCTTCCCGGCCATCCTCATCCACTGCTGCTATCTGAAAATAGAATGAAAGAGCAAGGCACTGTGGGAGGTTTTAAAAAGTGGGAGGTGTTCTAAAAACTCTGGACCATCAATACTGAAAACAGATTGTTCTTGACTAACGACCAGGTTAGGGACCGACGGCCAGGTAGTAAGTTACATCATAGTCATGATAGAGTGATTATTTCTTAAGTGTGTGGTCCACCAAACAATAACTTCTTTTCAAATATTTTTTCATGTTTTTGACCTATTTTGTTTTATTTCTGGCAACAGTGTATTATGTATACTGTTATTGAATAATTCAGTACTGTATTCTTCAATAAAGTTTCCTTTTAAAAAGTACAGTATGTTCATAACATTTTTAAAAATACTTCAGTATTCCATACCATAAGACAGCAAGATGTACAAAGTGTAAGCGACATGATGTCTTGCAACCGTTCTGTTAGTAAAATGAGTTGAGTTCAAGTTTATGGCCAGTCCTTGGTCAGTGGGGCAACTCGAGCAGAGGCAGAGGTTGTGCTATGGGGGATTTGGTGGCAGGAGTGGGAAGCTCTCAGTGTGACTGCAGTTCTGTGAGATGCATAATAAAGGGAAGATGTGTGCTGCACTAGTAAATTCATGTGATATTAGACTCATGAGAACAACTAACACTGTGTTGCATAGTCTTTTAGTTATGGAAGAGAAGGAGAAAGGAGAGGGGAAGGGCAGCGGTAGAGCTGGTATAAGAAAATGGTGGGTGGCTGTGCGTGGGCAGGACAGGGGTATGGCACACAGCCTAATATGGTGTTCACCTTATGCAATCGTTGCACTCTGATGTCACACATGCATACTGTGCAGGTACACATTTCAAGGTACATTGTATGTTATCACGAAATTCATGTGTACATGTTTTAATTAGCTATAAGATACTCATTTGCTTACCAGAATTCTGAAAATCTTTTTTTTTTACCATTTTCATAATTTAATTTTTAGAATTATTATTGCTATTATTTATTTATTACTGACCATTGTAAGTATGAGTTTGTCATATGTCATGGACAACCCGTATATCTACAATAAATAACAGAAAGCCTTGTGCTTAATAAATGGATGCAAACTGTATACGCACTGTAAAGGTGTAAGGTGTAAAGTGACCTGTATTCTGTAGGTAATGCCACACAAGTTCTCCTGAGTGGTGAATGTGTAAGCTATACATTTACATTACTGAAGATGATGACCATATACAACAATTAAAGATTAGCAGCAGATTATTTTTGCAGGATCTTTTGTCTATTTGAAATTAAATGGCAAAAACTTGTGACAAATTCCACTGATCAATATTAATTACCTTTCTTCTGTGTTTCCTTAAATCACTTGGCTTCAGGACAGAAGACACCAAAAATCAAGAAAAAAATAATCAGTATTTAGGAATTAATACAACCAGCACATTAATTATCGCAAAATCGTTAAACAATTCAAATGAATTAAATTTGGAAAGCAAATTTTGACTGCTCAACAAATAATAAACCCAAACACATTTGCCCAAAACACACAAAAATTAAGACGGTAAAACACAGAGATATCTCTCGTGGCTTCCTGCTCAGATCAGGGTATTTTTAAAAAGAAAAAAAAGGAAAAAAAAGAGCCCCATGACAGTGACATCTGGAGTGTTAAAACTGCGGAGCCAACATGCTGCCAGTCACGATGACTGAAGTATCTGCAGCCTGTTCTACTCACCAACATAGACAGAAAATTAAAAAAAAAAAAAAACTATGGAAACAGTTTGCTTAAAAGAGACATTTGAGGTGGAGTCTAACATTTGCTTTGTTTTATGGTTTCTTTAAATAAATATCATTTCAGTATTTAAAACTGTAAATGCTCAGTTTTGGCTGCTCATTGCTGAAACTATATTCCCCTCTTTATGGGTCTTTCAAAGGTAGTTGCCCTCTTGCAGGAATGTGTTCCACTGGAGACAAGCTTCTTGTCTTTCCTCAGAGGTATTTGCAGTTTGTGGAACAGCAATAAAGTAAACAAATGCAATTCTTTTTTTATGCCAATAGTACCGACAACATTATTATGATCCACAGCTGCAGAGATAGCAGCAATAATGTTTGGTCTGTATTACATTAGCCTGCCAGTGCAACTACATTGTACACCTATACCCTGGTATCTGAGTTTGCATGAGTAAAATTACGATTTGTTTCAAGTTCTTCTTAGAAACCCCAATTAATTTCCCCAAAATATCCTTAACACTTACACACACTTGCACTTTAAGCACCAATTACCTAATTACAACAGTTAATGGTGTAATTAATCTTTGTTTGATATGCCGTTACTTATTTAGTTCCCTACATTATGTTTCATTCTTTATAAGTAGTAATGACAGCAACAATCATTTAGTAAAAAAAATGAAGAAATTAAATCAATATAAAATGGAAAAACAAAATTTAACTGCTGTTAACGGCTGTTATGGCAATAAACTGTTACTGGGGGATGGGACAGAAGTGAACAAAATCGCAAAAACTGCATTTGAACATGTTCCATATGAGGCAAAGCCTGAAACTGCAGTTTCTGGGTGTAGTGCTGTCACTTTGCACATGCTCTCATGCAATATTCTCTGATGCACTTGACCTTTGATCAGATAGTGCTTTTTGTATAGTGCAGAACTTCTCCCCTCGGAGAGAAATCTGAGTATTAATATATACCGCTTGTTGTATTAAGAGTTCAAATACTGGGGTATAGGTGTATTTTAATCACATTTTCCCAACTAATTTTTAAAGGGGGGGGGGAATTCTGGAGTTTTAGGAAACAGGGTTGCACATTAATTCCTTACACATGCCCATGTATTTCGATCTCCAGTTAAATTACATGTATGCAATCCTGAATATTTCTCATTGGTTCAGTTGAGCATTTCAACAATGACCAATGCAAGTTTTTATAATCTGAAGTCAGCTATCTAAGTTAATGTGGCTAATTTTTGCTAGGGAACAACTAAGTCATTAATAGTAACGAATATAGTAGATTTAGAAAAAAAAATCAAAATCTTGTTTTAGTAATGCTTAACATAGGGATATTAACACAGCTGGTTTAAGTTCAAGTTGAGAGAAAGAGGGTGGGAGAGAATGGAGTCTGAAGTAGTTCAGAGTGAAACAATTTTCAGTTTCACAGAATATATGGTTCTACAGAGATGAAAGGCAGAATGTTGACCAAGATTAACTGTCAGGGATAATGGAGACTCCAATCTGCTGAAATCCCTCACTTAGACTTTCCCAAGCAGGGTTTTAGCTACATTGGTCTCCAGGCATAAAAAACATTCATTATGCTAAGAACAATAGCTTTACTAATGCTGAAGAAAATCAAAGTTTAAACTGAATCAAGACAACAGCTTCAGAAAGGTGACTAAAAGTTCAAGTGTCATGACAAGTGGACGGGTCCTCAACAACTCCGGCATTCTTATTTAAAGCAGTATGAGGAGGCTGGACCACTGTACCAGGGTCATCACACCCATGCGCTCCATGTCCCGTGCAGGGCTGCGCAAAGTGTGTTTGGGGGTGGAATTTCCACTGGGTGGAGAGGAGCTGGCCAGTGAGGAGGCTGTGGCTGAAGCTGTGATGGACATCCCAGGGTGGTGGACACGGGCCAGATTGAGCCCTTCCAGGCTGATGCTGGCCACACGATTCTCAATCTCCTCTGCCCTCAGCTCCGTTGACTCCTTCTCCTCCTGGATGAGCCTGAGAGATGGGAAATGGAGAGATGTTCTAGATGGCAGTGTATTATCAAGGTTGCACCAATGTGATAACATTGGCTCAGCATGTTAGCTGCACTGTAAGGGTAATCCTTCACTGGGTTCTGAACAGCTCAGATTCAGTCCTGTAGTTGTTAAGCTCTTCATTCTTATTTGCATTAAAAACTTGGAGCTCAAAGGGTCACTGATGAAAAATAAAGCAGGGAGAATAAAAGGGTTAGAGCCAGGTAACTACTCATAACCACACAAAGGGACCCTCTCGCTAATGAGTCTAGAATGATGTTTCCTCAGGCACAGTATTGCTGTCAGTTTTCTGGGTCAGAAAAGCCAATGTGAGGAGGTACCTCCAGCAGAAGACTCACGATACTGCTTTCAACTGATGACATTAACATATTAATGGTTATGAGAGGATTAGAAAGTGTGATGATTGTTAGAATTCTGTTATGGTTTATAATTCAGTATGAGCATGGCAGTGCTAGCTGCCATATGCATTATCTGTCAATTGGGAATTTGTATTCTTGACTAGTGCATATTCCTCAAAGTTTCCAGTAAACATACAACATTTGCAACTGTACAGAAGTTTTAAAGTATACCTTGAAATAATTAAGGTGTCCATTACTTACGAGTGTAAAGTGTTCCTGGAAATCAGCTTGTGAGGTAAGTCAGTGGTGTAATGAGAAAGTGTTGCTTTAAGAAAGTGGCGCATTATGGGAGGTGAACACAGTTCCATAGGAGAGTCTGTTGGCCATTTTATGTTTATCACTGAAATAAATAAATGGGAAAATTCCCCCCACAATTGGGTCCTATTAACACAATAAAGTCAGTTTCATATACGGCCATAACTTGGTAAAGGGTATTAAATAATACATTTCACTCTTATACGCAGAAACTCATATCTTGTGGGATACATGTATATGAATAAATAAACTGATGCGATGGGTTTTGACCAAACAGAAGCCATTGTTTCAAGATTCATATGGACATTAATTAGTGTCTATCTAGTTCAGTTATACTCACTGAACAGTCCAGTGTTAAGACAGCAATTAAATGATAATTTTTATTTAATGAGGAGTAAATGTTGCTTCAGTGTTTAAGTCACATACTGTAATGGGGGAGTTGATAAGAAATACTTTTTCTAGATTCAAATTTTAAACAATTCGAAAAATTGCACTTTGACACTGATATACTAAACAGTTCAAAGTGTGTAACTTTGGACAATATTGCTGCAAAACAACTATGTACATATATTACTTTTTTTTAACATTCTGTGTT
This sequence comes from Arapaima gigas, assembly GCA_900497675.1. NCBI lineage: Eukaryota > Metazoa > Chordata > Actinopteri > Osteoglossiformes > Osteoglossidae > Arapaima > Arapaima gigas. The sequence goes on along the minus strand of UFQX01000067.1, from coordinate 360,371 downwards.
TACAGCCTAGACCTGTCCCTTAGGTCACTAACCGGATCTCCTTATTGATGGCATCCAGTTGCTCCTGGAGCATCATGGCCAGTGTCTGGGCATCTGAGTGACCACTTGGTGACAGCAAGTCCATCGAGCTGAAGATGGTTTCCCGGTCATCATCGTCAATGTCTGACATCTCTGTGTCGCTCTCGAAAGGGTGGCTACCCAGGAGCCCCAGCTGCTGTGTCCTCCACTCATGCTCCCCAAGGGACTTAGCCTGACAGAGAGAACAGGGGCTTCAACAAAGTGAGGTGATCAACAGTGGGCTACATTGATTAATCTACATCAAATAGACTAAGTACCAGCAGTCAAAACATTAAATTAACATTACATTAAATTCATAATCATGGATAACACATTCTGGTATAAAAATTAACTTTCCTATCTTCACTTTTGTTCTGCACACTGATTACTTAAGTCCTTTTTTTGCTGACAGATTTAATGATGAGCATAAGGTGGAGACGATTTTTTTAATCCTTTAATGAACTTCCTTTAATGAACCTCCTTTCATTGCTGGATAACTTACAGCTTCATAAGTGTCTCCCACTTTAGACCCAGGAGAATTAATGCAAGAACCAGCATTTACTGCACTTTACTGCTTAGCTAAACTCATACAGCGGCAGCACCTGACACCTTGTTTGGATGATGCCAACCTAAAAGGGGAGAGCTGTACTGCTATTTTATTTGAGCCCCTGATTAATGTTTTCCTTTTCCACAGTAAGCACTGCCTTTACTCTAGGTAAAATATTGATGATATATTGTTGAACATAATACAAGGGTTACTCACATTCACTTCACAATTTTTTAAGTTATTCCAAAAATATTTGCAGAAGATAATTTGATATTTCTTATAACCCAACATGATACCTCACGTTGACTGTAAACTAAGTCATGTTGCAGTAACTTAACTGACATTTTTTTATTATTATCCATCGTGTTAACAGCCTCCCTATCTGACCACTTTTGGCTGTGCCAAACTGTTGCTTGTATTTAGTATGTCCACCACCCTAGGGCTCCCTACCCTCTGTTCTTCTCGCCGGATGCCCACGCGGCCTCTCCGAGGCCTGCGAATCACCTTGGTCGACCGGTAGTGGTCCGATTGGGTCTCTGCCAGGGATCCCAGGGAGAAGCGAAGATCTGCTGAAGTATCTAGGTGAGACCTGCTAAGCAGTGGAGTGTAATGAGAGAACCAAGAAAACCAAGAAAAAATGCTTTAAAGGGCTGTAGATTTTAGTGAGGAATTTACAAGAGGATTACAAGGTGACAAGATCTAGCTTCCAAATAATGACTTATGTCAAACACAGGACCTTTACAACCAGCATGCCAAGTGTCTCTGTAGGTAGAGCTCTATCACAACCTCTGTTCCTGATGCTGTGGTCACACATGCATATATCCACAATGTAGTTATAACTAAAGAATTTACATTGGATCATTTATTGTGCTGCACAGTTGTGGCAATTATAAACCAAAACAGAACCAACAACATTTAATGCAGTCTTAATTTCTCCCATAATTATTCACAGATTTTAATAGGATGTTGTTAATTTAAAAAGCAGAAACATATAAAGTCTATAAATAGAGAATATGTATGCTTATACATGTTATACATGTTTTCAAGGTAGAAAATTTTTAACCTCTGCTAATGTGCTTATTTTTAAGGTTGCATCAAATACATGTTAAACTGCCTAAATGAAATTTCATATTGCATTGCCTTTTCTGATATTTCACTATTGTTTCCATGATGATATCAATACTTTCAGAGGAGGATGAATTGTTATTTCCCAGTGAATCCTCCAGCATAATACAGATTCTTTGTATAGAGCAGGAAAATTAATGTTTTATTCTGTGTTATTTTCTAGTAAACGGTTTTATATGTAGACTATCAACCACAAGGAAAAAGCATTAGTAATCAATTTATCAATAACAAAGAAAGGTAAAATTACAGAAGTACAACTTAAAGCAGCAACCGTCTTTACAAACAACGAAGGCCCTGTTACCGTGATAAAGTGGGTTCTGTGAGTGACCCAGTCCTTATTCTCAACTGGTCCAGCTCTGATCTCAGTTTCTCAATCTCCCCTGCAAGATGTGTCTGTTGGAAATGGGCAAAGCAGAAATAGGCATGGACACTAAATGCTTTACTCAAGGTTTAAAATAACTGCAAGTAATATTTTAAAGTTGGCATGAAATCTTAGTGGCCTACCTTTTCTTGGAGTGAATCTTCCAACTGTTTCCTGTAGTTTTCTGAGTCTTGTATTAAAACATTCTACAGTGGAAAGAACATTAATTGGCATGCGAGAAAAAAAACACATTTTTAATCCCCAGAACAACCATTTGTAACTTGTATTTGTTTGTAATATGATTATATTATTATTTATTAACTTTAATCAGTCTGTCCATCTGGTCCTCAATCTCGTCGAGAATGTGTGGCAATATTTGAATACTGGATTTCTCACTATCAACCAACCAATCTGAATAACCTGGATCAAATCTGCCAAGAAAGATGCACAAAGCTGGTAGATACTTACACCAAAAGCATAGAAGACTGCAGGAGAAGGTTACACTAGCAAGCATGAATGTGTGGGATCTGAATACTGAATGACCTTGGACCAGCTTTGGTCCTTGAAAGACCAATGGTGTTCAGCAGGGATCTGTCATGCCACATGATCTTGCATTACCTTTTCTTCCAAAGCTGCCATCCTCTCTTTGAGGTGGAGCTGGAGTCGCTCATTGGACTCGGTCAGCAGCCTGTCCACAGTGTCAGAAAGGCGCTTGTTGTGTTCCTCGTTCATCTTCTCTCGTTGCCTTGCCTACAGCCACCACATAGGAGCACATAGTTGAAGAGAACTCAGATTGAATGTTTTTAACTTGTCTTAGGTTCAAACTGAGTATTAGTCATACTCCGGATGCTTTAAGAGACAACATGAACCTCATTGTGCTTTGAAAACAATATTTTTTGCAAATCATTAGCCTATCCTTGAGGCTGTGTGCATCAGTCCATGGATGTGGTTGCAACAGTAAGCCAATGATTATGACTGCATCCATGGCAATGTCATGAATGTAGTGGTGCTTCAAGGAGACTCACTCTCTGCAGCTCCTGGTTCTTCTCCTCCAGCTGGCACTCCAAGTGTCGCATGCGCTCCTCGATGCTCCCGTGCCGCTCCTCTGCCTGGTGGGGCCAGAAAAAGGAGGGGATGGGGTGGGGAGCTCTCTGCTGGTTTAGTTGCCACTATGGCTGATGTGCACACAGGTGGCTATAATAAAAGAGGTAAACCAAGCTTCTGCTTTCTGCCAACTAAAGCTGAAGATGTGGCTCAGCTAGAGATGCAACAGCTGAAGGTGCCTGTGAGAAACTGAGAGAAAGAGAGAGTGGGACAGGGCTACAAGCAGGGAGAGTGTAGCCAGTTGAGACATGCAGAGTCCCCACAGCTCCAGCATGCCTCTGCTCTCCAGTGACATCAAAACAAAAATAGAGCCCCTGCAAGCGGAATACACGCAATGGTTGACTACGAAAAACAGAAAAAGCCAGGAGAACCAAGGAAAAAAAAGTGATGGTTCTAATGAGCAATAGGAAATAAAGTCCTGTAGGGCTACCTTCCTATGTTTGGAGTTCATATCTTGGCGTTTAGCTTCCATTACAAACTGATAATCATCGGGGGAGGTGGGGGAGCTTGGGTGAGACTAATCGGCCAGAAACAAAGGAGAAGGAACACAGTCAGTCAGACGTGTGTACAAACAACCCTGGCAAACAATGACAGAAGTAGGGACATGCATGACAGAATCCCAACATAAAGCTCAGACTCAAGAGGGTGCAGCAAAGTGTAGCAAAACCTGTTTACTAAACCAAAGTTGGAGGTAAAAAAATGAACACAGACATTTTATATACTAAGTCATGAACATTCCAATGATGACTGCGATAAACACGGTGTTAAAAAGTTGTTAAAATTTTAATATCACAAATTTTAATTTTTTTTCAGTGTTTCAATTTATACCTTACAGACGTTTCTTAATATCATTAACCCTAGATGAACAATTTAATACTGGATTTATAATGATGGCATTTCAGATCACTTGAAGGTTATTTTGAGCAGCTTGTCGAGAACATCCTTAAGTAAAAAATTTGCTGTTAAAAGAAATTCATTACTTAACTCTAACACTAAACTTCCTGAAGACAATGAATTTGAGCCCTCTGCCTCGATAAGACAATAAGCAATAACAAATTTCACTGATCATCCTTAGTATAGCAACCCCCCCCCCCAACTGGCCTAAAAATCCTTGACAACTCTTCAGTGCTGAAGCCATAACCATAACTATTAACACATAGGTTCATCAACATTAAGTAATTTAACTGAACTTGCTTAGTAAACAATTTTGTTTTCCAGCTGCTGGACATTGCAGAAGACACTCAGATATGGTAAGAGAACATTAAACAGCTTCATACACATATGTATACAGTGCCTAGCCAAATTATTGACACCCTTTCTGATCAAACTCCGAATCACAATCTCTTCCACAATGTGTAGCACTATGTGAATAGTTGTTTTGCTACATTCACCCAACCAATCTGAACAACCTGGATCAAATCTGCCAAAATGGACTTGCAAAGCTGGTACATACTTACCCCAAGAGTGTAGAGGCTGCAGGAAAAAGTGGCACTATCAAATATTAATGTGTGGGAACTGAATACTTATGCGAACATCATGTTTCAGTTCAGTGTCACCTTAATCAACATTTCTATTTTGTGAAATTTTAAAAACAAATAAATAAATAAAATCACAGAACAAAATTTCACTATACCACTTAGAATTCCATAAAATTACCAAATTAGTCAAAGGCCTGAATATGTATAAACCTCGAGACTTCCTTACTGAAATTTCACATTTTGTCGATGTAAAGACTGAGAGAAAAAAAATCTTGATCTTGAATCTTGAAATAAACAATATGAAAGTGAATCCGATGAAAGGATGAATTTTAGGAAAGATGATAAAAAATAAGAAACCTTTTGTGCTTTAGTTGCATTAGTGTGCAAACCCTTGTAACTCTTTTTGGACTGCAATGCTTACCTTGCAAGTCACTTACAAAAGTAATTTGGACTGAACTGACCTAAATAAAATCAGCAGCTGTTGAAGGTTTCTTAGTGAGGGAATAATCATGGTCCATAAACCAATATCAAAAGCTCTTTGGAATCTTATTATCAAACAATACAAATCAGCAGAGGCAAATAAAAAATGCCACATCATGGAATACTATTAATACCATTGTGAAGATGCATGAGACTACTTGGACTTAGCAAAGATCAGGATGTCTCTTTAAAGTTGATGACTGGGTGAAGAAAAAGCTTATCGTGGAGGCTACCAAAAACACCAATGTCAACCTCAAAGGAGCTGCAGGCAATTATGCCAGTACGTGGCCATTTCCTGAACATTAAAACCATTTCTTGTGTGTTTCTCAAACCTGAGCTGTAGGGTAGGAGGGCAAGATGAAAGCCATTGCTTATAAAAATAAAATCCAGACCCATTTCAAGAAAGATATTGATTCTCCAAACACCAAGTGGGAAAATATTTTTTATGGACTGATGAGACTAAGGTCAAACTTTATGGTCATAATTTCAAAAGGCATGTTTGGATAGAAGTCAACATAGCTCATCAAACATTGCAGTACCCACTGTAAAGCACGGTAATGGCAGCCTCCTGTTATGGGGCTCTAGTTAACATAGATGGGAGAATGAGTAGCTGCAAGTATCAAGAACACGAAACCTGTTGGCTTCTGCCAGAAAGCTGAAATTAAAGAAGAATTTCTTTCAACATGACAATGATCCAAAAAAATCAGTTATCTCAACTATGAAATGGTCAGGCCAGAGTGCAGATCTCAATCCTATTGAAAATCTTTGGCTTTAAAGAGGGCTGTTCACAAGAAATCACCTTGCAATTTATTAAAACTTAAACTGCAAAAAATAATGGGGTAAAACTGCAAAATTCTGGGGCGGTAAGTTGATGGAGACCTATCTGGGCAGACTTACAAATGTAACTGAAGCAGGAGGTGCTTCCACTAAGTATTAGTTAAAAAAGGTGTGTACAATTACACAATTAAGCTACTAAAGGTTGTTTTTTATTTAAAATTAAAAAGTCATCTGAATATTGAATAAAATACTGCTTGTTCTGAAACCTTATTAACTGTGAAAAAGGTCAGGCATGATTTGTGTTGATTTCAGTCTTTATCATGACAAAATCTGAGATTTCAATCAGGGTGTGTAGACTTCTGATATTCACTGTATGTGTACATGCCCACTTTTGTTCTAGAAAGGCAGCAGCTATCACTGTACCAACAATAACTCAGAAAGAGACAAAAGAAATTGGACAAACCTTGAGTGGAACTCAGTAAACCCCAGTGAAACTCAATAACCAAACAAACCAAACTCTGTGGGAGTGATTCTCTGATGTCTGTAGGTAGGCTTCTGCCTGAGAAGTCCTACCTTAGTGAGGGCAGCTATTCTCTGGGCCAGTTCAGCCTCCACCTCTGGCAGTGTCTCCGCCTTCCTCATGGTCTGCTGCAGCTTCTGCTCAGCCAGCTCCAGCCTTTCTTGCAGCTGTCGGTTCTTCTCCTCCATCTGTAGAAGGTCCGGCATTGGTAAATAGTTACCCTTGGCTCTAACTAGGGAAGCGGCTCATTCTGAGAACATGGGGGGTTCAACTGGTTGCCATTAGGGCACTCAAAGCTGAGAGAGCTACACTGAGTTGCTCCATTCGCTCTACAAATTTGCAATGGCAATGAAACAGCCACAAGAGACAAAGCTCAGATCTCTAGCATCTAATGCACATGGCTTCCAGGTTTCTCCCAAGTGTTAACTCCACTCTCTTAACAGAATCCATTTTTACAAATGTTGAGTAATCAGTGTGTGTTTTTCCCTTATAACCGAAGGAATTCTCCACTTGTTTTTGACCACTTACCGGATGGGAGCCATTAAATCTTAACACTCCTGTTTGGAGCGATTTCTTAGCAAATACACCATTGGCAGCAGATGCCCATGTCTCCACTGCGTTAATTCTGGCAGTGTTACTGAGCCTATTAAGCAACAGCCACAAGTTCTGATTCTTCAGGGAAAATAAGATGCATATACAGAAAGAAAAAAAAAGAAGGTCTCTTAGGTCATGAGCCGATCACCTTTGTTTCTAAAGACAGTAGTGCGCATGGGCAGGCTGCAGGAAGGAATGGAGCAGAGTGCAGTCTGACACAGTGCCAGTGTGCATTGTAATTTATCGTTGTCTGTGACTCTCATTTTGGTGGCAGTGGCCTGAGGCTCTGGCTCACAGCCCAGAGCTCACCCAAGAGAGAAGGGTATCGTAAGGCAAACCAGGTTCTCTGCACCTTGTAGGCAAACTGTATTCCCGTTTTGGGACCTTGGCATCTCAGCAACTTCTTGAAATTCCTGGAGGCACTATAGACTAACTAAAATAGGTTAGACAAAACTTTACTTGTCTGCTAATACCTCATTTTTCCCTCGACTTACTGAAATTACTTGGTGAAATAAAGGTGTCTCCCCTCAAAGAAATTCATTACAAAGAATGAAAGGCTGCCAGGTGGGAGTTGTTTGTGACCCACTCCACCTGTCAGTATTATGCATACTGAATACAGCACTTAGTAGAAGGCTTGGTTGGAGATGCATTACACACTGTAGGCAGTTTTTCAATCTGATCATACCTTTGGCCAGGGTTTGATTGCTTAAATTTCAGCTTGCCTTGCAGAGATCATTGGCACCCATCTGGCAGGGGAAATCCCTCCACACAGCTGTCCCAGTCGCAATGCCTGGGTAAACCCCATGATACAAGCTACTGTATAATGCTAGGAATTTGAATCTGTTATAAAACCCTCTGCCCACACAGCTCCTGCTGAGAGGACTATTAAAATACAAACTGGACTGTGAATATGGACGAGCAATAACAACCGGTGTCTGAAGATGTCAAGATGACTCAAGAACATTGGGGCAATATGCCCGAGACACTTCCTAATCGAACTCATAATTCACATGTACTTCCCTCTACCTTTTCATCTGACTCAGTAAATGATCTGTAATTCATGGAATACACAACCACTAAATGAAATTGAGATTACTGTGAATGTACCTGCACCTGCATTTGAAGACTCAAAACTAGATTATTAGTGTTAGATTATTCAGCCCTCCCATGAATTTGAAGTAGAGACTCTGTGAATACATGGGATCCACCAATATGATGTTCAGGTGATACAGATTAGGGTATGGGGACCTGCTAAATATGCCCACCTGTCTGAGGAAGGCCTCCTTGTTGGCCAGTTCATTCTCTAGCTTGTCATTGATGTCGTGTAATGAGGTGGATTCTCGCTGGGCGCTGAGATAGCGTTTCTCCAGTGTGACGATCCGTTCCTCCATGTCTTCTTTCTGACACATGGCCTGTATCAAAAGCAGGGGGCACACATAGACACACACACACACACACCGGGGATACAGAAAAAAAGGAGATGATTGGTATGAAACAACTGTCCCAAATATACCAAATGTTCAGTTATCGGGTTTTGAAGCAGGATATTACTCTGTCTTGTTCTAGGAAAGATCCATGTCTCTGATCACATAGGTATGTGGAATATCAAAAATAAGCCAGCTAGCTAGCTAGCAGGAGCAGACATGAACATTAGTGATTTATAACAATATGGATGGCACACAGTTTGCACACAAATGCATGGTCAACTTCTTTCTTCCCTGGCTGTTTCTACAAATTGGAAGCACTTGCAACTACATGGTTCCGACTGGCCACATGTTTCTCAGAGCAGGTCCACCACACACTCAGCTGCTCACACAGTGCTTGTAGGTCTGTCATCATATACTACATGACTGGGTCTGCTTTGATCTGCAAGGCAGAGACCAAGTAGTAACACACATCACGGTGGTAAGAGGCATTCACAGTGGACACTAATAAATATGTACCAATTTTCCTCTGTGTGTAAAATGCTGGCACTTTAACATTTGTGTATCTCAGCACTGTCTCATTCAGAGTGAGAGTGAGTCTGTGTGTCTGTGTGTGTGTGTGTGTGTCTGTGTGTGTGTGTGTGTGTGTGTGTGTGTGTGTGTGTGCGCGCGCACTGATGACATCTTGCCAACCTCCTGGGGGCATTGAAAAAAAAACCAAATAAAGATGGGAAGTGGTCCAGAATAATGTATTACAACAAAGTAAAATACCCCCAGATTGTGTTCACGTTTGTAAATGGGAATGGAGTCAAGTTGTATGTAGATTTGTGTTACTGTATTGTTTGTTCCCACCTCCTTGATGTCCCTCTGGTACTTGCTGTTCATCTCCTCAGACTTGATGAGGTCCTTACGGGTGGTCTCCAGCTCCTGCTCCACCTCGGAGACTCGTGAGGCCAGTGAAGACATGCGCTCCTTCATCTGTGCCAGCTCATAGTTTTGTTTCTCCAGCAGCTCCTGCAGCTCCACCACTTGGCTGGCCTCATCCGCCAACTCCATAGAGCCATTAGAGAGCCGCTGTTGGGGGAAGGGCATTCAAGGAACACAAGTGGTTCAGCAGAAATCCCACCACCAGCTGCATAGCTCCTGCTCAAGACAGCATGGTTAGGTTAATTGAGATGAGACCCTATGGAAGGGAAGATATTACTGACCAACTAAAGAGATGTCTCATATTTAGCAACCTTCACTGACAGTCAACCTGGTGTGTGTTGACAACAGGAGACTTGAAGGTGCCTTAGATCTCTCTGACACTTAACCCCATCCTTCAGAACACATTTTTCAGTTAAAAAGCACATGGAGACAAGGTGTCACCTGAGTCTCAGCATACTTTAGATGGAAACAGCACTGGAGTGACAGCAAGCACACAGACTTCCAACAAGTGACAGACTGGTCTAAAGCACAAGAACACCATGTGTCCAATGAAAATTCCCAGAACAGTGATAATAATGCATACAATCTAAAACTAGGCAGGCAATTAATCAGACATCATTTACAGGTGCCTGTGAAATATGCAGTGCCCATTTTAATGATTATTTTATTATTTATTTCTACTTTACACAACAGAAAATTTTGAATAAACAGTTAAGATGAAATTATGGTTGCGTTGAGCAGCATTCACAGGGATACAAAGGTCGGAGATTTTAAATGTTTGGGATAAGTAGAGGGTAAGAGGTGACCAGTTACTACTCTTCAGTAAGTGTAATAAAATAATGGTGTGTGTTAGTCTGTGACATTCAGGATCAGACATTCAGCAGGGTGGAAGCCGAGGTCAGTCCCATCTTCCCAGAATTCATCTCCCTCTGGACCAGTACCAATTACCAGTCTGCAGTCATCCATCTACACAGAAGGGTCTAACTGGGCCCTTCAACACTCAGTGTGTGATCAATGATTCACTGAGCAAATGAAAAGGATGTTCCAAATAAGACTATTGGCAGTTCTTTCAATGTTCAGGTGTTTGATAGACCTCTCCTTTGAAGGTCTTTCATTACAAGACAAGCTGGCAACATTGTCTACAAAATTGAAAGCCTGTGTGAAATGAAAAAAAAGTTGTGATATGTTTAATTTAAAGTACAGCAGCAGTCCCTCCTTCAGCACATATGGTTATTTGATTTATGAGCCCACACAGACATATGGCAGCAAACTATTCTAGCTGACATAGTTGACAGGCCAAAGTGGTATTTAAACATTATTGTACAAAGCACTTGTGCTCACTGCTGAATACACAACGAAAAGAGTTCAGCACAAAGAATTAGACGTCCAAAACTACACTCAGTCACCCTTGAGAATGTACTTGCAGCTTTGAAGGTAAACCTATGGAAATAAGTTACAAGTTATTTTGTTATTACCCTGTATGTTCTAAAACAGTATCATTTGCTGATAGCTAAAAAGAAAAGTATGGAAAGTACCTATCTTTTTATGAGCACACTTGGAATAAAAAGAATCACTGACTTTGTATGGATTTATGAGAATCAGAAACAATGACAGAAACCCAGAAAGGTTTAATATGAACCTTACAAAAATAAGAAACAGAATGATGTGATATGAACCTTCTCAGTAGAACATGGACAGAATTATGGGAATCTACCTTGATCTGACTGTTCTGACTATAAGACAAACAGAATGGTAGCCACTTTAATATAGATGCTTTAAGAAACATAATGATGGGTACCCACTATGCTATAGACCTCCTAAGATAAACAGAAAGAGAATGATGGGAAATCACCTTGCTGTGGACTTTCTGTCCTGTATCCATGCCCTCCAGTAGCTCTTCTCCTTCACCAGATGCCACTTTCCTTTGGATGTGTGCATTCTGCTCCCGCAAGGCTATGATCTGGGGCATACAAGATGGCAGACAGCAACAGAAGCTCAGCAACAAGTGAACTGAAAGTAAAAAAAAATAATGTTTTACTGTATAACAAACAATAATAAACACCAGCTTGACCCCTTTTACAATACAATCATCCCTCAGTATCTGCATCTAATTCATCCGTGAAAACGTTTCGAAACAGAGGGATTGCTGTTCAGCATCATAAGTTGAAGTTCATGCATTCATCCTCATGGGGTACAGCACAGTCAAGTCAATTTCATTTTTATAAACAACGGTCATTTCTAGCAACACTGACAGTGCTCATAAAAAAGATTGTTTCTCTTGCTGCCACAAACAGGTTCTTACCAATTTCACCCTGTACCTATCCATATCATTATCTGGTCTACACAATTTCATCCTTTTTTGTTAGAAATAACATTCATCAACCAGGTCATGTGTATATAAATTACAGGCAAAAGCCAGAGGATACCTGCTTTCAGTAACTCAAAAACAAACAAAAATAATAGCATGACAATTAATATGGGGATGAAACTGGGCTATTTTTCCCTGGTTCACTGAACTTTAAATTAAAAATTTTGAATGGGTGCCTTTCAGAGCAATAATATCCTTTACTTTTAGATTCCCAGAACCCAAAAACCCTAAATGCACAAACACTTCCCCTTAATTATTTCTTATTCAATTATTAGATTTTTTTTTAAAACAAAGAAAACAGAATCTTACAGCATCTTTAATCAATGTATTGTTCTTCACATGGTTCAGTTAGAAGCAACCAGCAGATTTCATTCAGCTACTGAACAGTTAGTTTGTACTAAGAGAGTATGGTGCATTTGTAATTTAAACATTCATAAAAATGAATTAACAATCATGTAACCGAGTTCACTGAAAAGTAACATCAAATCGTAACCTCAACAGGGCTCTCTTTTTAAGCCAGTGTGCATTTGACATGATTCACATAAGTCGAAAGTAAGTTTTTTTATAGTAATCAAAAATTGCAGGTCTTTTTAAACACAATGACTTCTGCATGAAAAGAAAACAGTTACCCCAACAAAATACAGCATGACCATTTTCCCTCAGTGGAATCTGTTTAAGTGGTGTGGATACCCTTCTAACAGGCAGTGGCAGCTGATCCCTGTGCAGAGTCAATCTGAGCCCTACCCATCCGTCAACCTCGAGATTCAAACTGCCCTTGGGGCCCTCCAAATCTGGGCGTCCCTACTCCTCTTTGCTCCCCGATGCAGAGGGACAGCCACTCTCATCTCTAAAGTCGGCTTTTAATTTCACACTCACTTTCTTTCTCAAAAGCAGGCCGTGAATGACTGGTAGGCAGAAGGAATGAAGATCTCTGGGGAAGAAAGATGTTCTTACAGCAGTGCTATTTCTTCCAGCAGCAGTACTGCACTGTATATCTTTGATAAAAGTGTGGTTATCAATATCTATTTTTTGGAACATTTCAACATTTCTTGTCAGTCTTTCCATAAAGGCTGAAGACAAAATGCACAAAGAGAAATGCTGATTAGACTGCTTGATTTCATTGTTAACATGTCTTGGTAACAGCAGGATGTTTCGGGTCTCTCCAGATTTCTGCCCTGTCTGCATCTTCTGGATTAAACAAAAAAAAAACAACTTCTGCAGATAGAGCAGCTTTTCAGCAGCCAAGATCTGCATGATGCAGAGGAACAATGATGTGCTGTAGTCTTTGGCTGCCTACTGGAGCAGGCGCCTTAAGGACTTTAAATTGCCTGCTTGGAGAGTGTGTTATTAAGGCATCAGTTTTAACCACTGAGTTAATTTCTCATTCTGAAACAGAATAGTTAAAGAATGGAAGCAAACATGACCTACTTTGGATACTGGCCTGAAATTTCAAAAGAATTATATAAGAACCCAGCTACTGGACACTATTTCTCAAATTGAGATTTACAGTCATACCCTGATTTATGTTCCTATTCTGTTCCTGAAAACCAGACTTAAACCTGGAAAATGTAACTATCTCACTCCTTGGATACTCAAAATTATCATTCATCATTGTGTCATAGAAAGTGTTCTACAACACTAAAGTGGGATGCTCATGTTTTTTCCTCCAAACATTTTGTGCTCAGGATGAAAAATTTCAGAAGGGCTGTGCATTAACTGCCCTATCGTTTTAGCTACTCTTAAAACCTAAAACCTATTAATAGTGGAAATGTCACACAAAAGTCCTAGAGTGACTAAGGTGACTGAGCAGGTCTGCAAGGTCAGACACTGTCAGTGCAACATGATGACAGGGCCACTGCAATGCTTCTTACACTGTCACCTGGTCTTACCCATCCCTTTTCAACCTTCATGTCATGGTGATGTTGTTCGGCCAAGGGTGGTGCAAGGTCTCCTCACCTCTTGGTTTGCTGCAGTCAGTTCCTCCTCCAAAGCAGAGACCCTCTCCAGTGACACACGCAGGCGCTCTCTCACCTGCAGTAAACACAACGCTGAAGTCACAAAGCAGCTCTTCATCATTCAGCAAAATCACATTCTCGTGACCGAAATGACTTTAGTCTCTTTTGTCAAGCTTCATTCAACTCACCCTCTAGGCTATAATATGGTCTTGTATAATGTTGTCCTTATGTTAATGCATTTTATATATTATTTCACAAAGTTTTACTGATGCTCTCATGTTTTGGTGCAATCTTAGTATAGTTATTCTGAAAGCCTGACTAGATGGGTATTATGAGACTATCCTTCAGTGTTGGGCCACGTAGCTGAAGGCCAAGCAGAAGGTAAATGGCCCTTAAATGAACAATTGCAACATCCCATTATTTCTGAAGCGCTTTACTTGGCTAGAAGGGTCGGTAAGCTGGGTTTCACTGACTAACAGTAAAGCTATTCTTCTCTCTGTCTCTTCCTCCACGAGTATCTGGCATTTCTGTACTATTAATTATATACATATTTTATGATGCACCACCAATATAAAGTTTCAGTTGTCAGTTTATTTCATTCATTACAACAATCTTCAGTCACTTAACCTGAGCCCAACAGAATAACTGGTAACTCTTTAAAACTGCAATTAACACTCACTTTGGATACGCTAATTTTGTGCATGCAGTCTAATGTATATGCGGTTTACAGAAAGAAACATGAATTATCTAGCTAACTGAACACGTCTAGATGAAAAATGCCTAAACTGAAAATATTTTGAAATATACACAGAATATTGTTTCCCCATGGCCATCTTCTAGGCATTCTAAGGTAAGGATGACCATTTTATGGTTTGCAACTAAAACTTGTTACTAAAGATGAAGTCAACAAAATAGAGCAACATATTATTTTAAAGTATGCACTGATGCTGACACTAATACGGGGGTGAAAGGACTGCTGAGCCAATAGAGATCCAATAAGGTACGCATAACAATAAAGATTCTTGGGGTGCAAAATTCAAATTGGATTTAAAGAGGGTCAATAAATTTAAATAATTTGTCTCCTTAAATATTCAAAATAAAGGTGTTTTAAATTAGGGAAGGCAGTGCTGAGGTTGACTAAGACCCTTCAACAGAATTGCTTTAGTATCTGTTCCACAGTTAGGTGGGCAGTGTGCAAGTATTCAGCACACAAAAATAAGCTCACGCATAAGTGTATATATAACTTGATTTTACAAAAAACAGTAAGCTTTTGAAGGTTTGATGTGACAGGTATCTCAAGGCAACACTTGCTGGCTGACAGAGTTGAAGACAAAGTCTCTGAGGGTAAATGGCCCAGAGAGAAGAAATAATAGCTCATGGATGCTATATAACTACTTTTCCAGTCAATGCAGATCCGTCCAGCCTTTTTCCCTCACCTTCTCATCCAGGGCCTTATGGTGTTCGAATAGGGACTTGAGTGCCTTGAGGACCTCGACTTCGCTGGAGACCCCTGAGGGTGACTGGGCTTGCCTCTTGACCACAGTCATGCGCAGTGACCTCTCATGTCGGGATACAAGGCACTCCAGATGCTCTAGCAGCAGCTGGGGAGAATCGTGCCATCATATCACTGCAGTCCATCACCGTGACAATTTGCAAGGGATTCAAGAGTCACAATACTGAAGTACATAACAGAGAATGAGGACTAAAGAAGCCAAATGCACAAACAAATCCACTTATGAACACATTAAGTGTATAATAATTTGGTAAATGCTTTATGCAGAAATCCTTTGTATTATATTGCTGTTTAAGAGCATTTTAGCGATATTTAGGGAAACTGAGGGGGTTGATGGGCTGGGAACATATTATTACTTTTTCCATTTAAAATAATGGAATATAGGTTCCTGCTATCTGAAAGTTCGCTATCTGACATGTTTTCAGAAACTGAAGAGATTGGGATAATGAGGTAAACCTGTACTAAAATGGAATTTAAATGTTAAAATGGGGCAACAGGTGGCGTAGAATCACTGCTTCTGGACTCTGAGGACCCACGTTTGAAACCCACCTCATGCTGTAGGACCGTTGAGGAGTCCTAGTAGATTAACATTTTAAGCAGCCTAAGGTCAGCTAAATAAATGAATAAACTTAAAACACAATAAATATTTTTATAAAGACCCACATGTATATAAAGGCACACATATATGCCTTCAAGCCATCAGATTGATGCACAGGGAAAAAACAATCCCTGACCCTTCCGTATTTATCTGTTCTGCAATGCCACTTTCCCAAGATACCTACGCCTTCAGTTTGCATGGTAAACTAAGCTACAGGTAAGTGTGAGAGCCAAGCACACCTCAGGGGCTTTTTATGGCACATTTTTCCACCTGCATAAAATTCCTGCAAGCATTCTAGTGTAACTAAGAATATGTCTGGTCAAGAGATTTGACAAAGAGGTGAAGGAAAACAGCAATGATTAACCAACTCCCACTCTATGGTGGGATAACTACATATCCTCACTATACTTGTAGAATGCCTAATTAAAGGAAAGAGCAAAAATTCTGAGCAGTGTTAATTAATTATTACAATAAATGAATTACCATATGTTTTGCTGTCCCCAGAATATGGGGAAGTACATCTGCATTTTCTTATGAACACACATGGTTGATAGAGATGTATGCTTGTATATGGTCTGTAACTGTGTTGCTGGGCTGTACTTGCCCCATTATTCAGTGCAGGTGGTATGGTGTGGGTGCAAAGCCTGACACTTTATAGCCAGCTGAAGCCAGCTGGCAGAGAAACACCCATTGCCATGCAACTCCATCTATCACGTTTTTCCACTACCACTGCCTTAGTGCTGATTGATGCTGCTGTTGAACAACAACAAGCAGTCATGCCTTCCTACACACCTTGCTTCCTGCCTACTCAGTTTGCTCCCGCCTCGCAATCTGCCTGCATAGCCAGCATGTTGGTGTCAAACACAGGCATATTGATTTTAACATCAATCTTGTATCTACTGGCCATGTGTACATGACCCACATTTGCTCATTAAAAAAACGTAAAAAATATTTATTTAGTATTAAGGTATCTGAAATTCAATGATCTTTTAAAGAGCTGGACAGTATGGTCAAGTCCCCTTCAGTGAATACCAGACAGGGGGATAATTTGCTAAAGTGGATAGTTTCTCAACAGTACTGTTTTGGTCGTATTCACTTCAAAGGGACACTACTTCAAATAAATGGATTATTTGCTGTAGTGAAAAGATCTACTAAAGCAAACTCGACTGTATTGAATGTGACTACAAGGAAAGGTGCAGCATGGTGTTTTGTGTGTAGCAGTGAAAAATACATATATTAATATCATATTATGAAGCAGGCCCAAAGTTGGCATTGCTATTCCAACATTTTCTTCTTTTTAGTACTGGACTCAGACCTGATAACCTCATATAACAGGACAACCAAACAAAAAAAATTCAACCAATGAAAACAAATGAATGTTCAAGGAGACCTGCAGTTCATATCTGTTTTCCAACTGTAGTGTCTGACCACCGAATCTTTGAGAGATGGGTTAAAGCAAATGCATGTGTCCTTCCCACCCATGGCAACCACCCAGAACTCACTCGGGTGTTGTTCCTCTCCGCCTTCAGCTCTGAAATCTCCTCCTCCTTCTCCAGCAGCTGCTCCCTGCAGGCATTAAGCTCCTTGGTCAGGGCAGCAAACTCCTAGAAGAGCAATGTTATAATGAGTCAGGTCAAGGTTAGGACACAAAAGGCACACCAGTGTAAACATAAAGACAAGACTTGCATAGCAATGCATTAACTCAAAAGACCCAGACCTGTCTACCTATCAACCCATGAATAACCTTGATCAAAAGACACCATGATACTGTTTGCCCCCATTTTACCTGTAGGCAGGTATATACATGAGTAGCAAAATGCAATTCTGTATAGAAACACCTTGACTCATACTACCAACAAATTGAGTACTTCCTGCCAACACTGACAAAATGTTCTGGGAAAGTGGAAAAATCCTTTCAAAAAAATGATCCAAACAAAAATGATTTAACGTGCTAATGGTAATCTCCACACAAGGTAAATAAGAGGATTGCCTAGAATAGCATGCACGGTTCCAGGCCTTGTAAACCGAAACATGGCTTGGAATGCACTCAGCCGAATTAAACTGTCATGGGACAGGTCACAGGGTGTGCTCTGTGACTGCTGTTCTCGTTGAAGCACATAAAAATATCGACAGACATATGCTAAAAAAAGGTGAACAGAGAACTGCACAAAGTGAGCGCAACACAAGAACAAAATAATAACCCAAAGCAAAGGAAAAGGCTAGGTTTACAGAATCTGAGCTATCACAAGAGCATAAGATCAAAATCCATATGGCTTATCAGCAAAATTGACTTTAAGATCATAAGTTAAAAAGTTCTTCAAATGTCAAAACAGCTTGCGTCATAACAGAAAGAATGTATCAAATCTGCACAAGTACAAGTTTTGATTTTCAGGTTTCCATCAGCACAGATACCTATAACCAGACACCCTGCTTACTCTTCTTTGAGTAGAAAGCAATCGGTGCTGCAATATATGTATGGCAAGCAGGACAATATAAAGGTGTGATAGCTGTAACATACTGTACAGACAAGGAAAACGTCAGTATTCCTTCAGCAAAAGAAAGACACTTCAGTGAAAAATATTGCAGAGCTTTGTTCATTTGTACAGTTTTTAGAAAGAGTGTGAACAACTGATTTTAGAGAAATCAGCTACATTATGTACAAGTAAAGCAATAAAAACTCCCAAACCGTAGACCAATACTATTGGAAATATAGGAATATGTTGCATGAGATTTACACATGATGAGGTTTGCATATATAGAAACCAATCTGAAGAAAGAATTTACCAAAAGTAGGTCCAAACATGTGTATTTTGTTTTTTTAATCTGGCTGAATTCCTCAAAATGTACAATTATAAAATCAGCTTTGTGCACTGCTCCAGCCTCATTTTCTTTCTCAGTTTGTCACTTTCTTTTGCAAGATGATGGCATGTCTTTCAGGCTGGAATTAAATCATGTCTTCCACCTGTCAGAGAGTCATAAAGCACTGCACTTTGGGAATAGTTTCACTTGGACACACAAAAAAAACAGGCACATAGTTCTTCACTGGTGATCGATCTGATAAGTTGAGGTATTGATTTATTTCTTTAGGGACAGAAATCCCATATAATTTTCTGTAAACAGACAGCCAATTCTAATACTGGTTCACAGAGGACTAAAAAATAGAGTGGACATGTTTGCCAACAAATGAAGGAATGTCACCTTCAAGCAAAATCACACCGAACCTGTTCCACTGATTTTATTCCACATCTACACTGTAAATGTCAATTTAAATCACAGGCAAATAACAGTACATAGGAGGAAAGGCCTACTAGCTAAACAGTAAGAATGTAAGAAATTAAAAATAAAATGTGCATTTTCAAAAATCCATAACCTAAAGGTTTGTAATATGAGGACAAAGGGTACTTGATTTTAGGGGAATCCTTAATGTGATGCAAGACCAAACCAGAATTTGAATGTTAGTGACCACTAGTTTAACTGCTATGGTTACAGCTGCACACTGGAGTGGTAACATTGAAGATCTGAGTGGTGTAACCAAAAGTCAAACTATACCTGTTTACTGATGCCTTGAACAGTGCTGTACACAGCCTTGTAATATACAGACTCTTTTTAAATGGTAAAGCAAAGAAAACAACTAACAGAGGGAAATTTGAAGCATGTTTACAATGGCTGCTTGACATGTTAGCTCACAGCAGGCAATAGGAGGCCTTCATCTTGCTTTTGGATCACGTACACATGTAAAATTCTCGAACTCAACTTCCAATGTATCCTCACAAAAATTAAGCTGCTGTTTCACAGGACATTACACCTTGCGAGTATATAAAGAGTCCCTGGTTAATTCTTCTCATTCTGCTTGTCAGGGTATATCAAAAAAAATTACAGTTACACATTAGCAATCCCCACCAACATGCACAAAACGCTGCCAAAATCCAGCTGGGTGAAGCTTCTATCAGCCCTCAGGAAGTAACAATATAAAATTTATAATTATACTCTTGACACATGTTGTGAATGTTTAAATTAAATTTAACATGTTCAGTAAGGGGAATAAACATTCTTCAGCTATGCACTAATCATGTACTATAATATTTCACCTTGTTTCCTTTTTGAGTTTGGAAATGATTTTTATGGCTAAAACCATTACAGACAGCCTTCTGGAGCAGCGCACACAATGTGCTGCTATTCAAACAGCTCACTTTTATTGCCTGTTGCAAGGGGAATTTAAAAAACAAAGGGTAACAAAAAATATTAAAATCTATTTCCATGAAAGGCTGTTAGGAGAGATGTGACCCCATGAATGCCAGCCTATGTGGAACCCCCATGGGCCAGTGGGGCATGATCTGACACATCTCTGGATTCTGGAAGGTGGTATGTGTGTGTGTGTGTGTGGGGGGGGGGGTTGCCTGCTCAAGTGATAATTGACAGTCTCACTTCAGAGACCTTTCCCATCTGCTGCATTTACTACGGTGGGCCTCCATGGAGCAAGAATGACAATGTAAGTGCAGGGCCCTGCCAGGCACTCCTGGGAGACCAGGGCTCGACAGCAGGGGGGATGGGTTTGGGGGTGGGATGCCAGAGCACAACAGCAGAGATGCAGTCTAGCTGCACAGGCTGGTCTCACACCAGGCTGCCATGTTCCTTGAGGCACCGGGTGCTAATTAAAAGGCATTATTAACACTGCATCTCATGCCGGCGGAGGAAGTCTGTGGGAACTGCATGGCAACATTACCTCACTTGTCCACATCGAGCAGGGGGATGGTGCAGTTTGAGCTGCAGGCATGTGATACAAAAGGGATTATGCATAACAACCCGGTGATCTGTCAAGTGCCTAAAAACCCCTTCAGAGTATTTTCACTGCTTTCTATTGTACATTTGATGTTTGGGTTAAATACCCTGGGTAGCTGGAATTAATTTCACCGTAAGCTGCTACAGGAGAAACACACCACAAAGAATCTTGGATGTACAGTATGTAAAGGTTTTGTCGGTAAGGTACATTCGAAAGTGTTTCACACGCTCACCTATTTGGAGTTTGCAGTTTGGGCTGAGATAACGTTACAATGAATGTCACAAGCTTACTGGAATTGAAGCAAACCATTTTGGAATACAGTGGGGTGGGATTCTGGCATGACACATGGAACATTTCACAAGAAAGCATACAACTGACAAAACTCACATCAGCTTTACTTAACCAAGTACCAAAAATTCCCTTCTCTGAAAGTAATATGAATGGCTCCCAACGACAGCTGTCAAAACCTGTGGAGCAGTCATTGTAAGCTTGAAATCTCTCTGTTATGTGTTTTGTTGTACAGTTTAAGAGGCACATAAAAAGGTGGGTAATTTTTACTGGAGTAAGAAGTCCTTCACCTCAGGCCCCCTGCTTGGCCCCTGTTCAAGAGGGCCAAGAAGGGTTTCAAAACTCAAGAACTGGACCCCCAAGCTCCTGAAAGTTTTGAAAATTTAAACTTCACCACCAGCTACTTGTCTATAAATTTTCTCATTTTTACATCCCTGTTAGTAACTACTGGAATATGTGTGCTATGGCAGTGGCTGAACAAACATGCAGTACTTCAGTAAGTGTGTATGTATCTAAGCCCTCTGCCTGTTTTCAGAAGCTCCTTTGTTTATTTTTGGGGTAGCAAGTGGCATAGTGGTTAGAGCTACTGCCTTGGGACTTGGAACCACCTCATGCTGAAGTAGATTAAAGCAAGGTATTTATCCTAAACTGCTCCATTTAAAAATTACCCTCCTGTACAAATGAGTAAATGACTGCAGGTAGTTGAACACTAAGTCACTTTGGAGTAAAGCATCACTAAGATGAGTAAGTGCAAATGTGATGTACCCTGAGCTGGATCAAAATGTACCAAATGCTTAAACGTACTTTTGTTCATGTTTCACACATATCCTGTGGTAAAAAGAACAAGAGGTTGGGATGTTTCCACCAATCCTAGTTTTGAAACAGGGAGACCTGAACTGAAAGTAACGATTGGGCAACACAGATGCAAAGCATGTATGCAACCCCAGGCCAGCTGACAGAACGGAGCCCCGTGCCTGAGGCAAAGCCACATCGACAGCAACTATTCTAGTCTGCCTTGTGACACTAATTATATCTAACAGAGGGAAACAAAGGCCCACCTGTGTGGTTGGCCTTGAGCATCACATTGCATGTTGTGCACCGCTGTTGCTGCGCATGTGTGTGTTACATGGGCCTGCCACTCCCATCCCATCCCGAGAGTCCAGCTCCTCTCGTTCTATCAGGCTGACCTTCCAAAATACCATGGCAACAATGCAGACATTCCCACTGGGGTCAAAGCAGAACATCAGGCAATTCCACTCTGTGTGCCCCGTGACTTATGTCTAAGAAGACTGCACCCGTCGACTTCTCTTTCAATTATGCACATTCAGTTTTTTTCTATTTATATTTCGAAAAATGAAATAAATGCAGAAATATAATTTAGTGTCTGTTTGAGTGGAGGCTGAGCAACTCTGCTCTCCCTCTACTCCTTCTTTCCACTGTTTCAGTACCCTCACTCACCCAAGGTGGGTGAGTGGGAGGACTGCCACGGCCAAGGCACAGCACCCAAACACATTAGCAAACTGCCTGCATCAATAACCATTCTTATATACTGCAGATTTGCAAGCTGCTTTTTATGGTTTCAAAAATAGGGAGTAGCTCATTTTGGTTGCTAACAACCACATGGGTAGCATCCCCCTTTTCATTTGGAGAAGTATTTATATCCAAGGGAACATAGTCGTGATTATCCTGAATGCAAGGAAGGATGGTCAGGAGGAACTAATATGCCAATTACCAATAACGAAAAGGACTTTTACAGTCGAGTCTGTTTGTGACATGGCCTATTTAGGAAAGTTTCTAACTTTTGACACAGTATATTCTTGATGCTGCTTTTTAGGATGGTTTACATCCATATTCTGTCATTTTGCTCCAAAGCTACATACAAATAATTACTATGTGTTACATGCACTGGAGCATCCCTTTTGTTTTTCCTCTTTTTTTAATCCCTGACATTGAATGGACAAGACACACATCTGTCATCGTTACTCCAAGAAATCTGCATGATAGGTGCTGAAAACACTTCCCGGTTGAGGTTAAGGAGGACTATTGTGCCTTGATCTCCTGTTCCCTTACACTCGTGCTCTTGGTTTTTGTTGTTACTTGTTAGGCTGTTGAGGACAATTTGGATTTTGCACACTTTTTGTCTAGTTTGTTACTTGTGTAATAAAAATGGATTAGTTAAATTTCTTTTTCAGTAACTTTTACAGTAACTTTTGGATTTATTTTGTACTTGTATTACATTATCACTGTTAAATATATGCACTTGTTTGCTACACCTAATTCATTCACAATTAAACTGGTGCAGTTTGTGTTCTTCCCTATCATACCCCTAGACCGCCATGGGGTCATAATACTCGGTGTACTAAGCCAATACCTTTATCTAAGAAAACTTATAGTGCTAGATCCACTTCAATAACCTCTCTACTTTCATTCACCCATTTACTGCATACAACAGACCACCTGTTCACCTGAAATGCATGTCTTTGAAACCTGGAGCATTAGTAGGTTTACGGTACAACTTAAGAATATCTACCCCATGTAGGGCCTAGTTAGTATATAACATTCTATGAGTTGCAAGGGAGCCAGAGTAGCCATCACAATCTTGACATTTGCTCTAGAATCCATTGTTTACACTTGAGAACCAGAAGGCAACCTGAATAAATTCTTTATCTTCTACAACTGAAATTCCTGGCCTACACCTCACTTCTTCTTTGACCACCGGCACTCAGGGTGATGCTCTATTTCTAGTGCCTCTGGATAGCAGTTGAGGTCTTTAACAACCAAAATCATCTGTTTCATTGTTACCATCCACAGTGAAAGCTCAGATTGCAAGAAGGGAATCTCCTAGAGCTTTAAATATTTAAAAAGCTGAGGAATTTAAAACAAGGTAACATAGCTGAAAGATGTGACCTACTAGCCTGTACTTTTGTAAAGGCTTTAACTGTCAGTGCCAAAGCTGCAGGGTACATCTGCTGTGCTTGACGCACTGCAGGGTGAAGCCTGACAAGCCTGGCAGCAGCTTCATAATAACGTCTTGGTTTTTAAACACTGAAGAAGCAGATAACTATGTTCATTAAAGCCAGAAATGTCGGGGTGGGGAATGTAATGATTATTGCTAATAAACAAACGATTATTTTACTTTGCTTTTGATGCAGCAGTTATAAAAACAATACACTTTCTTTAGAGGCAGGGCCAACAATAAATGCAGAACCTTAAATTCAGGAGACATGGATTAAAACTAAATGAGCTTTGGGTCTGCTCTGTGTATTGCTCAGATATACTGGCCTGTTTCTCTTTTTCCATTCTGGATCTCTAAAGGTCTATCATCTAAGAGCCGAGGAGCACACTTATTGCAGTTTATGAATAAAAATTCATGTGTATGAAATGCATTGCATTTTAATAGGTTGCATTTTGGGGGCAGATGTGGCACTGTATTAAATAAAAGCAGTATTTAAAAAAACTTAAGAAAACAGTACTTAAGGGTTTAAAAATAAAGGTAACTTTCATTGTTTCTTGGTCCATGAGATACAGTCTGGATCAAGCAATAAATAGTAGATCCACAAAACACATTGAAAACAACTTGTTGAAAATGCAACAGATGAGACTTCTTCACAGTTAAATCTTACACCATATAGACCTGTTCTTGCTAAAGCCATGAGAAATATTTCTGGAGGCATTAGTATAGTATGAAATAATCAATTTTTTAAATTCTTCTTATAGACATTTCAGTGGACTTGATAACTTTGAAGTAAATAAAAACTATACCCTCTTGATGCATTGAGAACTTAAGGTAAAAACTACCAGGACACTATGACATGGAGACATCTAAGACACAACTACACAGGCATTCACACTGCAGACAATTTTCACACATATGGTATTTACTGCACAATAGACTGATCCATTGAAGAGCCAGATCTAGGTTAGGGGAGATCCCTGGGTTGGTGTTACCTTGGGAATCTGTCAACCACAAAGAGACAAATCAATAGGTGGACTGCATGCAGTACAGAGAAATTTGGCTCCTGAATGGTGAGGATGGACTGGCTTGATGCAATGAGATTGTGGACATATTGATCTTAGCTGGAAAGGCTAACAGTGATGTCTGCTGTTGACCCTCTGCTCTGCAATGGGGAGGTAGCCTTGTGCTGATTTCCTCCCACCATTGCCTGGAGAGCTGAGTGAGTTACATTTTAGGACCCCTGAGGTGGGAGGGAGTATGAAACCTAGAGATTAAAATTACTGCTGTGTAATTTACTGCCCTTCACTATTCCTAATAACTAATTCTGATCCTTTAAGACGACCAATAAAGAGTCTCTGCCTAGAGGCACCCTCATAGTGTTGGGGGTATAAAACTGAAGTTATGTCCACAGTTCTATAGCTAGAACTACTGGTTCACATCCAGGGTGTGCCAAGTGAGCAGCTGTAGTATTGCAACTACATGCCCAAGAAGCTCAGGTACAATGTTAAGTTTCCAAAAAACAACATAGAAAATGCTCACTGAAAGTACAATATAGAAAAAAAGGAATGAGCTCTGGAGGTTCAAATTAGGAATTCATTGTAAATCCATTGTAAAACCTTACCTTTGTATAGTACCTTTTTAACCAGGCTGCCAATGAGTGATCAATGGAGAATGAGAAATAAGAAAGAGGCATACTGCAAGTGGTGATGAGGACCCCTTTAACAATTTGACTCCATCTCAATAACTCACAGGATAGTTTTTTTTTTAAATCAATGCAACTGGGAACCCAGCTTTGATATAAATTTTACTTCTGCAGCCTAATACTTAAAAGCTTAAAATACTATTCCCTGGGGATACACTTTTGCAAAAGATATGAACAATACCTGAAGCAGAATCTGCAGCTACTGAGATATCAATACTCCTTTGTAGGATCAGAGCCTGCAAATACACATCAGGCTGTGCTTAATGCAATTTGTAGGTTAAGGAGTTAAGGTCATCCACACCAAAACAACTCAAGTAAATCCAATTATCACTTCAAAATGAATATCTCAGGACAAGATGGAACTTCATGGTCCAGTGTGAGGAGACACTTTCTAGTCTGAACCACTGCTTGAAATTCAATGTGAAGTATAACAGCTCCAATTCATGTCTAATAAGGATAAGCAGTGGGACTGTGTTTAGAGCAGCACAACAACAACGTAACCATGGGATGAAATATCAGGTCAAAAAGCCTATGCATGGTGGGGAGGAAAAATTACAAATATGAATTATTCAGCTGAGATGTTCCCTTTGAATGATCTCTTTCCCCTGAAATTTTACATTATTCATCATTTGCTGTACCAGCATTAGGCAGCCACATACGAATAGTGAAACAGGAAAGAGTAATTATACATAAACTGCAATTTAAACAATGATCATTTATCTTCCAACTGTTCTGACATGGCCTTTGCACCATGTGACGGAACTTTCCACCACAGATTTCCCTGGACCCCAATACACTCTGCCCTTCATCTCCTTTCATGTCATCCTAACCTTTTCCAACACAGTCCCTCTGGACTCTGATATAATCTGCATAACTTAAACAACCCTCAAATGGCTGACTTTCTGAAATCACGATTCCAGAAAAAAAATTATCTTAGACAGGAAACAGAAATAAGTACCCTGAAAAACTGTGAAAGCTGGCCTGCTTAAAATCGTCAGGTCTGCTATTCCTAATGCTGCTGTATAACCAACGCATTGTAGAGGGCACTGTGATTCAGTGGTGAGTCTATGAAGCCATTGCCCTTCTTAAATATATAGCTTCTAAACTCCAATGGTTTTAAAAAATAAGACACAATAGCCTGACACCATTCTTTGGTGCTTAGGCTACTGCAGTGATATTCTGCCCATCAACTTCTTGATACAGATTTTAGATGGCT
Organism: Arapaima gigas; assembly: GCA_900497675.1. Lineage (NCBI taxonomy): Eukaryota > Metazoa > Chordata > Actinopteri > Osteoglossiformes > Osteoglossidae > Arapaima > Arapaima gigas. Next base: position 333,601 of record UFQX01000067.1, on the reverse strand, counting down.
GCTGAAAACTGTCCTCTCCATTTTACTGAGCTCTGTGCATGTAAACCGAGAGACATAGTTTCTTACTGTCCCTCAGAAGAAAGTATATATAAGAAATGATAAAACTGAAATATGATTTTGTTTTGGAGGAGTAAGAAAAAGCAGTAATAATAGATTAAATATAATTTTTTCAGAAGGCACTCTATACTACGGCCATGCTCCGGCGTGCCACAGTTGGACAACAAGATTTTTACTTTGCTATTCATCGAATAGACACTTTTTCTTTCTTGTTAGATACTGTTCCAACGTGTTCCAATTCATTAGTGTACCAACTTGACCAGCATTCATCTACTGCATATTGCCCATAAAAAGCAAGATAACTTGAAAAATTCCAAATTTCAGTCAGGATACAACTGATTTATATCCAAAATTAAGATTTGCCCTTGCCCAACTATTCTGATGAGAACAAAACTATAAGGTGTCCATGAATTTATAACATGGACTAAAAATTAAAAAAATGGATAGAATGACAAGGGTGTCATACACGTTTCAGTGTTCCAGATTAAACAGCTGTAAAAGCAAACAAGCTTTCCAGACAATCTCTAAGTGTGGTATGACAATGGACAATTTCTCACATCAGCTGAGGGCAGTCAATGGTATCACCAAATGCACAGAAGGCTTCATGTGCCTTTTTAGCTGCCAGTGAAAACTGAAGCACCTAAGATAACATGGAAATGTGTTTTCACAACCTGATTTATAAATTGTACAGCTAATAATCCAGACGTTGTCTTTGCATTGAACTAAAAACTCTTTGTGCACTGAGCTTATCTGTATCTTCCAGCTTCTCCTCTTGTAGATTTTAATGGTTACCTGGTTCAGCCTCATAGTAGAACCTTAAATGAATTACATGTTCCGAAATGAAATAAACCATTGCTTCTTTGCATGTCAGAATGCCTGTCACTATCATCTTGGATTCTTGTAGAGATGTCATGTGAGAACTGTTGGGCGTAAGTCTGTAAATGAAACCCCAAAGCTTTATCTGTCTACAGGCCTTACTTTATTCAAGGTGATTGTATCCAGCTATGACAGCTTATTGCATTTCTAAAGGATTCACTGGAAGCAAAATGGGGGTAAACTTGGCCTGCCATCACAATAAAACCACAAGTACTGGTGAAAAATTAATTGTGTATATGAAAACAAAAAAATTTTTACAAAAAATTAAGACATAATTTGTCTTAGTTTTTATTAAGACATAAATGATTAAAAAAAACACACACACACAAACTCATTGATGCTTTCAGTCTCCATATCCTCCAGCAACTTTCAAATGAAACTGGCATTGGTTTTATAAGTTGGTTGCTGTAAATTCCTGGCATCTACAAATGTCTTTCTGAAGGGAGCCACTGCTTGAGTTGCAGCATTGAAGCATGATAAAAGAGCAGCTGAAGTGTTTTACATATTATTGTTGTGTTACACTAGAATACCTCATTTTGTGTGCACTGCCGAAGCAAAATCAGAAGCAAGTAAGAATGAATGATATAAAAATGAGGCAAAATGCAAACAATTGTGTGAAACAGGGCCACAATAAAAATGCAGTGTGCACTTGCTTCAGCTACAGCAAGGTTTGATATGCAATCTCCTGGCTTCAGAATTTATATTCAGGCTAAATTACATTACAGCCACATAACAGATAACTGCAATCGTATTCTAATTTATTAGAGATTTAATTACCAAGGTGAAACGGTCCTTCTGCATGTCTACAAAGGTAAAGTTTCAAGACTGTTGTTGTGACAGCTCCCGAAAACCAAAAAAAACACTATAGACCGAATATACTTTCTAAGAAAAATAAGATGTAATTCTGCTAGTTTTATTGGGTGGAAGATTCAAATCTGGTTGCTCTGTTTGGAATCCTCAATCAGGGTGGGCACAGCTGATGACCAGTAGAAAGAGGTAAAGCCTCACAAGAGTCATGTGGTTCCTCCACTGGAACTGTTGTGCTTCTTGAGCCATTTAAGTTTGTTTATCCTGAGCAACAGCTTCATGTGCCTTAGAAACAGTACCAATGGCTCATTTGCTTTCATCACCTTCTTCTTTCAGCAATTTTTTTAATGGGTTATCTTGCATGTTCAGCATCTTCTGAAGTAAAAATCATTGGCCTGATTCAAGCATCGCAGTAACAACTGAATTACAGGAAAGCAGGTGATAAGATTAAAACATCATCCTTTCAGAAGTACAAATTTCTCCTCCTATCTGAGTGGCATTGTATGGGTCAAGAAGTACAGGAGGAACATTGGCACCTCACTGTATGCACCTTATTTGTTCTTTAAATATGTCAGGCTGTGGACTCAGTGGGCAGAAGATATATAGTACAGCAAACGCCTGCAAGTGTGCACCCAACCATGTATTCAAGATGCACTATATGTGGCAAAGTTCCCAGGTTCAAGTTACATAAACATGCATATCACAGCATTCAATATTTCATCCAATATTTGCTGAACATTCAATTTTTCCTGAATACCTATAAAAATTTACATCATACAGACTGGTGCTGTGTAAGCAAAAGAAATCAACAATCTGTAATTTTTGTAAATCTGTAAAGCTCAAAAAGATCACTTGGAGATTTCTGTTTGTCCCTGAAAAAATTGTTTTCCTTTAGGAGATTAGATGATGTATAGAAATTTCCATACACTTGTACCTCAACTTACAAGCATCTGACTTACTCTTTACTACTTTTTGAAGACAAAGACATTTCCAAGTTTCAAAAGTCTAAAAATCAATAAAAATTCTTTGTTGCAGAGCAGAAAATGGCCTGCATTTCCAATTGTCATCATTAGGAACTGGAAAATATAGTAAAACTCATTAGTTTATTATTTAAACACCAGCTTGTTGTATTGGTACCATATTGAGATCTTCAAATATCTTTGAAAGCATAATTCAGAGATCTTGTATTGTAAAAGGAACATTTCCACTTTTTTTTAGCTTTATCTAATTTTTTTAACAGACCCTAATTAATTAAGATGTATGAGGATTTATTTACTGTGACAGTGGGTGGACTTATCAACAATTTCGTTATGAACCGACTTTCGGTTCCAGTTGTGTTCACAAGCTGAAGTTTGAGTGTATAGCGATTTCTGTAAGATTTTCAGATAATTAATGAGTCTCTATGATACAATAAATGATACAGTAAAATTTTAACAACTGCAGGAGGCTCTGGTCTGAAATATATCCTTGACACATAAAATACAACTCCATTATTGTCATTACTGTGTTTATTAGTATATAAATATGAGGATTTTGCAATATGAACTTAAACTGAGTGTGGACTATTACAACTGACTGGAAGATCTATCGCAGTTAAAGAAATCTGAAACATTCACAGTCACATTGTGCCTCTTGTCCCCCAGCAGTTCGGCCCCCCCAGGACCTGTACACATTCTGCACATTTATGCTTAACTGTGCAAATAAAATATTTTGTTGAATAACAAGGTAACATTGCAAAAGTTTGTTAAACAGCATTAACCTAAGAAAATAAACAGTAACTGATACTTGCAGTAGACAGACCTACAGCATCTATGCTTACCCATGACACCAACAACAGTCTTGTGGGCAGCTCTATTAAAAAATAAACAGAAAGTTTTCATTTCACCCCCTGCTCAAGTAATGTTTAACCAAGGAAATTACAAAATAAGCTAAAAATGTAGAAATGTGGTATGTGCTAACAAACTATGCCATAAGAGAGCCATTGTGAGAAAAGAGAACTGTAGAATAATCATTGCATTAACAGCACTATTCTCATGTCAAAACATGAACAGTTACTCAGTAAACAGTGCAGACCTAAAAAACAATGAAGAATTATAAAGCTATCAGCACTGCGTAAAACTCTTAACAAAACAGCAACTGAAACCTGAAAAACAAAGACTTTTCCAACTGTGATCACATGAAAATTCACATGATGTTAAAAACTTAACTACACAGGCTGATGAATGTAGATATATGATCAATGTGATATGTCAATGTGATATAATTGTTATCGGTGGCTTAAATGCAGTTTCAATGGTACCATATGATTCTAGCTTAATTCTCTGTGACCCATAAATTTTTCATCTCAACTGTTCTTTGCTGGAACAAAAAAACAACAAAAGCAAGTGGAACACAATTATTTAATATGACTGATCTGTGAGCCACACTGAACTGAGTAATCCAAGGCAGATGACATGTATTACAGCTAAAGTGGTGCCATTGGTTTCCCTGTTTGCAGCATGATGGAGATGATGGACATGATGAGACTCATGATGGTGGGTGAATGACGAGGGAATCACAGTGACTCTACAGCTCTGCCGTACACAGCTGGAGATGCAGCACATACTGTAGGCCTCCACCTCTGTATGTTTCAAGGTTGCATAACACACAAATGCTAGTGAAAATGTAAATGCAGTGCCTTTCAACATAATAATAATATTTTTATAATAATAATAATAAAAAATAATAATAAAAATAATAATTATAATATATATAATATTATAATAATAACAATTATTATTATTATTATTATTATTATTATTCATTGCTTAGTTGACCTGGTTATCAAAAGCAGACTCATCACAAGCTTGTCTGCATTAAGTATATATAATATATGTGTGTGTGTGTGTGTGTGTGTGTGTGTGTGTAATGCAGAGAAGCTCGTGATGTCTGCTATATATAGATGAAACTAACAGCTTTTCTAAACAAACTAAATTATGCTTTCTGATAAAGATAAAAAGTCATCAATTAATATTAATACTTCAGGTGAACAGCAACTGCTCAGGTTATCATATAGAGAATATTTTCACTAGGTTATTAAAATTGTAACCCTGAATTATGTTTTCCAAGTCATTTAAGATCTGAATATGCTACCAATACAACAAGCTGGAGTCTGGATATCAATAAGTTTCAGAGAACAAATCCTTTTAAGCAAACAATTTGCTTTCTTAACAGATTCTATAGTTACCATAATCAATTCTGCCTGAAGGTTAATTAAAATGTGTTGATTCATTTCATCAATCATTGTTATTTTTCTCAAGGCTTGTTTTTTAAACAAGCTTCTCTTTTTAAGAGAAGCTTTTATTTGCTCATCCAACAGAAATGTCACTATGGACAAATCCATTCTGCTGAGCACAAAGTATGCAGTTCATCTCCAATGTTCTTTACTCCCTATAATGTATGACACAATGGCAAAAATATTCCAAAGTGTTTATTTCTAAGCTCCGTTTGCCACAAAATTGTGATTATTGCCCTCTCTATGAGCATAGAAGAAACCCTTCAGTTGCGTGCTAGTGCATACTCACTGTTCTTGAGCTGTGCTTTGAAGCACTCAGTTATATAAATGGTTATATTTGTGAAACTAAGACATTTTTGTTGCTCAGGTCAAAGGCAATAATGCAATAACATGTGGTTAAAACTGATAATCTGTCATCTTATAATTAAAAATTCAGATGTTTAACACAAGGGGTGAAGTTTAAACTCCCTGCCCATCCTGCATCCTGCATCTTGCAATATTTAATATGGAATAATGAGAGCAGGAAGAAAAGGAAAACCTTTATATCTATGAATTAGAGTTAAAGCTTAAATATGCATATCTTATCTTGCACAGGGCAGTGAGAGAAAAATCACGCTGTAATCCTCCTTCATAGAAAAAGCTATTATTTCCACCCAAGTACAGGGGCAGAGGAGAGAATGGAATGAAATGAAAAAAGAGTCAATTGTGTATGGATGTAGATTTTTAGAGATTCCCAGAACCTGCTTGTTCACACTCATTTCTGCCATCACAAAAAAAACACATTAGCAGTGACCTGCTATAAGAGTTATTGTGGGCCTAGGATTTGTCACAGTCATCTCCACACAAATCAGTGTCTATTTTGCCAACAGATAAGATGCATAAACACCTTTACCATTACTTCTGGACAAACAAGCAAGGGGCATGCAAATGAGTATCTTGTATTGATGCTTGTTGTTTATGTATTCAAATGTTATCCTGCAATGTGAGACAAATGATTTTATAACATGCAGGTTTAATAACAGCTCATTTCAGGGTTTTGCCTGTACTGTTATGTATGGCTACCTGCAGAAAACTGCCAGAAATAAGCTTATGTTGGGAAAAATAGTGCAAATAAACAACAGAAAAAATATATATTAAAACATGCAGCATCAGATAAGAGGGTAAGTCAATAAGCAGTTGAATATTGGTCACCAGAAGAAAGTATGCACCAAAGTAATGCACCAGCATCATAGGTCTTATTTTCCTCAACTTTCCCTTACATTTTCCTTCTACCTAGGATATGAAAATATAAAAAACCTCAGATTTGCACAGAGCTGTCCACAACATGCTGTCAGCTGCAGCAAGGGTTCATGTTCCTCTTCACCTCTTGTTCATTTTTTGCTGCTGGTGAATATTGTTCATACAGCTCAAACAAGTCATTGTTTCAGCATTACTTTAACTTTACCCAGTGTTCCAAACAACAGCAGCTAACGTGAAGAGGCATTATGTAAGCATCCCTAAGGTGATAAAAACTGAGGTCAGCTCTGAGGACACAGCCGTGCTTAAAAGGAGTCTTGAGGACCTTGGTCGACTTGAAATTGTATTTAAAACTTATGATCTTGTGCACTTTTTTAAATTAATATTGAGTTTAGCTTCTTAAGATAAGTCCATTTAATCACACAAGCAAAAAAAAGCAGCTGAATTGACTGTATTACATGCCCTTTTTCTTCTTAGCACACATATAGCAAATTATGCATTATGCAGATTATGCATTCGGTACAGTAAGACATACAGACAAGACAGATAAAAGCTTCAATTAGCTGAATGTAAACTATCAACATTTCTCTTGTGGGATTAGAAGATTTAAATTACCAACATGAAAAATTTGCAGCTTCCTTTTCATAATCAAAATGCTTTCTGTCATGAATATAATTTTAATGCTACTTTTCATGCTTTTCACTTTAATTAGAACCAAAGAATACGTAATTTCCTTGGAAACTAGGCACAAGTCCTGAATCCTGTACATGCAGGTGACAGTGTATGCCAGAGGGCATAAACAGGTCATACATCTCGGATGATGGGGTAATCTAGAAGACAACAGATTATATGTTCCATGACAGTTTCCATCCACTTCAGTTAAAATAATAGCAATCACTGTCACACAGGGTTAGGTCATTTAGGTTGGATAATAAAACTGTTTGATGTGAACCAATATTAAAAACATCAATATCCTTTTTGCAAAAAAATACTGATCAATAATGACATGATTTGTGTGTGTGTGTGTGTGTGTGTGTGTGTGTGTGTGTGTGTGTGTGTCAAAATCAATAAAGACAATAGAATACACGTATACACCTTTGAAAGAATTATTATGATTGATGTAATTTCCATTTCATCAGATGTGAATAATAAGCCAGCAAATAAAAAAACAAAAAAAAATCCGTATGATAATCGGTCAAGTTTCAGTTTAATACATAGAAAAGTACATGTTCTCTTTTAGTTGGATTAAAAATTTATCTAATACTACCAGAGAAATTCTTTGTCTCCATGGAAACTCAGAAACCAGATTTAGTGGCATATTTTCTATAGTAAGAAATTAATTTAAATCAAAATTGTATAATAACATTTAATTTAATCTAAAATAATTGTAAACCATGAACAGCTTGTTTGTTGCAAGATATAAAAAGAACTGATTGTACCTTATCTAAAGTATCTTCTGCAAAATGACAAGCTAATAAACTGGGTTTATTCATTTACACCACCATACATCTTCAATAGCTTTCAAGATGCTGCTTTACTGTATTAACCTTTTAAGGGCGTACCATTTTCCAGCCATTCAGAACCAAATTCACAACAGTATTTAGAACTGATCTATATAAATATAAAAATGCATCAACAGTGTATCACTGCACAGTACTTACAGTACAATGTATGGAAATGCAGAGGAGAAAACAGAAGTGTGAGCATAAGCTTGGATGTCCAAGACCTCCAGCATGGAATCTGACTGCACTGGATCTCCACTCAGTCGTATCTTCCCACATTATCAGTGTCTTTATACATGTACATGTGAAAACAGCTGTATAGCGGGAAGGTCACGTATAGCCTCCGGTCGTATCTAAAAAATAAAGGTTTTTCCAAGACAACTTGTGGAAATTTCACATTAACACTTTCAAACTACTGTATGTTAAGTAGCTTGCCATCAAATCAAACAGTTAACCATCTATAAATATGTGGCATAAAGGTGTACAAAATCTAAACCTGCATTATCAGGAGCACAAAGGAAAGAGATGACTGATAGATAGATAGATAGATAGATAGATAGATAGATAGATAGATAGATAGATAGATAGATAGATAGATAGATATACAAATGGTCCCACTCAGGGGCAGTTTCCTAGCTTAACTCAATTCCTAGACAGACTCTGTAAAGCAAAATTATGGAGCTGTAGCATGGATGTGAAGAAAAGGGCTCAACAATTCTGGAGATACACCGAGCTCACATACAGAATTCAAAAGCACCAGAATACAGACTTTGACTTTGGATTTCTTGAGTGGAACCAAATTCCCAGAGATGAAGGAGCATAGTTCTCTTCCTGGGGTGTAGGGAATGATTAGGTTCTATAGGATCAACAATTCTGATCCTTTACCCATCCTGTAGGCCTTCTTCACCATCTTGTATAATTCCATGGTGCTGTTTTACAGGTACTGATCCAAAAATATACTGGGGATTATTTACTATATTTTAAATCATGTCCGTGCTGCTTGCTGGACATGATCATGCTGCAATCATGTTGCAGTCTTTTGAGTATCACAACTTCAGTGGCAGCTTTTAACTAATGTTGACACATGCAGCAAAGCTCAAATTTCTCACTTACATGTGTCTAGTGACAACTTAAATTGGCTGAACATGGCATAAAAAAAGCCTCAAGCCTCAAAAAATAAAAACATGCCATGCTTGGCATTGCTGAGACCCACAGATTATTCTTGTCAGATATAAATTAAATAAAAGAACAAATGGGGCTTTGAAAATGTAAGAAAGAAGGAGGAATTACAGAGGAAAGGTCCCATATGAGGCATTTAAATGTTCCATTTTTAAACTGTACGAAAAAAGATGTAACAAACAGAAACAAAAACCAAATGCAGGTGAACTTGCAGGTAATGCTTGTACCATCAGAATTCATCATCTTTAAAATCATACACTACACTGCTCTGCCCATGAACAAAACTATGAGGAAAGTAAACATCAGGTACAAAATTATGGAAATTACATTTATTTATTCATATGGAATATTTGTTCCATTTTCACAACCGTCACACCCACACTTTTTGCACTTTCACCATAAGAAATTTGAGAACAAAGAGTTACAGAGTTCTATACTGAATGTTAAATGAGATGGGGTTAAATGGGGTTTCCTGACGGCTAAATATGGTCACGATCATGCTAAGACTGCTTTATATACTCCATAAATCTAGTAGTGTCAAAATGCCTGTAGGCTTATGTAGATTAACAAGTACCTGAAAGAAACTGATTTGGCTGTAATTTCCCTGCTCTTCGCAGAAACAAGAATTTTAATGGAAAAGAATCATTGTCATGTAAGATTTACACAGGGGTGTCTTATCAAACAATTAAGACTAATCTATCATAATTTAATTCAGATGAAGGTGAAATAAAAAGAACTAAATGGAGCATGATTCAGTTCTACTTTAAATTCTGCTCTTTGCACAGAATGGGTGGATTCTGTGTGAGGACCCTAGAGCAAGGTACTTCGTAAGAAAGGTCTGGCAGAACACAGGTGGACTGTATGACAGATCAAATGTGGCAACTCTTTGTATGATACAAGTGTGATCACATTACCACCATTTTTTATCCCATTTTTAACCAACATTGTGCAGCCTGACAGTTATTCTCATGCATATTTTCATCATATTATTTAATCACCACCACAGCATTGTAACTCAAAATCTGATTTTTGTCCTTTATTTGGCAGCTTATAATTATAACACCAATATGTGCTCGATCATGCCTTTCTATTAATGCACTTCATATTTTAAGCTATACACCCCATATCCTAATGAGTAAGAATAAAACATATCTGTTCTCACTAATATTTAAAACCTCACATTTTAATTGATAAAAAAACAGCCTCCCTCACTCCACCAAGGCCACAAACTGGGATTTGATACCTGAATTACAAACTGCGTTTGTGGCCTCTAGTACTCATGTTGGTAAAAGCTCTTGAGCTTTTCAGACAATACAAAGTGCACCAAACAATAGTGTGCAGAGAAACAGAGGATTATGATTCAGAGAGCCTGTTAAAGAATATCTGCATTTAAATTCCCACCTGAAAAAAACTTAATTTGCAATATGTATCATGAGCCAGTTGCTGAAAGATGAAGCATGAATTATCATGCCTGGATGCTGCATCAGGCTGCTAATGTTCTCTATTATTTTTAGCCCTTTAAGTGCATGAATCATCATTGTGCTAATTCATTGTGTCACAGTATAATATTTAAATATGTTCCACACATATTTTACTTTAAATATAATCTGTATTATCAGATAGATGATAGGGTTCTTTATCATAATTCTGATTATGTATTAAATACATATCAGCTCAATTAAAACATAACCAAGGAAATTATACAGTGGATAAATATCAAACAATAATGCCAAAAGTACATAAACAGTTCACAAAATAGGAACCTTTAAGAGTTAATTGTGGCCTGATGTCTTCATAAAAGCAGTTATGACAAAAATGCACCACTTTTCACCAGGCCCTGCTCCTTAACCAAGACTGTTATCACTAAAATGCATAAAATGAAAATTTAAATAAATAAACAAACAAACAAACAAATAAATAAATAATTTTAGCTTGTTCCATAAGTTGTGAAACTGCCTTTGTTGTTGTGTATTGCAGAGAGTCTCATTGCTGCATCTACTGAACCTAATCTATACAGTGGGTCACTTCTGAATGAATTTATTGACACGTATCCATTTATCTGATACTTTTCTCCACTCTGGCTTACAAACTGTTAATAGTCATTTACCTCTTTGGACTGCTGGGTAATTTTTACTGGTTACTGCAAGAGGAGGACCAAGGATGCTACAGCAGAAGATGGGACTTGAGTGTGAAACAGCAGCTCTAACTAGTACATCCCGTGCAGGCCCTGGTAGCTAGCTAAGGTACTTGCTGTAGAGGTTATGGAAAGTCTTCCAGCAAATGTAAAAACTTTCAATTTGTGGCTCTAATTTAGCTCAGTGACTCTAAGAGTAACTGTGACATGATTTATGCCAGGTTAATACATGAGGTCGCTGTCGTCACTCAGCGAGCTGCACTGACTCCCTCAGTTAGCCTGTCAGAATCCTGAATGCTAGCAGCGTGCTCCCTTTCTCAAGCTCTCGTACAGCGTACTACCGTATTAAAAATGTGTACAAAATGTCCCCTGTGGACTTAAACACACCTTACAGACATGCAGCGTAGTGAGACTAAAACAGGAAGCCTGCTGATCAAATATAATTGCACGGCAAGTTGTCATGTTTTCTAACATGTATTGAAGAAGGTTGTACTGGATGAAAAACCAAAAAGCTTCTTGCAATCCCATGTAATGAAAGCACCAAAATTTTGTCAGTCTCAGTGTGTTTATATGCAGGTGCCTGTCTTTACTTGTCTCCCTGATATGGGGAATTGCTCACAGAAAAGTCATATCCCTGAGGAAATTAACCAAAACACATTAAACATGAAAACTATGCAGACACATGGATCTACCAGCCCAATTGCATTAATTTCACCAGGCAGAGTTCCTGGAAATGTTGATCTTTATGAGAGATAAAGGAACAATCTGTAACAGTTTGTCTATCATTATTAAAAAAGAAGGGGAAAAAAAATCAGTAATAGCACGCAAAACAATTTGATTTGACTTGTTGTAGATGAGCATGCGTACATTCTTGGAAATATTAATCAAAACCACTTAAAAAAAAACCTGGGTAAGTGCTCAGTTCTGACCCACAACATGGGAGTCAATGTATTTCTATTGGCACAAAGACATGGGCAATCAATAGAAGCACTGTGGGTTGTCAAGGTGATGTTGTACAAAGAATACATCAACCGTTACCAAACACCAGCCGATCTGGACAGACGTGGACTGAACACATCCTACACCAGGAAACTCTCACTGACCACATCCGAAAGCACCTTTCCATGGAGGACATTCAGTACTTTTTCAAATCTCAGTTTTAACTTGAACTTGAAAGTGTCAGTGGGATGGCATAAGTGATGAAGCCCAGTTAAACACCATTATAACAAATTACAGAGAAAGTATTTCTGATAGTTTCTAAAGTGACACACAAATGTAATTTATTTTCCACTATCAATTTCACATTCAAGTTACAAGATCAAAAATCAGTAAGCTTTCAATCAGAAGTGCACATAGCCACTATAAATAGCCCTGAGTATGTTTTTAAAAAGATAGATGAGCTCAATTTGTCAGAAACCCGACATAAGTATAGCATAAGCAATAGGTGCACAATATAATAATGTGCATGTAGCCACTTATCTTAAGCCACTTAAGGGAATTTTATCATTAATGTTGTCATGTTTAAATCTCTGAAAGACATAGGGTTTACAGCACAACAGAATGTTTAGCAGTGCTTTCTCAGCTTCGACAAGTGGAGTTAAAGAGTCAATAAATGAAAACAAAGATACGTCATATGGTTCGTTGGACCAGATTTAAGGCCTATTGCAAGTCTGCCTGCGTTCAAAAGTCTACTAAACCTATCCTATCACCATCTTGATATAAAACAGACACTAATGTCATTTCTGAACAGATCAAAGACAAAACAGTTTGGGCGAAGGTGCACTAAACTATGAATACCCAAACAGCTACACAAAATCAATGCAACTTTGTCACACAAAAAAAAAAAAAAAAAAACGCAAACACTTCCATATTACATCATTTTTATTAAAGAAAAAAATCATTTGTTGTGTGTAAACAATGTGCATCAGTCATACCCTTCTCTTGCAGCCGTAACATAGAATATAGAGTAAAAATTCAAACGTTTCAGAAACCCATGTGTGGTTTCAAGTGTGCTACAGAAACATTTCTAAATTCTAAGCACATGCAGAAGCAAGGACATGACGATGGAAATGTATGTACAAAATATAATAAAGCGTGCTTTCAAAGAAAGAGTTGAATAAAACAGACCTATATCTATTCACAGCCAGATCAATGGGCTAAAATGTAATGAAGACTATGCATGGTGCTCCCTGGTCAGAAACAATCTTTTACGGTGAAATCAGCTCACAACGTACCAATCTAATGGTACGCAGGAGTGCCATGCTGCTCCAACTTCATTAATAAACATTGAGAGATTGCTCCTTTATTTCACCGTGCTTCTCCACCGGAGGTATTCGGGAATAGAGTTTCAGAAGATTTGGTAACAGTAGTACTGTAGCCTACGGGCAGCCAATGTCAGGAGCTACAAAAAAGAAATTATAGTAGGGAGCAATGCCTATGGTAATTGTGTCATTTATCAGGTAAACCTGCTTCAAAAATGTGTGAAATAAGGTACAGCCTTATTATTGGAATATATTTACCAGTAGGACTTACATTCAATGAAAAAATTACTCTTAAGTTCTTATTATTTTATTAAGGAATCTGCCATTTCTGTCTTGTATTTCACTTTTTCCCCAAATTCATCTAAAGCTCATTAGCAAACGTTTTTATTCCTCAAAGCACGACAACTATAGCAACTAGGAGAGGTGAACACAGATGGCCTCTGGTGAGTGTTCCAACAGCTCTCGACATTCCTAGAGGCAATGGGATTCACATGACAGCAATATACATTCAAGGGAGTGCCCAATTTTACGTGCTGACTGTAGGTTCTGCTGCTGGCAACAGAGGAGAAAGGACCTGGGGACCAACTCCTCCACCAAAGAGAACAGCAGCCTTAGCTGAAGCAGCCTGGCTTTCAGGTATGACAGAAAAGTAGGACCAACAGAAACAGGTCAAGAAGCTTTAGCTTGGTGAACAAGTGTTCATTCAAAAAGTGGTCATATCTTCAGAACTGCAGCATCAAAGCACAACTCTGTTCTTGCTACTGGGCCAGGGGACACTTGTAGTCTGAGTGCTCTCAACCACAAGGGCTTTCAAATCATTCTGCTTGCACTTAGAGGCCTGGAGTGGCTCTGTGCAGGCCTGCTGGTCTCAGTTCTTTTTTGCAAAGACTCAATGCAAGCAAAGTCAAATAAAGGGATTTGATGTCTACTCAGCACTGTGTTGAAATGAAACACCGTACTGTACGACAGGCACGGTGAGAGGTCCTGATCCAGCCTTCACTGCATCAGGGGTTTACAACATGCTTGGGGGGAGGGGGTAAAAACTCCTGTGTCCAAACTTAAGTTGTGCTAATTCAATAAGGGAAGTGAAATATCAGCGCTGGTTGCCATATATACAAACATACTATGGCCAGCAGAGAGGATGATAGTTAAAGCAGCCTCCTCTCAATCCCAGGTTCCATTCTCACCTCCTGATCTTGTACCCTGGATAGAGACACGTACCCTGAATTATACCAGAAACAAATATCCGACCATATAGTAAAAGAGTAAGTCATTATAGGTGGCTTAGAATAATCACCTTACATAGTAAGTAGCTTTTGGAGAAAAGTTTCAGTTAAATGAATACATAAAAGACATTTATGAATTCACAGAACCATTTCGACACAGTATTCAGGAAATGTTTTCTGCACTGTTAGCACCCTACTTCTGATATTCATGACCTGGAAGAACGGAGGGGCTCCAGCAGTGGATTCCACAGTGTTTGAATGTTTGAACTCAGTGCATCAAGTCTGCTAGCTTCAAGCAGCTGTGTGAACATGATGTTGCTGTGTGTGACCTGCATTTAAGCCACCGATCTCATAAAAGGGCCCAGAACATCACCAAACAGACCTGAGCCAGACATTGCAGTCATAGAAATCCAATAATAACTGTGTCCATCTGCTGGTGTGTTCAACAGGCCACCCCACGCTGAAGCACATGTTCACACACGGCACATGGGATACATTCATGGAGAAACAGACAGAAATGAGACTAAAACAGAAAAGACAGAAGATCAGCACAATGCCTGCATATAGCAAACGCTTCATTCAAAACTCTAACAGAGTTGCAGAATTATCTATGCATTTATTTTTATATGAAAAATGCTCAGGTTTACGGAGATACTTGTCAGAGTATCTGGTCAATGACCAACAACCCAATTCACAAAAAGTAATACACATACATGATACGAACAAAATACCTGTAGTACACTGGCAATATATGTATTGGTCCTTATATTGTGATTTAAAAAAATTGAATTCCAAACTCAAAATCAACTCTTTTTAAAGTTTTTATTCCATTATGTGCCATTTATTTTAGAAAGGTTGAAACAATCTCCTAAGTTAAAATAAACCCAACTGACACTGTGATCAAACGAGTAAATAATGGCTGTATGCGTTTTTAATGATAATAGAGTAAAAAAAAAAGAGTATCAATCAGTTTGTGACACACTCACAGACCCACAGGGGGACAATGTGATCCCCACACATTATTGCTGTATGAATCAATGTTCTGGACTGCGTCTAGTTTAAATTGGGACAACGAGTAGCTCATGGCAGAATTGCTGTGGGGACCATATTGTAATAAAGGTGGCTGTTTTTGCACCTGTGGGGAGCACCCTGGAACCCGGATGACCTGCAAAGCATTAACAATACTTGGCATATCTCTGGCTCTCAAGAGATGGACATCACATCACTTCTTTCCAAACAGTCTTCCACTGTATTGTTCTGTTCCTTAAAGACGTTTTAATTTCTAATATTAACAAATAAAACAAAAATTACATATAATGGTGTTGATAGTAAATGGGGTTTTGGTTTTAGTTAGCAAATTGTAAGTAAAATGATTGGCAGATAATTTATATTGTTTAGCCAACCAGATAAAAATCTTTCACAAGGGGCTTCTAGAAGGGCATTTCCCACTATAAAATAGTCATCATCGGGTTTTTGAACAAAGTGCAACAGCCATTTTCATGAATATTTAAGATTTTTCCTTAATACTTGATTCATTATAAATTACTAAGATTTAAATATAAATATACTGAAAAATACACAACAGATTCCCTGGGAGAGATGGAAATACCTACAGAAACCACCAACATTCTGCAGTAAATTTAAACCATGTATGCATTTTTTGCAGAAGTGAGGTACTTAGTGAAAATTAGGAAGAAAGAAAGCAAATGGCCCAGTTCACAATGAGACATGAAGCATGATGGGAATAATACTTCAAATGTGGTGGAAAAATATACATCTGATTAAATGAATAATGTTGGATTTTTACCTTGTTATAATACAGGGCACTGGATGCTTTGTGAGACAGTTAATCCAAGGAACTGCAGCACACACTGTAATCCTCAACACTTTCAGTAGGAACCCTTATGAACACATCATACTTTGAGGTAAAAAGCTAATTTTAAACCACTGATTCAAAACAAAGACAACCTGAACTCTGTATAAGAGGATGTAAATCAGAAAGGTATTTGTTGCTTGCATTTTGAGGAACACTGAAATGAGAAATACAGTCTCATGGCATTGTTTTTTCACAGCTAATTCAGAGCAGCCAGGTATTGCCCTGAAGACTTACATGAAACCTGTAATTCCCCCAAAATTCACCAGGTAGCCCCTGTAAAAACTGAGGTCCAAGTTGATTTTCACAAATGACAAAAACAAAATAAAATAAGCATAAATTGAAAGGAACTGAGAAAACTGGCCCATGCAATCTGAATGTGCTCTGGCAACCCTGTAAGGCCCTTCTAGTGTCACTGTAGTGTTTCACAACTGAGAACCAGACAGACAAGCTGTACTGCTGCCGATGGTGGGTTCCATCTCAAATCTTTCTTTTTGGACTAACTGTAGGTCACCACTTAAAGTCAGTTTGCCAAAAACGAGTCACATCTCCCACTCGTTGTCCTCTGTTGATGCTGAGTTGTTTCGAATAAAACTGTTCGCACTCCCAGGATATGGCCTGGGGAATTCTGAACTGTGTGCATGTTAAACCTTTTTTCTCCTCTATCATGGGAAATCAGATGCTGTACCTGCTGCATTATTCTTACTGACATGAAGAAGTTTACCTTTTAGGCTGGAACTGAAGACAAGCCTCCATTTTGCATGCAAGTGAGAATTTCTGCAAACTATAAGTGGGCAAAAATTCTAGGAACTAAAAAAAATGGCCCGGCAAGTGTTGTTGCTCAATACCCAGTCTTACAAACCACTCTCCAAGAATATTTCACCTCCAGTATGTGACGCTTACTGGGGGGCAAGGAAACAGTCCCTTCAGACAGGCTGCCAACTTCAGCTACACACTGTGAACATCCAGGTGTCCCTGAGCCCATATGCTCATTTTCCTTCTTAGAGATGCTGGTAAAAATGGGTCCTGTCACTAGATGAACTGTAATTATAGAACATTCTGCCACTGCAGCGACGCGATTGGTCATGGCTGTCTCAGTCTGGCATCACTGGAGTAAGTTGGGATGTCTGACCTTTTGACAAGCTCTTCACCGAAACTGTGCTTCATCTCATTTTCAGGTGTCCCTTAATAGGTGCCTAGGGTTTGTTTGGCATGGCAGGAGAGGCCTTAACAACTGGCTTCATTACCCAGCCAGGCTGATGGCAAGCTGCAGAGTGCTAAACACAGGCTGGAGGTGGACATGCAACATCAACAGTTACCTAAGACAACAGGATGGGCTCTTCCAACCTGTTCACAAGCAATAAGCTCCTTTCCATTCAGCTTTTCTCTTCTTGGCTGACAAGGTAGAAAATGAATCAGGCTAGCAACAAAGGAGGCACGAAACTCCACCACTTTATGCATAAACCCCCTAAGGGACTGCATAATGACTGTTGCCATGCAAAACAATGAAAAGCTACTAACACCAGTTATCAAATCAACATTTCCTTAAAGAACAGGGTTTCACCTGTAAAACGGTTTGTGTAGCTGTACTCCTCTATTCACAGAAACTTCCAGGTTGAACCTACAAACACCCAGACTACAGACTATTCAACTGAAATCCCAACACATAGAGATTAATACTGGTCATCTGGATGTACCCTAAGCAGCTTCTCAGTATAAGACTAGTGCGGGCTGAGGTTGGAGTTGTAACTGTCTAGTTGGCTCTGTGGGTGGCATTAGGGCATGTCTGAAAGTGTCTCCTCAGTCTGTGGAAATGAAGGGTGCCGTTTAGCCCTCACTTGAAACTTGCAGGTGTCCAGCTGTGTATTGATTGTGTTTGCATTTAACTGAATGTCAGTAGATCTCCAGGCAGTGTGGTCTACACCAACATGAAGCACCTCTGAGTCAAGTTAATAACTTGAAAAATTTTCTACAATGCTTTTGAAATGATTTTGCTCTTGTTCTGAACTTTGTACGACCATCTCCTAAAATTCCCCAATTCATTCATTATACCATTTTCATAATAGAGAATTTAGCTTCCAAAAAAGACATGACTGTAGCAAACAAAGCATTATAAACAATGCATCTTTCATTTAAAAAAGAAGGGGCAGAATTATGATTTTAATGTTGGCACATTATCTTGGCATCTGACTCCTTGTGCCCTGCATTATCATACTTAATGCATGGATGTAATGCAGACCATCTTCAAAAACTACGTTTTCTTAGGTGAACCTGAAGAACACAGCAATCTAAAATCAGGTCTCTGTATGACCTTCAAGTCTCTCTACTTCATACATCACTTATGTAGCAAGGCTATACTAAAAGTGACAGGGTAACAATGACAAAGCCCCCTCCTACTGAGGGACAACTGATTCCCAGAGTAGAGCGTAGGGCAAGGATAAGACAGAAGGTGGGCCCAGTCAAGCTCCTGGTCACCATTAGCGTTGACTTCCCACTGTGACCAAGTGAATGGTGGTCAGTAGGGCAGTGGACCAGGAGCACAGCAGTTAGGACTTTAGCAGGCTGAAGGCAACAGTTCTGAATTCCATTCCTGCTGCAGTACCTCTGATGAAGGTATTTGCCCTAAACTACTCCAGTGAAAAACCATGCTGTTTAAGCTGGAAAATTACTGCGTCACTTCATGCAAAAACACAAATTTTAAGTCACTTTGGACAAAAATATTTGTTAAATAAAGAATAACAAGGTGTTCGTGAATTCAAGGTGAAAGTGATTAATAATGTGTATGTACTGTAAATATGGACAACAGTGGTTTTATTATACTGGAAATAGCCCAGTACACTGGCACACACAGGCACCCCATCTTCTAAAAATGTCACCAGCACATATTGGCATGTCTGTTGATGGGGGTATAATGGTATTTTGCACAAAATAGTTTTTTTAGTACCAATTGAGCATTAAATGAATGCCACAAAGTATGAAAACATTGTAGTTAAAGACACATATCTTATTATGTTCAGTCTAGCTTTTTTCAAGCAGATTATTCCAGCAGAACAATGTGACATGTAACTGGGCATACATCGTCTCAGGATGGTTCCACAAACATGGCAGTGCCTTTACTTTACCCTAGTGATCTGCACAGTCCCCACCTTTCAAACCAATGGAGCATCATTGGGATAGAACATGGTGTTACCATAATGAATGTCTACAGAAAGTCTACAGAAATCTGCAGAAACTCTGTGGAACGGTCAAGCCAGCATGGACCAAGAACCTTGAGGTATGTGTCCAACACCTTGTTGCTGAATTCATGCTGTTCTGAAGGCGAAACAAGGTCCTACCCAGTATTGGCTATGTGTATCTAATAAAGTGGCCACTAACTGCATATCATAAAACATTTTTGCCTACATTGACATGTTGCTATTTCCTTTGTCAAATGGGTATCTTGTTATAATGCAAATAATACACAACTGCACAAACAAAGCTCAAGCAATGCCCTTCTGGGTTTGCATTACATGGGGAAAAAAAAACAGAAAAAGTCTCTACATTTAAGGATCTGTAGGGAAAACATGACCCTCACAGGATAATTTAAAATTGTACGTCATGATTGCAGAAAAATCAGAAAACATCTTTTACAGGTAAACAACAAAAAAAATCTAGCACAATGGACATTTGAACATCGACATCCATTTCTTGTCATTTTCTTCAACTGAACTCAGGTCAATACTTTTTTGAAGTACTGCTCTATCCAAGAAATTGCTTTAGGTCATTTACCAGAAAATACAAATAAAAAAAACCACATCAGTGGTAGGTTTAACATATGCTAACAATAATAATAACAATAACAATAGCAATAATAATAATAATAATAATAATAAAATGCAAGTGAATAAAAGGTTGCTACACCATTGACTCGACTCCATTCAATACCTCCTAGATGGGAGGACTTCCATGGTTAGGTGACGTTTGACTGTGTCATATGAGCAGGCAGCCAGTCAAGGAGACCTGGGACTGAAAAGTCAATAAGTTGTTCAATAGTCATTGCCCATAGTTACAGCTCCCCTCTACGGGGGACCACAGTATTATGGACAAACACAGCCAGCAGGAACACGGACACAGTAAAATCCTCAAATACAACAGAATTGGCAGCTAATTTTATATCTGTTCCAAATCAAACTCAGCCGTCTGGCCAGTAAACCCTTTCATTTTAATGGAAATAAAAGGTAAAATATTGAAGGTGTTCTACCTCCAGTGCCTTGCTGTAAAACAGTTTCCAAAGTCTCCTAGGATTACAACCTTATAAAGAAGAACCTGTGACCTCAAAACTTCCTTAGAGGTTTGCAGTGCTCACCTACATTTTGTTTGTTTTTCACATACAATCACAATTAAAGCAAATGATCTAAACAAACTCATGGCAAAATTTCAGTCTTGTTCAAGTTTTCCATGAGACAGAGAGTTAAAGATTTAAGTTAATACGATTAATAAAACAATTTTTACTGTATTTCTAAATAATTCAGCTCACTATGACAGTGTTTACAGCCCTTGTCTGGTGTTCCTAAATTTCATTCATCAATAAAAAGGCGACAATGTGATTATGTGGATTTGTGGAGATCATGTGATTATGTCATTTTATAATAATTTTAGATTTAATGTTGCTCAAAGTTAATAAAAATGTAAATATTAAAAAGTCTTACAGCATAGTTTTTTTTTTCTTGTAGGTGAAATGTTTATGGAACCTGTCCAGCAAATAAATCAAGGTACATTTATTACATTTTTATCTATTGTGTATAATAAAAACAAACATAAAATGGGCAGATGTTGACAAACATTACACATGGTCTAAGCAAGTAAAAGATAATCATTTCTGTGTTCCTCATACCCTTTGCTTCCAGGATTGACTGCAGTGTACAGCAACCCTTCACAGGACAACAAATTGATAAAAATAAAATAAAGGGTAAAAATAGGTTTTAAATTCAGTTTCTCTCTATCTTTTTTTAGCATGGCCTGTGAATAAATTGATGGATGTCTGTATTACAGAATTAAGGTTTTACTGGTTGTCACATACAGTTCTGATTTACAAAGACTTCTGGTCCCTGTTGTATTTAAACGTTGAAGACCCAGGGTGCTGTCTCTTCGCTGTTTGCAAAGGAATCCAGAGATGGAAAGGGGAATTGTAAGTTAACATTAAGAAGTCCAAGATGAGGAAGGAAAATACAAAGGGGACCCTCAGCACCAGGAACCACAAAAAAGTGAGCCTTTGTAATACAAAAAAGCTATGAATAAAATATTGAAAGATTACATCTGAATAATTTTTGCAAGCTTATTTCTGACCAACAGTGCACACTGCGGAATATAACTGAGATGCATACTGCACAGAGAATTAAACTACGAGAAATGAACTTATTTGATACAACTCCAGAGCAACTTATATGCCAAAAAAAAATCAATGGTCAAGTTATTCCCTAGCAAATGCAATATATAAACAAAAAATAGGAGAAACCAAACAGCTGAACACATAAAATTAAACATCCGTGGAATGTGTTCTCAAACTTGCTGTCCCCATTTCAGCACCATGGACAGCAGGTTTCCTCTCCAGCCTCTCAGGAGGGGGATAGACAGTTTTGCACCTTTAACATAACGTGTTTCAAAAAGCAAACTGATGTCCATGTAGAGCCACTAGAGGATAGAGAAACACCCTTGGAATAGCAATGGTTCTTTTTGAGATATGTCACGGCCAATTGACGAATATCACATAAACAGAAATCAACAGATACTAAGTCTAGAAAAATCTACAAACACAGGATATTTTCAAAGTAGTTTTCCCTGTACATTTGACTGGCTGAGTTACCCTGTACTGTCGAGGTGAAAAAGATGTTGAAAGTGGCAAAATAATGATAGATAGACCAAACTGTTCTACCATTAAAGTGATTGCATTTAATACTCATGTACTGTTAGCACTGTCAGACAGGTAGATGCCACAAAGAGTGACACTTGTGCTGGTTGTAGACACGTGTAAAGTGGAATAAAAACAATATATATTGCCAAACTTTATTATCCTTACATCACTGAAGTGTGCAACAATGTGTGTGTCATGTATAATTTCTTATTAATTTTTACAGTTTCATTTGTGCACATATAACAGGCACTGGCTCCTGTTGTTGAACACAGACATGGCTCTGACAGCAATGCAGGTGTCAGCCATAGTGACATGCACCACACGGTAATAAATAATATTTAAAAAATTATATCAACAAACTTTACTACCTTCCAAATGGTATGTGTTTGAGCAAGAAAGTATGCAAGCATGTTTGAAGAGTGTGGGAGTTGCTGCTCTAGTATGTGTATGACAAAACATGTCTGTGTGTATATGACTGAAAAATAACCATCAATAGAGTGAGAAAATCTGTGACCAGTTATGTATGCTCTGCTTGTGATGTCACTACTCCTTCTCCAAGCCCTGTAAAAGACAGAATTTAACATTTTCAAAATAGTAGGTAGCCTTTCTGGAGTTTAACTTAACTACAAAAAACCTCACTGAGGATGAGAAGTAAGACTGTACCAAATTTCAAGTCTGTGATAAACCCTGAGCTATTCAGGGAAAAATATAGCAGACAAAGAGACCAACAATGCAACCCCAGACTACACAACCCACATTTACCCACCACAGGTTCGATGTGGAAATCAGCCATGATGACACCTCAACAAAGCTTGCAGTGTGACAGAGAGCAGGCTGCATTTTCATAGTGTTTCATCTTGCTCTTTTGTACCAACATTTTAGGGACTCAAAACAGACAGGCTCTCCACTGAGTGGTGGTTGAGAGAGGACCACCCACAATGACAGAATGTTAATCTGACAGTCATAGGTTACAAATGAATTTGCTTACTTCAAGAAGAAGGGGGAGAAAAAAGAAAAAAAAAACAAACAAAAAAACAGCAACATCCTCACCATCACTGTGGTACTGTCTCATCTGAGTGGCAATCTGATTTCATGGGTGTGTGCATTTATTTCCACCACAGGCTAATGCAATAATAAAAAATCAAAGTGGGTGGGGGCAGATGGGCAAACACAATGATATATGAAGTGATCCAAACCGTAATGGATGCGGGGCCACGACAACAGACAGAGTTTTAAGTTTTATATTTCATTCTATGACTTTGTCACTTCATTTTCACATATGAACATGCAGGGATATGAAACCAGCCACAGATCCTCTCTCACATCCATCTGCACTGCACTCCACACAAGCATGTGAGAACTCTCACATGTGCTGTGTTGTCTGTTGTATACAGTGTTTAGCTTGACATAGGCAGTTTCCTTCTGCCCCAAAAAAACACCGCAGGGCATCTTGTCAGAGCCACCCTCCTGTGCAGGGATCAGACGTCCCCTGCAGGCTACTCCCTGGTCTGCCAGTTGTTTACCAGTGGTGGGGGCCATGGGGGTGGTTACAGCCTAGGAAGGAGAGTCTGCTCACCATGTGCTGAACACAGCTGAAATCCCAGCTAAGAGCATGGCCTTGTAGCTGATAATGAGTGGAGGGGAAAAAAGGATAAATAAACAAATAAATAAATATGCACAGGTTTCCTGCTTTAGATGGCTTGTCCTTAATCGGTGCAGAATCCATTAAAGTGGGTCAAACTGCACAACCCATCTGGCCTGGTAGGGTTTAATGGATGGTGCTGATTAAAAAAGATGAAAAATAGGCCGAACACCACACTCAGAAGACCCAACGTATTCCTGTGGAGAACATAAAACAGAGGGTAGAGGAGCAAACATACAATCCATCCTCGATTTTCTTCAACTACATGGGGGTAACAGCCAAGCTGGCAGGATATGGAGAAAGTCCAGAAAACTAAAGTATAGTATTTTTTGCAGTGCTGTATAGTACTACATGACATGCTACAGGAACATGTTTAAACCTGATGTAATGTGTAATGAGCAAGTCATATGAATAATAAAATGAAAACAAAGTCACAACTGTAATTGAAACATACATACAGTACAGTGAATTATATGCAAAAAGCAGTGAATAAGGCAACAATAGGACTTGGTGTGAACTCCACTATGGGGGGACTAGGGAGCGCTGTGCCATATTCATGCAACTAACAGTGAAGACAGTTGGACAATTCTTTATTTTTCTAGAATATTTTTCTGGTTTGTAAAACTCAAAATATCTAAAATCAAGGCCCAATAAATCAAAGATGGACTGTATTCCTTTGTCTACAAAATGTGTATTCACCTTCTTTATGCTTTTCTGGGCTGTGAGTATCCACTGGAAGAATCATGATGATATGACTACAGTTCTCTTGTATAGCCTACAATGTCTCTGCTCTTACAAAGAGGACTAAAAATTGGCTGCCACAACCTCAAAAACTAAACTGCCAGAAGCCCACCATCCATAAAATCCACTAACTCACCTTCATTTTGTACCATTTTGTATGTATCTGTATAATTTTATATGCAATACAAATTTGGTTTGGATTCAATCACAAGAGCAAGCCTGTGTATTACAAGCTACTTGAAAAAGATCTGAAGCAATGAAAGGAAAAAAGTTTAAAATATTTAGAATGTTTGTATTTCATTTTACATCACAAATTGTAAAAAACATGTATCATAATGACTAAAACTGTACTGAACTGTCAGAAAACCAAAGTAGGAAATAACTTGACTGTTAATGACAACACACCACAGATTTTTAAGTGACCGGTCTTATGATTCCAACAGCTGAAAAAGTGAGGAGTACATGAAAATGAGAGCATTCAACAACCAATCTTGGGATTTTCCATATATATAATTTGACATCTTATTCAGGTGGTACCATTTCAATGGAATGATATATTTATTAAATACTCACAGCAGCTGTATTTGAAATCAGAATGCTATGGCAAAAGGCATCCAGCTCACCTGCTGCTGGAAGAAATGAATATATCCTAACTGAGAAGACATGGGAGAATTTCGCAATAAGGCTGGCACTGCCACTGGACTCCAGCTGTTATATTGGGAGCAACACTGAGCTGGTGCTCCTGCAAATGAACACATTGGCACCTTCTACCATTTAATTAGCTGCTCTGCTGGAGTGCATTAGCAGGGCTTGGCCAGTTGGGGATACCCAGAACACGTCTGGACAGACTGGTGGCACGCTGGGTTTCACCCTGTGGGTCAGATCAGCTCAGTCATGAGCTAAAGTCATCTGTCTGCTTTTTCATCTGGGGACAGGAACACAAGATTTATGCCACATATCATGTACATTGTGTATTCTGTCTCTCTAATCACCGTAGGAGCCACATTAGTTGTTTTACTGATTTGGAATTTTTAATATACATTATACAAACATTAAGGGGGAAGTGCATTTTTTGTCTAGGAACATAAATAAACTGCTTTCAGTTCAAAATAATTTATTGCTTGACTTGATTTACTTAAACTCAATGTAAAAATCAAAACGGACTCAAGTCCAAGCGCGTAGCAACAATTGTTGTCACTATTTTTTTTTAACAATAGCTGGTTAAAGAAGGTTAATGAAGGCTAATCTGTAATGTGTAGTGATTTAAAACTACAGCAGTGAACAGATAATTACAGCAATAAGCAGCAAAGAGCACCACCAAGGGATGCAATTATCCTACATTTACTTCCACCTGCCCAGACAAAACTGAGTACAATCTACACGGCTCCAAGTTGGATCACCGACCTCTAAAAGTGCCACTAGACACATGTTGAGCTGCAATGTAACACATCTAGCTATTGCATTTGTAGCACACTAACAACTTTCAGACAGAAAGAACTGTTTTTCTCTCATGCTTCTTCCTCTTCCTGCACTGAAACACTGAAAAATGTGCATTTTAATGAGAAGAAGAGAAGTAGGGTCTCTGCCCACGTAACGTGTGAGTCGAATGCAATGTCCTGGAAGATGTGATGACTCTCGTGAAGTTCCCCGGCAAGAACCACTTTAATCAGTGCAGAGTTCACAGATGCAGGCGGGTGTTCAGAGGGCCACTGTGCTGGGCTCACAGCAGTTCATGTCACACTGAAGAACAGGTTAGCTCTAAAAGATTAGGTCTCCTATGTGGATGCAGACCTACTGCGCGAGGCTGCTTTAAAACTGATGGAATGAGTTTTATTGACTACACTGGGACAGCATGCCTATCAAAATAGAAATACTAGACACCTAGTTGTTACAGTTTTCAAGGTGACAGTAAAATGCTATGTTGAATTTAGAGTAGAACAGAATTGCTAAGGATCTCATGACCCGTAGCAGGCTGAATTCTGCATGTCATACTAAATTATACACAAATCAGGTGACTGGATATAATGATTTCCTGGAATAGCTTTCTGCATTTTGCAAACAATTAAAAATATGCAATAAATGGAAACCTACAAAGAGAAATAAAACATTGAACAGTTCATTTGAATACCATCAGCTAAAGTGTCTCATATTTAGATAAAAAAATTGTTAGAAGACTAAATAAACGCTTAAAAGTAGTAATAACAGTAATTGTAAGTTCTCCAAAGGTCTCACCTCAGAGCTCTCTAAGTGCACCAATGAATATTTCACCAATGTGGTTTATTAGTCCTTTAAATAAAACTGAACATGCACACTGCATTAACCTCACTTCATTGTTGAAAAGGGTCACCCTATTAGCAAGAATAAATGCATGCTCTCAAATGCAGGACCTTTTCTGAATATTTTTGATCCTCCCCTGAGAGTCATCTTGAGGTTCTCATCATATAAATGTCTCCTGCACCCTGGCAAAGATCAAAGCTCTGCACGAACTGATTTTTGCATGGACTCCTGGTCAGGATCACAGCTGTGGCAGTTAATCTGGTTAAAGCTCTTTCTTTGCTGTCCCAGTCTTTACAGCTTGCAGGCCTGACCTCCGGCGCTCCGGCATTGCTGGCTGCTGTGCTCAGGCTCAGGTTAGGCTGCAGCGCTGTGGGTTCCCACCTAGACACAGTGATCATGAACACCATTCCCCATTCATACTGTGTTGTTTAGCCTGTGCTTATTTCTGACATAGTCGTGGGAGCTTAAAAAAACAATGTATGCTGAACTGAATGCCATTGTTACAAAAAAGTACACAAATTGAACACTTTAAATGTCATGCCACATAATAACTGATGTGCTTGAGTAGGTTCATGACTGACGAGATACTTAACCATCAGCAAAAGTGATGCAAAAACAGTGGTCTCACGCCACCCTCACTGCATTCACCGCAAGTTTGGCCTGCTTTGCAGTTTAACTCATTTACAGAGTATATTGCAATAAACTGAGCACTGCAGAATGTCAGGTCTACTTTTTATTGTCCACGCTATATTTACTTATTTTAGTTTTTTAATCTATTCTTTTAATCTAATCTTAATCTATTCTTTTTTAATCTATTCTTGTTGTATCGAGCTGTCTGTGGTAATTTCAATTTTATTTTTCCCTCCCATATATATTTGTCTAAATGTAATTTTTTTAACCTTTAGCATCGTTCTTTCACTACATTGCTGTATGTGTGCTTCTTGTGCAATTTCCTCGTTGGCCACTTGATTAGGTATACCAGGTTGGTATAGACTGACGGCGGTGGTGTAATATTGTGGGGAATGTTTTCTTTGCACAAATAGGGCTTTTAGTACAAACTGAAATCATCACAGTTGTTGCTGACCAATTGCATCTCTTCATGATCAGTTCATCCATTGATCTACACATCCTTTATTGTTAAATGCTTAATCCTGAGTGGGGTCGCAGTGGTCCAGAATCTCCCCCAGAATCACTAGGCGCTATGCCATGAAACAACTATTGGAGAGGGCGCTATCACAGACAGTCAATCTAGCTTGTCTCAAACTAATTCTTCCTCACAGGATAATGTGCCATGTCACAAAGCACGCAATCATCTCAGGAAAATTGCACAGATACTAAAGTGCCGTTACTTTACTCCAGTGGCTTACACTTGTATGAAGTTGTCAAGCCAGCATGGACTAAGAACAATGCGGAATGCGTCCATGTGACCTTGTTGCTGAATCCATGCAGTTCTAGATCCAAACGTTCCCATCCAGCACTTGACAGGTGTGATAAAGTGAGTATTTAAGTATCTGTCTATCTAAATGTATATTTATGAAGATAATCACACAAAATAAATAAATCCCAATTGGCTTAGGCAGGAAACAGCTTTAATGGAGAGGTTTCCCATGGTCTTTCAGAGACTATCACCAATAGAATAGATGTTCATTATTTTGAACACTGAGGAGCTTTCAGCCAGTTACCCGTTAAGCCCGATTTGGTGCTAATGATCAGCTGTGTTACGATGCTCTACTGACCCAGTGGAAGCCTGTCAAACTTGTCAAAGACTGACACTTATTTGTCAGATGCCTTCAGACTCTGGAAAATACCTGATATAGTAGTGAACCCCACCCCTAAAAAAACACAAAAACTGTCCAGACTGCACCACAGGACAGCAGCGTTTGCAGCCATATCCTAAATATTGTCAGGTTCTCAGCATGGGTGTGTAACCAATTCTGTTTCTTGTAAGCCGAATCCCTCTGGGAAGGCCTCACTAAAATAATATGACAGAGGTCTGCAGCTGAGATACTGACAGCTGTGGATGCTGGCATTTCTGGGAATTTAGTCCAGGTCATATGCACAAAAAGAAGAACTCTGTTCAGAAAATTCATAACCATGCTTTGATAAAAGGCAACCAAACAAACAAAAATAAGAAGATAAAGCCTCTGACACTCACTAAATGTGTGGAGGACTGTGTCTCACACCTCTGACCAAAGCCAAGGCCACCCATCTACACACAGCAAAAAAAACTCCACAATAAAAAAAATTCACAAGTTAGATGTTCCTCCTAATTCCAACGTCTCCATCATCTAAACATCACCTGGCAATAATTTCTCAATCTAAAGGCTAAAGAGACTCAATAACAAACCCAACAAGGTCATTTTCATTACAGTTCATGCAAGGTTTAGTAGCCAAGGCATTTCAGTACTTGAACTTAAAACTTAAATTAAAAAAAAATTGTACAGCAAGGTGTAAACTTATCAATGAATACTTTTTTTTAAAAAAATCTGTGTTGTTTGTTTCCAGTAAAAAGGCAGCGTGTTTGGGTAATGTACCACGCAGAACTGCTGAACACCATGACAACCAAAACCCTCAGTGAAGTCTGTAACTTAAATTAACAGCAATATCAAAACACACACCACCATGGATACTTATTTGTTGCCTTTAAATTAAAATACCAAAGTTAAAACGAAATTAAAATACCAAAATTAAAACGTACCATCATCACTCATGTGTCAGTCCAGATTTCCAGCATAGTCAAAAGTGGAATAATAGTAATGCAAAATTAAGACATACAGACAGCACCAAGTGCCCAAAATAGCTGCACGTCACTGGAAATCACAGACCATCTCCAAATATTTATATTTCTAAACATTACTGAGTATTTGAGAACATCTCTGAACATCTCTGCAGGTTTTCCAACATCACTGAGCGTCACTGGACCGCAGAATGTGGCTGATAAACGGCTGAACTCGTTTCACACACACCTTGAACACATTCAGAGCCCCATCGACGGTGTGTGAGCGAGGCATCAGCTTCGACACACACACACACACACACACACACACACACACGCTGGACAAGTACTTACTTGGAAGGTGTAGAACCTGGTCCCGTTGGGCGGGTGCACCTTCGGGGAATTGGTCCCCGTGTTCATGTCCGAGAAGATCATATCATATCGTATCTCCGTGGAAAGAGTCACATACAGCCCGTACAGCGCAGAGCTCCGTGGTGGAAATCCGAGTGCCCGTGTTCACACCTGTCCCACGTGGTACATCCGCTAATAATAATAATAATAATAATAATAATAATAATAATAATAATAGCAGCACGCGCTACGGGCTCCGTCCTAGTGAGAACTCCATACGAACTGTGCGCCAGTAGCCCATCTGTTCACAGCGATAATCGGCTCCCTCCTCCTCCTCAGCAGCGATTACGCGGACAGCCAATAACACACCACACCGCTCCTGTGTGTCCAGGGAGCGACTACACACACACACACACACACACACACACACAGCAGTAAGGTGTGTGGAGAAACGCGAGTGTGTAGTGTGAACAGCGCTGTGTGGAGCTATAATGGAGGCACAGACAGTCCGCGCTAGAAGCCCAAAATAAAAAAAGTACGTTACGGCCACGCTTCGTACAGCTGGGACGTTTTCCCCTAATTAATATACAGATCGGTGTAACGTACTTACGGTAGTGTAAAGTATGCAGAGTTATTCAGCTTCTCATCTTTTTAATAGGGCAGTTTTTATTCTGTTTGGTCAACTTTTAAAGACAACTAGATGTGAAGAAAAATGGCAAATATGTAATACTGATTCAGACTGTTGGAACTAAGATGCCCAGTAAGACAATATTACCACATATGTGCGACGCATTGACAGTGACTGATGTGCCGTGGAGGTAGACAAGGAGGACTTTCCATCCTTAGTTATTTTACTGTCTTAAGCAAAAATCACTGCATTTGGGTATTTTGGGGTGCTGTAGCACAGTAGCACAGTGAATTGAAAGCAGGAGTAGTCAGAGGCAAATGCTGTAGAAAACACGGTACAGTACAGTGTAACCTGCCAAAAATGTCAGTTTTTTTTTTTTTTTGGAAAGTGAATGCTGCATCACTGCAGAACTTTCTGTTCATTTTTCTAGTTCACTTGATGTACTGTCACTTTAAGCGAGCTGCAGTCCTATTAGTTAATGCCGAAGTCACGATTGCTAGTCTGTATACCTGTACAATATTTTCTTCCAAACGCTTTAAAGACATTAAATATGAGATAAAATAAAAAATGTAAATATACAAAAACTTGTTCTATGTAATTGTTGATTTTGAGTTAAAATGCACAATACTTTTTTCACACAGTCCTCTACCGTTTCCTTCATGTTTTTCCTTATTAACTGGAGTACAGTTCAGATATATAT
Organism: Arapaima gigas; assembly: GCA_900497675.1. Taxonomy (NCBI): domain Eukaryota; kingdom Metazoa; phylum Chordata; class Actinopteri; order Osteoglossiformes; family Osteoglossidae; genus Arapaima; species Arapaima gigas. The sequence goes on along the minus strand of UFQX01000067.1, from coordinate 302,231 downwards.
TACTAACACATATTCTGTGTATTAAAGGTGAAATGAAGGGACTGTTAACTGCTAAATAAATAAATAAATAAATAAATAAAGATTAACAAGTAGTTCATGTTCATTACAAATTCCTGTTGTCCAGTTGTTTAGTTTGTAAAGCAGCCATAATTTCTTTTTTCTGTCCAGAAAAACAGATCAGTCAGGAGAGTCTGGTATGCTGCACTAACTTCCTTCGAAAGTCACCCCATAACAGTTTCTGCAAATCTTTGTCAAACACAGTCAGTTGTCTACTTCAGTGCCCTCCTCTCATCTTTTATGAAAATCCCGAGGTCTGTACAGGCACAAAAATATACTTGGTGAAATGGAAGTGTGAATATTAGATTGTCCATCACACGATTTACAACTGAAGGGCTGCAAAATGTTCTGTAAAAGGTGCTGACAGGTAGATGACAAACTGAAAAGTAACTTGTGAAATCATAATAAACTGTTTCAGCTCTGGGGAGCAGAGCATATAGAGACACCCATCCAAAAGCCTTCCATTTGACACAAAACACATGTTAAAAATTCACCCAAAAATCTTGTTGCAATTGTTGCAAAGTATTTCTAGTCATAGAAACTCAAAGGTAGATCAAAGATGTTTTGCATGTCTTTGGAAAACTGCAGTTTCATTCACAGGGCTAAATAGCCATTTTGCCCAAATAAACCTCAGTAATGGCTTCCTTATTGATTTTTCACCCTCCAAGAATCCACTACAAAAAACATTTGATTTCTCTCTCTCTCACACACAGAGCACTTGTCACAGCAACCATATTTATTTATTATATTTCACAGATAGAAATACATCAACTAAAGATGTAAATGCACAATGCAATTTGGTAAAAGATACCTTAATAGTACTGGCATATCATATCAACAAAGGAAGCAAAAGGATAGATTTAAGAAAAAAATTAATAGCAAAAAATGTGTATTGATTTAGTATATCAAGAAATTTTATTAGTAAATACATGGTATAAATTCTTTTTAACTGGAGGTCAGCCAAGATTTGGAATTTATTTGTCACTCGCTCATCCTCCTTAACTGACACCATTTAGTAGAAGAGGCAGAAAGAAGATTCAATTCCTGCAGTCTGAGGCCATATGAACCTCTGGCCTTCAAAGTGACAGAAAGGCAAAAAGAAATGAGCATTGACATCTCCTCTCAATAATGTTGGTGCAGGAGGGCACCTGCTGGTGGAAGGTAAAAAGACTCTGATACAAATACTGTTTTAGTAAATGGAAGGTGGCTGTGGAAGGATTAAATAGACAAATTTCCCTCCTGTTGTGCGGAACAGTGGAAGTGCAGGCATGTGGAACAGATTGGAAAATTACTTTTCACATCCTGAGATTCATAATGGTTACAAACACCCATGAAGCATACCCAGAGGCAATGCTATCCCGCTACAGTATTCACACAAATTTAAGCCCTCCTTATATTAATGGGATCATCTGAGTGACAAATGTAACTAGAAACTCAGCTTTACTATAAAAAACAATAGTATCCCCAGCCCTACAGTCTGTTGTATTGTCAGAGACAACTGAAACAAGAAAACATCATAGTCATGTAGATAATCATGGTAGAAAACAGAAATGAACAGAGAGAGAGAGAGAGAGAGAGAGAGAGAGAGAGAGAGAGAGAGAGAGAGAGAGAGAGAGAGAGGTGGAGAGAGAGTAAACAGAACCCTAAGAGCACAGGAAGAATATAAACCAGACTTCTAACAACACCGTCCTCCCTTGAAGACCAGGTCAGCCAATAACTATATTTATGGGTTACTGGCAAGAATGACACCTTCTAACTAGACATCCATGGTCACATTTCTCCTCCAGGACCCATCACTGGCCAAAGAGGTTGAATAAAACTCAGAAAAATAATTAAGAAAGTTACTAAAACATAGTTAGATCCAGCAGGAAATGAGAGAAATAGTATAAAAGAGTAAATAAACAAGCCTCAGTGTAACTTCCTGTACATGTATGAATCACTCTCAGCCTTAGTCCTTCAAATCAGCCAAGAAAACAGTGGCGGACGCCACACAGTCCAACGTGTGGATCCTCCCTTTGTACAGACATCTCAGTCGGGCAGTTATTCAAACCCTTTGGCCTTGATCATAGATTGTACTTGTGCACAATAGCACATCACCTGGTTGGCTTCCTCAACAATGTAACTGGTGGAGGGTTCAATCATCAGTATTATTTTTAAGACTGTCATCAATCATCTGTGGAGAAAACATCTAGAAACCACTATAGGTTGTATTAAACAGAACATGACTGATGCATTATTTACTTACTGCTCCATTTGTATTGGTCAAGGACATAAAATCTACAATAAAGGTACGGTAGATATTTGTTCTCCCCACACATTTTAACACTGGAACAAAAAGCTATAACTTTAGACGAAAGAGCTTTTGGTTAAAAGTATTTAATGACAATCTCACTATTATTTGATGAACAGCACAGGAACCTAAAAGCAGTACGTTGAGATTTTGCTTGAAAGAGCCATTTATTATGAACACTAGAACACCATATAACTGAAGATAACACTTCCACAGAGGAGATCTCATACAGTCAAAGCCATTGTTATTGGAAAATGATCTTGACAGAAGGATTAATGAAAAGCTGGAGAGCAGGATATGAGCATGTGTAGCAAAGTTCTTCAAACTGAAGGACATGCCATAAAGCAGAATGACAGGATAAGAATGCAAAGCAACTACTGCATGTACACAATAACACTGTATATGCATATGCCTATTAAGGAAGTGGGTCTGCAGTTGCATTCAGTCAGGCTTTCAATGTTATCTTCTGTCTCTACTATTATTATGGATTAATTAAGCTGACATTTTTCTGCAAAGCAGATTTTAATGTATGGTTTATACAGTGGGAGACTTATAATCATTTAGCCATTTATACACCTTCATCTTTTTATGATTGTAAAAAGAACAGCCGGAACAAGGATTAGGACCCAGTCCTTTTTACTGCACAGCGACAGCGGTAACCACTACACAGCACCTGTCTGCACATGATTCTTATTAAAGTCCACCAGTTCCTTTAAGGCATTTCATCAGGGCAACGGAGAGGCAGCTATTGGTCTCATCACATTTAATAGAGTTATCACTTCTCAAATATCCTATGTGAACCACTACATTCAAAAGCTGGAACCAGTTTGTTTCCACGAGAGAGGACAGTGTACCACTCAGATAACCCTGGCAAATTCCACACTCCACCCAACCTTGACACAAATATGCATCTAAAAATCACATTTCTGCCTTCTGAACACAAAACATCTACATTTCCACCCTTGGTAAAGTGTTTATATCTCAAATTATTGTGGTGCATGACCTCAGTTAAATGTTTTTGTTAGTTGTTTGCAGCAAAGGAAGACTGGAGGCTGGAAGGAAGTAAAGTTTCTGCCACAGGCTCACTGGTCCTAATGTGTTCTATATTACAAATGACTGAGGGAGGGACAGCTGTGCACTGCGATGCTGGGAGCCACTCATCAGCATTTTCACTCTCTCCCTGCAGAACAGCGTTCATATGCAGGTCACTGAACTGGTGGAAAACTGAACAGTGTGCAAAATACTGGTGCTTCTACTGTACTGCTCTACAGAAAAGATAGACTTGGTTCTTTTGACTTAGTTAAATCATCTGCTCAAAATACTGGTAAAAGAATACAGCAATCGCTCAGTATCCAAAGTCTCTGTATCCGAATTTTCGCTATATAGGCTTTTGAAAATTATTACCTATGGATCAGCATCCAAACAGAAACGTTCACTATAACAAATATTTATCTGAAGTTATCTGTAATAAAAAAAAACCTAAATGTGACTAAAGGTATAAAAAAGTAAAACTCTAGAAATAAATACCATAAAGTAACATACAGTCCAGTGTAATAAAACAAAACTGTATGTATTGTAATAAACTCTACTGTGTACTGTTACAAATTTATCCAAAGCCAGACGGGCACATGCACAGGTGTTACCAGCTGTTTCTGCCCATTTTGTTTTGAACACTGCATTTTATTTCAATTTTAAAAATAAACCCATCTATGTAAACGCTAGTTATTGTGTGAAACAAAGAGGTGGACAAAGCAGGTTACTTTGACACATGTCTTTGTTCCCTTTATTCAACATCTCATAGCAGTGAACTCCTGCTGTAAATCTTATGCAGGCGCCCTCTCATTTCTCATGTGTAACACAGTGACACTGGGGGGGGGGGGGGCTAAAATGTGAAGTATCCTGTACTGTACATACTGCACCACATGGTGTAAACATGCAAATTAATGACAAAATTAAGTGTTTTCTAATAAGGCAACTGGTTTTTACAGTGTTTATCATGTTGAAGTCATGGGTTACATAGGTGTTTTCTGATGGGCTGGGAATGCAGAATTTATTTATTTTCCCCCATTTAAAATAATGAGAAATAGGCACTTGATACTCAAAAAAATTAGCAAGGTGCATGGTTTCAGAGATCAATTAGATTTGGATACTGAGGAATTACTGTATATCCAAAACCACAGATCTGATCATTTGAGATATACAGCAGTAGTTTGTTGAACAACGGAAAACAGAAAAGCGACACACATTTCAGGCTGGTAAGAAGATAATATTTCACACAGTGTCTTCCTGACAGTCCTCCATTCCCAAATCAAAGGTCATAGAGCTGCTTCCAGTGCAGCCTTTTCACCTCATAAGCAGCCTGCAGACACTGGATTTCCCAGCTGAGTCCAGCTGTAGCAGATCACTCATTTTGCTCATGCGTGTAGAAGAGCAGCAACCCTCCTTTGCAGTGTACAGCAAAACACATACAAAGTTATATGAACAAGAGCACCTGTGTTTTTGCACTTAAAATTCAGTTTTCTCAAACAGACATTTCCAAGAATATTGTCAGTTAGTGAACTGAAGGAAGGAGTTGGCCAGTACACCAAATTCTGGCCTTGGCTAAGCAAAATTTTGATACACAGGACAGTTTGGTCAGAGCAGAACAGAGCAGTTTGACAGGTGTGTCGGCAATGAGGGGCAGCGGGGAAGCACCAGCATTCAACTGCAAGCATGTTCGTCCTAGAAAAGTGTGGCTTCCTCCGTGAAAGGCTCTACAGGATGATCACAGTGGGAGGGTGGGGGAATGAACACGGCTCTGCGAGCCATGTGTCTCCCGCCGTCAACTCAGGACGCAGCACGGCAGCACGAGTGTTGGAGGTCACCACCCAGGAGACTGGGGATTATGGAGGATTTAGTGACGTCTAGCCATGGAGCCGTGGGTGAGAACCTTAGCAAGGAAAGATCTTTCTACTGCATGCTGCAGAAGGGGGAAATGGTGCTGAATGTGGGAACAGATTCTAGAAAGACATGGCCCTCCTCTAGTCACTACAAGAAGACAGGTGTCTTAAAAAAAAAAAAACACACAGAGAACAACCTCATAGTGAGCTCTGTTTGCAAGTCAGCACATAAACCAATGTATCTATGGTGGATGATGTCCAGGGGACTCCTTGTTGCCAATCATTTGGCACTGGCCATGCCCACCTGCTCACTGTGGCACACAGAGAAACACACAAGTGGACTTCAGTTTGTGAACCACACATACAAGTAGAGGACTTTTCACACACCATTGTATCTATGCCTACTGGAAACCATGTCAACCCTAACATATTTGCCTAGTTACAATCAGCAAACACATAGTTGTCATGACATCCCCATTCATGCCCCTGCTGTCCACATTAACAGGACTCTTTCTCTGGAGTGAGGCTGAGAAGCAAAGACCGGTCCTGACTACTGTTTCCCCTGAGCTACAAGTTCCAAAATAAAGCATTGCAAAGAACAGAAACCTGCCTCTGTCTCTTCTTGTCCCACAAACCACTGCATTTGTCACACTCTGCTGCATGGAGATCTATCACAAATACTACAACATCAGCAGATGAGCAGGACCACTGCATCTGCATAGGGCATCAGTTTAAGGCCACTGATGAGTGGCATAAGTTCAAGTCATGACCGGTCTTTTTAAAACAGCCTTTTTTATATTCAATCTAATAAAGATATTTAATAACAATACTGTGAAGAATTTTTAAATACATTTAAATATATTTTCCATATCGGAAAACTCAAATCATGCACAAGACTTCTGCATTGTGTGTTAAAAAAACTGCTTTGTATTTCTGTCACTGTTATTCCTACAGTCATTCAGTACAAAGTGGTCAGTGTTCTGTGAAACACAGTCCAAATGTTGTCTACGTATCTTCTGATCAACATACGTTTAAAATCTATGATCTTAGTATGTATATAATAAGCAGACAAGGAACAGATACAGCACACCAAAAAATATACACAACTTTCAGTAAAATGATTGTTCAGCACAACCTGGCCATTTACAGCTCTAAAAAAATTCATGTTCCCAGTATCTATTTGTCTGGGCAGCTCACAGGTCAGGTGTCTGTTGCTGCTTCTTGACTAATAATGCTATTGCACCTAGGTGTCCAGCTTTAAAATGCAGAGGAACAAGGCAGAGGCTCCTGGGTGGCCAAATAGATCTTGAATCATGACTGAACCACTATAAAGACATACAACTCCTTCTATGACTGCTACAGTCAGCTGTGAAAGCAAATCATTGTTCTGAACAGTCCAAAAAAAATAAATAAATAAAAAAGATTCCGACCTAGCAGTACATTTAGCTTGATAAATTTGCACAAAGGCTGGAGGGCTGTAATGAAAAGCTCATAAAAAGAGTAGCTTTGGAAGACTTAAATACCACGGACAGCTTTAAACAAAAAGAAGCAACGCTAACTAGGGAAAGCAAACTCATCAAATGTGATTATAGGCCCTTTTACCACTGACAAAATGCGAGGGTGGCCAGTGCATACTAAAGATGTGCAACAACTCAGCAGATACTGGGGCACTAAAGAAAAATGAAACTCTTTAATGACTCATAAAAACAAGGTTTTGTAATCGTTTAAATGTGAACTCAAAAACAAGTCGTGGCATTGTGACACAATTGCAGATGTTAAGATTTGTCACAGCCCTTTCAGAGCTCGGATTATCCAACAGTAAACTGGCCGGCAAAACGAACAGTGCATGAGGGGAGAGAAAGTATAGTCAGATGTGGCAAAAATCTTTAAAAGGGAAAGCAGCAGATGTTGTCCTTTTGGAGTATCACTCAGCAGAAGATCCACTCAGTCCAGCCACAGTCAGAGCCATTATCCTGTCTTTGGCCAAAACACGATGCTGCACTTGAGCTTATCTTCAAAAAGTGTTTTTTTAAAAAAAAAAAGTTAGTTTTAAGTGATAATGAGAATCTGGATTGTACCAACAAATCAAACTGCACCAATAAATAAATAAATAAATAAATCTTCTGATTGTTGCTCAACGCTGACAGTTGACAAGTTTTTGACGAATGCAGTCATCTTCTACAGGACACACTCTTGCAACCGTGTGCTTATGATAAACATCACTGCACCCTGTACATCTTCTGCCTGTGTTTTACGCATTATATTTAAAATTTCACAGTATACTTTTTCTGTCTCTGTGATGGTGTGACCTGGTGCTGAAAAGGTCTCAGACCTATACAAAACCAGCTTCATAACGAAACCTCCATCTGTGTGACACATCTGCTCTGTGTGGGGACATTTCATTAGACAGCCACACCGCCTGTTCCAAATACGGGTTTCAGGACGAGACAATGATTTCAAGCATGACAGTGTGGAGCCAGCAGAGGCTGCTATAAATTATGGCTATTAATTGCCGGCCTGTCAGCAAATACCCTTGTTAATGGGGCTTAACAGCGATGTGACAGAAACTGAGGAGCGGAAAGCAGTCTGACGGGAGCCTGGCAATTAAAAACACAGCCGTGTTCAAACAGCTCATCATGTCATAACTGTTCAACAGCACAGCCTCACCTAGTGTGTCCATTTCTTTGACATACGGAACCACAGTCACTTCGACTGACCATTTCATTAAAGTGCTGACCAATTACACATTTTTACACCCACTGTAGTTTCAATCCTGCTGCTGTTTCTGCGTCTATGCTTCTATTACTCATATGCTCATACACATCCCTGTTGATAATGGTAATGTTTTAATAGTATTTACTGTATTTTCATCAAAAATTACTTTATTCTTAATTCTGCTAATTTAATTGTGCTCTTTTATGTTGGATATATCTGAAAGAGTGTCCAGCACGTCACGTGCTTGGTATGTGCAAACAAACTTGGGCAATAAAATGCCATTTGTCTGTATGACAGAGAACAATGTATTACTACTGGCATTTACTGAATTACATGGCTCAAGAGATGAATAGAGGAGAGGATATAAAATTAATTTCCATTTAGACGGTGGTGTACACCCTAAACTGTGCAGCAAGACTATGCCTTCAGGTCAAATAAACCACTTTGCTGACAAATTGCAGCCGATTGCTGCCTCAGCAATCAGACATTCTGCTGATTTAATAGAAAGACACGTATCAAATTGAAAAAACATGCTTTTCATGTTTGTGTAAACTGCCACATAAATATAAAACATTACAGCTTAGCTTATGCAAAACAGCACATCAAAATTAAAGTCAAATTAACATAAATTCTTAAATCTAACCCATCTTGCTGCAGGAACACAAATTAATTAACATTACGTTAGTTTCTTAGTCGACAGCGCCCTCTACTGGGATTCTGTGAAAAAACAATAGATGCTGTCGTTTATTTGGAAGGCTAGCTGACTACAGCACAGATTTCAGACAAATATTAAAACTACATACAGAAATATTACTACACAGCTAAGAGGTATGTTACTGAGTACTTATAGCTAAGTGTGCTGTAAATAAGTGACATGCATGCATAGATACAACTACTCTCAATGATTTTAGATATTTTGAAAAAAACGATCTTTTTGCACTCAAGTGATCAAATTTCAATCTGATTTTTTTACTTTTATTTTTTAAATCTTTCTAGTAGCGTCTTGTACCTCCTTAGGCCTTCAAAAAATATAAATTCATCTGGACATGGATTCTACTTCTATGGATGTGAAGTGTAACGTGGAAAGGTCTCGCTTTACTAAGAGGGCAGCACTGATCCATCACATAGGACATTGCAGTAAATGTTCATGTGGAAAACCTTTAGTGAGCTGAGAAATCTGAGATCTTTGCAGTTCAAACTACAGTGATTGAAAATAACATTAAACACAGCAGATATATATACACAGCATGATTCAAAAAGAATTGAACGTTTTCATTAGTTTATTATTTGGTAACTAAGTGTTACATAAACATGTAGTCTAAACCATTTTGTAAACTTTTGCTTTTTCTTTAACTTACAATTGTTCAATAGTCAGCCTTTGTGTCACCTGGCACAGTTAGAGTAGCACAGCTACGTTTCCCCTGATTTTTCACTGGGAGAAAGAAAAACCATCTAAACTATTAGATTTCAGATTTACTTCAGGCAAACTGAAATGTTAGGGGAAAAATATTTTTAATAAATGGTCTAAACTAGGATTATTTCATGAAAAAGGTGAATAGTTACCAAATGTAACTGCCCTTGGCCTTATTGACCTGAGAATTAATCCTGGTCTTAATGCTGGTCCCTCAACCTCAGAAGGTCACACAGAAGCACAGAATCACAGTCTCCTCAGAACAGTGAAAAAAACAAACCTGGGTGATTCCAGGTAGGGGGTTTCACTGGCCACCACCCACTGCAACAGCTGATACAGAGGAGCTCAGTAATAAAGACAACCCAGCAGGTATAAAGCAGAGTTTGAAAAGATGCAACCACAACACTGTGGACTGAGCAGTCCCCTGCTAGACAGCTGAATGCAGTCCGGGAGATGCAGAAAAAGCAGAAGTGGGAAATAACTGATAAGACACCTATACAAACAGTTTCAAGTGTTTCAAAGGCTTTTGTTCAGATAAACAATTATTTATTACAATACATAAATTGTAAAAAAATTATACTACACTTTACACTACTGCTTGGTATTTACTTGTTTTCATTTTTAATTTTTATTGTTGTTTGGACTAGTATGTGTGTGTTTTTTTTTTTTGTAAAAGCTTCCAATGAAAATATGTTATTGCAAAATTTCCATTTTGATACTAATATTTAGGGATTAAGTTTTGGGAGTCATTATAGCAAAAATTTGGATACCGAGTTTGGATATCGAGGGATTACTGTAGAGACACAGGTCAAGTTTATAAAAAAGAGAAATAATATCTTAACAGTACTGTTCTTGTGTTTCATTCAATAATGTCAGCAGACCTGAGCAACTTGGGCAATGCTTAGGGACAACCTGGACCAAACAGTAGAAGTGAAGTGACCCACAAGTATCCTGCATCTCTGGGAAATGCAGCAGAGGGGCAATGAGGACATGTCAGCTGACCCCCTGATAAAATATTACAGCTGAAGTCTTCGTGAAATTAGTTTCCAACAAGTATACTTAAACTATTCATCGGTACTGTACATTTAATATAAATAATGTGATAATATACAAATAATTATAAATAACAGAGATAATTTTAATAGTTTGAAATGCAACAGTTCTTTTAAGAAAATTGCTTCAGGCAGCACTTATAGATGTATTACAACCTTTAAGCATAAATAGTTCAGAATAGTTGAAGTGGACCATAAAATGGTGTAAAAAAAATCAGCATGAGTGCAGACATGTGCTGGGTTTATATAACAGAAGGGACCTGATGATAAGAGGTACATGCTAATAGAACACAGATTTGAGAGAGATGCATCAATAAAATTGAGTGAAATTGTCTTACAAATAAGTATCATAAACACAGCAATCCTGAAAAATAGGTACCAGACAACTGTCTCATGAAAATAAACAATCTGTGGCTTTATAATGACGATGATATTATTAATTATTATTTGTACAAGAGGAAACTGTTGATCACCCCTGAAAAAGTAACTGGGGAAGGAGGTGACCCCCAAGGAATTGTGAGTCCCATGGAAATAGCATCACGGTTCATTTGAGAAGTGAGCAGTTCCAATGTAGGATCTGCCAGCTGTGGTACACAGTATAGAACCTCCAGTGGTGGGACTGTTCAGTGTGACAAACTGTAGTGCTGAGGGCAGCCTGGTTCTCATCATTGGTACCCATGACCGAAAAGCGTCACCTGAGACACATGAGATGACCTGAAGGACCTTCACAGGACCCCTCCATATGCAGACAGAGGAAAAGGAAGGTCAAATTCCACCACGACAGATTAAATTCACTACCAACATGGTACACACTTGACTTTACCACATGGGACCAGTGATGTCCTCTGTATTATTTGGAAATTGTGAATGCGACAAGGTTAAAGATAATCCAACATTTATTTTGTTTCCTTATAATTTATTTAGTTCAATATTACCATACATACCAAAATTTTTATGCTCCTGCTGATAAGTGTTAATTGAATATGTCTTGTTTGCAAAGCTATAATGTGCAAATCCTGAGGGGTCTGATGGAAATGAATCCCTCCCCAATTGTTCAAGAAATTTGTCAAATGTAAAATGTTAAATAATTACATAAATGTAAAATTAATAAAAAAAAGGAATGGGTTCCAGCAAGTGTACTCAGCATTTGCTTGGTACAGAAGGCATCTAAGGTCAAAAAGCCTACAAAGGTAATTTAACATGTGCTCTTGGGCAAGAAGATCACAAAACTGCTTCTTATCTCAAATACTGGTACTAAGAGATGTCTACAAATAGAAAGACCCACCTATAAAAGAGCCATGACCACAAGAGGGAGACCAACATTCACAGAAAGACAATACTCATTGTTCCACACATCCTGGTCTGGAGCACAAAGGAAAACATCTGGAACACATTCACTATTAACCAGATTCTCTAAGGATTAATAACTAAAAGATTTTCATGCTTTGAAGGTAAAAATATATCTGCTGCACTTTGTTTCTATTCTCCAACTATCATGTGGGGTGCAGAAAAAAAGCCCCTTTCTGCTTCCCCCCATTTTGTGTCTGTGGTGTACAAGTGTGCTGTCTACACTGTGTATATAAAACATATATAAGTTGAACTACGCTCTTCTGATGGTGGCACTGAAATCCCCTTTGCAACAGCAGCAACTGCGCTGATTCCAGCATGATCCTCTCTTCAGAACACTAAACACGTGACGTAGGGAAGTGCAGCTCACACAAGCAGCCAGTGCACACACCGTCCACACATCGAGTGATGTCACTCTGTACAGTCATCACAGTGCACTTAGTCATGCAGTCCTGTCACTTGGGGGGCTGTCGCCGGTCTCCATCTGCATAGCTGCAGAGGCAGGATGGCAATGGCAGTTCACCAATAACTGTCTCGAAAGCTTGTACACGCATTCAACTTCAGCAAAATTAAATATTGAAAGAAAGCTCAAGCACTGACTCATGTGCAGCTGAGGAATCAATAACACTGTCACACCACGATGCCCATCACTGAAAACCGCACCAGTTCCTGCATTACATTTACACTTATATTTATTCATTTAGCAGGCGCATGTTGCCAAAGTGACATGCAATTCTTTGTGCAACAAAGTAGTCTGAGCAAACTACTAAATAACTTCACAAAATGCATGAAATAGATTTTTCAACCATTGACACCCAGTGTCTACCTGCTTTGTGTCACTGCTGTTCACATGTTCTAAGAAGAAGCAAGTGTATGTCCACCATACATTTGTGTACAACTCCACTGAACATTGGTTGTAAACCCCTCCAAATACAGGTCAAGTTGCAGAGCTTCTGCTTGAACGAATTTCATCCCTGGTTTACGTGCAGGAGGGGTGGGCAGCTGCTGGTACTTAGCACCCCTGACATTTATTTTTCTCCCTCTTATGGTTAGTAGTTTTTTTGGGTTTTGTTTTAGTTTCTTCTCCTCAGATGCCAGCAAGTTTATATGCAGTGTAGTTGGTGTAGTTATTAAATGTACCTCTTAGCTATAGAACTACTTTATATCTGTTCTGTTATTTTAATTTATTGTTCAGCACTCAGTCACCGGGTGAGAAGAATTGTTCTATAAAAACAGATAAAATGGTTTGACTGCTGTTCTTCCCCCATGGCTGGTGAGGATGTGTCAGACACTGCACAGCACGTATGCCCACTTGTCACTGATCGCTGGTGTAAGCTGTATATCCTCTCAACCAGATAGCCTTCACATTTGAAGTAAAATTTTGATTTTTGTTTAATTTCTGCCATTTATCCTTGATTAGGTTTCAGCCAAGGGTTATGTCAGATGTCTGCAACGTATGTTAGATAAAAACTAGCTGGGCAGATAGATAGACAGACAGAGTGAGAGAAGAGCTGCTCTGCATTGTGGCTTTACATAATTTCCAGGTCAACATTCCATAACCCAGTTTGCCACTTTGTTCCTCCAGTGTACGCAGTTCATCTTGGAAGGTGACTTTATTTCCAGCAGCAGGAGCGAAGTGCGATCACTACAGTCTCTTGCCTCCAGGAAGGCCAGCAGCTCACTTCTCTGGCGTTTGACCAAAGGGTCATTTCCCAGGAGCTCATTTTGGAGCTCAGCAGCCAAGACTGTGATGCAGCAGGGATGCCCATGTTAGGTGATGCAGACACTTTGAACACAACATCATAACCTGTCACTTCAATGGCAGTATAATAAAAGAGTAAAATAAATTCACCACAATGAGCAGGACTCTGCGGTGAAGGCATACTCTGGAGCCCTTAGTCTGAATGTGTGTTTCTGTTGTAAACAAATTCTCTTAAAAACCTACAAATAAATTGTGTGCAACCAGCATCATTTAATCTTGAACTCCATAGCCATGAAATTAATTAGATCCCGTCATATTTTCTCCTCCAGTGCAGCCAAAATAGCAGGGAATGACTGTCACGTGCTAATGGTCTTGCTTTTCTGTGTTTGAAATGTTCCCGAGTGCCTAATGAATAAATCACAACAGCACAGGGACTGTTCCACTGACCTTCCACCCCCGACACACTAAGCTTCTGCCTTGGGGTCCGAAGGTCAAGGGCAGCCCCCTGCCCCGTGTACTCCTGAACTTTGCTTACTCTCTGCTGTGACCTATAATACCCAGAAGCCCCTCCATACCCTGTGTAGTGTTGAAGCTCCTGGTGGCCAGAGATGCATGTGACTTGGTGTAGGAGGGTTGAGCTGCATGATTATCACAGGTGCTGGTGTAACAATCTAAATTGTATCAATGTTTAGTAGACACACATCATGAGATGATGGCTTCTTTAAACACAAATAACCATGCAGAATTCCAGAATGTTGGCAGCCTCGATATAGAATTTTGCTACTACTAAGTATCACTTACTAGTTCTTTATGAAACAGTATTTAATGCTTCTGTGAATATGGCCTCGACATCATAATTGTTTATTTCTATTATAATACAAATACAGCTATTCAAGGACAGTAGTTAACAAAGCTGTTCATTTTATACATATTTATTCAATTAATTATATCAAATCTTCTAACTGTGTGCTCTATCAAGTGTTACCAACTCTGATGTTGAACTTGATTGGAAGAAATATGCTTATCTACCAATTACAGTCACCAGCCATTTTATTAGGTACACATGGCCGTTTATACATACCCACACAGTAATCTTGCAAATGGTTGGGACTCGGTAGATAAAGCATTGGGGAGAAGATGTTGAAGTTCAAGTACTGCTTGAATGACTATTAGAATGGACAAGACATGTGGTCTAAGTGACTCTGAACACAGCTTGATCATTGGCACCAAGTTCAAGGGATTCCAACAATTCAGAAACAGACAAGTTTGTTCGATTTTTGCACAATATAGCGCCACAGACTTTACAACCTGTAGTGCCCCACCTCTCAAACCACTGGAGCACCTTTTGGATGGGGTGGAATGTGATGTGAACAGAACGAATGTGCCACCCAAACACTGGCAGAAATGGCAAAGCTGACAAGCCACTGTGGACAGAGATCCCTGTAACCACCATGTTGTTGTAGCCACAAAAAAGTATGTGCGTGTCCTGAGATCAAAATAGGGTCTTACTAAACAGGTCTACCTAATAAAGTGGCCCGAGTATATAAATGCTGCAGAAGTTACACATCATTTATTTTGAAAAATAAGGCACCTTCTATGAAAAAATTAAGGAAAAATAAATTAATTTGATGTTAGTGTGGAAAGAGGCATCACAGCACACTGGCATCAGGAAGGAATCGCACCAGTAGCACAAGGACCTGACCATCACACTGGCAGACAACCATGCCAACCTGACCACACAAGGAGAAACTCCCAAAATGCAGTTTGAACTGAGAAGGAGCTGCACTAGATGGTCTGCCCATAAGAGTGAAAGCAAGGAGGCTGTTCAGGAAGGAAAAGATACCACTTGTCTTACCACCAGGGATATAGTCTGGAGTGCTTCCGGAGAGATGCCTTCAATAGCAGCTCGGCCCAGCAGGGCAAACAGTGCTGCCCACAAACACATCATGATGAAAGCTCATTTTGAAAAAGGGATTCAGGTGGCAAAATATACAATAAAACTCAAGGACATAAAGGAAGAGGTTCGGGGCTGAATGTGCAGTGAGACAGAATGCTCATCTAACCAAGCAACACACATCGTCACAGCAACGGACTGAGAAAACTGCTGCAAAGAATTCACCTATACAGTAAATTAAAGGCTTAGACAATTTTGAAGAATCATGTCTGCAAATACTAATGACCTTTGAACCCATTACAGATAATAGCAGCAATTAACCATACAAGGAAATGAACTGGATTTCTTACCAATATAGTACAGAGTCATAACAGAGTATAGAACCACAAACAGAGAAAATAAATCAGGCTTCAGTAAAATGAACAACTCTTCACTGTTTCTTTTGTGGAGACATGTTTCTGTGCCCAGCTGATAATAAAAACCACCCAAATAGAGAAGAAATGCAAGTGTGGAGTAATTCAGCTTAAGACAGTACTTATAGCTCAAGTCAGTACTTACTAAGCATTTGTGATCAATAACAAAATGACAAACGCTGCACATGTTTATACCAGTAGTTGGTCAATAGATGGCATTTACTGTAATACAAGTTTGTATACACAATGTACAGCATTTTTTATTTTCAGTTGATTTCAGTTTTAAAGTAGCTTTAATGTACACTTGTACCTCTTGGTATAAACATTTGTGTTATGAAAACTGCTCAGACAAGGTTTAAAATTACTATAGTTACATCTAAGGGACTTACAAGACCTACATACAGTAGTTTATGTATTGAAGTACATCTAACATTAAAGGTTTGAGTGCATGCATTATAACCAAAAGTCACCAGATATTAGAAATGAATCAACCAGCAGTAACATAACTTTCATTTTACGCTGGTTTGAAGGTAGCATAAAATAAGGTAGTAAAACCTCCAGGGTGTACCCTGCCTTGTGCACTGTGCCTACAGGATAGGTGCTGGACCACTGCAACCCTGCACTAGACAAGAGGTTGAAGAAAATGGAGTGAATATATCTTTAATTCATTATATTTTCAGCAAATGCTTTTTCAATTATTAAAACTAATCTGTAAAAAAAGATTTTATTGACTGTTACATAGTGGCTGGATATAAAAAGATACTTCTAGCCCAAATTTTGTTCATCAGTTGAGGACCCACAATAACAGTATGTCCACCTCTTTAAAACAGAAGACATTCACTATGGATATGAACTGCTTAAGTAAGAGGGTTAAAACTCAGCTGTACCTTGTGCTGGTGAGCTGACAAACTGTGATTTCTTCACCTCTGAGGGATAAGCCCTCTGCAGCCCTAACTCCACTGCGCCACCACTGGCAGATCTGTGTCAAAGCCAGTCCACTGGAATGCAGTATTTCATGTCTGGCTACACAAGAAACATTACACTTTCAAGGATTGTTTTTCAGGGGACTGGAAGAATTGGTGAAAACTTCTATTCATAAATTAAAATTTAAGAAATACATGTTTTATATATTAATTTTATGCATCATAATGTTCTTATACCATGTTTGGTACGTATTTGTGGAACAACTCCTAGGTCCAAACAGAGTTCTTTGCAATGCAGATAACTGCATTACATGCAATTTAAACAAGGCATGCTCAGTTTCGCTGTGGTATGCGGCTCCAAACTCAAAAGTTCTGCTTTATGACACTGCCTCCGAGTGGTTATAAAACAGGCACCCACTGGGTATTTACTTACCGAACAAAATGTGTTAGAATCAAAAAAATATTTTATATTTTGACCTCAGAAAATAGCTGATTTTCCATCTCAGTAACTCTAACAAAACAATAGTGCATTAACCACCAAGATACTGGTGTATAATAAAGTCCAGAGTTAATGGTATTTTGTTTGCTTTAAAAACCAGCTTTGCAACGCTACCTGTAAAACATGTCCAAATGATTTCAGTTTAAGCGTCATTTAAGCCAAGACATCGTTTTTTTTAGGTATGATTTTAAGAGCCATAGCACCCCATCGTATAAATGTTATACAGTTGGTGATAAATCTAATAAGCCAGAGATAATAGTTTATTGATGCAGCATTTAAGAGGGAGATCAATCTACAGCGTAGCTTCCTGGAAGAAAAATGGATTTTATTGCATCAAGCAGATTTTTCATAATACTTAAAAAAGGAGCATAAGTAGCACATGAACCATATAATAAATGCATTTGGAATAAAGCAAAACAACAGCATGTTTTGATAATCCTACAAATGGAGAACTGGGCCAAGGGTGAAGGTAACAATAGTGAAACACATCTTAATCACACTACAAAGGTGGTGGTATCTGGGACAAGTCCTGGTCAGCAGTTCGGGTGGCACTTATGGCAGAAATCCTTTTTTCTCACCATTGTTAACAAGGTTAGCTGTGATACTAAATAGATCCTCTTTTTGAAATTCACATACCATTAGGTGCACTGTAGATAGCAATGATTTTCATTCTAATTTTAAATTAAGTGTTTCTATCCAAGCAGTGAGACCATGCTGCAGTATTCTTTTTCCTTTCTCTTAGGCCTAATACACCTGGTGGTCAGACCACATCTCTCATAAGCAAGGCTGGACGCACCTAAATGTGCACATGGCCAAATAGTGCTGCTGAAAAATCCATTAGATAAGAATAAATCATTATGTCAAGCGATCTGGAGTAAAGATAAACTGATAGCAATGAGGAATACAGACAGATGTATCAGTGTTCCTTCCTTGAGTGAAGAAGCTCCAGCCCATTTCTGGATCCTCTCTCCTATATTTATAAATGGCTTCGGACAGGTCTGTTCTCCCTTATGGTTGTTCAGTAGGACCCAAGGAACACATGGTGAGGCTGCCAACATCACTGGGCCATGACTCTCTTCTCCTGCTATCGGCGGTGGAGTGGCGTGACAGCGACCTACTTTGCAGGAAGAGAAGTGCTCTGTCATAAAGCTATGCATCACAGCACTCAAACAGTACTCTTGCTCTGGGATAGGAAGGCTCTGTTTTCAGAAAGAGCCCAGATGTTGATGATGATCCTCATGATATCACACCCAAAACATAAAAAATTTGATCTCATCCCACACTACACATCCCAAAATACAACCATAACAGTTAGGCAGCAACTGCTGTAGGGTTTAATCTCTAACAATAATAATCTCTAATCTTTGGTATTTTTCCAAAACAGAAGAATAAATATAAGGCAGAAAATAAACAAATTAATATTATAACTTAAAGTTGTAAAAATAGGAATAAAATAAGCTTTTAACTCAATTAAGCAGTTTACTGACAAGGACTAAAAGTTTGCATCAACAGCATTATTTGGAGTTCAAACTGCACTGCAAAGATTTACTTTAACAAGAGAACAGCACTAACAGCTGAAAGCAACACGTGCAATGGAAGCCACTTGCTTATTAATTTAAGAACAATTACAAGATGTGTAACACCCGTCATGTGTATGAAAACCCGAGGTAAATGTTTTAAAGGATGGAGCATCCTTCAGTTTAGATTTTCAGATGCCAGCTATCTACAGTTAGGACCCTCACAACAATAGTATAACCTACACTATTGGGGTTTCTTCGGACATGGCTCAGAGTGGGGTAAACAGCCTTGTGTCATCTGCATGCATGTGCATAACAGTGTGATGATTCAGCATCTTCCCTTAGAGAGCTATGTGGTTCCATCAGCACAAGAGGGTGGATCCCGGATCCATTAGCAAGCAGTAAGAGGTTGGCTGAATTACCAAATCACTTCCTGTTCTAGTTGCTGCAATTCAAGGTAGTGCTATAAATGATCATCAAGAATCAGTCTTCCCTTTTTCAAAATGAAATCATTTCAACTATCCTGTTCAAAAATAGTCAAACATCCTATGGAGACAAAAATGTCAGCTGAAGATTTTTCTTACTAAATATTGCTAATTTTTTTAGTTGACAAACACATAAAAAGATGCCATATACACTCAATTACTCTGTAACCATGTTAGATAAAATTCACTGGATGCACACGTTTGCAAGTAGAAGGTGCCAGGCAAAACAGTTGCCTGCTCCTGAACACAATTTGGGACCAGACAACTGGGTACGTTCATAACTTAATAAATGAGGGGGGGAAAAAAAAAAACACACACACACACACACACACACACACACACACACACACACACACACATTATGAGTGTAAGATAAGGTTACACCCTGGATTGGATGGGAAGCTAGTCCAGCATAATACTAATTATTTAGCATCAAACTACAGTAAAGTTTTAAAGTTACTGACAAAACCTAATTTCCACAACATCCTATTCAATCTCTATTGCTGGTTCATTAATTACATAAGCGTATCAAATGTTTGTCAGCTTCCGGCACCTTTCATCTTTATTATTCTTTAGGTACAAAATTGGTAAAAGCTTAATAATACAGATGCTCTTTGACTTATTTAGGATTCAGTTTGTGAAAATTTTAACATTAATTTTGACCAATATTAAGACCAACTTATAATGACTGAAAATGAAACGGCTTCTCTCCACAAACTTCTATTCAATGATGTTCATTTTCCACATAAACACATATAACATTGGTCATTTTGTTACTGATCCCTGAGACTAGTTACGAGATGTAAACACAGTGGAAGCCATTTGAATTTAAATTGGTACCACACTCCCATTTAAACCAACTAACAGCTAAAACCAGAAATAGACCTCACATTCATTCCACAACAAACAGGAATTTTAGAAAAAAGAAAATGTATAACATATATTACATGTATGTTAAAATAAATATTTTTCTCAAAACTGTAAACCATGAAAAAACCTCCCATTTCTTTTAAGCACCATTTCCTTTTAAAAAGACACATTAGTAGTCACTGAATCTGTTACAACCACTGCTTTGCTTCATTCATGTTTCAAAACAGACATTGTTACATTAGAAGTCCAGCTTACTGTATTTTTGTTTTTCAAGTAATGTCTACTATTTTTCAAACTTTGTTTTTTAACAAAAACATACAAAATAAATAGAAATTTTAAAAAAGCCATAGCAACTGTCATCATCATCGTTTGCTAAAGATACTGACTAAACTTACATATATTCCCATGACAAAGAACGTGAATTCCTAAAAGCCAGTTTATACAAAGACATCTCAGTGCTTTAAACCAGAAAAGAGAGAAGAAAAAAAAAAAACAAATCCTACAGCACTTTTGTGTTCCAGTTGTAAAACACGTGTCATCCTGTAAGACCATCACATGCTAAGCTGGTATAAAGAACTCGTTGACTGAAGGCTCAGCCCAGCGACTACGTGGTTGCAAATTCAAATGAGTTTTTCTCTAATGGGTGCAAAACAACAAAACAAAAGCACAGCACAACACAAAAGTGCAAGATCAGTAGGAAAAGTGTTCAAATAAAATTACAAACTCAACACATTAAAAACACAGAATTAATATTCTACATATTTTTAGACATCTAAATATTATGAGCAGTACACCTATCCTCTAGTATATGTCCTGTCCTCTCAATAGAACATCTTTTTTTATATACCAAAAAATTTGGTTAAGTTCGGGGCTCCACACATAACATTATTTAGCCTAACCATTATCTAAAACTATACATTGTTGCAGATGCATAACAGGTTCTCTAAATGAACAGTGAAATAAGAAAAAGAAGTTGCATTGTTCAATGTCACACAGTCAAAAAGTCTGAAAAAAATTAAACAAAAACGATTCACAAACATTTCAAATTGGGTTTTTTTTTTATAGTGAGGGTTGAAAAGGATTATCATTTTTTCGCTGTTTAAAAGAAAGGGGAAATAGACTTCCCGCTTTAAACCTTTATTCCAGTTTAAGCCTGGTTTTCAGGAACTGATTTGGAATGAAAACTGAAGGGAAGGGATAGGTATATTTTGTCTTGAGCTAGACACTGGCTTTCTTTATAACTACAAATCCCCCCTCCCCTTTCAGGGCTACAGACAGAACACAGCAAAGCAAAATAAACTGTTATCTTGGGTAAGTACCTGGAGCTGGTTTCATTAATGTACAACAGAGGATGGCTTTGGCATAGAATTTATTAACCTGCCACAAAGCCCATTAGGAAAGGGCCTACTATCCTCATACATTGTTTAACCCTGTTGTCTCTAATAAAAGAGCACTTGCATTAGAGCCTCACAGGCAGAAGATAAGGCCAGAATGAGGATGTTGGGCTTGGACAAGTGCACATGACTGCAGGGGGTCCTTCTTTCCACAGCATCAGCCCCACTGCAATAACCACAACCCTTGATTCAAGGAGCAGGTGAGGGATTCCAGTAGTAACCACTGACTCATTGTGCAAAAACACTCATGTCTCCATCTTTTTAGCTGCATCAGTAACACTGGTGGTGTAGAATTATAGCAGTATTGCAATTCAAATAACATGCTAAAGTGACCACCTGTGTTTCTCAACATTCCTTTGGGAGTCTTTATTGCCAGCTTCTTTAAAAAAAAAGAATACCACTAGAGAAAAACCTGACTACCTTGTGTTGTCTAATGAAAAACCTTGTAAAAGTACCCAATGTGTTGAATATATGGCGCTTGTAATGTTCTTCACATGGTACAGGGGATCATCATCCTCGAACCAGTTGGTCTGAAAGCAGCTAGAAGCAGAGCATTTTGTGACTTGCTGTATCAAAGCTCTAATTTTGTTTAAAAGATCTGGAGTTCAGCATTGGACACTAGCATTGTAGGTGTCACACTTGCATCCACACCATGGAGAAATATTGTGTATGCAAAGAGAAACACTAAGTCAGAGATTGAGTGACTTTTTTTTAAAAGCATGAGCTCAATCTTGGTCTGTGGAATCTGTAAAAAAACAGGTGTAATATAATCACTTTATTATTGCTTTACTCCAACATGAGCTGTGGCCAAAGGCAATCACGTTTTTTTTGATCGGCTCAAGGGTTGAGGCCACTGCTGAGGATTCTCATGGCTGCTCGCTGGCTTGCCTGACCCAGTTTCATATTACATTTTCAGAAATGTTCAAGTACAGCTAGGTGAAGACGAGCTGTAAGTGAAGAGTATACCAGGTGGGTCCAGGATAATGTACACACCAATGCAACATACTGTGTCCCAGGGCATGAGAAGCTTGTGGACACCCACCTCAACTGCTTCTCAAAGTGTGTACTATCAAGAAATGAAACCAAGAAAACAGACTTGTTAAAGGAAGATCTATCTATTAAAGTGCATTATTACGCTATGTTTATACATTCATTGACTGAACTCTGAGTCGTATTTTCTATGCAGGTTTGCTAGGATGATTCAATATAGACCTGTGGTAGGACAACAAAAAGACTGACATAGGTTTCCTAAAATAACCCCCCCCCCCCCCCCCCCCCCCCCCCGCCCCCCCCGTTTTTCCCTTAAACAGTTAANTTCCCAAAAAAACCCCCCCCCCCCCCCCCCCCACCAGAGAAACTGCAAACAGAGAATGAAATTCTACCTGCAGCAGAAACTTCATGAAGTGTATCAAATTGAACAGCTTTAATACTTTAAATATTATACATTTTAAGTTTCTTTTGAAAATAATGGAGCATTTGTCTTTCTTGTGTGTTCTTATTTAGCTTTGCTGTGGGATGTTAAAGACATCTGTGCATTAATGCCTCATTAAATCTCTTTTCCTCTTTGACACAGGTGTACACATAAAACAGTTGAAAATAAATGGCTCAGACAGATAGGTGCAACTGTTAGAAATGCCATAGTTGGCACATGACAGTTAACTACAGAAGATTAATGCCAGCTTTGCAGGTTATTCCTGAGTAACACAGATCAGAATGTCCCTTTGGGGCAGAAGGTACTAAACACGTTTGTCATCAGTTCTTCAGCTCCTGGTTTTACTCCAGTAGAAAGACATCATGAAATTATTGCCTATTTAACACAGAACTCAAATTTAATGTAGTAGTAATGTACATACTTGAAAAAGGAATAATTTCCTCAACTGTAAACATTAAGGAACTTTAAACTGAAGGAAGGGTGTCCAGTATTATGAAACCATGACTAAATTTTATGGTACCCAGGACTACAGTTGCTAGCTGTCCCAACAAATGTCTCATACACCTACCAGACAAGACACCTAAAGTATTACACAATAGGTTAAACTCATGCAAATGATCACAAAGCATTCACTCACAATTACCACATGCTACCAGTTTGAAATAAGTCACCAGAAGCCATTGCCTTTCTTTCAACATCCCTGCAATATTCTAATTTTCAGGTTCAGAATCGACACATTTAGCTCAGGGTTATTTCCCTGTTCAGCATGGCACCACATAGGCGCTTGGCTATGGGTTTGAATCAATCCATTTTTTCTCCATGTTCAAGTGGATTTACTCTGGGTGCTCCAGTTTCCTCCCAGTCTGAAGACATGTGTTTCAGGTGTGTACAGACACTCACGTGTATGTGACTGAATGAGTGTGTGAATGCCTGTGATGGACCAGAAGCCCTTTCAGGATGTACTATGCCTCAAAACCCCAGCTTCTGGGGATTGGCTCTGGACCACTGGTACCCTACACTGGATAAGAGGTTGACAACGGAAGAAACTTTTCCATGTTTCAGCTGCTGACACAGTCCTGTCTTGCTGGCCGAAAGGAAGGGGATACTGCAGGATGTGTGCTTTGTTACCTAGCATATTACATCAGCATATGGAGGCCCAGCAACATAATGGGCTTGGGCAGCACAGCTGGAAACAACCAATCAGGCATGCCAGCAGCATCCATCCTCCACAGAGACACCCGTGACCGATTCCACTGCCTCAGCTATGTCACTGTATGTTCTGAGGAGAGCTGCAGCAGTGTTTGAGGGGGGCTGGCTATGGTCAATGGTAGAATTGCATCAGTCTTGCATGAGTTGGGAGGAAGAAAAATAGGAAACAAGCAAGTGGATACGATAAGAATGATAACATAAGAACGACAATGTAAATATAATGTGGTACTTCTACGCACATTTCAACTGGACTGACAGAACATTTTGCATCACATCCAGCAACCGAGATGTTGAGCAGCCAGGCACCAGTAAATATCTGCCTCCCATGAATGATCGACTCTGCAGGGGCCCATTCAGCTGCAGATATACTTGAATGTAGGGTCACTGGCTCCTTATCCACAAGGCTTTGAGGGAGGCACAGTCTGCAACCAGTGGTCACAGCTGTGTTCTATGTGGATCCACAGTACTTGCTGAGCTCAGTCTTGTGCTTCCTAAAAGGAGGTGGGATGGTGTCTGGATGAGCTACAAATCCACAACATACCTGATTCTGGAACCCAATAGGAACAATGTATTCTCAGCAGGATACACACTTCCAGTACTTACACACATCATAGCTGCATTCAGTTCAAAGTTTTGCACCATCTCCGTAGGTCTAAAGTGAGCTTGGGCGAGAATAGATGTAGACCCCTCATCCAATGGATGTAAGCAAAAATTTGCATCTCCAGGACATGTATTCTGGAGCAGTCAAAAATAACCAACATCTGGACTTCAGCATTGGACACTAGCATTGTTGTTGTCACACTTGCATACACACTATGTAGAAATAGTGTTTCTCTTTGAATGCACAATAGGTCAGAGATTGAGTGATTTTTTTTTTTGAAGCATGAGCTCAGTCTTGGTCTGTGGAATTTGTACTCAGCACTCAGTGAATTTGTCAGCATCTAGTCCTAGCATTGAAAACACTGCTTTACCTGACCTTGGAGATGCTTATTTGTGTCCTTTCTACACCTACAATCTAGAGTGATCCATCTCTGAATGTCTTCATTTTTTCAGTCATTTTTTAAAATTTCACTCCTCTGTTCATTCATTAATTTTTCTGTTTAAATTCAGTTGCTTTATGTTCAGTGGAGGTAAAAATTTGGGGGAGCGCTTCAGACAAAATTGGGTTATCGATCGTATCCTCTGTCCCCAAGTCACATTGTTTCACCCCCCCGCAAAATCTCAGACTATCATCATTAAAAAAAGAGCAATGCTGGAAGTGTGAGCCCATTTAACATATACTTCACTGTAGTAAACAACTGCCCAGTCACTCACCAGTGTTCTTTTTCATAGTAAACTAGTTGCTGGAAGTAAGTAATCCAACAAGAGGTCATAATTGTTTATAAGATAATATGTTGCTCTAGGGATGTAGAAGTCATACACTGGAAACAACTATACACTGCTGCTACCCTGCCAAACATCACAGTGACAGTCAAGAGATCCACAATTACTTTCCGGGACATTTTTGTGGTCATTGTAAAGTCACTTAGTGTCATTAGTCACTTACTGCCACAGTCCCAAAGCATTGGTGTGAGTATTAATTGACTGCCTTAAATTCCTCAAGTTTTGCTTAAAGCCAAGGGTCCTTTCTCCTCAATTTCAGGCAATTTACAGAAAGAGGTCAATCAAAACAGATCTGAGAGCAATAATTAAAATACAGGAAAACTATAACTTGATACTTTTGACTTTTAAAAGTAGTAGCAGCAAAGCAGCAAATTATGGACCAAAAACCATGAAAATTATTTTGTTCTACATTAGGTCTGAGAGCAGTTCCACACTCAGTAAAGCAGCTGTAAAATACACTGTAAGGGAATTTTTAAAGCTTGCCTCCATATCCTGTCCCAATATTGAAATGACAACCTGCTTGGTCCTGTTGCATTACTGCGTTTATTAGAGGAAGAGATCTGTGCCAAATATGAACGAACCGATAATCTACATATCCAGGCAAAATGAACTGCTTTGCAGGTGGCAACAACAACAACAATCATCATCATCATCACCATAGCAAAAAATATAATTGCCTTAGCTGTCAGAGAAAGAGGCTCATCAACCTGTATGTAAGCAAAGGGCCTTAAAACAGCTGTTAAAAGGATCAGTAAGAATCACTGTGGGTTTCTTTTGCTCAACTCTGATCCTCTCTCCCATGGTAAACTGTGGTCCACCCCCTATTCATTTTGTGGTACAATCCACGCTAGTGTGACCAGCCGTTGCAATTGTGCTCAGCCCTCCAGATCATTTGCCTTGTGGCCTATGCACCGGCAAACAAATGTGCAGTGCAAGATTAATTATGGAGAACATGCTTCTTAAATCTCCCCACCAAGACAGAGGAGGAGCGACAAGACAGATTTAGCACGGGAGCTAATATAATTCTGGTCCTTCTAACATTATTCAGGGAACACCATTCAACAAATTATGGTGTTTGAGATTTGTGTCATATACACTCCTTGGGTTGATTGCATTTCCAACAATTTCAGCTACAGTCAGGAAAACAGGTAGAGAGTTATATGATGGATATAAATTGACAGGTCTGTACTTTGATCTAGTGCAATGTTAGCCTTCATTACGTCTATTGGACTGATTGATAATCTTGTATCTTATTACTGTCTTGCCATGAAGAAAAGCTCAGAGGTACCACAGGACTGTCTGGGAGGTGACTGTTCAATAACAACAATTCATATAAAACTCATTTGGATAGTACGCACCTGTTTCAGAAATCTTTTCCAAAAAAGAAAAAAAAAATTTTAATTACTTCAACATTTATAGGCCACAGCAGTAAACTGTCCGGTGAATCATTTTCTTCACTTTACAATCTTGTGAGGTTTATTCCAGTTTCCACAGATGAAGCTTTTTGTTTGGTCTTTAGTAAACTTTGTGATAACAACAACAAGTGGAAGAAAAACCAGCTCCAGCATCCTCTCTCCTTGCTGGAAGGTACTTAAAGTGTATACTAAATTAAATGCCTGAAATACACTGGAAAAAGAATATGTGCTTTTAGACCAATGCTGCTCTGTAGCAGAATAACTTATTTTCATGCATTAAATAGTACACAACCACTTTCCTCACCAGCATAAAGAAAGTTACTTTCTTTGAAAATTCCATACCATATTATTTCTCTACCAAGTCCTAAGAGTAATAATTATATGTCCAGCAACCAAGCAGGCAAACCATTGCCGTCACCATGTGGCCAGTCACAGTCCTGCTCCACTCCTTGCCTCTGTGTTTAAGCAATGGAAAACACAGTCATATAGTGGAGGGTACAGAAAAAAAATAATTCTGTCTTTTTTTTTTTCCTGCTTTTACTTGGGACAGCCATGTTCTGACCTGCAGAATGGCTGTCACACAGTAACCCACACCTGGGCGATGGGGGGTGAGATGAATAACCTCTGGAAACATTGCCGGAGGCCTGAGACATCTGGGAGCAACGTATGCTAAAAATGCTAATTCCCTTGACCTTCTCACAAAACCTTAAAAACAAAGAATCCATTACTAACTACTGCCCTTAAGAGAGAGTTAGCAATCTGAATAGCTCTTACAACATGATTAGTACTTAATTTCCTGAAATGTTTTCTAAGAATTCTAAGATACATCTAATTTCTGATTTAGCTATGCTTACAGTGCAAGAATATAACTTTGAAAAACAGTCTTGTTTAAGATTCGCAAACAACACCAATATTACTCAGGATACTGCTTGTATATAAAATGGAATACAACCCATGTATGAGCAGCGGCAAAATTATTTCTTCCCTAAACAATAGCTTCATTCTTCACTCACTACATCATTAAACAATGGCTTCTTACATTTGCCTAGGAGGAATAGATGTGTGCACATGTGATGACCATTAAAACTTAAGTCTTTAAAACTAATAAAATTTATGTCAGGCAATGTTACTATTGCATCCTTCTGAAAACAAACTGGAAGAAACCTGATATGTGGCAGGTAAATTAACACACTGAGTAGTAATAAATTCATGAAATTTAGTTGGTACTGTACTTAGAAATTCCTGTGCTCTTTAACAAACCCATCGTTTGATTTTATTTTTAGTGAGAGCGCAAGTATATATGGTAGCAAACCTGCATCTGCATATTTACACAGATATCCGTGAAAGACAAAATAAATCGAAACTCTTTATATACACACTGACAAACTTTTGCTGCTCTAATTTGCATTAGATTACATTGCATTTACATTTTCACTGCTGTAATTTTTTGCTCTGTGTTGTGTGATTTTCTCAGTTCTCAGCAGTTTACTTGTAACACAGGCAATAAGTAGTACTGCTCTTTGACCACATAAAAACAAAAAGTAGCACAGCTAACAGAGCCATTTCTAATCATGAGCTTATCTAAATTTGTGAAGAATACCTGAACACTTTCAATGTATACTTTTTTATCCATGGTTTTATGAACCTCAGCAAATCCTGCCAGGACACACCACTTACAATGACTCTTAGGTGTCAGACAGCAGAAATGCATTGCTTTTGGAAAGCTGTCCTCACGCTTTTCAGTTTGTGATAAATGATTGAACTTCTGCACATAAAGCCTGTCTGCCCCATCACCTCCAAAACCACATGAATTATTCTGATAGCCGTGAGAACTGCCAGTGAACAAAGTCTTTTTCTCACACAGGAAAAATATTCCTCAGCAATGCAAGCATGGGGGACCACTGACTAGAATTGCTAATAGGCCTAGGTGCCGACAGGCCTCTGTAGAGGAATTATGAGGTTTTTTTAAAATAAATTTCACCCTGGTTTTATAAGGCAACTATCTCTCTTGAATGTAAAGTACACTTTTACACACAAACACCTCCATTTATCCAAACAGATCTTTTATGGTATGGAGAAAACAACTAAAAGATGGAGTTCATTCACTCCCAGAGTCACAAAGTAAGGACAGTTATGAGACAGATTAACTAGTACAGACTGTCTTTGGATTGTTGAGCAAGAAGGGACAATCCAGAGAAAATCCACCTAAACTCAACCACAGAAGTGAATATAGATTCAAAAGACACAAACAACCCTGTGGATCTACTGCTTAGTATGTGCTTTTTTCCAAAGCGACCTGCAGTATTTGACTCATACAGCAGAGTAATTTTACAGCACAAATATGTTGCTCAAGGCATTAACACAGAGTGAAGTTTAAACCAAAAACCTTTTGCATTCATAACCAATGATCCTCCATGCTGCACACAAGCAATTTCATGCTGGATTCATTACTACTGTTAAACTCCTGATTGTCATCCTAACAGAAGGTTAGCAGCTAAAACAAATGGGAGAAAAGTGCAGTCTGCAAGGAATTCACATCACATTGGACAATATAAAGTGAAATAAGATGAAATGAACACCTTAAAAGTTGTCAACAGTCTTTGGACAAGACGCCAAGAGCAATTACCACAGATCTCATTTTAGCTGTAAACTGTATAATGTCACACTGAATAAATACCATTAGAACCACCAGTACCAAACAGCTTCAAATGTGTTGTGTGAATATCTTCATCACCCAGTACAACAGAAGAGGTGGTGCTTGAGTGGGAGAAGGTGTATACCTGTGGCAAGGCAGAGCTAAGCTGCCTTTGCAGCGAATCACGGTCGTATATGACATCCTGGAGGTGCTGCTGAGCCAGTCCAAGACTCTCCTGCGTCTCCCGCAGTGTGTCCAGCAGTCGGTCACGCTCATCCAGCATGTTGACCATCAGCTGC
The DNA here is from genome assembly GCA_900497675.1 of Arapaima gigas. Classification (NCBI taxonomy): domain Eukaryota; kingdom Metazoa; phylum Chordata; class Actinopteri; order Osteoglossiformes; family Osteoglossidae; genus Arapaima; species Arapaima gigas. Next base: position 272,410 of record UFQX01000067.1, on the reverse strand, counting down.
TCAAAGTGCGAGTCTGGGTCCGAGACACTGCTCTGTGAGCCCCGCTGGCTGGCAGCAGTGTCTTCACTGATTGTGGGCATTACTTCACACATCATCTTGCCCTGAGGAGAGAAGCCAAATGCATTATTTTTTCTTTCCATACAGTATGTGCACATCACTAGGTTGTTCCTCAAAAAAGGATTCATATATCACACATGTACAAGTGACTTTTGAGCCATTTCCCTCAGTTTCAAAGAGACAGTTACTCCAGAAAGAAGATGGCAGGTTGAAACCAGGCCATTTGGGACCCCTGCAATGAAGCTTGCTGCTATAATTTATCTTGGCAAGGACAAAAGATGACGTTGACTCACTTAGTTTCAGATCGTCCCCGTTCTTGCAAAGGAGGCTCACTGCTGTGCACTATATCTCATGCGTGTGCCATTTTGCAGGTTAGCATGTATCCTGGATGCCTGGTTACATAACAAAGCAGAGCTACACTACAATGTATTTCTAAGCCTCAGTGTATACAGAAAGAGGCTGATAGTTCTTCACAACTATAAAGCACTTTTTATTAAGATTATATTCTGTTTTTTGTTTTTGGTTCTATTGACAATGAATGGTTATGACAAGCATAGAGTCTGGAAACATACTGACAAAAAAGATGCATATATACTGTAATGGAGACTGAGTATTTACAGTCCAACCGAAAGGTCTTGGAGAAAACCAGAGATCGTTTCACTGACTAGCTGATGCATTGAACCAACGGGACTTCTTTGAAAGCTGAGGACACGCACTCTTAGCATGTGACAAACTTCTGCATGATGGTGAGACAGGAACAGGGTTTTTTTCATGAAGGGAGTGAAACAGGCCTACTGTCTCTGTCTGCCAGAAGATAATAGCTGGGCTGTCATTCAGCACTCACTGTAGCATTAGGTCACGGCCTCTGCAGAACCAGGCATGCTGCCATTCTTGATGCTTTGGACCCAGCGCACAAGAAGGCCCTCTAAGGGCCATGCTTCCCAATACAGGGTCACCAAATGTGTGCTGTTAAGCTCAAAGATTTACTTCTGGTAAAGGTAGAGCAGCACAGATGTTGCATCCAGCAAGGCACACTAGTTTCAGTGAACAGTTACTGTCACACCATGGTTTGTTACATCATATTTCATATTAGGGAGGTGAATACCTCTGATTTTGACAAGTGGCCAATTTCCACCAGCTGAACAATCAATCATTCACAAGATCTTCCATTTTCTTCTCTTTGAATTTTTGATGTTACATTTCCCATAGTGTTACAGAATTTTATTCACGTTAAAGCTATTTAGCCACGTAGGGATTTATGTCAGTAGCACATCATGCAAGAAGGGGTTCATATTAAAAAAAAAAAAAAAAAAAAGTCTACTCTTTGCTGTTTTTTCCCCCAGCTAATTGGCCCCCCAAAAGCTTTAACCACATAGCAGCTAAACCCAGAGACACAGTATTCACATCTATTCTTTCAGATTATTTTTTTTTTCTCTGTGATGTACAATGCTAAGCTTCCTGTAGTTATTTACTCATTTATATTGCTGGGTAATTTCAACTGTTGCAACTTATGGGGAGTACCTTGTTCAAAGCTAATACAAAATCTATGGTCCTCTGATACAACAATGAAGAAGTTAACTACAGACAGAGGCATTACACATGGAAGTCTGTGGCTGGCTGAAATAAAGCTGTCAGTACAGACACTGGAAAGCACACAACAATCACGATCCTCTTATGAAATGGTCATTTGATACCCAAATAGAAAGGTTTGCAATTTTGGAGCATTGCAACACCCACAGTACATTGTAGCAATGAGCAATAATGGCCTAAAGGGGCGGTTACAGTCTACCAGTTTTTGTAGCATCCCAGGGTTCCACTGACTAAATCATATTTGTATAAATTATTCACACATCCAAACACCAGATCATAATATTTCACATTCAAATTAAAAATGTAAGATCTTCCATTTCAAAAGGAATTAGACAAATATGGCATGTTATGGCATTTATTTCCAAAAGGTTATAATGAAATTCTAGTATTGTAGATCAGCAACTTTAGGACATTTAGAATAAATTTTGGCACTTAAATAGGACTTTTACATGAAATAAATAATTTAGAAACTAATCTGGAAGTTGTGCAATCTGTAGCAATACTGTTACAATGCAAACTCAAACTATATATAGTTTAACTTGCATATAATACAAATAATTTTCTTTCACATGGGGTGACCAACCCCTATGCACTCAATTATCACAAGTAAATGCAGCATGGTGTAGAAATAAAATCCATATTTAATATACACCACCAGGCATATTAAATGTCAAGACAGTATTAAAAAAAACAGTAATCAGTTATCATAGGGTAACTAAAAATCATCGACCCTGTTTAGCAAGAATGGTAATGATTTAAGCACAACAACAAAGAGATGAATTTATAATCATGATTATGATATGGGGGTTTTATCCAAGCACCATATGCTGGTCTGTGAATAATTCAAGGAGGATGAATACAGGGCAATGATCCCAATTACTGCACCTCTCCTGTGGCACACTTCAGATGGCTGATGGAGAACTCCCTGGCTGGTACTGAAGCTGCCTGGGGTTAGGGGATTGAAGGTGGTTCACTGCTGGGGATGCTGATGCTGGACCTGATGCTAGTTAAAGCTCAGTAAACAGTGGCTGGCCAGCCCACCGAGGACAAACATATTAGTAAGGGACAAGTCCTATTAATAGTTTAGAACTCATCTGCTGCCTTCACCCATCAGTTTTCCCACCTGACAATAGATTTTGAAGCAACACGAAAACGTCACCATGTGCGGAAAGACATCACATAATACAAAACAAGAACCTCAACAGATAACCCAAAAGCCTGTTACCACAGGTGGACTGATACTGAACATAGGAGGTGGTGGAGGCTGACATAATACACCTGTCATATCAAGACACCAGAGCTTAACACAATATACTGACTGACACTTTATGAACTACAGGAGAACTAAAGGAGGTGAGGCTTGATGTGCAGCCTGTTTTCACACTTGTCTGCTTTGGGACAAATTAAGAGCGATTAATTGACTTGTCCATTACATGCTGCATTTTTCTTGATGTAATTAGCTACTCAGACTGCTGGATCAGTCCCTTTTACTGAACACGGGGCACCCCCTTCTCTGAGACGCAACCCAGATGCCACCGTAATGTGACGTATCATCTACAAGATAAATCTTTCAGAGGCGCAAAGGTAGAAAAACAAATACACTTTTAAGATGGATCTAAAAAGAGGCTATCGTGTATGCACATCCTGCATATTTCCTTAAAACACATTCTGAAACCCAAAAATTTGCCAACACTGATTTACACTATGATTCCAGAAAGGACATAAAGAATAATTCTATCCTCAACCTTATATGCAGTTGAGATTTTACAGGTTTCCATGTGAAAAAAAATCAGAGTAAAGCAGTGATGTACACATCCCCATTTAATAAAAAAGGTGCAGCAACTAATACTTGTAGATGTTAAAGTTTAATAAGGAGGAAATCATCAGCTAAATAATGGAGCTGGCTTACTGCATTATATGAAGGTTTTTCCAGCTACTTATAAATAGGATTTCAAAGGTGCCTTGTCAGTACCATTAAAAAGATGAAGCTGAAAGAAAATACTGTAGAAATGTAAAAAAAATAAAGATTAATATTCCACAATATTATATGGGCTCATAAGAGTTATATTACTTACATACAGTATATCACACATTATACAATACTGTTTTATTTAATCTATAATATTGATTAAAGTATCAATTTAGTAATTAGCTGTGTGCAATCATCATATGACCCAGGTTTTTGAAATAATAAACCAACAATTTTTACCAGTATTGACTTGTGCACAACCCTGCTGCTTTTACAGAAAGTCAAAGTAAGATCTCCAAAAATGACATCTTATTCACAGGGGGCCCACACAACAGTAAGGGACACCCCCTCCAGCCCTTACACTAAGCAGAGATCAGCCTTCAGTTTTCCTCCATTGAAGACATTGCCTCCACATTTCTCCTCAGCTTGTTTGAATTCTGAAGTTGTAGTAATTGGCAGATCCCGATTTCATTCTTTATATACAGCCCATTCTTTGGAGTGCATCAAACTGCAATCCATCATGAAAATTGTTCCCTACAAGCACAATATTTGAAACACAGCAGTGAGGCATTCATTGCCTTTTCATTTACTGACACACAGTATGTGCTACTAACTCTTCAGTCCATCACTTTGTTTAGACTGTAGGCATTACATTTGTCTCCATAACTGAGCCATTCACAGTTTTTTTTACTTCATATTTAAAGTAAAGCATTGTAAAAAGAGCCCACATTCACAGGTGAACACAGAATTTTCTTGATCTTTATTATTTATTACTTATTATATACCACTCATACCACTAAATGCACTGATGCCTGTTTTTTTTTCTATGTTAAGTCAAACATTAGACAACAGATAAAATAGCCTTAGTGAAAAAATGCCACCCCCCAAAGCACCAGCACCTTAAATATCCTCTCTCTAAGTGAATGGACTGCTTGACTAGGTCTCAGGAGGTGTGAATCGTGTTTCATCATGCATGATGTCATTATGGTACGGGTGCTCCCAGGGACTCTTAAAAAGAGCGTCATGGCAACGTTGCCATGGCGTTGCCTCCCCAAGCCTACAAACCCGGGAAGCAAGGTCATTCAGAACCATCAGTCGACAGATTTAATAAAGCACATATAAAGAAGAACAAACGGCATCACAACCAGTCAAAATGATATGCAGTTGATCATAAGGCTCAGTTATATAGTATTTTAAAACACAAACCTGCACATTCTCTTCATCTTGGTACCAACATCAATGCACAGAGGGTCCAAAAAAAAGGTGGCATCTTATTTCATCCAAAACATAGTGAACTTTTTTTGCTGCAGAAATAAATTCTTTGCTTACTATTACAGCTACTGGCATCTGGAAACACACACACACACACACCCATATATATATGTGTGTGTGTGTGTGTGTGTGTGTGTGTGTATTCAAAATGAATACTGTGGGCTATAACAACCATTTGCTTTGTCTTGGTACCTACCGAGCTTGAGCCTTGTTCACTTAGTCCATCCAACTTGCCATATTGAATTAAACACCATCATCTTTAACATTAGCACAGCAGTAAATGTGCACAATAACATAGCCAACATATTCACATTAATATTTCACAAAGTAAAATAAATAAATTACTAATGCATAAGGAGTGCAAAAATTCATGCCTGGAATACATCTGGAAATATCCTGAATACATGCCATCCAGGGTAACATTTTAATTACTTTCAGACAAGGACACACACACACACACACACACACACACACACACACACACACACACCCTCCAGTGTGTGCACATTTCCATATATTCCATTCACGTGAGCCATGCAAATATCAGCACCACACATGGATTCCCAGAAATAGGAGGGGCACATGCATCAGTCTCCATTTACTGTGGTCCTGGTGAATTTGTGGTACCCGAGCTTGCATGTGTGAATAATACAAAATGTAGAAAGCCTAAATATTGATTTCAAAAGAACATCTGTGTAATGCTTTCATTTCTACTGGAGATAAGCTTTGCCCATTGTCTCAGCTGCATGACATCATTGTGTAGCTCCTTTCCTTTTTAACTTTCACTTGCAAACAGGGATTTATGCAGCCAGATTCCCATTCGTGTCTTTGATCCCACCAAAGACGAAAGATGCATCGAGATGCATCTGCATGAACCTTTTCCTACATCTGGAGAAGTTTCCTGGCTGCGCTGCGCACGTCACCTTACATTTACCTGGTGGTGGTGGATGACAGATTGGAGAGACGGATGGAGAGATGCTCAGGGACGGTACTTACAGTTGACTTGTCTGTTCCTCCCACCCTGAATGAACGCGGATCTCAGGGAATCCAGGCGCCGACCGTTGCGGGGCCACCAAGGTCCGACCCTCCAGCCCTGCCCACTAAGTTCCGCACGCGAGCAGGGCTCCTACCTCCACAGGGCGCATGATTCACACAGTCTTACCGACCCGCTCACAGGTCGCATCCCGCTAACCACACTGAGCCAACGGAAAAAAGATGGCATGGCATAGCAGGGCTTGGCAGGGATCGGCTCGGCTCGGGAAGCTCAGCCCGGTGCAGACCACTGTGTATACGATACAGGGGGGCGCATCTTAAAGTCGCAGCTGTGCATTTCTCACTCGTGCGCACATCCAAACCCAGAAGCTGTATTTACACAGTCGGCACAAACAGTAAAACATTTTGCCTGTTCAGTGGGCGCTGCAGGGCGTCATCGTCACGCCAAGGCGGCTACGGTCCACTTTGTCCTGGTTATAAACATCGATAGGCTTTGGCGGCGCTTTCAGACCACCTGAACAGCCACCTCCTCTCTGTACAAGGTGGGCTTCACTTCTCTACCATGCACTCCACCTGTGTGTGTGTGTGTGTGTGTGTGTGTGTGTGTGTGTGTGTGTGTGTGTGTGTCACAGCACCTCAACTTTCCCATGCAATCAGCGCGAGATGACAACGTCCACAACTTTGTCCTTTATTACTAATTATATATTCATTATAAACTCCAATACGTGCACCTTCACCTTACTTTATTAACCGATGGATCTACAATCTTTTCCGAATGTTTGTGTCGGAAATGACAAAACTATGATTTAGGTAGCCATAAGCACAATTTCGAATCAGACATTTAAGTGAAGTCTTTAATAAACAGCGCCCCCACAGAATGACGGGAAAACGACCAATTAGACTCATCTCTGACGTCATTTTTTTCTTCCGTGAGAACTTCATGAGCAGAGTTTACTATCTTGTTATCTGACACCAATTATTCCTTGTTAGCAAAGATAATTAGAATAAACGAGTGACAAACTTAGGATAATTATATACAAATACTGATGTCGTGATAAGAGTTTCACAAATATATATGTTAAAAAGGGAGGGGGGTTTAAACATGTTCTGTGTGGAGTTGTCAGAGGATGTGCTTTTCCAATGCAGAGGTTCAGTCTCTTGTTGCTGTGGTTGTTCTTATTGCTACTGTTCTTATTTACAATCATTGATTGTTGTTTTTTTACATTTTGTAGCTGTACTGTTATGTTAAGGTATTAATGCAAGTAGTATTAACATATACAGTGTTTAAATGTCGATTTTGTTGTCATACAAGATACATCCCAAACTCAACAACTTGAACTATGGTACCAAATCTACAGAAAATAGCATATTCTGTTCTTAAATATATACTATATAATTTAATGCAGATTGATTTATTCATGTGTATTTGTTTTTAAGTCTGCATTTTTTGTAAAGGAAAGTAGTTGTAAGCATGCAGTTATGAACCTTTAATTCTTTTTGTGAAATCATCCTGTTAGGTGAATTCCCGTTGTGTTGGGATTAAATAAAAATATTTTGTATGCAAAATTATAAAGATAAAGTTTTTAAAAATGGCTACTATTTTCTTTTAAATTCATTATCAATACCCACTTTCCCGCTGCTGGGTCTGGCATTTGCCTGGGAAGCGCACACACAGGGTATGAGGCAAAGCATGCAGTCACTATGCTGAATGTTGAAATCCCATCTTCTAATCAAGGTACATATCTTGAATAACTGCAGTAAAATTTACCCAGCTGTTCAACTCGATAAAACATTAGATAGCAGGAAGAATTTATAATAATAGTTTTTATTACAAAAGAAGCATAGTGCTTTGAAACATGGGGGGCATACTACACAAAGAATAAAAAAAAAACTGTTGTACTTTAGCCCGCTGTAGAAAAAAGGGGATATACAGCCATTCCTCACTGTCTGTGACCCCTCTGTTTGAAAATACACTTTTCCAACTCTTGAAAACTACGCATTTACTAACCTAATAGAATATCAGCTCTTTTCGAAAACATTCAAAGCGTGCACAAGCAAAAGTGCCATAAGTTGCACAGGAGTCAGGTGAAAGTATTGCTTTAACGGAGTGGGGCATTATGGGAAGTGAATATAATTCAGAAGGGTTGCTTAGCCATTCTGAGTGCTACATAACTGAATAAATTGGAGGAAGCAGAGTAATTATTAGTAGAAGTTATACAGGTGGATTTTGTTCACAACTTGGGAAAGGAGAATTACCTTGGAGTAGTAATTCTAGTAATTCCAGATACTTTCTAGAAGTATCCAACAGAGGTAACAAGAGTGTGCTGCTGTCATATTTCAGCTGTTCTCCCAGTAGGACCTACAACTCATGCCAAGTTGTTTAAATGTCTTGTACATTATTGCTACCACCTTTGCTCATGGATCTAAGCTGTGCACATGTGAATATTAAGAGCACGACCTCAAGTATAACTTTCTGCACATAAGCAGCCTCAAGTTCTGAAATTTTCTGTACATTAAAATAACTTGGTACAATAAGGCAAGAAAGCAGAGAAATCCTTTTTGTGAGGAAAGCAGTCAGTTTACCCTTCGGGATTCCTGTGGTACTTAATATGCCTAAATATTCACGTTGGAGTTCTTCAGTAAGGAAAGGCCTCTTGAAAAATACTGTGTATAAATACTAGGCAATAAATCCCTTTCTTTTTTCAAGCAAAATAATCCTTCAATAAACCACTGAAAGAAGTAAATAACATCACACCAACCTTGTTAATACTAACTAAATGTTATATACTAAATAATATTATATATACACACATACACACATATATATACATATATATTATATATTACATATAAATGTAAAAACATGCATTTAAACTAGTGTATTTAAAGTTTCTGCTAGACTTTAATGAAGCAGACCTTTTTCTGTAAAAGGGTATACCTGTTTTTTTATATTTAGTACCAGGATATTCAATTTGTTTCTGCATTTTCCTGTAGAAAAACAAACTCTTGAGTATGATTTTTCATTTTGAGTGAATTAGTTTGGTGAAATCATCACTCTCTGGAACTGCTTTAATTCAAATATCTTTACTTATAACCTGACTTAAATGAGACAACATGATGCAATGGGGAAATTTTAGAATTGAGACTGGACAAAATCCATTGTTCATTTATTGTTCTGAGCTCTGTATAGATCCAGAGTAACAAAACAGAATGCATATTTTGATTAATGTAATCAGATGTCATAAAATCTATTATGCTCCCTTTTCAGTCTGTTTTCCAGTATGGCAGTGTTAAGCATTTAAACAGATGTAATGCAAAGTGTTAGTGTTTAGTGTTTCCTTTCTTACATAAGTACATTTTAAATGCAAAACAGTACCTCAGGAACACATTTTTCACGCCAAGAGTCAGAGCCAGTATTTATGCCTGAGTCAGTAAAACAATGGGGGAATAATTGACATGGCATTTTAATTTAATTTTCCATCAGTATGCTGCCTCTTTTTACATGACAAATGTATTTTATTTAAAAATAAAGAAAACAAATAATATAAATATTATTGAGATTATAATCTGTATAATAGTAACAAAAAAGCATGAGCTGACAAAACTGTTCAAACCTTATTACAAACCTTTTTATTTTGTCCTTTATGCACAGCTTTGTTTTTCAAGCAGGTACATTTTACCCTCAATCAGGGTTTTGAGTGCTCACTGAAGTTCTTTAAACAACAAAAAGGCCACTTTCTTGAAAGTTTAAAAAATTGTCTTTGAAATAAGGCTCGGGAAAGTGCAGGTATTCTTGTCAAGCACAGCCATGAGGACTGTTAAAGGGTTATTAAGTGTGGTGATATATAATTTGTTCTTACTTTTTACCTTTTCACTTCATATGGCCAGCACTGTCTTGGATGTAAGAATAATGAAGCTTCTTAGGGGAGTGCACGTCTCACATACACAGCACTACACACATGACATGACGTGTGCCAGCAGGCAGTTCCCAGCTAATTCATTATGAGAAAGACTTTCCAATTTCTGACCTTGGAAAAGTCAGGTAGCTCTGTTAGTTTATGATAAAGCCATTAAAAATTGAATATACTGCACACAATCTTGCAGGCTGTATAGTGACACAGAACATTTACTTGCATTTACCTTTTTTTTGTATTCCTGTAACACACTATTTTCAAAACAAACCCATTAACAGCTCTGACTTGTATAAATAAAGGCTCTATTCATACCCTGATAAGTCACAACTGTACTCGCTATATCAGTTGTATACCATTATAACCAGACATTATGTCCATTTTACAGAGCACATTCTTTACTGGTTTATAGCTTTCCTACCTAAAAGAAACCCCCATGCTGACTCCTAATTACATCAGTAAGATCTAACGGTGTGTGTGCATGCTCATGAACTGTGCCTGGGCACCTCTGGGCATCTGAAGAAAAGGTCAGCTCTTAAGTCCTCACAGTTGGTCTCAGCTGTTCCCATTACAGCAATGTGTGCTCCAGCAGCGAGAACCTGCAGAGCTCCTATCCTTGGGCCAATAGCAACAAGCAAGGCGGGAAGAAGAAAGCTTTGCTTTTGGTTTTTTGATGAGGCTCTTCCATTCTCTCTTTTGTCTCTGTCAGTATAGTTAATTTGGTTAATTAGTGTAAGTAAGGTAGTTAATGCTGCAGAAATGACTTGATTGTGTGCACTGTTACACTATTGCGTATAAAATCGAATAATCATAGGCTATGGTATATGGCTACTGTCTTGACCAGTGGGCAAACCAGAGTTGTAAGAAAGGGCATATGGAGAAGTCACACATCAATGAACTTCATGCCCTAAATGACTGTTGCATAACAGTTCTACCATAATGACATGATTTTCATAATAGTATTCTTTTTTTCACCATGTGAATTTTCACGCACTATAGATTGTACATTTGTTTCATTATATAGTTGGTTCAGTGTCATTTGTAGGCTCAAAAAAAGGTATAAATATGCTATTCAAAGTATATGTACACGTGTACCTCGATTTACAAAAACAATGGAGACCAAAAGTCTGTTTGTAAATCTGAATCTTTAAGTCCACCCTGTACGTTAAAGTCAATAACAACAATAATACAGCTTAATTTGTCAAATTAGTCATGAAGTCATCACATAAAGCTGTGATCCATTAGAATTAAATATTTTCTGAAAAAACTTATTATTTATTCTACATTCACTAACAGCTCATAAACTCAGGTTCTCAAGTGTTCCTCTGTACTGGAAACATGAGGCATAAGGCAGGATACATCATGGGCTGGACATCAGTTTATTTCTTATCAGTCTTATTTCTATATTAGTTTATATCTTTTATTAATGGGAAGCAAAAATAAAGTTGTGTACTTTAGAATACTGAAAAACATGTTCACCACTTACTGCTCATTATGTTGTAGAAAGATTTAAGCCAATTTAACCTGCTCCATCCGTGTCTTTGTGTGATATAACACTCATGAGAACAACTAACACTTTGTGTTGCATGATCTTTTAGCCCCACAAAACAGTGAGAAAAGACAGTGCAGGGGCCATGGTGGAGCAGGTGCAAGAAGAGGGTTGTTGGCTGTGTGTGGGCAGGGTGGATTTGTAGCACACAGTCACGTACAGTGTTCACCTTAGATACACTAAGGCAATAAATATGATACACCTTGTTACACTATGATGTCACACATGTACACAGAACAGGTACACATGTGCAATGCATTTGGCATAACATTTCATAAAATGTTTCATTTACAGTATAAGGTATAAGCGTTCAGTTGTGTCATCATTCTATATATGTTTTTGTACTGCTGTCACCAGTCATGTTATGTTATGATGTCATACATGTACTGTACAGACACTTGGTATTGTATATTAAAGGGATCTTCATGTTTTAATTAATTATGAGATGCTCATTCACTTCATCTGAAATTAATTTTTTGCACAATTTTCATCCATTTCATTTTTTAAAAAACTATTATTTATTTATTTATGATTGAAAGTCTTAAGTGCGAATCAGTTGTATGTTGAGTAGTAAAGTACTATCTATCTATCTATCTATCTATCTATCTATCTATCTATCTATCTATCTATCAATCAATAAGTCACAAAATACAGATGCACTGTATAAGAAAGGACAGAAGAGGCTGAGGTCCTTTAACATGTGCAGGAACATGTATAGCTTGATCTACCAGACCGTAGTTACCAGTGTGATCTTTTATGCTGCACACGGGGTACAATGGTGGTGACATCACCTCTGGTGAGAAATGCAGACTTAACAAGACTTAACCAAGTTGTAAGGAAACGGGGTTCTGTCTGATTTGATCAAGGCAAAGGCCAGGGTGAAGAGGAAACTAAAGTCCACCATGGCTCACATCCCATAAATTAAGTAATTGCCATCAAATGTTTCAACCACCACGTTATTTATCTAAGGTGCACTAAGAAAACACTTTTAGGGGTCCTTTTTACCATCCTTAGATCCTTTCACACAAGCAGTAGGAATGAGGGCTAACAAAATCTATCTAATGCACATCTCCCGCTCTTACTGTAACAGCACATAGCACTCTGTTATAAAAAAAGGTTTGTTGAAATGTTTGTGTTTTTTTTCATTCCCCGAAAATTTAAAAATTATTTTTGTCACGTTTTTGTTTGTTTGTTTGTTTTTGTTTATTTAATTTCAACCAGTGGAACATCCAGACTGATTTGTAGAAGGTGCTGAGGGAGGGACAATACTACATATCGCATCAGAAAAATCAACCCTTATTCAAAAAAATACTTCTTATTGTTGCAATATACACCTGTATTAATGCATTAGTTCTAACCAGTAAAAATCACTTGCTTTGCTCATGCATAAAAGAGTAGTACAGTTCATAGCCCTGCTTGGTCCCTTTTCTGTAAGCAGACTGAAAATCTGTCTCCTACACATTTTTGGGTTGGAACACATGGAGAACATACAAATCTGACACTCCTTGAGCTGGATTTGAACCGGTGCCTGACAGTTCAAGCACTGTGAGATGCCAGGGTTACCTTATGCACCACTAATGTCACAACAGTTCCATGTTTTTGTTTTCATAAGATAACTATTTTCTTTTCATTTAAATTTTATGTCTCACATGGAAAAACTGTTTTTAGTGGAATCCATATGCGGTCACGTGAGTACTTTATTATATTTTATAGGTGCTGCTAGTATCGTAAAAAGATGGCTAGTGGATATGGGAGGTTTCCAGCATCTCATACCACTGACAGTGTACATGTGTACTTTGGAAATTAATGTTCTAAACTATGCCCCACTCTTCCCCTTCAGTGTCTCATTCTGCTGAACCTGTAAAACTGAGAATGCATTGTGTAAGCTCTGGGGATAGCATAGTGTGATTTTGGTCCAGCATGCGGTTCCCATAGGTGTCCCAGTATGGGTCAGCACAACGTTACACAGTGGCTCCAGGTGCTCCCAGAACATTTTGCCAGAGGGCAGTAGAAAGGCAGAATGTATTCTTCCCTGTCCTGTTTCACCCTTGGCTGTGTGCAACCACTTATTGAATAGACAGGTGTATTATCCTTTACCAGCATTAAAGGTCCTTGTGTGAGCGTGGGTCAAGGCTTGAGAAATGGGACAAATCCCACAGACAGTGCCATGCAATTTGGTGTTTGACCTTCACACAGTGGGCATTCTGGCTGTGAAACAGAGGCCAGTCTGAAAATGTCACCTCTCCTCAAGGCCAGCTCTGCAAGGAGCCAGTGGAATTGGGAATGGGAAGACCTTTTTGGATATGTACAAGACATGCACACACCTTGTGTGTTACTTCATGATGTGCAGAAAGGTGACTGCTATAGGCTATTCCTTGATAGCTGAGTTAAACTCAATGTTACTGGTCCAGTTTTAATTATTTTGGGGGAATTTCTAAATATTAGCTATTTGGAAAGAAATGTTGAGTTAATGCTCCACAAAGTATGAAAGATACCCATTTCTTTTAGCATCTAAAGCACTGTATCTCAAACTCCTGGTTTCAAGAACAATATCAACTGAAATAAAAGAAGAGAGGAGCTTTCAATACAAATGCATCAGTTTCCTTTTTCTTATAAATGCATTAATCTCCTCAGTCCCAGACCAATTAATGGTTTGTACATGACTTTCCTCCCTCACTGCAACCTGTAAGACAAACTGCCTGCTTTTGCAGGTCCAAGAGCAGAGCTCCTCCTCACAAGCCTGCAATAGCAGGAGTTCCAATCAAAACTGATAGACAGGGACAACCTCTACCTGTATCCTACACACCTCCAGAATTCCACACTACTTGGAGCCGATGGACAATGTGTGGAAATTACATTATGCAGAAACCAATTGTACATGAAGGACTGAAGGCCTTTATCTTCATCCTATACATCACGCTCAATAAAATCATCACCTGATCACATTTATTGCTGCATTTGTTCTGTCCACAGAGCACGCCAAGAAAAGTATTGCCTTAAAGTACACAAGGTGCTGAAGGACACAATAAGCTGTAGCACATTTGTTCTATTAAACCAAAACCATTTCAAAATATGTATCTATATACCATGGGAAATTATAGTGTCATTCACTCTGTCTGGTTTGGTAGCTGTAGGATTTATGTATGAAAATCTGCAAAATTCATGACGTATCATTAAAATGCACTATAATCAAATGACAATAATGTCTCTGAAACAGATTAATCTTGTCACTTTGGATGATTGTAGCCATATAAATGTAATATTAACTGAACTAGCTTGTGACAAATGCAATGGTTTGTGCTAAAAGAGGAGTCACGGTTGCAACTTTATTTGGAACTGATAGGTCAGGGAAACCAGTGGTTGAGATAGGTCTGCATACTGAGTCTCTTACTCTAGAGGAAAAAGTCCTCCTCCTGAGTATAGCGAGGGCTTAAATAGGAATGTCATGGTAACTATGTGTTTGTTGACAGTAGCAAGACACATGTGTTATGGTTAGCATGGTGTTCAGGTGAGGGTTGTGTACAATGGTGTATGTGTGATTATGAGCTGAATTGATCTTGATGAACTGTAAAAGAACTGACACCTAGTCCCCTCTTTTGTAATACACAAACAAATAAAAATCACATATAGGTAGCTATTAATACAACAGGGGCCAGAGGTCTGTGAGATTCTCTCATTCTCCACATATAGCTTCTATGTGTAAGGACCTTGATGGCCAACAAATATGTCAGACAAACTGTACCTTATATTGGCCACATAGGATGCATTTGCAACACATACATAGTGCTTACTCCCATTGTTTCATTTCATCTGTTACCACTTCACCAGAACTCTCCTGACAGTGGTAATGAACCTCCAAGAAAGGTGAGTATGTTAAGAACAAGCCTGGCCCTCTTCTCTGACACATTTCCTGGATGAAATATCTATAGCTGTTCATTAAGAGTGTCTGCTTTAGCTGCTCATGCAATGCATGAAGTATATCTGCAATCAGCCTTTTAGTCTATTGGCTCCTGTCACCACTGTGGATGGACTAACGGCTGCTCATTAGGCCTGGGTGCTCAAACCATGAGGAGACGGAAGAACGTGGAAAGAGTTGGTAATTATATGGAACAGATGGTAAGCCGCGATCCTAGCAAATGGAGTCAGTTGGAGATGATTACTTCTGTCTGAGTCAATGCCTGCATTTATGGTCCAAGCCTGCAAGCCAAGCACTGTTTAGTCCACCACCCATCAGTGCTGAATGATCACAGGTTTAAATGGCGTAATAATTGGGATCTGTGTGCTCTTATCAACCTTGTTGATGTTTCTCTTCTTGAAGAATGTTTGGAATAAACCTCACAGTTACGTAGAGTTCTGGTATGTTTTGATACCTCACTGGAACTTCAGTACAGATGGTCTCCACTGTGCAATATAAAGACAAAAAATTGCTGCCTACATTGAAACAACATACAGCAGAGATTTTTTTCCCCCACAAGAAATCATGAAAATCTGGTTAACATAGGTTTATGTCCTGCATCCATCAAGTATCATTAACGACAGTAGCTGCACACTACAGGGAATTCACAGTGGCAAATTGACCTAAAACACTTATGTTTGGACTGTGAGAAGAAAACCCAGGCCCAACCCATATTGAGGAGAACATGGAAACTCCACACAGACGGGACTGGATTCAAAAACACGCCAGATGCTGTGAGGCAGCTGTGCTAAATGAGCCACTGTACCACCCTCTAAGTTAACATTATATAATTAAATGACAAAAAGCATGCAGACCTAGTCAGCTTTTTATCTTTATATTGGTGGTGTTTTAGATTCTGTCTGGTCAATTTTCAAGGATACATAATGAATATAAAAAGGTTGGTCAAATATCTAAATCCACGCACAAAGCAAGACAACACTGGCAAACTGATGCAGTGTGGAAGTGGACAATGAAACACTTCATTATTTGCATTCAATACATAGCTTACCTTTATAATCTACTCATCACTTGTATTTGAATTTTTAAAAATATTTTATTGAATAATACTGTTTTAATGAATAAGTAAGATTATTGTTTTTGGATACTTTTTAGTATATTCATTTGGTAGCACTTTGAATCAAAAGCAGTACTAATAGGAAGCACCAAATGTGTCTTTTGAAAACAAATATAGTACAATACAGAAAAAATATGTACTGATACAGTAATTTCTCCAAAAACACATTTTACAATAAGCCACAACTATCTGATGTTTACCAACTAGAAATATATGAGCAAAAGTATATAAAGAAAGTCCCTTTTAGCAGGGACCATCTGCATGTGCAAACACTACGGTACTGTTGATGAAATGAAAAAGATACCTACCTCCCCTCGGCTAAAAGTTGAAATAACTAATTATAATCCAAGTGTTGTGAACCATGAATTACAACACTGTTAATTTCTATTTGAGGATCATAGTACAGTGATGATGTAGAGAAGAAATGATTTCTTTGTTTCCCAGTACTACGTTAGAAGTAAAGGAAGCTAAATGCATTTTGTTCTGAACAGACGGTGTACATCTCCAGGTCCACCAGGGCCCATTTCAATGCTGGTTCCATTTCTGTATACAAGCATTGGGGAGCTAGTTCCTTAAAATTTTGGCTTCCTAGGAGTCCCCTGCAGACAAAGGGGTACAGTGCAGCTTGAGTGGAGATGTGTTTGAGTGTGTGTGCCTTGGGGGGGGGGGGGGTCACTGACAGATACCTGTAGCTAGAAACTCACCTAAGCTGCTTTGTGTCTTGAGGTACCTGTTGGGGTCACAGTCCATCCTCCAGCCACTGGAGATCCTGACTATTATAAACTGTGTCTAGGCTGCATTTGGAAGGTGAACTGGGAGGATTCATATTACTGCAGTGAATTACCCTCCTTAATGGATTCTAAAGAAGGTCACTTGTAAACTATAGACAGCAGGAAGGTTTTTAAGGATTTTTATACATATAGATCAGTAGAACAGATGCAACGGCCAAACAGAACTATTTTCCTCCAG
Organism: Arapaima gigas; assembly: GCA_900497675.1. NCBI lineage: Eukaryota > Metazoa > Chordata > Actinopteri > Osteoglossiformes > Osteoglossidae > Arapaima > Arapaima gigas. The sequence goes on along the minus strand of UFQX01000067.1, from coordinate 255,070 downwards.
GAGCAGAAGAACTATCACGTTTTTTTGTCGGTGACCATCCCATTCAGCGATGTAAAATGTGTGTGTGTGTGTGTGTGTGTGTGTGTGTGTGTGTGTTTGTGTGTGTGTGTGTGTGTGTGTGTGTTCCCTGTTTAATTTGACACTCATTATCCTCAGTAGTTAGACCTTTGTTGCATGTTACCGACACTGTTATTGTTGCATTAAAAAGGCCTCCATCACACAGCAGGCTCTAGGGTGCAGAACCATCAATTACAGAATGAATGGCATGTGGTTTGCAAGTTACAACCTCATGCTAATGCAGCATCTGCCATGAGGTAGGGTGAGCAAATGTTACTTTTTTATTTTCTCTCTCTCTCTCTCTCTCTCTGTGTCTGTCCTGCTCTCTTGCTCACTCTGTCTCTATATAGATAGATAGATAGATAGATACATAGGTAGATTTCAGAATCAATTTATCAAAAAATTACTAAGCAATTTTACTGTTATTAATTGTTCTGTAGACACCATCACTTCAATTGTGAAAGCAGGAATACAATTACCCAGTGTGGGTTATATAAGGCTTCCTCCTACATGCCCGTTTATGTTGACTTATGAATGAAGAAGGCCAACTTATCTACTCTTGGATCAGGAGGTGGTCTCAGTAAGGATGTGGGTTTGTCTTCTGAATTCACAGCAGGTAGCATCACAGAGGTTTCAACATTTTGACATTTCATGTTGGGGGAAGTGATAAATAATTCAGAGTCTGAGAAGGACATACAGATGCTCCTCAGAGACTTGAAGTGTGTCATCTGAAGATGTGGACCATGCTCCTCTCCCCACCACCTGCAACATTTTGTTCCTTGCAGCCAAGCAGGCAGACACCCTTTGACCACACACAGTCCTGGCAGAAGAAACCAGAAATTTGAAGTGTGAAAGATATGGGAACACAGAAGGATGTATCAGGAAGAAAGGAGAAGAATAAAGACCATCAGTCTGCTTAATGAAAATGTCACTGAGACCACAAGGTGGTTTAATGTGTTCTTCACAGGGCATAGTTACAAAGAAGTTGGGGAAAATGGGACATTAATTTGTCTGCTTTTTTCCTGTCCCAGTGTTAATATCAGTATTCTCACTGGTAACTAATCATCAATCCATTGTCTTTATTAATACTTCAACATTAATGAAAAATAAGAAAAAATAATCAAACTGATAATATACATGAAAGGAAAGAAACAAGGAATAAGAGAAGGAAGGAAAGGAGAAAGGAGGTAGTGATTATATCTAGACAATGTCATGATTCGTGAAGAGTAGGTGTTCCCTGAAATTCCTCCAGATGTACATCATTCAATGTCAAAAATTAGGCACTGTGCTGGAAATAGACCTGGCAACACAGAGAAGAAGTGTCATGTCATGCAGGCTGACTGAGTCATTGTATGATGGTAAAGGAAGGCGAGGAGTTAATTGTGAAACTAATCAGAAAAAAAATCAGAGGGCTTGAAGAAAGAGCTCTCTGCTCCTGTGGAAAATGGCTTCAGCAGAGTAGTGACCACATGAGTTGGAGTGATTCATCTTTCCAGTTTCACTGGAAGAATCTCAATGGCAGAAAAATCAGATCATGTAGTTTGACTAAATTGAGAATGTGACTGAGATGTCAGGCAACAGGGACTGTTGCAAAGATGGATTCAAACCTTTGGCCTATTCCACCCTGTGTAAAAATGACTTCTCAGTTAAATAATACCATCACTACCTGACTAAAGTGTCTCAGGATAGAATCTGTGACAAAATGAGTAGCAAAAACTGTGGAGTTCAGTGGACAGACAGAAATAATAATGTATCCCCCACTACTCTTCACCTCTTCTCACACAGATTGCAGACGCTTGACTTGTGCTTGTGAGAGTACAGATATCAGTACTGGAGGATGATTACAGTTACAAAAATCATCTTTGTTATTGATTTATATGGGAAATAAATAACTTTTAACACTAAGAAGCATGATTTGAAGTTTTAACAACATAAAACATCCACATACACTAACACAACTTTTATTCAAGACCAAATAAAATCTCTATTTGAGAAAATTTGACAACTGTTTACATATTTATAATATTTACAAATTTAATTCCATGTAAAGATTTCATTATAATGGGAACAGAGATGCATTTTCTTGCTTTTAGGCAACAACATGCTCTATTCTGAATTCATAAACCAGATCTGAATTTGAACTGCTTGGTGGCAGTGAAAGGTAAAGTTTTCAGTATCATGTAGTCTAATACTAAATCAGGAACTGATACTGCAGCATCTTTCCTACATTGGTAGTATCCCTTTTCAGAAAAATCAGCTTTGCTTTCCATTGTGGTGAACATGAACATGCAGCAAAGCCACACCCTTCCTTCCCTGCAGGTTTGTGCACCTGAGACCAACCTTGTTAGCTCCATCCTGCTGAGCTTGGGGCCATTTAAAACCATTTGATGTGTCTCTCTTGAGCTGGAGAGAAAACTCGAGGAGGTCATTGCTTACAGTGTCTGTTGTTTTCTTTTCTCTCATCATATAAGGATCTTGGCTTTGCTCTGGTAGAAAAAGAATAATTCTTAAAAAAATATTTCAGAACATATGTAGTAGGAATACATATCTGTATCCTAAAATTTTAACTTTCATTTTGGAATGAATCATAGTGTAATACTTTTTTTGTCTTTAATTACATCGGTAAAAATAATAAACTTAAAAAATTGTGCATAGTATGCCACTGTGGATGAAAACATCACAAATACATTCAGTGATAATATAAAACATAACTCAATCTACCAACATGAAACATTTAATACTATTAAAAGGAAAACTGCCTGCCTTTGTCCTCAACATTGGTTCAAATCCCCCAGAACTAACATGACTTCAATGCTGCTATCCAGGGCCTTAGCCTGCATCAATGGCTTTTTAATATAGCTAAAGATATAGATGAGGTTTAAATTATCATCCTCTATTATTTTGCATGCCTTGAGGGCCAGTACATTCTGCTCTAGAAATTGCAACTTCAGAATTGCCATAGAATAATGTATTGCTTTTACCCAATAATATGAAATGTTCCTCATAGGTGATATATTTCATAGTCACATGAAAATTTTGAAAAATACAACTGACAGAAATAGTAAAAGCATCAATACAGTACATGCACAAACTGCCCCCAGTAAAAATGTGTTCCAAGAAAACAGTTGAGGTCATTACAATAGTTCTCCTACTACTTTCAAGAATATAGTTCCCTTTCTCCCACTTTACCTGCACATAATCTTATCAAAGAAGTCAGTGTGTAACAGCTTGTAGCTGTTGGAGTCCAGCACCAAAATCCACACCACTCATCTACTGATCTGGAGCCTGCATATCTTCCACCTTTGGTCGAGGTTCACCTAATGAGCAAATGGGGTCTTAACAATGGCCCTTTCCCTCCTCCCCACTAATCTCTGACGCTGAAAACATCTGCTAATGGAAGGAGGCATTGTCATAACCCCCACAGCAACAGATCACTGGCGCTTAATGCCTTGAGATAATGGGGGATTTTTATGACCTTTGTGTAAACAAACAACATGATCACAAGCAGTTTAGGTTCTCTAAGACAAACTAATTTCCTAAAAAATTAGGGTTATTTTACCTTTATACCTTTAATATCCACTTTTTAGAGGAGTAATTCTAGATAAGTACATTGTTTAAAGGTACAATACTAGGAGGTAGGATTCAAAATTGGTCCTTTGAATGCATGACAGCAGCTCTAACCACAGCTCTACCTGTTACTCCCCTTTTCCATCTATTCATTTAGGAGTTCATTAGGAAACTAAGTGCAATTTTTTGAGGAAAGATAAAAGAGTGAGTACAAAAATAAAACCTTTAATACTGTGCAAATTGTATTTTTCAGGTTACACCAGTCCAAACCAGACTTCCTGTTAACAGTGACTACAAAGCATTCCTCACTTATTAAACTTAATAAAATTTAATGTAGGGTTTCAGTCCTGGTCTCAAAAAGCCCCATCTAGGCTGGTTTGAACTGAACAAATAATAAATTATCCTAAGCTGATGACAGTTACTGAGCTAAAGTAATTAGAATTAGAAAGGCATTCTTCATAATTGTAATAATAACTATCGAAAGTAGTCAAGTGACTATTTAATGGAGCAGAATGAGTTGCATGGTTTATCATGATTTAAATTGTAAGATGCATTTACTGAACTCAGCAATCAGTACAACTTACCACTCCTCCTAACTGTTTTACTCTCAGTAGGGTCTTGGCAATCTGCATCCTTCCAGAAACAAGAGGCACAAGGCTGTGAAACTGCCCCTGGATGTGATGCGAGTTAGTACAGCGTGGACCTGAGCAGAAAGAAAAACCATTATGCACAGGAGCAGCTGTTCCTGTGACCAATGAGTAATGATCTTTCCATTCTTTTCAGTTATCTGTGTGGCTGAATGCTTTTTTTTTGTTGTGCAAACCAAATGGCATGTCCCACACCCCCTCTAGCATCCATGTGTTTTTCTGTCACCTTTTGGAAGGTACTGACAGTCCATTTAGGAATGGAAAACACAATAACTAGAAAACAATTATGAACTAAAAATTCTCAAAAAAGGGACTAAGGAAAGTAGTTTGGAGCTGTTTCAAGACAGGAACCAACTAAACTATTAAAAATAATGTTAAGTCAATAGGTTTTTCTTTGAATGACCTATAATCAGGCCGGGCTTTCTGGCATTTTCCAGTTGTACCACACTACCGGTTCAGCTCTGGAAAAGGGGGAATTGTTAGCAAGAGGAGATTTTAAGAACAGTAATTCAAAGCCTGGCAATTATTCAGGGAATCAGGGATAATTCCAACCATGTATTCCTGATTTACATGGGAGGTATGTGTGCAAATGGGCACCAGTGTTGGCTGTAATCTTTTTTGCAGGCAGGCATTGTACTGTATACTGATTTTCAGGACTTTCTAAAAATAGCAAAGAGAAAAAGCACTGCTTTTGACTCTTAGCACATTTTTACTAATTGTATTAAACAGCTGAGTTAAACTATGCCACTTTACAGATGATGACCTATTCATTACTTTTTAATGGATATTTTTTGACCATGGAAAATATCTTGCAATGTCACACTGGCTGTTCGTAAAACAGCTGTCCCTTAAGAAACATTTCAAACATAACTGAAAGATGAGCAGAAAGGCAAAGGGGAGTTGTTTTCAAGTAGCCTTTTTCACAAGACAATGGCTATTTTCCAAATCAATTCAGCAGAAGGTAAAACTTTTTCAACTTTTTGTTAAATACCATCCTTTGCAAGCTATTGGGAAAGATTTAGTTTTCTTGTTTGACTCCAGGTTTCTTGAAATTTCCTAAATATGGAATCACTACTGAAATACTGTTTCAGGAGTTCAACAGTACTGGACTGGTGAGCATGTTATTTGTGCACTGTCCATCTGGGCTTAGAGTCTGCTGGAGGGCTTGCACCTGCTGTGTGGCAAGGTTGTTGAGCTCCTCCCCTCCTCCGTGGGGCACTGATAATGAGGGAGGAGTTTGGGAGCAGAGGTCACTCCGAGTAAGGAGTGTGATTGACAGTGTGCGCATTCTGTTCCAATGTTTTTCCTCCTGAAATTACTTTTTCCCAAAGTTCAATTTGGTCAGAAAATTTGCAGCAGGCAAAAAATACAAAGATACAGAATAAAAGCTTATTTTTTATGTTTACCATAAGCAGTACATGAAGAATCCTTCCAGAAAATAAAACCAGGGCTGGTTGTCAAGAGTCAGTTTCAAGTCATGAACAGCATGTCTTGTTTGATTCTAGAGACATGTTTGAGTTATAATGGATGGCTTTATGTGAACTGTAGCCCTAATTAATAGCACTTACTGTCACCCTTTCATCTTTCTATTGGAAAAACAAGCAAAAGCAGATATTGTATATTCTAATATCAGGTGAAATTGTGGCTCCCATCATGCTTTGCTGTGTGTACATAGTTGATGTGTCCAACCATGGTGGGAAGTCTAGGAATGGCAATGACCCTGGGGCTATGTTGGTCATATGATAGTTCAGTGGGCAGGTGTGTTGTGGTGAATGTTTAATGCTGCTGTCAATCATACCATGCAAGGATAAAGCTTGTGTTTCCACAACTCTGTCTTTGTAGCCCTGTGTCAGTGATACCACCGAACTGGGTTGTTACAACATTCTACATAGTTGTCATGCTATCAGAAGTACCCAGAAATACACGCATACATTTTGTTACGTTTATTCCACAAACACTTTACTCTGAAAGGACACTGAATGTTTATTAACCAGAATTTGAGTGGACACTTTTATGTCAAGCCAATGCTGGACCCTCTACACTAAACAACCTACCATCATTCACTCATTTTTAAAAGAGAGTAAGGTCAAATACACTTATTCACTCACACATACCCATGCAAAGGTCAGTTTAACATATGTCTTTGGACTGTGGGAGGAAACTGGAGCCCTTGGAGGAAACCCACACAAACACAGGGAGAGCACAGAAATTCCACAGAAGACTGAGCTGCTCTCACACCACTTTCCATGTAAGGCACACCTGTCTGTTGTACCACCGTGCCAAAAAATTTATGAAACTGTTACCAACACCAAAGCTAATAATACTGAAAAGTATCCACTTCAAAAAAGGGGTAGACTGTGCAGTAGTCCTAAATGTAATTGTTCTCTGGCCTTCGGTGCAGCCATCATCAAAAACTATGTGCGCCTCAGGTTGCATCCATAGTGGTTTATCTCACCATCTGCCTATCCCTCCAGACAGACAAACAACTTAATCAACAAAGAAAACAAAGGGCAGACAAATAGAAACAGCTTTCAACAAGGGGACTGGCATTAAGGAGCCACAAAGTCAAAAATATATGTACATAGTGCACTTCAGTGCAAACTGCCACACTGTTCTTTCAGTTGTACTCATCGTGTGACAGGACCTCTGAAGGACTGTGCCGATGTCAAGAGTGGTTGGATGGCAGGAGACCAGTAAGTGAGGGACAAGTGACAAGTAAGGGAAATACCACTGTCATCTCAAGACCTCATGTCAGCCTGACTCTGGGACCCCATGATGAATTCAACTAAGAGCGAATTGGAGTTTAATGTAAATAATAAAAATTTATTTCCATTGAAACTGAATTTGTATTCCAGGCTGTCACGGCCCCTGGTCCTGACTCCGCTGGTCTTGATTACTGATCACGTGCACCTGACTATTGTTAAGTCCTATAAATACCTGTCTGTCTGAAATGCATCTTTGTGAGGTATTGCCATGTTTCCATGTGTACTGAGCATTCTGTCTGTTTGCCACTCCTGTTCCTGGCCTGTTTTGTCTTATGGCTTTTGCTTGTGTTTCATCCTTGTTTGCTTTGTTGCTTGTATTGAACTACTTTCTGGTTTTGACCCATGCCTGTTTTGTGACCACGACTTTGGAGTCTCCTTCGGCAATAAACAGAGTTCAACACTTTACACCTGCACACGTCTGCACCCTTCCTTCAGTGTGGCAGAATACCTCGCCACCAAGCAGACGGCGGGTATGGAGCACTTGAACGCAGCCTTTACCAGCCCTGCTCAAGCTCTGGATTGGCACCAGCGGATGCTTGAGGGGCTCCTGCAAGCTGTGACACAGGCATACCTGGATGCTGTATTATTAGATGAAATGAATGACATAAAGTCAAAAAAAGTCTTTAGGAATCTTATTTCAGAATTTGGAAGTATTATACTGCTTTGTGTGTTTAGATGGCTGGTTGGTGTACTATCCATTGGGGGTCTCACACTTGCCATTGAGCGTAGTTTTTGAGCTCCCTGTTGGGACTCCTTGAACAAAATAGAGGTGGAGATGGTTGTGGGTTTATGAAAACAGCACCCCGGGGGTGGAAGTAGTAAGGTGTGTTTAGGTATGCATGCGTATGAGTGATGGAGGGGTGTGCCCAGGGGTTTGGTCTAATACTTCCCTCCTGAAATTTTGTTTTTACATTCAGTTCCTTTTAAAGATTTTTTTTTTGCCTTACCAATGAACCTTTGCTTAATTAGCAGTTTTAAGAAGCTAGAAATGTGAAAAAATATTTATAATTAATACCTCTTTAAAATCATTACTTGGAGTTTGAGAATTTTCAGTGAATAAGTGGGTTTTAATTTGCATTGATCAAAGGGTAACTATGAAAACACAAGTATAATTAATAATGAGCATACTTCCATGATGTTAATCATTCAAAGAAAGTGGGTCCCACCCCTGAAGTTAGTGAGTTAACTAACTTAACTTCCATAATACTGAGAAATTTGCACCAGGATCATGCTATCTGACCAACAGTAAATACAGTGGTTGTGAAGACCCATAAGGATAACCTGAAATAATTTAGTTACGTGAATAAAAATTTAAGACTTTTTTAGTTATTTGTTCAAGCAAAAACAGAAATTTCTTTTTTCATTCTTTTACTGCAACTGTCCTCAAGTACCTGAACTACTTTGGTCCATATAAAAATCAGATATCCTCACAATAAATCTGATTAAATTGCCACCAGTTCCAAAATCCTTTAACTACCTCTGTATTTAATGTTACGGACATCCACTTTATAAAGTTTGTGAGATACAAACATTTCTTTTATTGCATTTTTCTTCACCTATTCTATTTTCTGAAATTTCTCTGCAGCAGACCTTACCTTTAGTTCCAATTTCAGCCATTAGTAAAATGAATTCAACCCAGACAGAGCAGAGGGGAAGTGGGGAGAAGACAAAGGAAAAAGGAGTGTGAGGCAGGGCTGATTTTCAGAATCTCACTGACTTTCCAGAACGATTATATTCAGCTTTCTAATATTACTTATATGTAAAACTTTTACAGAAACATCTTGTAGTGCCTGCACAGGGGATCACACACAGTCACACTGTCACACAGAAAGATGCACAGTGTATAATTTCTGATTTTTTACACATTTTTACATGCTTGGATGAAATTATGATGTTGGAATTTTTTGGTTTTTTTGGCAATTTTTTTTTTTTGCCTGGAACATGTTGTGCATAAAAAAATTAAATTGCGTTCTAGTGAAAATGTGTAAATCAAGGGATGCTTGTATTGTGTTAGTAAATATTGATGCAATGTGTATCCACAGCAGTTTGGTATTGAAAACTGAAAATAAAGGCATATGGAATAAATAAGGTTTTGATACTAGAACTATGTTAAGTTTTCATAGTAAAATACAGTAATTCTACACTATAAATATGCAAATTAACAGATATCATACATACTTAGTTCAATCCTTTATCAGCTTCTTCTAAAATTCTATCTGACTTCTTTTGGCTAGACTCTAGAGGCAAAAAAAACTGTCACATTTTGTTTATTGACTCATTTTTACGCGTCTAACTTCAATGAGCAGAAAGGCCTCATTCACATGGTGAGGATAATGCCAGTGATGTCTGAATGACTCAGTTCAGCACAATCCTCTTTCTGCAGTTCTCTTTGCGTACTGCCTTTTGACATTTACGTGTGGTGACGCTGCCTGTGAGTATCTCACAGAGATGTCATTCTGAATGCCCTGCTGAAGCTCAACCTGTAAATGCTAACTGTTGGGTGGTCTCCTTTCCAGCACAATGAGTGAAAGTGAATCGAGCTCCTTCAGTTAACTGTGATGAAGTGGGCTTTTCTTTCATAATACAGTCAGACTTTTAAATTACACACACACACACACACAGACACACACACACACACACAGACACACACAGACACACACACACACACACGCACACACACAAATGCACGTCTGTAAACCTTGCTTTTAAAGGCTTGTTTCAGTTCAGTTATAGTTGTCTTGAACTACTTTTTTAAAATTATTTTTATTTGTCGATGTAATTATACGTACCTGTTTTCTCCTCATGTTGACACTGTACTCCTGAAGTACAGCAGTCAACATGAAGTTTTTTCTTTTTTTAAATTCTATTATCCATTTATTAGACTTTTAACAAAGTTCAGGGTAGAGATCAATATCCCCGGTTCTCAAGCACTATGGTTTATACTTGTTATCAGCTCAGTACAGAACAGAATTGTAATATTTCTCTGCATAACTAATATAACTGCTTTTTCAGAAACCAGTTAGGCAGCATGATCAGGATTGGGTGGCCCTGATTTAGTGAATAGTTAGATTTGTATTGCACTGAATCAACTACAGGGGAGCACAGTGGATCACTGACACAGTTTCATCTTTCACTGTCATCCTAGTAGAGGTTGGCTGCATAAAATGATGACTCTAGTGTTTTTAGTGAAATATCTGTGTCATGCCTGTTACAGGAATGCCTACCATCACCCCACGCACCAGTTCCCCATATAACCCTGTGAAGTTGAACCATTTTTGTGGGCTCTCTAAAGAGCCACATCATCTCCAAAGATTGCCATTCACACTAGAAATCCTAGTTCAATCAAAACTTCATTGGAGTCCAGTCCCCATCTTTCTATTCCCTGTCATCATTTTGTGCATCAGTGTTATTCTCCCAAGATCATTTCTTCACCGTAAGTACTATTCACTATTCATCAAACACAAAGCTATGTTTCAATCTGTATCTGAGAGTGTTCTGCAAATGTCCCATGTTTTGTCCAGGATGTAGCCAGCCTAATGCTCTGTGCATAGCAGTTAATGAATATATCAATATAGGACAACAACACATGCTGACATGGATTAATATAACAGCACTATTAGCATCAGTTGATACCCCTTGCAAGGATATGTGTAGGAAGGTGTCTGATTTAACACTAAGTCATGGTAAATGCCTCAATAAATGAAAGAAACTAAAATCATTTCTACAGACAGGCAAAGCACTTAAAGTATATAAATTAACATGAACTATACAAACTGGCTCTTGCCAGTTCTTTCCTAAAGCTCTAAAATTTGATTTACAAGGACTAATATCACCTATTAAGCTGTTTTTTGTGTGAGGCAGAATTTCACTGCAATTTTTTAGCAATTACAGATGTATGCAACCTTTCATCAGGCAAAGGACAGTCAAGAAAGGAACAGGGACTCTGAGAAAGAGGTGACACATTTACAGATCTGATGAAACACTTCTACTCCCACCAAACACCCACATGAAACACCCACTCTCTGCCTGCCTGTCTGGTTACTGCAGCAGAAATCATTGCAAAGTGCAAATGCAACCCAAGACTTTTCCCTGGGGATTTTTCTGATGTAATAAAATATGTGATAATAATTTGAACTAGTATTAATAGCAACTAACGTGTTCCTATCCTCTCTACCTGATGCTTTCACCAGCACTTCTCCTTTAATACTTAATTTGCCCAAAGAAACTGGAAATAAACAGTGATGAAGTGACTTTTTGCTGTAGAAGGGTATGCTATGTAAATAAACCAGACAGGATGAAGAGATGCATGTAAAGCACGACAACTTTATATGTGAACAGCTACACTTGTAAAACAATGCAATAACATCCAGGAGCAGAAATATTCGCAAGTGCAAAGCAGCCGCTCTAGCCACTATGGTACCTGCTGCTCCATAAAAAAATGTATCTATCTAGCTGTTACTTATCTCCAAACCACATTTCAATATAAACCAAGTAAGAGCTGTCCATTTATTCAGCTGGGTAATTTTTACTGCATTAATTCAAGGTAACTATCTTGCTCAAGGGTACGGCAACAGGAACAGGAATTTGAACACTTCAAGTAAAAGAATGTGAAAAAACTAAAAAAAAAGATGCAGATGTGAAGCAGCTAAAAAATATTTTGTGTTGTACATATTTCTTAACAAACCTCTGATATAAATCTGAGTCTGAACCTGCTACCTTATGTGAAACTATGCTGCGAATCTCAGCAGATCCATGGATAGATGAAACAGTTTGTGGATGCACACGCATGTAATAGAACAATAACACGACATCAGTGTCTCCACAGGGATCTTCACCAAGGACAGCAGGCACACCAAAGATCACCTACGCTATACTGGGAAAGAGAAAAGTCAGCATTTTGCTTAAATAATGCTTCACTCAGATTATGAAACCTTTGGCAGATAAAGCCATCCCTCAGCCTTAAGAAACTAGAAAATTTCAGAGTGAAACCTAGTCCAAATTATTGGACTTTTAAGTATATAAGGTCTGTTGGTGTCATTAGTGAAAAAATGACTAAGAAATGTCAATTAATTTTAAAAAACACATTAAAAGCAAACAGTTGATTAAACAACACTTGTACCATTAATTTGAACATTGAAAAAAAATGTCCCTGTTACTTGAAAGTGGTGATTAACACGTGTGCACGACATTAACTGCCAATTAAATGAAAAATAATCAAAAACAAACAAAACAAAATTTTTTAATTATGCAAATATATCTTAAGGCACATTTGTCATGAGTACAAAGAGACTGTAATGCTGTAGTCAGAATGCAGACATGTGCAGGCATAAAGGGAAGAACTCTGTTTAATGTCAGGGCAAGATCCGCAGTCGTAATCACAAAACAAGTGCGGGTCAAAAACCAGGATAGCAGGCAGAAGTAACGCTCAGTACACACATAGAGGATATGGCAATACCTCACAAGGATCACTGGGGATCACAGGTGTATATATACAAAACGAAGAAAGGAGGAACAGGTGCACAGAACTAGCAATCATGAGGGGCATGGTCAGGACCGGAGGGCGTGACAGAAACTAGTGATAAGGTGAACACAAGTGTGAAGTTTGTTTACAAGGAATCAGTGAAAGTAATGAAATGTGCTTCCATGAGGGGTGTAGAGTTAGGGCAGGGTGACAACACGCAGACTTGGGATGTGGAGATCCTTTGTATCTCCAATCTTCATATTACCAATCTGGGTTGACTCAGCCAGAGGTCATCACCAGTGCAAAAATATACTTAAAGAAAAGTACTTGCAAAATTCATGCATGTAAATAAATGTAAATGTTTTGCTGGGCAAGATGCTAGTCTTTTGTATACAGATTAGCCCTGTATATTTTTGTACTCTGCTCCCCTGACCTACAACATGTTTAGTTCTAAGATGAGTGAAAGTAAAGGTGAGATCCTACAGTGCTTTCTTAAGACTCCAGTGTGGATGCCTGATGCCACCATGTAAACATGTACAGGATATTCTGATTGTAAACTCTACACCTTTTTGCATCAACAATTCATTACAAAAGCCCTGAAAAAACCATTTCCAACCAAGCTCATGCTTTCCACGGACACACAGTGACTGATGGGGCCAGACAGAAATTGTTCTTAGCACAAACCCACTCAAGAAGAGAAGTCACAAAACCCTAAGCCTTACGTCCATCCCTTCTGTGTTGCTTGTTGACAAATCCCCCGTCCTGGCAGCCCTGAGGGGAGACAGCTGCAGCCCCCCTGGAACATGGGTTTAATTAAAGCCATTGCTGTTCTCCATGACAAGTGAGCAGGGATGTGTGGCAGCAGGACAGAGCCTCCCAGGAGATGGGCCAGTGACCAGCACCTGAGGGATTTGAAGACATAGGTCAAGTTTGTCCAGGTGCAATGTGATGTAGTACATTGAGTCCATGAGCAGTTCTCCCTCTCCACTGCCCTGTTTCACAAGTGATAACTCACAGTGGGAATGCACTTTCACCCTCTTTCAGAAAAGGTTTCTTTCCTGTGTCTTTCGATGAAGCGATTTTGAAGAATGGCATAATAAATAGTAAAGTAATATGCAGTTTCACCAACAAAAAAATAGAGAGGAGTAGGTTAGGCTAATATAATATGGATGGATAGATGGAATAATTACAGGTTTTTAACATGATTATTTCCTGAAGTGAATCTGATGGCTCAGTCCACTTGCTATGTAAACATAATATGATACCCCAAACAGGTGTTGTCAAATGGTAATAACAATAGACCCTATAAAGAATGCTTAAAAGCTTCTTTTGTAAAGGTATATTTTCATGAGCTATATAAATTGTCCACATTACATTACTGAAGTTTGTATTCTCACCCTGTGTTCACTCATTAGCGCTGTTTGGGTTCCTGCTCACTGTCTCTGGACAACCTCCCTAGTTTGGCCTTAAACTGTAATCACCCAGTGTCCTGTGTATGCAATAAATGGGACAAGACAGACTGTTTCAGCCATCCTTGATCAACAAAGTTCTTTTTCTTTTCAGCTAGATCAGTTATCTGCTGGGCAACAAGCCATCACAAGCTCCCATCAACTGTAAGAGTGGTTTAAACCGCCCCATGACTACAGCTTGAGAGCATAAAATGCTTGTACTGATATTAGTTGGAGAGCTTGTCTCCCTGCATGCATAAGTGCACAAGCTGATCAATAAAAAAACTTCTCTTAACTATTTGTCAGTTATTGAAAATAACCACCATCATAGTCTGAATTTTAACCTGAGTTTCACACAGTACTGAAATAATTTTCCAATGTAGTAGTTTATAGAAAACTGAAAACACAGACAACATGCTTACACAGCATTCTGAATGGTTTTGTGTCGTGTTTGTAGGAGGCCAGAAAAAAATCAAAACAGTCTAGCATAGCCTGAGGGCAGAGGTTCTTAACCTGGGGCCCCTGGACCTCTTGGAGATCCGTGGCTACAAACACTATGGGCAATTCAGAGTGACAGGTTAAGTTGCTATGCAAGTCTTTGGACTGTGGGAGCAAAACTGAACACCCAGACATTGGGAGACTATGTGAACTTTGCACAGACTGAGCTGGAGTCAGTCTGCTGCACCACCATGCCTGTTGGAAGTCATGTTTGAAGCTGGAATTTTATGACCAGATACTGTTCTTGACATCAACCCTAAATCCTTTACTCAGCCAAGAAACTGGCACTGATGAACCAGTGGCTACCTATACACACTCACATTTTAGGCAATTTAGAATGAACTTGAAAGGTATGTGGACTGTGGGGGGGAACCCACAGAGACATGGGGGGGGGGGTCCAAACACTACACAGACTGAGCTGGATTCAAACTCACACCTGATGATCCTAATGTGCTGTAAGGCAGTAGTGCAACCCGCTGTGCCACCGATGCAGAACAAACAAGAACCACAGAAATTCTGTGATCCTTCAAAGGTTGTGGTTGTCATAAAATTTCCTTAGATGCTTATGAGATGTGATACAGTTAAGGGGGTTTAAGAATAAAATGAGGCAGTGCAGTAAAAATCCGATCCCGACTGTGTAAAACAATGTTAACGCTACAGTAACCATTGGCTGCTGACAACGTTTCCTTGACAACGGTTAAGCCAAAAGCTTTAGCAGGTTTACATCTGAGAAACTAAATTCCATGTGACACAGTAAATATGCTTTAAATCTTTATTCAATGATCAAGACAGTGAAATGAACTTTTCAATGGCATTAGCAGAATTTCAATTGCAAATGGGAACCTTAGTGGTGTATGAACAATGGGGTCCCTGAAAATAGGAAGCAGATGTTTGAAATGGGAAACAGAGCACCGTTCATGTCTTCCATTCATTGATCTTTCACAAACCACCAGTTTTATCAACAGATTTGTTTCACTGGTTTTTAGGACAGTCTGTAAGCCAGCAAGATGAGTGACAACAACTGCAAACCTTTTTAGCTTACTTTCAGTCCAGTGAGTTTGCTTCAAATGTGACTGCAAAAGCAAAATGCAGATGTCAGGGAGCTTCAAATGAACACCTGTGTTGGCTACTTTTTGAACAGAGCTTTCAGTTGAGACCTCATACTAAATTTCCCTTCTGTGGTTCCTTATCCACAAAGGATTTTGAAAGTAGTTCTCCTGGGTCACAGGTAGCAGTTAGTTGGCAGATGTCGCACTTAGAATTGTCACCTCTCTTGTACTGTGTAATACCCCGCTGTGTTAGAGTGCAGCTTCACGGTTTCCCCTGTTGCTCAGTATCTGTCAAAAGCAATCACTAGCAAACAGGCTGTACCTCATGAGAACCCAGGAAAGTAATGCAACAGCATCAGTTTTACACACATCCATCACTCACAGTCATTTCAGCAGCTCCGAGTGCGTAGGTTGCTGACGTGACGTATGCAGCAGCTTCCTTCCTCTATGCTCTCCTGAAGTGTTCCTCTGCACTCCCAATGGAGTCTGAAACAGAACTCGCTGTCCACCACCAGCTCTTTCTCTGTTGAGAGCCAGCTAGAATCTCACACAAGTTCTCGCTCATGAGAGTGTGATGCCAGACTTAACAGCGCACTGTTGCAATTCCAAAAATTATGATTATTTTGTCACCTGGCCATCCCTTTCTACTTTTCTGCCAGTGGCATTGTCACAACACGTTTATTCTGTTGGCTTTTCTAACTGGAACGAATATTTTAGTTGCACGTTTTTCTCAAGGAGTACTACTGTAGGATACTTATCGGGTTGCAGCAGACAAAATTCAGGTTATAACCTTCTTGACTATTTATTGTGGTACTGGGTGCACCTTTCTCTTACTGTGTGCCAGGGTATTTCAGAAATATAGCACAAGTCAACAGCAGCACAATGGTGACTCATTTTCTGCACCTATTGCCAGTGTGGCTGACGCAAGTGGAACTAGACAGGGGCGATTGCACTGGATATGGTTTACACTGCAAGTGTGAAAACAAGTCACACATGAATATTTGTGCATGACTAACAACCCAAGGACACACAGGCGCACACATGAGCCACAGGAATGAAGAAAAAAAGCACAAATGGGAACCTAGGGAATAGGAAAAGTGATGGATCATCTATTTCATATATTCACATTATGCTTAAACCTCAAGGGATCTTGGGGTTTCTTGTTTTGCAGGTAACAATTTGCATTATAATGAACAAAATGTTCCAGACTGACTGCCAAATATATTACCCTCATTTCTCTGTTCATGTACAGACAGTACTGAAGTGAAAATAGCGCTCGGCCAACCACCTCCATGGCTGAACGTCAGTATGCATTTCACAATCTTTAACTATGCCAGACAGATTCCTGTTTTGATCAGGCAGAAGGATTTATGTGGCGGTCTTATTTCTGTCTATGATCAGAGTGGGTATTCTCCCTTTTTCCTGAGCTCATTGTATAGGATCTTGCTGGAGTATCAATGTCCTTCATCATTTTGACTATGTCTCCAACTTCAAAAGTCATAGCTTATAGTACTGTATTATCTATCATACCTCCTGCCAAAATATTGATTATTGTTTCCCTATATGCTTCAATATGAATTGCCAGATTAGCAAGGATGAAGAAGTGCCACATGGTTTATTCTGTCAGGTGTTGGTATGACGCCATCGGCAGGAAGCAGACGTGTGCAGGCACAAGTTGGCAAATGGGATTTATTGTCAAGGGAAGTCAAAAAGTCATGGTCACAACACAGGCAAGGGTCAGATCCAGAAGTCAACAAGGTACAAGAAGTGGTCAGAGACAGGCAAGGGTTGAACACAGGAAAGGCTAACAGGAGAGCTGCTCAATACACTCAGTGGTAACATGGGCAATACTTCACACCAGCTTGTTGGGCTACACAGGTTTTATACCCTGCTAGGGGAAACAAGGAGCAGGTGCCGGCGATTAGGGAGTCGAGTGGGACAGCAGGTGGAGCAGGGGGCATGACAGTTGGAACTGACCTGAAAAACAAATGCAGAGAAATATGTGCAGATTTGAACAATTTCCATTTGGAGGACTGAAGTTTCTCTGTGAGAGCAATTCTATTCTGGGATAAAATACATAGACATAGCTGAAAGAGTGAGTTTTCCTTCATTAACTCTACAAAAATGAATTGAAAAACTATAGAATATGTTTCAGAAGGATCATCTAAAGCTGCAGTAAATTGTACAACTGTCTTGAGTTCACATTAAGTATGATGTTTTTCAGGCATTACTTGAACTTGCTTATACTAAAAACATTGTTCAAACCAAGGATAACAATACCCAGATTCTCTTCTCTAAAGTGGAATTATGATATACAGAAGTGTTTTGCCTGCAACAAACTTCATAACCATGATGTCTCACAAGCTTACAGAGGACCTCTGTTTTTCCTGGTTATCAGTACTTATTTTCAGGAGAAAGTTGAAGGGAAATGAAGGATAGGTTCTAACTTTGGTGCAATCTTGCATGCGGATATATGTTGATAAACTATGACTCCAGACAGGATCAGAAGAGTTCTTCCCATAAAGTGAAGCTGAAAAATAGCAGTGCATACCCATCTTAGTGTGCTACACATTTCTGTAATCTCCTTGCTCCCATCCTTTGGAAAGTTCAGCCTCTGGAGCATTTTTACTTGAATTAGGCACACACTGTAGTCACTATCAGACCTATAAGATAGATAGAGATACAGAGAGAGTAAAGGTGGCTCTGGCTTCAGTGTTGCTTGACCATTATAGCTTGTTGTACAAGTTTACTACAGGTACCTGTGTGTTCCCAATACCTCCAGTTCTACTTCATCATCTTTTCAATGCCCAGTTGCAGTTGGTTCAGTTTCTACCACTCAGCAAAGTTCTTCATCAAGCAATAAACCAGTGTAGAATTAGGTGTATTATAAAAAAATTGACATCTAGCCATAATGTGTTGCATGTTATTCTTGGGATAATATGAACATGTCAGTAATAAGTACCTACATAACAAAGGCCCTATAAGTATACATGTATTGCACAGCATTCAATATGCCAATCTTTTTTCGAGTTTAGTACTTCTGTTTTGGGAACCAAGGATCTTCTACTCTGCTTTATCACATTGCATATCTTCATAACAATTTTGATTTAGTTTGTGTTTCTGTTGAGCTTGAAACTATTTTTGATAATAGCTGGTTTCTCTTGATTTGCTTATTGTCATTCACCAGGATAACTCCTCCTGTAACACTAAAGATATAATATAAAAATACAGTATTTTTGCTGCACTCGAGATATTGCTTGTCGCTTATATATGCAGTTACAAATATCTACCGGCAGGTGGCAGCCAATTGACACTGTACAGCAAATTACAATAACTGGTTGCCAAAGACAAATTTTTTGGTTCAGCTTTAATGCATTTTGGGGGCTGCGACTATTAAAAAAAATTAGATATGAATTAAACTTTCCTAGACAATGTAACACATTCCCTAGAGTTTGTGAGAACTATAAAAAATGTAATAATTTATCCACCAAGTCATGGCAGTCTTCAGACTAAATAATATATAAAAGATTTAACTTTAACATAGATCATCAGTAAGTTCCCTATTAACTCTGTACTAAATCCACAGACACTTATTTGTAGCAATACTGTATTTGTAGTTTTTACATGAAATTGGAATTTGCCATATTGATTTTGCTGTTCTAAAATCTAATTTTGTCTCTGCACGTTTCTCAGCATCTGGGCATTAAGAGGCAGGTCTGACTTCCAGTCTCACCTCAGTTGCACATGGGTAAGTGGAACTGTCCAGACTCATACATTTTGTTATCACTTCATGTTACAGTTATGCAATAATTACATGGTCTATTTTCACCCATGACAAAGGTACAAACAATTCAGTGAACCATAGCAGACTGAGGCAAGATTGAGGAGGTGCTGAGACTCATACAGCTACAGTCACATAGTCAAACAGACAGGCTAGATGTGCCAAATGTGGATGTCCAGTAATAGCTGGTAATATACTGAGTAAATACAACACGCGAGGTGCACTGTATTTGTTAAGGGGATTCCCTGGACTGGGACCAGCGGGAAAAAGGAGCACGGACTACTTCCCACAGGCCTCGACTTAGGGTACATATGGTTTCCATCACACCAAGCTGAGCCTCAGTAGTCAAGCCTTCCTAAAGCAGCCAGCTCTGCTGACAGCTTTCCATCATATTGGATGCAAATTCTGAACTACACCGCAGAACCATTTTAGTCTTGCAATACCATCTTAGAAATTAAGCCCCTTTCCCCCTCTCCACAATAAATGAATACATAAAATCAATGCATAAAATCTGCAACGTGCAGTACAATGGAGCAAGAAGGACTGCCATCTTACAACACCCAGGAATCGAGTCCAGTTCAGTCTGTAGAGTTTCCACGTTCTTCATATCTATGTGTGTTTCCTCCTGCAGTCCAAAGACATGTATTATATCCATGCCCTTGCCCTGTGCAAGCAGTTCATAATGTCTGGATGGATAAAGACCCACATGCACACCTGCACAGAACAGGGAATTTGAAAGTAATCATCGTCACCCACTTGCCAAAAAAGAATAGGTGGCAATACTCAGATGTGAAAGTCACATTTCAGATTTTTTCTTAATGTTTGTTTTAGAAAAATAATGACTGAATTGTTGCTGGAGGACAGCATTGCATTTGTATCAGAAGGTATTGCAGTGAACCACAGAATACTAAGTACTGTATACAGACAATGAGGGAGCCAATGACTGCACTGAATTTTGGTCAAACTCATCTCCAGATGTTTACTTTCAGTCTAACAGACACCCTTAATCTCTAGTATACTTGAGAAACACCTGAGCCAGAAATCCCAAACAAGCCTATTGAAAAATGATACTTGTTGATGGAAATATCAGTCATTATGTGGGTTACTTTCAAGAAGAATTGTATCTTTTAGTGGAACTGCAAACCCAGACAAAATACTAGCTTGCAGTTTTTGGCCCTCTGTACGACTCTCAGTGTCTCCTTTGAGAAACAAGTACACTGCATCTGCCTCCCCCTGATCACATAACCCATTAGATGTAATTAAAGGAACATAATAATATCGTTTCGCTTTTGTTAAAGGGACCCATACATGTTGTTTTGTTTAAAGCAACATCACAAATATTGAGCAGACTGGCGAAGGTTTTCCAAGCATCTATGCATTTGTTCCCAACACACGTGTGTTTAATAAACAGTTATATAGGTTTTCCAAAACCTTGACCCTCTCTGGAACAGGGCACGGGATTCCTGGCCCAGCCTTTGTTCTCCAGTGATTCACTGGGGGTTTCTGTGGTAGATGGTGTGTGATCCGTTTGATGTGTGGCGTGGTGACATGTTTGCCTAGTGCTAGTGTTTTTTTTTAAATCTGCTTCTCTTCCCCTCCATGGTAAGCTTGCCATAACCTGCATTCTAGTCAGTCTTTTTCTTGCACTTCAATGCCTCATATAATATATAAAATATTTAAATGTAAACTGATGTTCAAAATATAAATAAACTATGTGAAAAGATATCTCTCTTATGATCTAATACAGTTATAGTAAAGTAGACTTTTTTCAGAAACAAATCACTGTTGAAAAAAAAATCCAGCAGAGTCTGTGTGAACTTTGAGTTTCTTCCCACAGTCCAGAGGCAGGTGTTTCAAATGAACTGGCCAACCTCAGTACTGAATTAGACAAGCAGATAGCATGTGAGTGTTTATAAAGTAGTGTGTGCATATGTTTTTTTATGTCATTGTTTCACATTTCATAGGTTACTTAATTTTTTTTCTTTTAATACATGTGCATACAAATGCATACGATTGTGATAAAGATGCAAGTAACTACAAACTACAAACATAGTCAGCACTGCATATGTGAGTCCCGACAGCACATCTCCTGTTATCTGTTCAGAACAGTCTTCCAACAGCAATGTAAACATAGAGTAAATACTCATGGGAACATTTAAGAAAGAAATTAATGATTTTAATTAACTATGTTCAAAAACTTAATTATTTCTTGACACAAGTCAACATAAGAGAAAGAATTTCATACTTCCTATCATACTGATAATAACCAGTGACTACTGTGAGGGGCAGTGACAGTTGCAGTACAGTCCAACGTTGTGCTGGGTTAGGAGCAAGACCACCCAAACACACCTGTGAACAATGAACCCACTTGTCCTTCCACAATGCAAGCCTAATACCACAACTTAAATGATAGAATAAATATTGTTATTAATTAATTTAGCTGATGGTTTATTCCAAAGTTACGTGCAGTGTTTCAATTGTCCCTCCTCCCACTTTCTTTTTTGTTGCTATGGCCACAGGCATACTTCTCATAAACATAAAAGCAGTTTTAAAAACAGGAATAATCTTACTGTAGCATAGAGCTTTAATCTTGTAATCATACAAAAATCATGTCGTTTTATACATTATTAACCTTGCATTTTTAACACTACATTGAGCTTCTAATAACAGCATCCACGTGCTGTGTACAGTAAAACACAGGCAGTGAATTTAAGAAATAATTTATTTTCTAACTTAAATTTTCATTTATTCCATAAACATCTGTGAACCAAATAAACAAAAGTTCTCTGTCCAGCATATTTTCCCTGCCTCACACTCAGTATGCCCAGAATGGGCCCAATGGATCTGTACAGTTCTAACTGGACAATCAGTTATTGACCATTATTGAATATAAATAGAAAATTTAAATACAAATAAGCAATATGATTTCTTTCTTTCATATTATAAAATATATTGTTGTGATCACTGTCATATACAAAAAATCCTTTTATTCTGGTATTAAATTGTATTTTAAGCATTTTTTTAATTGTCTGTGAACTTTTTTCCCTGAGAAATGAAGCTAATTTGACCCCTTCATAAAGGGAATTTTGTTTAACTGTGATTTCTTTCACCACATTAGGGCTGTTATTTGAAGGTTGTGTATACTTGAGTTTCTTTTAACGGTAAATGTCATGAGAAGCTCTGGCGCCACCTACAGGTACTCTGACCTCCTAGCCTACTGATCACCGGCCCCAATTGGTACACCTGTTGCCAATTTACAATAGGATTTAAATAAGTGTTTTCCCTATGGTTCCTTGTAAGTTCTTGTTACTCCTTTATGGTTTGTAATGTGCAGCATTTTGAGCTGTTTGCTGTCTCCATGGTGTTTTGGCTCTTGACTATGGCTTCTGCATCTTGGATTGACTGCCTGACAGAGTGCCCTTCTGGTCTCTGAGCATCTGCCTGGGTCTTCAACATTTGTGTGTTTGAATTGCCCTGATATTCATTCAACTTAGTGATTCAATTAAATTCTGCACCTTCATTTGATCTGGTCCTTTGTGTTGTGACAGTAAAAATATTTAGTATCTTGATGGAACCAAATAAAATGCAAAAATGAGGACAAATATCAGACCAGTGTATTGAGGAATGACCTAGGCCGATACTTTTTACACCAAGAAAGTACTTTTTCTATGTCCACGAACTGTTTTGCAGAATAGACACTGGCTATGGACTCATGTTTTGTTGCGAACATTTCAAACTACCTTGTCGACCGATCTTTCGATAATGTGGGCACAGGATTGAATGCAATATTTATTTGAGAGATACTGCAGGACCACACAAAGTGCTAAGGAAACGTGACCTACAGACAATCTTGTCTGTCCGCTGCAGGTAAAACTACATTTTGGCTGACGATGATGAATGCAAAGCTATCGGTCTGTATTAATCAGCGAAAAGACACTGAAACAGTGATCTGTTCCTCAGGGACTCACTCAGCATTTTTATGTTATTTCGTAGCAGTTCTCATTGTGTTCTGTTGAACAAATTTACATAGACTACAAACATTTTCTGTATTGCAGTAACAAAATTGATTTGTTGACCCTATGCAGTAAAAACACCATGGAAGCAATGTGAAGTATTGGCAGTTAGTGTATTTAAACATAGTTAAATTCACCTGTATACCAGTTTTAAATAAGTACCTAAACAATACCATACAGTCTATTATAAAAGCACAGAGAAAAAGTTTAAGATAAAATAGTGTGAATAAAAGTTCGATGACTTCAATAAGTTCAAGGTATTTTTAAGAAATCTCATGAGTTCAGTGAGTTCAATAAGTATTGTTGCTAAGTTGAAAGCCAACACTGCAAGGGTTTTTGTTTATTGCTACTATTACAGTTCAACAAACCTTGTTTATCGATACCATATACTGTTCGTTTGTTACCGTGGATTTGTATCTTGTTCATTGTTACCATGAGTCTTGTTACTATGACTGTATCTACTGTATAAAAGCAATGAGACTTGTATGCTTGTTGAGAAACTGTGCGAGAAACATGTGAGATACTTTGCGACACTGCTTGAGCACACACGTTTCTCCCCGTGGTTCTGTTGGAAATAAAGGCTTTTTGGAAGCACAGTTTGAGTGTCGATTGTCCCTAGACAGAAAAATTTTTTCGACAATAGAAAATGAAGTCAAATACCTTTAACTTTGTCACTTAGTCTTAAGGTACCATTATTCACATGTAAAATAGATTGGCTGAAATGGAAATTGCTGCTGGCTCACAGCCACTGGGCTGTCTTTCACAGGTTTGAATCAAGTTCAGTTGTGGAATTTGCAGGGTCTCCTTATGATTTCTCCTGGGAGCTTTTCCTCTCACAGTCCAAAGACATGTGTTTAGGGTTCACTGACCCCTACAAATTGCACATAGTGTGTGAAAGTAACTGCACGTATGTGACCACCCTGCAATGGACTAGCATCTTGTCCATAGTGTAATCTGTGGATTCTGAGTGTTTCTCTGGGCCACTGTGACTCTGACCAAGACAAGTAGTTAATGACAATGGATAAAGAGATAGATGAATAAACTACCAGATGCAAAATGTTTTAATAACTTCAAAGCATACAGGCCCTAGGATCACCAAATGTTTGTAATCCCCATAGGGCTGAAAACATATAATTGTGTTTTCTCATGCCACCCTTTTTATAAAAAAGACAGCTATATAACTGAGATTTTACAGTTGTTATGTTTCCTTGGTCTCTGAAATTATAACTAGATGAGCATATCTATCATAGGATCAGAATAAGTGACACTTACTCTGTCTCTGACAGAAAGACTGACCAATTAAAGGGCAAGTCTCTATCCTGTTAATGTACAATTTATACATTTTCAATCAAAATTAACAGCAATGAACCCACCCCAGACGTACTCATGTCCTGAATTATACTTTTTTCAAATAGTATAAAGTTTATTTTGCTTAACTGTTTTCAAACTACATTTTATGATGTCTATATAAACGTGTTCTTGTAAGAAGCAGTTGAATAAAGATCCAATAACAGGCAATGGCAAAGAGGCAAAGTGTTCTCCTGTGGTGGAAATTCAGGGATTTTCAGAACAGTGGGATAAATATCTGTATAAACATGTAAAACACAATATTTACAATGCGTATAATGCATTGAATTTGATATAGTGGAAGCTCTGTTGAGTATCATTCATCAAAGCTTACCTAATGTTCTGTGACATTAACCTTTGGCATAGGATGGTGGGAAACACACTTTAATGTGTTTAATGTAGCTTTAATTCATTACAAATCCCTCATTACTCTTTAGTGAACTTCATACACAATCATGATAGCTAATTATAAAGTGCTAATTTTTCTTAAAATTGTTTAAATTCTAAAATAAATGATGCTGTGAAGATACCATATCAGCTGGTACTGACAAGATGAATAAAACAATCAGTCTGCAATAAACAGATGTGGCCTTTTTCAGTCCAAGTTGTTAATGTGTTGAAAGTTAGTATTAGAAATCATATATGTTCTGCAGCTGTGTAGACAACTGATTCAGGTCTACATACAAACTATTAAAATCAGATCCCATGGTTGGTCAAAATCATCATTCAACATTCACTTCTGAGTTCACCAAATTGAAAGTATGGGCTTAGATCCAATTCCATGATTTCTGGGTGACACAGTTTGAGTGAAAGAATGAAAGAATGAATTTTGGCCAAAGGGGTTATGTTGTCTTTTTAATTAAAAAATAGTGGTTAACCTTCTTTCACAAAGTGAAAGAAAGAAAAAGTGCAAGTAACAAAATCCAGAACTAACTCTATGAGAAGTTACCGATTTTTATTTTTAACCTCATTCCCAAATTCTGCTCTTGCAAAAACATGGGTAACTGAAACACCACTGAAAATATTTATTCACGCTGAAAAATGGTGCGTCATAGAAATGTACTGTGATGAAAAACTACAGATTGGACCTCAATTGTGCCCCAAAAAGAGCTGTGCAAATTCCACAAGTTTGCTCGTGATTGCATGTCTCAATCGAAATGTAACATCATACTTAATAAACATTAAGTAGCTTCACATGCATTTTGAACAGTAAAGTATTTTGGACAAAGGTCTGTTTTACTAAAAGTAATGTATACTCTGTAAAGGAATATGACATGTCTTCATGGAGGGAAATAACGTGAAAGAAAGGCTCATCAAACAAAAGGAAAGTAAGTTAAAAAAAATCATAGAATCATAAAGTCATAAAGTCATGTTGCTATGATTTAAAGATATACTACCTGAGTTACCTGACACTGTCTGGATCACAAAACGGGAAGTGGAAAGGTCAACAGTAATAACACATTATATGTCACCAAACTATATTAACCTTTAAGTGGTTGCTTTTAGTATATAAGTATTGTCAATGCTGTTAAACATATGCAGTATTGTGCAAAAGTCTTAGGCATGCAACTTCAATGTCTGTTGAAAAGTACAGGTAGATTCTTATCTACCATCAGGGAGGTTTCTGATTGGTCCCAAATTCATTCTGCAGCCTGAGAATGACCTCAAACACTCAGTCTCAGTCATACAAAACCATCTTCAGCAAAAAGAAGGAATCCTGCAACATATGGTATGGTCCCCACAGAGCCCTGATCTCAGTATGATCAAGTCAGTCAGGGAGGACATGCAGAGACAGTCAAAGTCTGCAGAAGAACTGTGGCCAGTTTCTCAAAATGTTTGGAAGAACCTACCAACCTCTACCTTAAACTGCATGCAAGTTTGCATAAAAGAATTGATGCTGTTTTAAAGGCAAAGGGTCACACCAAATATTGATTAGATTGAGGTTTTTTTTGTCTACTGCACTTTTTAGAAGGTTTATTGATTAATAAGTATTCATGGCATTATTTTTGGAACCATCCTCACTTTATAGCATGTTTCCCACAGGTGCCTAAGACTTTTGCATAGTATTGTAGATGCTTAAGAGAGAATCACACAAGTCATATTCCAATGGATATATGTCATCAAACCTTATTACCCTTATGTTAGTAAAGTGTGCAGTGCTGTGTACGTGTCATGTATAATTTCTTACCCCTGCCTGATGCTAGTCCCCCATCACCCCTCCCTGGTGTGTTTGGGTATGTTTGACTACACTAAAACCTAATTCTTTCAGGGTATGAAGTAACTATGTGCCAGTTTTTAAGTCTGGCCTGAAAAACAAACCTGTGTATAAAGAACAAACAGCTGATGGGATTTATAGATGAAGCGATATCTATGCACTGAAGTTACACAGTTGTTTGAGGCTGAAAAGCTAACATCATGCTATACCATTAGGAGTATATGCATTCATGTATTGCAAAACATCCTTATTTATATGATGAGGGAAATATTTCCATATCTAATGATTATTATTTTTTCTTTAGGAAGGCAGCTGCTCAGGAATTTGTTAACCTTTGAAGCAATAGAAGCATTTTAATCAAATCGTATCTGTATTTTTTCATCTGTACTGTATTTTGCCTTTACAAATTCCAATGATCCACACCTATGTTCATTTCAAACAACTTTTAAATTCCCGCTTGCAACCTCATCACCATGAATGTATCCATATGTATTTGATCCTGAGCTTATCAGCACAGAGCATTGGTTAAACAGAGATGTCGTTTTACTGTTTCAATTTCACGACAGTGTTTTGCATATTTATTTAAGAGTCTGATGTGGTTCTGTATTTTATTTGGTGTTGGCACTGATCGAGCTCACTGATGCTTCAAGAACTGACATTTGCAGGCGCACACTATTTTGAAATGCCAAAGTGTTAACCATTGGATCAGGATGCCCATGTGGTTGAGTTTTGCATTGTAATTAATTTTGCCACTAATATAAACCCCATCAGGCTGACAGGAAACCTCGAGTTAAGTTTCAACTCTCTGTATAAACAAGAAATTCTCTGCACTTGACCATGATATTTCCTTTTGTGTGGTCCTTTCGTGCCCGTGGACCACACTAGACCAAGCTTAATGGGCAGAAGGGGATTTTTAATATGAAAGTTACGCTCATTCCTCACATAGCAGGGCTAATTTGTTCCACAAAATCACCCCTTCTGGGGAATTCCCATTGTGAGAAGACTGTTCTCTCCTGCAAAGAATGCCGTCACTATACTGTTAATGTTATAGCATTACTAATGAGACGCAGGATTATCTTATTTGAATGGTAGAGTAAGGATTTATTTATGCTTTCTGCCCAGGGTAATTTAGAAGTCAAAACACTTGATTGAGCCAAAAAATAGCAACCTAAAACACAGAAACAAAAACCTTTTGGGGTTGAGGGACCAGTTGTGTGTCTCCATCCTATGTTAGATACAAGTGCTGATGTCATAGCATAGGGTAAAGTACAATTTGTGAAAGTAAAATAACTGTGGAAAGCATAAAAATGCTGCTGTACCACAATGTATACATAAAATCCTTTCTCATCCTGTTTTTTCCCTGTGGGTGGAATCTTTCCTCTGACTTAGACCTCCTACCAGAGACCTGGGAGTTTGAGGGTACAATGAAGTAATTTTGCTGTTCCTAGGATGCTGTTTCTGTGCTCTTCTGGACTGAGACCAATGTTGTCATACCCGGGATCTGATACAGCCACTCTTCCACCTTAGGGGCCACAGCCCAAAGTGCTCCTATCACCAGTGGGACTACATTGGTTTTCACCTTCCACATTCTGTCCAGTTCTTCTTTCAATCCTAGTTATTTCTCCAGCTTCTTCATAATCCTTCTCATCTTCCTGATGTTTCTATCACTCAGAATTTTCACATCTATCACAACTGCTGTTTTTGCCTTGTTATCTATTACCACTATATCTGGTTGTTTGGGCAGAATCTGTTTATCTGCCTGGATGTCAAAGTTCTACAGGATCTTGGCTCTGTTGTTCTAAACCATTCTCTGTAGTACCTCCATTTAGACTTGCGAGCATCCAGGCCATATTCTTTACAGATGTTCCTGTATATGAACCCTGCCACTAAGTTCTGCCTGTTAATATATGCTGTCCCTGCCTACATGTTGCAGCTAAGTGCTAGGTGCTGGACTGTCTCATGTGCTTCTTTCTATAGTCTGCTCCTGGGGTCTTTGCTGATATGGTACACCTCTGTTTTGTCTGATCTGGTGCTAAGGGCTTGTTCTTGTGCCATGGTTGACCATGGTTAGTGCCTCTGTGCCATCCTTCAGTCCTGCCTGTTCTAGCTATTTTTGGCCACCTTGACTATTTATCAGTGGTGCATTCCATGGAGGGACTGATGCTGTCCTGCCACAGCACCTCCTTTGCTTCCCTGCTATCCACATCTCTTATCTCTTGCAGACATTCACCTAACAGCTCATATTTAGTGGACACTGTTTGGATGCACTCATGGGTATTCTGTATTTCATTCAGAACAGTAGTCATACCACTTTCTAGGCCCAGTGTTCCAGCAGGTGTACAATCTTTGGGTTTTGGATTTTGGGTGGAAGACTCCTTGCATTGTCCAAAGTTTTTTTAAGTCTTAATGTCTGCAGCTTCAAGCTTTCCACTCTTGGCCAACTTATAATGGGAGCTAGGTGTCTGATGACTGGCAAGACATATAAGTTGATGGCTCTCATCTTGTTCTTCCCATTCAACTGGCTCTGTAGGACCTGTCTTAGTCTATGGAGGCATTCGGATGTTGCTGTCTTGCTGGTATCTGCCTCATATTTCCAGTGTGATTGGAGGATTTCCAAGTACTTTTAGTTGTACTGCATGTCTTTTATGTGGCTTTGCAGTACTGCAACTCCCTGTGTTTTCATCACTTTCCCTCTTTTTTCTACCATCCAGTAGCACTTCTCTAGTCTGAATGACTGCTCAACATTCTCACTGTGGGTCCTGGTCAGGTGGATCATGGAATCAATGTCTCTTTCAGTCTTGACTTAAAGCATGATGAAGAGCATACAGGAACTGGCTGATTGTAGCTCATCTCTAGAACCTGTGTCTGTAACCACTCTTAGTAGTGGTCTGGCTAAGGGGGTTAAGATCTATGTAGAACAACACTGGGGATAGTGCATCTCCTTGGAATATACCACACTTTATGGTCACCTGGGCCATAAAGTCTTTTAGGCAGTAATTGATTTAGTTTCTAATATTGCCGTTCAGTGGCCCATGGTGTTCTTGATTAAGGCTATTAATGTCTATTTAACCTTGTACAGCACTCAGCATTCCAGAATCCATTTTTGTGGGGTTGAGTCATATGCTTTCCTGTATTTAATCCAGGCAACACTCAAGTTGGTCTGTCTGATGTTTGAATCTTGGTGGGCATTTCTGTCTACCAGTAACTAGTGCATTGAGCCTCTGGTGTTGTTTACAATATACTGGGCAGGGCTCAGGTACTAATTTTCATTGTGCATTGAGTTTGCTGGTTATGATGCCTGATGGGAGCATCCATGCTGTGGATAGACAGGTAATTGGGCAAGAATTGGATGGTGCTTGTCCCTTAGTGGGGTCTTTCATAATCAGTACAGTTAACCAGTCAGGGTGGGAGCCTGTTGTTGTAGTCGGTTCATTTGTGCAACTGGGTGGGTACGTAGAACTGTAAGTTAATTTTGCCAGTAGCTATGAATCATGTCAGGGCCTGGTGCTGCCCAGTTCCTCAACTAATGTGATAGTGACTGATTCCTGGCCTGGGAGACTGTGACATTTTGTTTTCAAGTCTTTGCCAAAGTGAACTCGTGTTGTGTGATGATTTCTCTCTCCCATATGCACTTCCAGTACTTTTCTGCTTCGGTACTTGGTAGAACTGTAGTTAATCTTTTGTTGAAAAGCATAATGGGGAACACTACTGCCTAGTATGTGGGAAACTGCAGTTTGTTTCCTGGTCCAAGGGTACCAAGACTATTCAGTAAGAGTCCTTAAGCAAGACTTCTAATCCCACACCTACCTACCTTCGAGTATGAGACTGACTAGAACAAAGCGAGTCATGCTGGCTTGGATTAACAAGGTCTGTGGTGAATGCTGGGGAACCAGGACAGTTTGATGGCTACTAATAGGCTACTAGAACTAATCACAGATGGTCAAGCTCTTATAGATTGAGCATTTTTTGTCTGCACATCCCTATTATATAAAGGATGAGTATATTCAGAGACTTCATAAGTGGGAGATTTTTCTCCTGAAAATATTAAAGGCAAAAGGTGACTTTTTAGTTTGGACCTGTCTGCACAGCCTGCTACTACCATGACACAAAACAGAACAAGTGGAATTGGAAAGCTGATTGATTATATACTATAGTGCCAACTAAAGTCTACTAATATTTTACAGATTTTTTTTTCTTTTCTATAAGGTTTATGGGATGTACTGAGGTAATTATATACTGGCTGTAGTTTCTAATAATTTGATTCTCCTGCACTGCAGACTTGATTTTAAGTAATGCAATAAGGTAATGTAATGCAATCAATTAAAGACATTAGCAGTGCATAAAAGCTAAAAAAAAATTTACACCAGTTAGGAAGCAAAACAAAATAGGAAAACACAATGAAATTAATGCAGCACTTGTTCTTATTTTGAGAAAGATTAGTAATGATCAGAAAGTCAATTTTCCTATCCAGTGCTGTTTATATTGTTCTGCTGTGTGTAGTAGCCCCACCCTAGAGACATGTGGCCTGCACGTGTCTGGGATCACAGGCATCACCCTCAACCCAGATCTTGATGTCTTTAATTTTTCTGTAATTACTGGTGTCTCAAAGTGTGCTCCTTAGACATGTGGAAATACTACAGTACCTCCATCAAGCTGGGAAGACATTTCAGCCTGAACAGTGTTTCTGAATCTCTGGAGCAGCAGACTGTTCTAGCTAAGAATAAAAGAGAATGCATTTCCTTAAATTTTCTTCAGCCTGACCCATATATGCATGTCCCACTGGCATTTTATGTCATCTGTAATTCTGCTAGTGTTCAGGTAATATAAACATTATTTTGCTCTCCCTCTTGTTGTTTTACATTTTGTGTTGCAAGATAAAACACAACACAAACCCCCATGTACATTTAATAAAAGGTGCACTTTCTCTATGCCATTCTCAGGAAGTACAATACTAGAGGTATGCAACTAAAGCCAATCGACGTGCTTTATGTCACCTTAATGTGTATTCTCACGCTAGTCTTTTTTACTGACTCTTTTGTGTGACAAATTTGTTTGAATGTTTGGTTTGTTATAACACCCTGATGAACCAAACACTACTGTAAACCTGAAATTCCACAGAAATTATTCTCTTTATAGAAGATTTGACAGCACATACCTTTTATTTGACTTTAGCGCACCATGAGAACACATGGAACCACACTGAGAGCAATACAGAAGATATACTCAGCATTTTACATAATCTGAGATGGTCCACAAAAGGACACAATGATTTTTATTTAACTACACAGATGTGTTCTTCCTCTATGTAATGTTTTAAATGAAATGTACTGAAAAATTTTAGCTGTTGACATTTTCCAGAGTGTCTGACTATTAGCCATTCTGGAAATGAACCTTCACTATTGCAGTGGTGGATAAATTTATTCTCTGAGGCAGAACTTCTTACAATGGCTTGACACTTCATTTACCCTAGTATTAGCATACAATTGGAACATTTCCTTCTCTGAATGCTAAATATATAAAAATCTAAGAAACGAGCGAGCAGTTTCCTCCGCTTCCATTTCTTGCTGGTACTGTAGAAAAAATGGCAAATTGAAAAAGCAGCTGAATAAATGGGACACATGATATTAGACATAAGACACACAACAACAAATAAATGACATATGCAGAAAAATAAATAAATGTCCAATAATAAATGTTATAAAATACAGAGTGTATTTTAGTTGTTGACTGGACCTTGTCCGGCATTATAGTGGATGTTCTAAGAAAACTGCCCAGAAGTGCTTCTTAGTTCACTAAAGCTGAGTAACACAGTGTCTAAAATATGACAAAAGTGAAAAAAATGGTTATTGTTATTTGTATGCCTATGTGTATGTGTATAGAGAGGAGGTAATTTGATACAACATCCTTCATCTGATACCATAACACTTTGTTCCTATAAAAAAAATCCTAAAAGAAAAAAATTCAATAGATAAAAAAAAATACTTAATGTTTTTCAGTGAGAACTCAGTTGTGTCCTGAATTTGCCTTTCATAAAATATAAGTATGGACCATGTGATTCAATATACTTATGCAAATAGCAAGCTTAGCATGTCTCCTTTTTTGTTGTTAACACTGTCATAATCGTAAATGCCTTATCTCACGGTGCTCATGCCCCATAATGACAAGAAAATCTGCTAATCACTGATATTTCTCACAGCACTCTGTATGAGGCAGTTGTGCAAGGGAAATTACAACACTTTAAGTGATATTAGGACAAAATGATGACAGGAGAATGACAGAGGATAAGAGTTCTAGAAAAATGACCCCCGACCAACCTATTTGAGGTTAACATTGAACTGAGAAAAAACCTAGACAAAATTATGATCACAACTGTTTCACAGTTACAAGAAAAAATGACATACTCATGGTTTTCCTTCTGCTTCCTGAATCATGCATGTGTGAACACTTTATACCTGAAATTTGAAAATTTCAGATTTCATAAATAGTATGTATTTAATTTTGTGCATTTTCACAAATGGATCCTCTTACGTGTCCATGAAAGACAATACACACATATTAGGAAGACAAGAACAGTACCAGTGCAAAAAAACAAGATTCTGAGAGGTGTATCATTACTATGTTCTAAAATTAAGCCAAAGACAACATATTCTTATGATCGGAGTTAAAATCATCAAAGTATAAGTTTCAAAATACATAGGCATGCCTGTAAATTCTAGCTGTCTTACATATGACCACTATGGAAATAAGAAAGGAGTATAAATTGTCATTTTAGTCCAAAATCATCATGTCTTTTTTATCACTCAGACATTCTTTCCTGTGTCCTGTCCTGGAATGGAATTACTGTAACAGCACAAGCAACATTAAAGGTAGCAGCTATTGCAGTGGTTAGGTCTATCATCTGGTGATCTGAGTCACTGTATCCCTGGATCTGCTATTGTACCCTTTTTTCTTACCCTGCAGGTGTTCCAATGTCCTTCTGTTTGAATTTGTAAACCACTGTAAAGCTGCCTATTTAACATTGTAAGCCAAACTGGACAAAGGTCTCAGCTGTAAAAGGAAATGAATCTGTGATCTATAATGTG
Source organism: Arapaima gigas (assembly GCA_900497675.1). Lineage (NCBI taxonomy): Eukaryota > Metazoa > Chordata > Actinopteri > Osteoglossiformes > Osteoglossidae > Arapaima > Arapaima gigas. The sequence goes on along the minus strand of UFQX01000067.1, from coordinate 221,140 downwards.
TCTGCAATCTTAAAATTATATTTTGTATTTTAGACTATGATTAGACAAGAAGAGTTACCCAATGACTTGTCTTAAAAAACTGTAAAACAAATTAATCAAATGAAGTCTTTGTTTAGGCAGCATATTCAGTGCTCACAAGAGAATTTTATTTCATTTTAAACATGTTAGTGTCAGATCTGTGATGACACTTAGAGATGTTTCCAGCTGACAACAGTACATGAATCAAAGGGTTTTCTTAGTGATCCATGAAAATTCAAGGAATGAGTGCCTGAAATGGAAGGAACATTTCACTCAAAGCACAAACACTTTGAGTGCAGATCTCTATTTGTACTATATTATGCATAGTGAAGGAGTTTTGAAAGGTTGAATTCCTTTATTCCATAATAGCGCGGCTGCTTTGAGAATAATAACCAAAAGGTTTACTGCACTTCTTAAACAGTAATTTAATATATAGTTGACTGTGTTGTGTCCCGTACTTATGTGTGTCTTGGTGAGGACTTCATGCTGAAGCTCTTGAACTGAGTCACTAAAGCCACTATTAGCAGTGCAGTTTTCATTATGTGCAGCACAAATATAAGCTTATTCTTTATGGTGAAAGCAATGAACAGGTATATATTCTACCAGTGGCAGTTATGTGACCTGTCACAGCTACATGATCCAGGTGACATAATCAGTCCAAAAGGACTGTTTTTTTTTACACATGACCATTCAGCTTCCAAACCTTAAAATCTTTCTTGAAAGATGCTCATTATCTTTCTAAGGTGATTGCATGGTATTGTGCTAAGATCCTGACTGTATTGATGCATTTGAAAGTATTTATAATGCATAATAAAAAATTTAAAGATACATCTTAATTGGAATACAAAAAAAGTTGTGACTGTGCACTTTAATGAACTGTCATTGTGATAATAAAAAGGTTACGAAAATTTATTTTGCAGTTTTCAGGAAGAGTTGTAAAGTTTTTTTACAGTAGTGTCAAGAATATAATAATCTGATACAGCTGTTGTGATATTATTGAGTATGGACATTGCATATACAGAGTATTTCAATAAAAAAATACTAATAAAAACATTAATAGAACAGGAGAGAGGATTTAAACCAGAGACTTTCATTGGAAGCTCTAACTAGTACATAACTATCACCCCAAGGACAATAAGATTTGATTTTTTAACTCTAACTTAGTTTCTAATCTAAGAACAACTTAGGAGCCGGATGTCAAGTTGTATGTCACTAGCACTAAATAAGACTGAGTCCCTGGACCTCAGGGTCCCATTTATTCTGGAGTCATAAAAGGTCTTTGTACTACACACACAGTGGTTTGATATGCCCTGCCAATGAAGAACCACTACTGAGAAGGAAGATGACCCTCAAGAGAATATGCCCACACATGAATGTGAGCCCAAAGGACACAGCAACATTGCTAATTTCAGCACTACTAACAAGTAAACAGTCGAGTCCCTTCCACAGTAGAACCTGCAGTTGCAGGACCCATACAGTACCAAGACTCTGATAGTATTCAAGGATGGCACTCACAGCATCGTACGTCATCATATGTTGTTATATATCATAAAATACTGCAGTAAGAAATAGTGCGTGAAACAAGAGGGGCACTGCTTAGTCTCCTCCAGAGGAGCCAGGAGGAATCAAAAGGTGAAACTGGAAGATATCCAACTAACTCTATGACACTACAGTCCCCGAAGAACCCTGATCTCCCTCAAGTCTGCCCTTCAGTCGTCCCCCCTTCCGTAGTAGACCTAGACAGTAATTTAGCATAACCAATTAATCTCAAACACATGTCTTAGGATGAGGGAAAAAATCCACTTGAACACACGGTGAACATGCAAACTCCACACACACTCAATGGGGATCAAAACCCTGTTCGGTCATAACCATCCAGGCTCTATGAGGCACAGCTATGTCACCCCAATAGAAGACATGAATGCTAATTCAACTTAAACATGCAAAAAACCTTATATTTTCCCATATATGAAAATAAATAATTTTTCTACACTACTGTCCTGTATTTAAAAATCTGAGACAGTTATGCATTCTTTTGCACAAGAGAGATATTCATATCTCAGTAAAGTGATAAATTAACTCTGAAGAGTGTCAATGTCACAGTGTCATACGCTGTGGTACAGAGGCCAGAAGTAATAATTCTTGAGGATCTGATTTCAATTACCTCCAGAGATACATTTTGAAATACCCCAAGAACAGCTATTATCTGATAGCATTCAGTAATTTCTAATAAAATTGGACCTTTATTGCTTCATAATTTGAAGGCTGTAACATTCCATAAACACAAATGTGGGCCACATGGTGACATTATGATTCTTCTGTAGAAAAGCAACATAAAAATATACACTCTACATAATAACGTGAAACAAACACCTCAAATGTGTATTACAGTACACTTCTTTTTAATCCTTTCACTGCAAAGGATTTTAGAAATCTATGGAGAAAAAGAAAGATTGAGACAGAATTATTTCTCTAGTGTTAGCTTTAAAAATAGTTTTTATGTTTATGACTAAACTGGATGGAAACTGTATCCAATTCTGTGGTACATTCACTGTCTATTGTGGGAATGAACAGCAGATTTACTAACTTTTAAAATATGCTTTTTTCAATGCTTGTCATTGGATATTGAATTTTGCACAAGAAAGTAAAACATTCTTTTGGATGTGCAAAATCTATTTTATGAAATTCCTTGGTAAATGACTCTTGTTTCCTTTTCACTGTTAGTGTATATTCTGCATAGTACGGGGATGACAAATTTAAAACTACTGTATACTGAAAATATGCATTAATAAGCAAATAATTAAAAATAATATGAAAACATACATTGAATATATGCATAAAGGAAGAAATCCATACTTAATAATTTCACCGAATGTCTTCTTAGACAGGAATAGTGCATAACAGTGCACCGAAGACAAACTAAAGGCATTTTAGGCCAGGAATCCATAACCCAGATCACATGATGTATATTAAAATTCAAACTTTTAACATGATTGAAGATAAAAATGTATTGCGGCAACATGGTGGTGTAAAGGATATCACTGCTGCTTCACAGTGCCTGGGCTGTCTGAGTTCAGGTTTGAATCCAGCTCAGTTTATGTGGAGTTTGTATGTTCTCCCTGTGACTGTGTGGGTTTCCTCTGGGTGCTCCATAGTCCAAAGACATGGGTTTCTGGTAAACTGGTCACTCTACATTGCTCATAAGGTGTGAATGTGTGCATGATTATCCTGTGATAAATGGGAGTGCTGTGACCAGTGATTCGGACACGGACTACGAACCCCTGTGACCCTGACCAGGATAATTGGATGATAAAAAAAAATGGAAATAAAAACACATACTCTCCTAAAACCCTGACAGAACGCAGATTGTTTAGTGATTAATTGCATAAACATACACAATATTTTTAATATACATCACTGACAGACTCAAGTTCTACACACTGACCTTATGTTTCTGCTGTGTATGAGTGTGTTTTGTTGTCACTAACATATGCATGTGCAAGTTCAGGTCAATTTAACTTTTCAAAGGACAAAACTGAAAGTATGAAAGGGGAAGGCATCCCCCAAAAAAACCCTAAGAAAATATTTGCATGCTTTTTTTAATTGTAACTTTAATGTTCATAGCTGAAGGAAAAAGCATACATAGAAAAAAAAATCAGATACTGACATGCAGTGTTTCAAACTGACTGTTATGTAGGCTGTGCTTCTGCCTTACATGCTAAAGTTAAATGAGGGAAATTATTTTCACAAACTGATGGCTCAAAGTAAAGTTACATCAAGGCTGACACCATCCTGTCATGATTTAAATGATTTGGTTAACAATAATAATACAGTTCACCTTCAGAGCCACTAATGAACATCATGTGGGTAACACAAAAGTTGTTACATATTCTACTGGACTCATTATACAGGCAAACTGTGCACACACAGGTTCACGGCATGAGTAAACGGCCAGATCACTTACTGAGTTAAGGGTATGTGGTGTAAAAATATTGACATCACTCGTCCACCATTTGCATTTATTATTATTAGAAATGTTAAATTTTTTTCATTGTGGGTATCTAGGCAAAATGAGGACTATGCAGCAAAGAACACTTTGCAGGCACTGAGCAGAGCTGTGGGAAAATCCTTGAGACCTGACAATAGAGCCTGTTTTGCATTAATGTAATCTATCTGCACTGTCACAGCCAGGCTGCAGTCCCAGCAGCGCCGTGGTCAACAGCACTCTTAACTAAAACTTGAGAAATTCAGAGAACTCAGCAGATGCCTACAGATTCTGAGCTTAAGATTATAGATATAACAAAATATTGCGAATATCTCCTTTCCCAGAAAGAAAAGATGAAGTGGCCCTGATAGGAAGCAGAACAAATTGATTAACGGCATTTACAGGTTAATACAAATCTGACTGGAGTAGATAGGTGATCACTGAAATACTGTAGTGGTCATGAAGTAGAGGTTCCCTACATAAGTACATTGGCCACATGACACAAAAAACCAAATCTCCAAAACAGCATTCATTGCTCCAAAAAATGAACCCCAACTGGTTAGGAAAGACCTCTTCACTTTTATAGAATACGGAAAGAGAGACAATGAAAGTAATAGTTAAACTGAGCAAATATCCACTGTAGGGTCATTAGATTATGTAAATTTTGGTGGGTACTTGTGAGTGGGTTCCTGTGGTTAAGCAGGGCATGTTGGAATTGTGTGTGTGTGTGTATGTGTGTGTGGGCGGGCAGAGTGGCTCCACCCTAAGCCTCTCTTCATTTCCCTGACCCTCTGTTTTAGTTCTGTGCTTCTATTTCAGCCACAGGCTCCCCCGGAGATCCCTCTGCATATACAATGAACAGATGGTCTAAGCTGCACTGTACCACAACATTATACAATCATTTTCTTTGAGACCATGTAAAGAATCTCCATGGATTTTCAGCACATTGACTTCAAAGTACAATTTTACCTCCAGCTTGGCACTGTATACAAATTAGTTTGATATCTTGATATGTTTACATAGCTTTTACTTCATTTGTGCAGTCATTTTTGTGTTTGATATGGTTTGGTCTTTGCATTGTGTTTTCTATTAGACAACTGTGGATATCATTTAATTCTACGAGGCACTAATTAGAACTGTAGTATGTTTCATGATTCCATTTTTTCCTTGGTTATGAAAAAAAGACAATTTCCTCGTCAGTGAAATCATTACGAAATACTGTTGAACAGGGCTAGGTGTAAAAACAGAAAGTGCAGTAACATTCGGTTCTTCATTCATCATTCATTATAAAACTGGAAAGTTTTTTTTAATATTCATATACTTATTTATACTTTATACAGTGCAGGCATTCTTTTGCAGCTTTTCATGTTCTTAATCTACAAATATCTTTGTAGTTTTTGTTTCTTTCCCTGTTTAAATTACTCTTATACAACAGTTGCAGCTCATTTTCTTAGTCTAGAATTTCAACCCTAACTCTGTAAACTGGCTTTGATAAACTCATTAGCGAAACAAGCTAACTAATGTATCCTAAATTTTTGATATCTGCTGGTACAAAAATGTGTGAAAATGTGGCACGCACGGAAGTGAAAAATTTGACAGGAAATACAGTTACCTACGACACTTGATATACCTATTCTAGTGAATTTTGCTGAAACAAACACCTTGCCTTGCAAAAGGATTCAGTTGATTTTTAATCCAAAATATTAATACTCAGAATAAATTACTGCAATTGAACGTGAGTTTTGTATCACTAAAATATTTTTTCAAATAAGAAAAAAGTGAAATATTCTGTTTGCATAAGTATTAATACCCTTGAACTCAATATTTGGTGCAGGGACCTCTGGCAGCAATTAGAGTGCCAGTCTTTTTGGGTAATTGTCTACCAGATTCTAACAATGGTACAATTTTTTCCCATTCTTGTTGGCTATTCAAGTCCATTTAAGGTCTCTCAAGTTGCTTGGAGATGGCTTGTGGACAGCAGTTTTCAAGTCTTGCCACAGATTCTTTATAGAATCTCACTTGGATTCAGATCAGGACTTTGACTGGGGAACTTTAGGACACTACCTTTCTTCTTTTGAAGCCACACCACGGTAGATTTGGACTTGTGTTTTTGATCAATGTCCTGTTGAAAGATGATATGCTAGCCAAACTTTGAAATTTTAGAAGGTTTAGAAGGTTTCCCGCTACTATTTGCTTGAACCTTACATTGCCCATTCTTCCTTCAGTCTTTCTAAGATTTCTGGTCCCTGCTGATGAAAAGCATCTCCACAGCATGATGCTGCCTCCTCCATGTTTCTCTCTAGGGATTGTGTCATCTGGGTGATGTGCTGTGTTGGATCTGCGTTAAACATAAGGCTTTGCATAACATCCAAAGCTTGATTTTTTAAAAAATTTTTTCTATATTACTTAGGTGATTTGTTGCAATCTCTAGAAGCAATATGATATGGTTGTTTTTAAACAATGGATTCCTCCTTGCCAATCTGCCATTTGGGCTGGTTTTATGCAGTATTCTGGAAATGGTTGACTGATGCATGTTCTCTCCCATTGGGGCCACTGAACTCTGCAACTCTGGGTTGATGTTGATGTTGACTTCAGAGGGGCATTGCTTACCAGTTTCCTTCTTGCCCAACTGCTCTGGTTGGAAGGATAGCCTAATCTAGGCAGTCTGGGTTGTTTGATGCTGTTTCCATTTTTTATGATGGAACTGTGCTCACAGGGATGGTCAGGGCCTTTGACATTTTTTGTATACTTCTCTGTATAGGCACTTTCTAATATCTTGATCTCTGACCTTCTTTGACACCTGCTTGGACTTTATGATTTCTTTGATTCAGGTGTCATTATCTGACTGAAGATATAGGTCTTTTTTTCAAAATCTGTGATAATTTATTGTGAAACCATATTATTGAACACCAGCACAGGCCAAACTATAAACTGGGTGGCTTGTGAAGGTAATTGTGTGCACCTACCTTAACAAAGGTTAGCCACAATGAAAGGGTTTGAATACTTATGCAAATGACATATGGATAATGTATTAAAAACTCATTTGAATATTATTAGGTTGAATTACAATATCATATGCAAAGAGATATTAAATCATTTTGTAATCTTGTAAAACGTGATTTTGCTCAGGGTCTGAATACTTTTGCAAGGTGCTGCACCTCAAATCACTCCCCTGCTGTTTACCCATGGCAGGAGAGTGTGATGTATGGCAACAGATTTACAGTAAGTGGTAACTACATACCCGTTTGTTGGCTCTCTGGTGGGAAATATGGCAAGACTATATTTTTGTCTTGTTTATTAGTGCTTATAAAGTTCTTAATGTTTCATTTACGTCTTAAAGTTTAATTGTTTGCTAAATAGCCCTCTTACTTAAACAAGGACCTACAATGTTTTCAGTGGGTGGTTTACAACACTAAAGAATAAAAACAAGATCTTTGACAATCTGAAAGCTTCTGTGTGTGATAATATCATACATAGCAGCTGAACCTTAACCATTGTTAATTTTCTTAAAAGAATGTAAAATATGAACAATGGGAAGTTATATTTATGATATTTTTCCAATCCCAGTCTTCCCATGCAAATATCACCTTAATACCTACTAAATCTACCAATCACTACACTCCAAATCACCCAGAGTTTCTCAGGGCCATAACACTTCAACAATTGGATAGTTGCCTGCTTAGCATAGTTTCAGTTTTTAGGGTGAAGTCTTGTCTGCACACATAATCCTTCTTTTGAGGTGAAACGTCAGGTTGTACTTAGACAATGTGGAAAATGGACTCGGTTTAAGTAAGCTTGTTTCAGTGTCATGGTCTTCAGGGACAATGTCTTCTTTTTTTTGGGTTAAACATTTACCTCATGAGGTGGCAGTGATTTGCAGATTTCAAAAAAATCTGTCATTTTGACAGTGTGTCATATACAGTTAAATTGCAGAATTATTCTCACGTCCTGTACAAATCTGCCTTTGTGACTTCTTCCTCTGTGATTAGACCTATGTGACTATGGTGCAAAAGAGGCAGAGTAAAGTTATAAATTGACCACTGAAAGTTAAAGAAGTGAAGTAAACATAGTTAACGGAACTGTACTGAAACACACACAAAATAATCTTCATATTTGGGTCAGCTGTCTCACATTATCCAGAGAACCCTATAATTTGAGCATTTCAGGCCGTTAATTATCCTCATGCCACATATATATTCATTTCCTATCAGAAAATATTTTTTAATATTCTTTAATAGGTATTGCTTTTCTTTTATTCTATGTAAGGATAAACTGGATTTAATTTAATTTTAGCATTATTAGGATGTGTACAATCATTTTTTCATGAATACACTACAAATGTCTTTCTAATAGATTTTAAAGATAGAACATTTTCATAGCGGGATTTAAAAGTTTAAACTCAAGAATAGTACCTGAATATATGTCCATAACATTGTTCAGATCGTTTACATTACACACACACACACACACACACACACACAGAGTACATTTAATGTAGATACTCTCAGAGCTTAACTAAACCAGCCATCTTACAAATATTTAGACTAGAAATCAAAATTGTTAATTAACTAGACACTGCCCTTATAAATCATGGTGAAGATCACTACTACCTAATCTTCCAAATACTATGAAGGGGTTAAATCAGTTAATAGTAAAGTCAGGAACATCATAAAAGTTAATTGTGTGAGTAGCTAGGAAGGATTGACATTTACTCTTCAATGCTGTGATTTTGTGCTAACACTCAATCCTGTGTGATGGACCGGAATGCAGTCCAGTGTGTACCCTTATTATATGAAGAGTATTTTTAATATTGTAACAATCCACGTCGGCAGTGTGACAGACAGAGGGCTTGATAGGCAAAGTTGTGGAAACATGAACGTTGTTCTTCTGCGATATGTTTAACAACACACCCACCCACAGAACTATCGTACAACCCACCCAGTCTCAGGGTCATTGCTGAGCCCTGGGCTTCCTTCCACGGTTAGACAAATCAACTATTTACAGAGCATTTCATGATGGGAGCCACAATCCCACCAGACGTTACAATATCTTACTGCAAGATATTTACTCACATTATTCATCTCATGGTGTAAATTTAAGAAAATATTATAGCTCTGCAATAGTTTCTGACGGGGTTTGCATACAATATGAGAACTCAGCTGTTTAGTATCAAAATTCACTAGCCATCTGGCTCACTCCTTGTTATACATTGTTATATATTAATCAGTGTTAATGTTAAAGGTTGACCTGCATAAATTTTAAGGTTACTTAAGACATCACTGATAACTCTCCAGTTGTGCAGGAGCATACAGCATGTCTTAACTTATGGCTGCATGTTTATCATTTGAATCTGCATATATTTCGATGTCAACCTACACAATTGTAACTAAATCATGATAATGAATGAAATCTCCTGAGCAAACCTGGGATTTCTTTTTCATTGTATACAATCTGACACTGTAATAGTCTTTAGAAAGAGGTGTCCGATTACGTTTATGATTGCTAATAAATATAGGAAAAAGAAGAAGAATATCTCTGCGGACTTGTACAGAATTGCCGAGGTGACACAATACACTTGCTCGCTGGGGTCCACACAACTGGGAGGGGAGGGGCTCGATTCGTGTCGATCTCCAACACGAACAGACGCTCTCCGCTGCATAGCGCCACCCCCGCCATGTGGCGTGAACAAGATACTGCGTCTATTCGGGGCTCGTGCAGTCTCGTGGCGCGCGCGAGCCGCTCAAGCTCACTCGGGTTCACCATGGGTTAGCGAGAGAACCGGTCGCCGTGACCACCGCGATGGGAGCTGGGGTCGGCTCTGGAAACAAGGGGGAATAGACAGTTGCAATCTGGAGAGTGGCTGGGGAGATTTCTCGTCGACTCCGTTCTCACGCATCTTCTTGCACTCCGCTCCGGAGAGATGATCGCGGAGTTGGTGTGCAGCGCCGTGGCTCTGCTCCTATATGTCAACACCCTGGAGGCTGACTTCTGCTACGACGACAGGTATCCAACTCACCCCTCCACCTGTCCGCTTCGTCCCTTTGCTCGAGCATACTGTAATATGCAATACATAATGGTAACAGCTAGTGACAGTGCCTTCCCAGATTTGCTCACTGCATTCAGTTACTTCAACTGCATTCGCCCGATGACAATGACCATTCTAATGTTTTTCGCAACCAAGAGGATAAGAGCATTCAAATTGTGTAACAATTTAGGTAACTATCACTGATGATGCGCTGGAATTTAATGTACATTTTTCGGACGCTCCCTGTGCGGGTTATTGATGAACCGCCTTGTGCTGCTTCTGATTGACAACCACTTACTTAAAAAAGTGTAAATGCAGTAGATAGACTTAATTTTACGGTTCATGTCTAATTTCAAATGTACACTTTCAGATGTCATGCGATACTCTTTATAGACTGTATACTGAACAACACTTTTCTCCAGTGCCTGGGAATTAAATCGTGGATTTTTTTTTTGAAGGATTGTCTCAATTCAAATTTTTTACAATATAAGTACAAGAGCCATTACAGTGCTTTCTTTAAATCATTGTTTTTTTTCTTCTAATTTCCATATTGGTCTCTGACATGGTAGAATAGGGGGTGCAAAAAAGTCTTTTTTTTAACAACACTTCCTGCGAAGTTCAAGGGATCTAGAGGACAACTGGGGATAGTTTATGGTGCTTTCATGTGATGCCATGAAACATAATTTGTACATAAGTGCTATTATACAGCACATTTTAGAGAAGATCACAGCATTATGATGACTGATTAAAAACAAAGTCAATTAATGTGATCATAACACTGCAGTATCTTTGAGAAACAGACCCCAGATTACTGGCATCTATTTGCATCCTAGTAGGTTTTATCTTTATGCAAGAATTTTCTGCAGAATATACAGTAGCAGCCTCAGAGAAACACCAATATATATTAATTTCTTACTGTAACTACAAGATATGAAATGTAGTTGTTAGCAGAGAAGTAATATATTATTTGTGGAAATGATAGAAATGCCAATAAATATGTCAAAATGATGACAAATACACAACCATCAGTTAGGGCATATTTTCCAGCAGGACTTAATTTATGCCTTATAATTATAAGGCTGCAGAACCCTTAAGGTATTTTATTACTTAATTAGGTTAAACCTGTACTGACTGTAATAAGAAATTAACAGATATGTTGACCTGAGTTTACAAATGAAATGTACAAGGCGTCTATATCTATAGATCATTTCTTCATATAACTTTAATACTTATAAATGTGAGGCATCAAAATAAAACAAAGAATGTGTTTTTCAATTTTATACAGTTGTGCTTTAAATAAATAATAATCATCATAATGGGTATGACCAACCAGGTGTTCATTTGGATCTTCATATCTGCACATGTGTAATACACTGATGGTTACATTCACTAAAGCTCTTTTACACAAAGTGACAAAGTTGTTAGTTGAATTAAAATGCTTCTTGTTGCAGGACTTCATGAAACTCCTTAAACGATCACCCAGAAAGATCTTTGCAACATCTGTTGTATAAAGCCCAGTCATAAAGCTTTCCTTATCTCTTGTGTTCTGTAACATCATATTTTGACTCAAGCGATTCGACTCGATATATAGCATTAGAGCGATACCATGAATGTATTTGGTGTCATATAGTAGGTAGGATTTGTCAAACTGCATAAACATATTGTTCAGCACTTCTAGCAAATGCAGCTGTAGATAATATTAATTCGTCATGGATATTGGCCGAACTCTAATCTATTTTGATGGAAAAAAACTTTTTTTTGAAAACTAAATCATGTGTTTTAAAACAAAGAGAACTGCTGTGGTTGGGGTAAGAAATCAAGTTTTCTATACAGTTTACTGTCAGGCATTTAACTGTTCAAGTTCAGGAGGTGGTCCGTGTTTTTTGTCTTTCTGCAGAGGTCAATATCTGAGTGTAATATGAAAAAATCAACTTTTTACACTTTTGTTGTAGAAATCTGTTAAATGCCAGATTCAAGGACAGGCATTTTGTTACTTTATTGTCTGCAATGACCTACAATTTAAATGGGTTGTCTTGGAGGAAAGGTTTTAATGGTTTCTTCATAGTCGTCACACACCATTTACATTGTACACACAATATCCCCTGTGAAAATCGCTTTAATATTTTTGTATCCAATGAAAATACTTTTTAAGTTTTGATAAAATTATTTAGGAGTCATTTAAAAAAATATTAAGCATATAATAGGCAGCATTGCTTTACATGTTGTCATGTCGTAGTATTATATTGTTATGATGGTTTACTGTTTATTAAACAGCTTGCTAAAATACACAATGAAATAGGTTAAATCTTTCACCCCTAGAATTTAATTTTGTCAGCATGTTAACACTGCCAATTTTTACTGTGTATACTGCATACTATTGATTGGAAATGGAAACTCAAAGAGGCATAATTTTTCAAAAAAATACAATATAAACTACAAATTCCCTTTATTTATGGGGGCAGATCTTCACTGAAGAATACAGGAATCAGCTGTATCTTGTAAACGACAGATTATAGTGGGCTAGTGGGAGTCATAAAACTACATATTGTCCTGGCGTGAGCTATAAAATCCAGCTGTGGAGATGCTGTTTTATAAAGTGGTGAAAGTTTATAAATTCTGCACTTATCCCCTCAAGTTCTACAGTGGGAGCTGCAGCCTACTACAGGATGCCTGGCTGTTGTACCATGGAAACCATTAATGTTTGTGGACAATCAAATTAGCTTTTGGTTGGCATCTCCCAAAATGTTACCAAAGTGGAGACCACATTTGAGAAGATTTTACAGTACCCCTTTGTACAAAGAAGGATGGTACAGCTTCATCAGCTGGTCACTCCCAGCCATAGTGTCCACACAAAAGTCGGAAGAATGAAAAGGTACAATGCACATGTTACATTTATTCATTTTCAGTTGATGCTTTTCTTCAAAGCAAATTATAGCAGTTTTCCCTTTTTTAGCAGCATAATTTTTACTGGAGTAGTTCAGGGTAAATACCTTACTCAAGGGCACTAGAATAGGAGGTGAAATTCAAGCCAGCAACTTCCAAGTCCAAAGGCAACAGCTTCAACCACGACACTACTTGCTACAATCCAGCAGTGTGGTACAAATGTGCCTTTGGTTTAATTTTAAACAGTGGCTGGCAGTGTACAAGGAAGTCCTTAGCGTGGAGAGGATGAAAAATCTTTAGCTTTCTGTCCATGAGTGCATCAATTAGTCATAATCAAGAGGAGAGAACTTTCAAAGGCCTTTGTCTACTCTGCCTTAGTGGTGCTGGAGGAAAACACCTAGTTTGGTTTTCTTGTCACCAGGGATGCATGGACACAGCAAGATGGAAGAAGACCTGGGATGAACTGGTCAATCAGTATCCACTGTCCCACGAAGCCTCCCTACCCACATTGAATTGCTGGTTCGTTGGAGGCACTGGAATCACTCTGGGGCATGCTAACAATATATATTTGATGGATTTACTACCCCATGTTGATTATCTGTTCCTACTGTAAGAGGGGAGGCAGCAGAGCACACATACACCCCCCAGTCTCTTTTCCTGCTATTTAATTAAATTGAACCGGTTGACCCCTAGAGTCTGTTCTCTCTTGCATGTTATACTTACCATTTAGTCATCTTTGTTACAATGATGGATGACTATAAGTGTGGTCAGTGATTTCACCTTATATTTTGTATGCTCAGTGCTGTGATTGTCACACTTCTTTGGGGCTCACATTTTAATGGTAAAGCTTGTGTTTCATTAATATTGGCCAAAAGTGTAGGTGAAATGACTGTGGTGCAGCAGTGCTCTGTGAATATTTTCTGATTATGCTCTAAGGGAAGGCCTTCAGCCAGACCTTGGTGCCGCATTTCACTTGAACATTAAACAGCAGTTTTCAATAATTTTTATTTTATTTCAGCAAGGCAGTAACTGGTTAGGACAAGGGGCATAATTCAAATGTCTAATGTTCGCTGATGGATCTAATCCTGTGTCCAGCCCACTGCTTGGCTCTGCTCCTAAAAATGGGATTAATTGGGCTATGCATGAGCACACAAGTACAAGCAGAGAACTTGATCTGTTGGAAACAGAAACTCCCTTGTTGCTAGTATCCAACAGGCATGCTATAGTCCTGCATTGACATAAGAAAATGTGACCCCTGATGGCATGCACTGATGCATTTTGATTGGATCTAGCCATTGATAGTGCTGACACTTTCTAATACAGAACACTGTGCGGTCTGAACCAGCTTCTTGAATCTGTTGAAATGCTTTCATTACCTCCAGTATCACAGACATCAGGAGACTTTGTATACAGACAAGCCTTTTGCAGAACAGGGAACATGGCCATGGTTGGCAAGGAGAAAAGATATAACCCATTTACCACTAAATGTGTTTATGTCATAAGGTAAATGAGAAATAACCTTTTAAATAAGGGGTTTCTGGTGATCCGTGAAGGTCACTATGATGTTATGTTCCATCTACAGTGGCAGAGGGCCCATTCAGAAAATCTGACAGACTAGCAGCATTCAGGGCTACTGTAAGTTTGTTTTTGCGTTTTACGGTTAACTAAAAACAGACTTGGACTGTTTCTGTGACCCTGAACTTGATTAAAGGCCTCATTTATGTCTACCCCATTCTGAAAGCCACGGGCAGCCATTGAAAATCATAAAAACTGAAAGTTGGACATTTTCAAAACTGTCTACTACTAGGGAAGGTTCTAAGACATGTGGAATAAACTGTGTTGCTTTTGTATCACTGGAAAATTCCACAAAATGCAATTGATCGACACATTGTACAAAGAATTGCTTTATATACAAAAGCCTTGCTAATTCTCTGTTTTTCAGATTTTATGTAGAATAACGTTTCCTCTGCTAATGAAAAGGCCACACCCAACTGCTGAAGTGGCCTCCTAGGGGCTTTCACTGACTGTGTGAGATATGAAAAAGTGAAACGAGATTTTTCAAGCCATCACTGCTGGACAAGCCATTGTCTGCCCTTTGTCCTGTATTTCATCAGAACTCCAATTCAGCATTACATAGATATTAAGATACAGTTTGTATCTCAATGGGCAATAGGTCTCATTTATTTCAGATCATATATAATAGCAATAATAACTTCATTCAGCATGAAGCAGTTTGTTCATACTGAATAGAAACATGTGCTCAACTTTTATAAAAACAGAACAGAGGTCAACAAAGTCCAAGTACATAGCACTATATTTATTTGTGCTTTCTAACCATGTGTGATCACGTTTATTTAGCTGATGCTTTTTTCTAAAGTAACTTGCATTGTATACATTGTGTTCAATTGAGTCATTTTCACTAGAGTACCTTGCTCTAAGGTACTACAGGAGATTCAAACATGATAATTTAAAAGGTACCAAGTAAGTAAAAGTTTTATATCCAACACACTATCTGTTGCCCCTGAATATTTCCATGTAATGTCAAAAATTCACCTGCCTGTAGAATACATATTTTAAACTACCAATAATGTAAAATAGATGCTTTGCCAAAAAGCTCAAAGGCTATTTAAATATTATGTTACAAACATTTTTGCTACCTGTCCCAAAGTTTTGTTTTTATTAACTTTACTATTTGGTTTCTTCTAAAAGGTTCAGAAGGAACTTTATGACTGACACTTCAGACTGACCTATGTATGTCCCATTGCCAGTTTAGGTGCTTTTCATTAAAAACTTAGCTTTTCATCATTATTCTTTAAGTTGAGGCTGCAGCTCAAGTGCATCCCAATATGCCTTCTGTGGCATTATGGGCCTGGAAAGCAGTTAAAGATTTACCTTATTTAACAGCTTGGTTCATTAAAAGAACTTATCACTGGCTAAAGTATTGTTTATTGTGGAGCAAGTGGCTGCTGTTAAAGTTTGAGGTTATTTCTTCTGCAGCAAGTCCTGTTTATTAGCCCATTTCATGAACAGCAAATTGTCATCTGGCCCCACTTGTGTTCCTAATCATGGGGTTTATTTCAACATTTCTGCCTTGATAATGAGGAATGCATGTCCTTTTCTGTGATTGATGGCTACAGATGTCCTACCCACATTTCAAGCCAATAGCACAATTACAAGGGTGTCTGTTCATTAGGACAAGCCTGACTGATCAATGAATTCTTACTGATTATGATAACATGAGAGTATACATAATAGCCTTTCTTCAGGTCGCAGATCTTCTTTTGTGACCTTCATGAAGAATCTCATTTAATGGTAGTTCAGGCCTATGAATGGCATTCGTAATTAAACTGTCTTTTATGTGACCTTGTGAAGCTAATAATTTTATTATCTGAATATGAATGTCTTTGTAAGTAATTCAGCATTCTGATAACCTGTATGTTAACAATTAAAATTTCAACAAGGAAAGAGTGGCTATAAAAAATGGTTGTGATGTAGTGTTTAGTGCCCTTAGTCTTTCAAGTTATGATCCATAAAAATCTATTGCTGACATGCTATTTAATTCCCAAATGTTTAGAGACAAAATTATCACAAAGCGCTTGAAAGAACCCCAATTTGTGGAGATGGAAAAAATGTCAAGGGTGTGGTTTGGTTCAGCAAAGTCTATCAATGTGGTGTAACCAAGCTTCCTGGAATAGACCCAAACTCCAAAAATGTGACTCTAATCCCAGACTCTAATCTGTACACAAACAGCAGAGAAGCCTGTGGTTAAACTGTGCTATGCCTTTTGTCTGCATAAACATGAGGTGTCCTGCACACGGAGATCTGAAGTGCAGACAGGGGCTGACATCCAGTTCAAGAGGAGTGCTGTCTCCATAAGACCATCTGGAAGTGAACTCTGTCTATGGCTGACACACAGTACCACAGGCTGCAGGGATGCTCATGGTTTCTGGGATTTAGTTCCTTCTGTGACGAACTTTTGGTTTGAGGGCAATGACTCAGCTTCCACAAATATGTTGTCTTATGACGCTATGGAGTTGGAAATAGAGACTGGTCATATTAGTGCATTTTATATGAGCCAGGGCTAGGTGTTTCTGTTGCCTGGATAAATTGCCTATTAAAGAATGTACAGTGAAACACAGTTATTTACATGTTAATATATCCCATTAGTTGTGCTAAAAATTAAACATTTTCAGTTAAACATTTTTGAAAATACAATATTTTAAACTGTATTTTTAAAATATATTTGTCCATTTTTCATTGTACTTTCTTCACTTGTCTGTTTGTTGAGGAGCAGATGGCACCTATGTTAGCAGCAAAATACAGCTAGTATTTTACTCTTACTCAGTGCTGGGTAGAAATGGGGTGCCAGAGCTGTAAAGAAATAATTGTTTGCGGGGAATTAAAAAAGTGTATAATTGAAATTTTAGGCTGATGGAAATAGGTGAAAACAAATAATTATTCAGGCTCTTATTATCTTGTTTTTATCAGTAAGAGGCATACGGTGCAGTTCAGACTGATATAAAGGTGTTTTCTCCATCAAATGCCTGGACTAGTGTGCATTAATTTAATTTTACTTAGATGGAGGCTGTATTTTGTTAGATAAAGTATATTTTGGTTTGTTTATGTGCACACGTAATGAAAAAGTTAAGATCTCTGACAGGAAGGCAATTTTGCATTTATATGTATTTTCTCACTATTTTAATGACCTGCCCAACACACCCTCCAAAGCTCCACAATCCCCCTATATCTCCTAAACAATGGTTAGACACCTAGCTCTTTACACACATGCTGTCACACTGGGAAATTGCTCACCTCTTCATTGCTTATTGCATTTGAAACTTTTATGGGTGGGCAATGTAGAGTGCTCTGCCAGTGCTGCTGGTTTACCCCACAATGTTTTTGGGGGAGCCAGAAATAGATCTGTCCCAGGTGCTAAATGCCAAGGGTATGCCTCTGCTCTTACTCAAACCCTTACCCAATTAAGAGTGAAGAACTTGCTGAATTAACTCACTTCCACGGTATTCCATGTATTTACAGCCTATGCCTGGCGTTCCTAAGGACTTGTGATCAATAGCAAGATATTAAATATTGTACACGATTATGGGGCAAATCAGTTAACAGTGAGCAGTGATACCAATCTTTGGAGATGATGTAATTACATTTGAATTCTTTTTACATTTTAATGGAGCTTGAAGTTAATGACATTTTGAAAGACTTACAATATATTTTTCAGCTAGATCTGAGGGTGTGGTTGCCATGGTGCCATAGTGAGTAGCTGTGCTCCATCTCAGCTCCTGGGCTATTCAGGCATGGATTAACATCTGGCTCAGTCTGTATGGAGTTTGCACATCCTCCCTGTGTTCGAGTGGGGTTCTTCAAGGTGCTCTGGTTTCTTCTCACAATCCAAAAACTTGCATTATAGTTTAATCAATCTCTGACTCTAAATTGCCTGTAGTCTGTGACTGTATATGACCTGCAATGGAATGGTGTCCTGTCTAGGCTGCACTCACCCTGGTGCTGCTGGCTTAGGCCCTCGGTCCTACTTGGAAAAGGAGTTAATAAGAGTGATTGGTCTCTTACAGATCCTACCCAGCAATCAGATTGAGGTAGATGTTTATTAGTATGTCTTTTTTACACTGTAAAGGTAATAAAGCAAATTGAAAGTGTCCAGATGCTGATGAATGTTACACAAATTGCTCCATGTATTCCCTGGCTCATGTCATGGTTTTCCAGGATAGGATGTGTAACACAGTGCCATTGCATAGGGTGAGCTACTGAAGAAAACTGAAAAAAATAAAATAAATTGTTATAATTAAGTCTCTGGACAGGTCTGACTCCCTACTGTGAAGAGAGCGAGTAGCGGTGTGCAATCGATGAGCTGTGTTATATGCCGCACCACAGTGTGTGTGATGTCAGTGCATGATGGGTATGCACCATGTGGCATGTGTTACCAAGTGTTTTAGTAATATTAGGAAAAAAATAGTTTGGGATTTTCAGACGGGGTCAAAACGGACCATTATTATTATGTGTGTAGATTCACACACACACACACACACACACATACACATGCACACAGACAGGAATATTTTTCATTAACTGTATCTTATAGCTTTGGAGACATAACACCATATGCCCAAGGCATAATATTTTTAGCTTTAACAAATGTTAACTGTATTAATTTTTGAATTTTTAAATCACCAAACCACTTTTTTGCTTTTCTTTTCAAAGTCCAACCCCCTGTTTATACCTTTGGTGATGAGATGGTTAAATTAAATAGCTTGCAGCCTCATGATAAAATAAACCCTGCCCACATGTCTACAAGTTATGACAAACCTAATGTCATAGTAATTGCAAGGAATATATGCAGGCCTTCTGTTTTGTTTCAGGGGTATGTTTTTTCTCCTCACTGAGATATGTTTTGATTTACTGTTGAATGGTCTGGTTAGAATTACAGCTTTTCTTGAAATGCATATTCACCGTGATTGTCAAAGCTTTAGGTCCTCACCACGTTCTGTCTTTCTCCCCAAGGAATAAATGCCATTCTTAAATATCACTAGTTCTGCCACATTTACACTCCTTTAATCATCCACTGGAGCTGATTATCTCTAGTGTGGGGCTGACCTAAGGAGGAAGCCCTCACTCACGGACTGTAATTTGAGACTGTATTTGGAGCCCAGCCTCTTTGCCACAGTGGTCTCTTCGCCTTGTTTTCATTTAGCCACTTGTAATGAAAATCATATTAAAATGTGGCTATGAAAACATTTTCTCAAATGTGTTTGAAAAGCTATACTTTGATACTTTTATATGTGCAGTAGCATGTTGAAAGGTTCAGCTTTAGTTTATTGTTTGTAACACTGGACAACTAGTCAGTGCACCACTCCATTTGCTTAAACAGGTTGTGCTAATAAGTTCTGTTTTATTTTTTATTCAGAGTTCATGTTAATGTCATCTTTAAGGTTTTACTTGCATAAATTTTAACTTTGAACATTATTATTGCATGTGTTCCAGAGCATTATGTCAATTTTGCTTAGCAAACCAAATGAAAAATGTACATGAATAAAGCATTAATGTTTTATACTTTATACATTTTTAATTGCAGCATTTTATTTTCATGCATATTTAGTGTGGATTTTATGTTGTATTTCTCTGGGTGCTCCTGTTTCCTCTCATAATCCAAAGACACATTTATGAAATTTACTGTAGTATATCACTGTAAGTTGCCTTGGACAAAAGTTAGCATAATAGTGCTATTTAAGAAATATTGATGTTGATTTGTGGAATAGTGTCTACTAAATTAATAAATGTAAATGAAATATAATGCAGCCAATAATAATAATGATGCAGGATATATTGACAACAAGCAAAGACAATACTATCTTGTCGTTTTAAAGCACAGGGATGTAGCAGAAGTTGGGCCATGAATAACCTCTGACTGACCTGGTTTTTAAACTGGCCATAT
This sequence comes from Arapaima gigas, assembly GCA_900497675.1. Classification (NCBI taxonomy): domain Eukaryota; kingdom Metazoa; phylum Chordata; class Actinopteri; order Osteoglossiformes; family Osteoglossidae; genus Arapaima; species Arapaima gigas. The sequence continues at coordinate 200,770 of UFQX01000067.1, read as the reverse complement.
TGTCTATCTGAGTTAGGCTTACTGTCACTGGGATTTTAAAACACATTTTTAAGGACTTTACTGCAAACCAAAAGTTTTTATTCTCACACAAACATACGTATAAATACATGCATGTGTGGAACTGCTTTTAGTGCCATTTGCTGTTATCTTGGATTTGTTTGTAGGTTTCTATGCAGCAAAACCCTATGTCTATGGCAGTGGTCCTCTTGCTGCTGCACTTTAGCATAAAGCATGAAGCACAATGCTAACGTACTGAGCCACTCCTTCCCAGTTTGTATAATGGACAAACAATCATATTTCTCTTTTTCAGATGATTGGGTAGACGGGGGTGGATAAAACTCCACAGAACTCCACTTTACACCTGCTAAAGAACCCAAAAGTGCCCTTAGGGGCAGTGAGGAGTTCAGTGGGGGCTTCACTGGTTTCCTCCTATGTAGGCACAAAGGAGCTCAGAGAACTCTTTCACTACTGCAGCTGATATCACCTTCCACCTGCCAAGGACATTAATACACATGTACATTAATACAACATCAGTGCAAGAAGGAGGGAATTCAACCTCTGAGCAACTAGTCCATGCTTGATTTTTAGCTTGCTTGGTTGTGTTTCTGGGAAGCAGATGACTATTACAGGTGTGGTTTGTCACTGAAAATAAATTTATCTACCACGTCAAGCACCACTTCTTCTTACTACTGTAGTAATGTGCCCAGTAACAACACCTAATTGCATAAATGTGTTCCATACTATAAGTATTATAAACATGTCAGTTTTACTACTAATATTTATTTTGCTGTATTAATAATTATTATCCAACCCATATTGCTGTCACTGGCAAAAGGTAGTAATGACCATAATCCTCCAAACAAAATCCTGGCCAGTCTGCAGTCAGTCACCAGCGTTATAATATTATAATTTAACCATCCGCTTTCCTAGGGTGCTAGAGTGGGAGAGTCTTGGGATAATACCTAGGCTTTTTGGTTCGAATCCAGGTCAGTCTCTGTGAATTTGCATGTTTTTTCTGTATCTGCAATGGTTCCCCTGGGGTGGTCTTTTTCCCTCCCACAGTCCAAAGACATGTGTTTCAGGTTAATGTATTAATGTGTCAGGCATTGTGTGTGTGGGGGGGGGCACACTGTGATGGACTGGGATCCCATCCAGGGTATAGCTTCATAGCAGTGCTCAGTGATTCTTGAATAGACTCGGGACTGCCATGACCTTGACCAAGATACAGCGGTTAATGATAATGGATAAATAAATGGGCAATTGCTTTCTAATGCCTTGATATAAGTTAGTCCTGTGTTTTAGACTACTCAAAACAGCATTTAACTGCACAGATTTTTGCACTTCCAACAGTATTTAGCATAAAAAAACAAATGTGAAATGTCTGCCTGCATTAGACTAATACATGTTTATTGCAAGTGCCCACTTTAAAGCAGCAGCTGTTTTGCTCCACTATATGGTATCCGGCCAGTCCTCTGGTGTGTCATATTGTCTTGAACTGCACCAGCAGGTTTTCTTCTGCCCTGCCTTGTTTCAGACCATGGCCTGCTGTTCATCTGGGACAAGTTGTTTTCTCCCTACTTCTCTTTGTTTCCATAAGTTATGCCAGCAGTGACACAGCTGATAGGGAATGTATAATTCATTGGACCTAAATTTGGCTAGCTGGCTTTCCCGTTTCAATAGTGTACACCAAGAGTTTGCTTTAGTGCAGTAACTTATCACAGTAATATATTCATACAGTAAATCAAAAAATTCTTTGGGTGCATTTACATTCGAAAAAACAAAAGTAACTATTTTGAATAATCTAAGAAACACCACATCTATATGACTGAGTAAGAGATGGCTGGTGTCAGGGTAATGTCAGCAATGCTTGTGCGGTGTACTTCCTGAGTCCTTGCCCTATCATGCATTCCAAGTTATGCTGCTTTGGATCCAGTAGCAGGTTGTTCACCATTGAACAACTCCATGTTCAATGACATAAAAAGCACTGCATAGCTCTACTGATTTATGATTCTTATTTGCTTTGTTGGGAGATTAATGTAATTTTCTGTGGCCCCAGTAGACTACAGCTGTTATCTCTCTATGTGACAAGCTATTATGAGCTTGTGTTAAATCAAAGAAAGAAAAAAATATGAAAATCTGTTAAGGTGGTGGTTTGATTTTGATACATAGAGAAACACGCAGACTGACATGATGCTCACATAACAGATACAGGGTTTACAGCACCACTGACTTCGCAACATTGGAAAGAGAATAATTTAAAGCAGGTGACTTGTGTGTTGAATATTTACGCATTAATCCTATACCATTTGTAAATGTTTAGCTGTTCATGTATTATGTTAAAAGGACCACCACTATCCTTGTATAAGGCCTTGTAAGCTTGATCCATATAGAGTATTTATTCTTCTGATTTCTCTTAAGAAGAAAGCTCCAATTCAGATTCATTACACATTAATTTTTATTTTTCCAGTTGTGCCAACTGTAGTTCAGCTATTAATTTGTTATAATTATAGTGCATACTAAAATTACTGTGATGCTGTGATATAATGGATGACAATACCACACATACTGTATGTCATTTCATAGCTCTGTCATTCGGAGCACCGTGATGAACATTTTGTTTTATTTATAGCCATCAGATCTCAAGATTATAATATCACTAAGATATTATATTTTATGTCACTGAGACAAAATCCTACTAATGCCCATTAAATTTTGTTCAAAAATATTTCTTAACAAACTATAAAGGTAAAATAAAGAAAAAAAAGAAAATATTTAAATAACATAAATAGCTTGTTAGCTAATGAGTTTCAGCATTTTAGAAAGCATACCTTAGGAACTCAGTGAGGAACGTGTGTTTTCTTTAAGAGTTGATATGTTTTTCAAATGTAGGCTGAGTAAATCTATTTAGATAATTTCTTATCTTTTGTTCAGCAGCATCATCACTTCTGTTTATCTGACAGAGGAATACTGTGCTGCAAGAAAATGAGCAGTTGTGTTTATTTATTTTGTAAATATGCTGTGCCTCCAGCATGTTTAGTTGATCTTCCATAAATGCCTTAGCTAAGCTCTTTTTAAAAAAAATTACAAATATATTTCATGATTACTGCCATTGATGAAAACTAGCATTTAGTATAAAGTCTCTGAATGCAAGGTGTAAGCCTCGCTCTGCGTTGAGAATGTGCTGCAATGACTGTTAATTTCCACTTGTGCTTGCACAGTCTCCCACTATCTCCCACTGCAGTGGTCAGCATTTTAGCACTGAGCAAATCAATGGTAAATGTTGCTCTTTTAAACAGTTTCAGGAATCACTGAACTATGGGGACCATATTACTGGTTTTATTGGGCCAGGGTGAATACTGGAGAAAGGCCACACAAATATACATGACACCAAAAGAGAAAAAAACATATATAACAAAAACATTTTTAAAAGTTTAAAACATTTCACATCCTTTTTAGTAGATTTGCAGCATTGCAGCATGGTAAAACTGAGGCAATCAGCTACTTTACCTGCTTCCTTCATTCTGTGTGCATAATACAAAGTCAAATCTTGATATACAAGAAAAACAGATCCTCTTTCTTTCCCCTCTAGAAGGTATTGCAGCTATTAAAACTGAATTTTAGGACAATTTTATTCAAAGATTAAACAGTTTATTTTATATTATGCTACAACAATCCCAGACTGAGACTGTTAAGGCAAAGTGGTGGAGTAAGAAAACTGATGTGTCCCACCCTTGGGCTGAAAGGCTGTAAATAGATGTGCAAAAATCACAGGGATCTATAGGTCAGCAACTTTCAGATTTGCATGCAGTATTTAGTTTATGCAGTGGGCTCTTGCACTGTATTGAGGTATTGCAGTCTTGGTTATAGTTTAAACATGGCTGAACCCCCCTGAAGCTGCAGCAACCAAGTGGCAGTGAATCGTGGTCGTGGTTGACTTCCTTAGGTATTGTTGTTCAGAAACCTAGACCCCAGAATTTTTATGATCAAATCATCATGCTGGAACATGGCCTCACCATCTTCTAAGATAGCAGATCTGGGGTCTTTGAATGGCCCCACCAAAGGAAAACACTCATGCACAAGACCCATGAGTGAGAAATTAGTGGCTGCAGAGAGACTGGTTAAAAAAAGACTGACTGTTAAACTTCATTTTTCCAAATGAAAACACTGTTACATAAATGGGGATGATTCCTGACCTGCATAATAATAGATGTTTGAAGCAATGAAAAGAGCTGACCTGTTTTTGTAGATTTTCAGTATAACATAAAAGCATTGGACATATTTATAAAAAGCAGCATCCTTCCCCTCAAAATTAATTATATACTGTGCTTGAAATGGACCAGTACTTAGCACTATGCAGTGCATGCATTTTTTTTACTTCTTATAAGCTCCTGGTTTCTGCCCCCTTCCAACTGGTTTCATACATGGTGATTATTCCTGGCAGCCATTGTGCTTACATTTCATTAACTATGGTGCACTAAGTTACACAAGTCAGTAAAAATATCCTGTTTAGTAAAGAATTATGAACTATTATGAACATCAGCAATATCTTACATATATCTTATATTTATAGCAGTCTATGCTTTTTGTACTGAAGCTTTTACTTCATGTAAAAGTCTAATATTTAATCCTTAATAGATACTGACTGAAACACAAGTCAAAAAGCCAGTAAGGGGAGTACTGGCACTTATTTTTGCACTTATTTTAACTGCTTTGAATAAAAGACTATTGAGTTGCTCAGTGAATCTTATAAAAGGATGAAGTAGATACAAGCAGATGCTTCTCTGCTTAATAGCTTTTCTTCAAATGTAGTAGAGTGAATACATATAGCGCTTGTGTTTTAAGTGTTGTGAGGTTCAAGGTTCAAAGATCAAGGTAAGTGAGGTTATACAGTTGACGTGAGTTCAAAGTGTCTGTTAAGGCTGTATATAAATGTACAGATAGCACAGCTTCGGCTGTTGGCGACGAGTCAAGGATCCTATATTAGAGGGTACTTATATTAGCCAAAGCAGACTGTTGGGTACGTTTCCAACATTTCCTTCCACAGGTCTGTAGATACATAGTATAGTTGCATTAGGGGACTTGAATTCCTCCAGGACATTTTATGGAGAAGGTCATTTGACTCAGTGGTACTATCCATTCATGGTCCTTTGACCTCACTTTACGTAAATCCCCACCATTCTTTCTTGCCCTGGGAGGTGACGAACTAAGGGAATCTGACGTCACAGTCACAGCTAGCTAGATAAGAGGCGGAAATACAAGTTTAACAAAACAAAAGGCTTTTCCTCAGAAGTGCCTGTTGAACCACTTCCATTAACCTGAAAATAACAAATTTTTTAAATGGCAAATTATCATTTCTCTTTGGGTCTTTTGCTTCTGCCCAGTGCATGAAGTTGTCTTATCTTCTTTATTTACTTGTTTATAAAATACATTTANCAAAAGGCTTTTCCTCAGAAGTGCCTGTTGAACCACTTCCATTAACCTGAAAATAACAAATTTTTTAAATGGCAAATTATCATTTCTCTTTGGGTCTTTTGCTTCTTCAAAAGCACTTTTACAAAAAAATCTGTTCACTTTTTTAGGTTTGTTGTGCACGGTTTGAACACAATCTAACTCAGAAACAGGAGGCATGAAAAAAATAAAAACACAGGAAGGGCCTCATTTTCATCCTTTCATCACTGCATTCCCTCCCTTCCTTCCAGCAAGCTAGAAATCCTGCTGGTCTTGGTGATACTGAGTCACAGCTGATAATGACAGAGAAATCAGGTGGAGCCAGTTTGTCCGGATGTGCACCATGGTCACTTTATGGCTGCAGTAGAGCAGGGAAATGTGTGACCCAGAGCCCTGTGGAAACTCCACCTGTTCTTCTCGTGCAGAATGGAACCAAAATCTCAGTCTCTCTGTGGCAGACTGGGGCCTGGTCAAAAGGATGTTATTTAATCCCAGAGACTCTGTTTTTTGCCTTAATTAACTTATAGATTCCTTCTCAGGCCTGCATGCTGTCATTGCACATAATATAAACACTATAACAAGAGATTTGCACTTTTTGTCAACAGAAAGCATTGTTTCTCACAGTACCAGAATGATGTGAGAGGATGTGGGTTCTTTACATGTTCTCCTTGTGTTCACATAGATTCCTCCCACAGATCAAAGATGTGTGTTCTAACTTTCCCATAGTGTTTGTATATGTGTGTTGTTCTTACTCTGGCGTATGGAAGACTGACTTTGATAAGTGTGAGAATCAAACACTAGGTAGTATTAATTGTAAATCACTTTGGAGAAAAACGTTCTAAATGAATAAATGGAAATACATAAGTGAATGGAATGGCAAGACTGAGGCTCTTGCAGTTGTAATTGAGCAGTAAAGATATTAAAAAGAGATTCTGACCTTGAAGTCCTCTTAGAAGGTTCACAGGCAGGGGAAAGCATTTAAAAAGTGGATTGCCAAGACATTTTAATTTTTTACATGGTGTGTTTCAGTTTTGAATGTTATTTTATCTCATGTCGAATTATCGACCAACTTAAAATCAGCATCTTCCTTGCTTTTGCAGCCGTGTGATCATAACCAACCAGGACTTGCTCCCGGGAACTCCTTGGACCAACATCTTCTACAATGACTTCTGGGGAACACTGCTCACTCACAGTGGCAGCCACAAGTCTTACAGACCGCTCTGCATCCTTTCCTTCCGTCTGAATCATGCCTTTGGTGGGCTGGATCCCTGGGGATATCACCTGGTCAACGTGGCACTACACTGTGCTGTCACCGGCCTGTTTGCCCACCTGTCACGCCTGCTGCTGGGTGGGGGCCACTGGAGTCTCCTGGCTGGCCTGCTCTTTGCCTCACACCCGGTGCACACGGAGGCAGTGGCTGGGGTAGTAGGCCGGGCTGACGTGGGGGCAGCATTGCTCTTTCTACTGTCACTGCTATTCTATGCCCAGCACTGTGCCCTGAGGCCCTACTGGGGCCGCCGCTGGCCCTGGTTCCTGGGCAGCCTGGCCTGCGCAGCTTGCAGCATGCTTTGGAAGGAGCAGGGCATAACTGTGCTCGCCGTGTCTGCCATCTATGATGTATTTGTCTTCCATCGCCTCAAGTTCCGTCAGGCCATCGTCCTCCTTGTCAAGGTAAACTGCTTGAAGCTGTCAATTCCAAAATTTATATATACATTTATATATTAATTTATTTACTGAACAGACACTTTTCTAATATAAAAACATACAGTTCAGACCAAATAAACATGCATTTTTCATAAAAGGTAAAGAGCTTTAGATGCAGACTTGCTTCTTTGATTAATGTTGCTGCCTATAGAATTGGATTTGATTGAAAATTCACAGTCAGTTTCTGTCTAACAGGTAAACCTTTTGTGGTTCAGGAACACCTCATTTAAGATAATTTTAAGTTCCAACTAAGTTTTTACATAGAAGGAATTTGACATGGTGGATGCTTCTTCAGAAACATTCAACATTTGACTTACAGAACAACATCAGAGGTGGTAGGGTACTGTTCCAGCAAATTTTGAAGGAGATCCTGTTTTCCCATTTCAATTAATGGAAACGTAAAGTTTTTTTGAAAATTATCTGTATGAGATAAAATACATTCAATGAGCCAAGTCTGTACAGGATTACAAAATATAGTATTATACAACCTGGTAACCTGATGATCACTATTTAGGGTTTTTGCATTAAAAAAGCTAAAACTTTAATTTTTCATCCATAGCAGTAGGGAGCCCTAAACACTTTCTTTAAACTGCTGCCTGTGTTAAATCGAGCTATGCTTTTATGAAACCAGGCCTGCATGTATTTTACATATTTTAATAGCCCAGTTGGTCTGCTCACTTGCCAACATTCTGGCGGTACTGCAGGGAATGGAACAGTATGAGTTGGAACCGACCATTTAAATAGTCAATAAATAGAGATGGCCAGTGACCATTCCTTGTATCAAAATTAAATGCATTCAAGCTCTAGGGCTAATAAGACTTGATGCTAATTATATACTTGCCAACTCAGTTGCAATATAACAAGGATCAGAATTTGTTTGCAGAATTAATGGAACAGTGGATGACTTTAGGTTGAAGATTATTATTTAGTGTGTCCAGTATTGTCAGTCACTTTTGATGAATGTGAGCGTTAAATACTAGGTAGTATGAGTTGTAAGTCACTTTGGGGAAAACATGCTAAACAGATAAATGGGAATGGAAAAAGGAACGAAAGGGCAAGAGTATTGGGTCTTGGGCAATAAAGTTGTAATTTGGCGATAGAAAGTGTCAAAAAAGAGACACTGACCTTGCAGGACTCTTAGAATGGTTACAAGCAAGCAAAAGCTTTAAAAAGTGGACTACTTACTGTATATACTGTGGACCATCCCTTGTAGCAGCATTAAATGTGTTGAAGCTCTAGGGCTAACAAGAATTTATGCTAACTATATATTTGCCAGCTCAGTTACATTAGAATAAGAATCAGACTTTGTTTGCAATATTAATGGATCGTACAGGGTGAGGATTGGGGTACACATTTGGTGGGGATTAAGTGACTTTACAGTTACGGATGAGTGTTTCATCTGTGTGCGCAAGCAGCCACATAATGCCCTGCTTCCATACTTTAAAGATGGGCAGCATCCTCATTAAAATCTGGAGACAAAGACTTCTACAGTCTTGTCTCAGATCTCTGCTTGTCTGCAGACCTCATTAATTCTCCACTAATATCCTTTGTATCTCTTGGGTAATACCAGTGCCATTTTCTTTACAATTAGCTTTATTTGTAATTATTGGGTTATTCACTTGCATTCACAGCCACCTTTTCTGTCTATTGGAAATTGAATGTACTGTAATGACATGTATTCAGATTTGCAGAAGTGATTTCTTCTGATGTAATCTTCACCTCACATAGAGTGTCATGCAATAATTCTCTTCTGCTAAGGACAAAAACCTCGTCTTAAGTCTTTATTTATCCTTTGCAGGAGTTGTTTGTTGATTTTTCCACCTGATATGCAATCAACATTGACAGTTTTATGTCCGCATTGTTAAAACAGTTCACATAAATGTCTGTTGTTGTCATGAATCTAGTTGATAATTGGAGAGCAGCTCAAGCTCTCTCAGCAGATTTCCTGTGTTGTCTAGGAAAATTGGTCTGAAAAGTTAAACACGTTTGTTTTCTGTGCATCAGATATTTTATTATCTAATTCTTGGGCAATTTAGTTTTTTTCAGGTGCCACAGTGATGCAGCAGGTAGCACTGCTGCCTCTTAGCACCTGAGCTGTTCAGGTTGGTCAGAGTTGGTTAGAATCTGACTCAGTCTGTATTGAATTTATAAGTTCCCCACCTGTTGCATAGGTTTCCTTTCACATTTCAAAGATTTGTTTTAGGTAAAGTGGTCACAGAAAGTTGACCACAGCATGTGCATTTATCAGTAAATGTGCACTTCCGTGGCTAACCTGCCACTGACTGGTGTCCCTTCTGGAGTATACCCACCTAGCCTTGTGCCTAGTGATTACAGGATTGGCTCTGGACTTGCACAATCCTGACAGGAAAATGAATGCATTAGAGTATTCCGGTTTTCAGCAAGAGCACAAATTGAGTACACACAAACACACATTGGAAGTATTACAAACGTAGCAGAATTTGGCCTGGACTTGGTCTGGACTCTGGACCCTGTTGCATTATATGAAGGCCTCGTTGACTTTGGGTCAACCATAACGTCAGTACCAGATGTCCCCGTGAGGTCCCCAGGCTTACCTTGCTGACCAAAAGTACGGCTTGTTCTTTCATCACTCATAAATCAACCCTTTCCCATATCAATAGAGTCATAGTATTTTAGAGTCTTTTTGTCATTGCTGCACTCAGCTGATAAATGAAAGAGCCATTAGTGCTTCTCCTTCCAGGATGTAATTATAGTTTAGTTCTGCGTTGTGTTGTGCTGTGGTCCAGCAATAAAGACATGCCAGACTGAATGATGTGCTGCATCTGTTGTTTTCTCCGGAAATACGGTGAGCTGCAGTGCACGTCCTTTTGAGGTCACTTTCCCCGAATCGATTTTTATGTCTGCATTGTGATGCACAGCAATGCAAGTCAGATTAGAGTAAATAGCCTATTAAAATCCGAAGGAGAGCACAATTGCAGTGACATAAGAGAGCGTTGACATGCCCGGTTCTGTACATGCTGATTTTGACACTGAATACATCCATACAATAATAAAGCTTGCGAGTACAGTTTTTGTTTAAAAATATATCTATATATACAATAATTAACACTGAGTGCTTAAATCTGACCTCATTTTGACCAGGAAGGCATATATCTGCTGTCTACACTGCTATTTTATTTTTTCTGTGCAATCGCTGTAATTCCTTTAATTTATTACCAAATTATTATTTAATTTAGTTTTTTGATCTATTAACAAACTGCAGTGACTTGGTAAAAATTTTAGCATTTCTGTGTGTAAAGTAAATGCTTTGATACCAGCAATGCAACATTTTAATGGCTTTGTGTCACAGCAAAACAAGCATATATTTAGTTGCGTTATTAATTTCCATCTGAACTTCTTTAATGTCACACTGCCCTTTCCAGCAACTTCAGCGTCTCTCGGTTTAATAACCGTTTATCTTGAGTAATGCTGCTTTCAGGAGCTGATAATGGGCTATCGCTCTCTAATTCGTGTCCAAGAACACAGGGGTGCATGAGAACCCTGTAAGGTTGGGAGGGAGAGTTGTGGAAACAACACTGTCACTGAAGACAGGATATTACTGCTCTTTATCTCTTCCCTGTTCTTAGCCAGAAAACACATCTTTTTATTTTTTTCTCTGTTCAGTTATATTTTATGCCTGTACAATGTAAATTAGCTCTCTATTTCAGTGTAGTTTGGGGGACATGAAATTCATTGTTACCTTGCCTGTTTGCTATAGTATTTTACACACTGTTACTTTGAGCTAACATAAAGAAAAATATTTCAACCAGCCTTGAAATGAATTGCTAATGTCATGTGACAGATCAATTAATTTCTTTTTTGGGGGTGGCCATTCAGATGTCTCAAAGAATATTTTTATCTGAAAAACTTTTCAGGCTGAAGGAGTAGAATGAATAATGTGAGAAGAAAAGGAAAATAATCATTGCTAACTATTTTCACAGTAGTTCCTTGATGTCCATATTGTCTGTATATGGGTTTTAAGTACAAATATCTCCTGAGATATGAGACTTTGACTTTTGGTGTATACAAGTGAAATTATTTAATACCTTATCGAGTTACAGCCAAATATGAGGCTGATTTATTTGTGTTTATGAGTAACAAAAGCCAAGTGTGGTGTTAATTCTCCCATTTGTTCAATTAAGTAACACACCCATAATGGCAAACAGACACTTCTCTGGAGTGCACTCACTTCCTATTTTACATTGGGTCTCCGACTTACAAAATTTCACCACACAAGTTGATTTCCAGTAACACATTATGCTCATGAGCAGGGAAAACCTTCAGTTTGAAACTAAGGCTTTGATGAAGATTCATGCACAGTTTAATGTGAATTTTCACATGGTTCTTTGCAAACCAAGTGTGCCAGACATAATAAGCATTCTAATTTACATCACTGAGACTGTGAGATAGTTGACTTAATTGCACTTTGCTTGTTGTAGACCTTTCTGATGGGGATGTTGACACAGGCTCAAAATCACATAAGTAAATAAATGTAACATTTCATGATTTGTATACATTATCCATTTTTTATTTTAGTGTCCTGTAAGTGTGTAAATGCATGTTATCAATTATTTTTTGAATGTCTTTGCACTCAAAAAAAGATGAAAAAAATCAGTTTCTTTTTTTATGTAAAGTATTATGGTTTTAAATAATGAATTTGCATAGACCTTTAATGGCTGAAACTCCATTTAAAGCATGTACTAAGAACAGTTAATTTGTTGTGTTTGTTCACAAAAATAGTCCCAAATAACAAAGATTATCTCTATTCCACATGACATGAAGAATGCAATATAAAAATCAGGTTCTCATTTCACACAACTATTTGTGTGTCGATGAGTGTTTGTTCTCTGCTTGATAGCAGTTAATGAAGCTGTGAGACTGATGCAGCATCTTCCATGTATATGCAGGCATATGTATATTGACCTGTGCCTCTTCCTTTCTGAAGAAAAACAGATGACGATGTCTGGGGAGTATAAATTGATTTAACCAATTGGATATCCACTCATATTTTACATTGATGTAGCAGTCAGCATTGCCATCTCAATGGACCTAAGTTGTTAGAATATAATTTTGAATGTGGCACAGTCTGTGTGGAGTTTATGTGTTCACCCATGTCTACATAGGCTTCTTTCAAACTATTCAAAGACATGTTTCAGGTGAATTGGTCAGTCCGATTATCCCACACTATGTGGCTACCCGTTCATCATCTGGTGTCCCCTTGAGGGTGTACCCCTCTTAGTCTAGCAATTCAATGATTTCAAAACAGGCTTTGGATTCCTGTGACACTGACAAGCACAAGCAGGTAAGGAAAGTCCATCCATCCATTTTTGTTAACCACTATCCCTGAGCAGGATTATGGTGGTCCAGACCCTACTCCAGAAGCAGAGGGCACTATGTTACGCAACTGCCCCTGGATGGCATACCAGTCCATTGCAGGGTGGTCACACACACCCTGTGGACATTTTATAGTGACGGAGTGCAGGGGGAAACCAGACCACCCAGAAGAAACCCATACAGACACAGGGAGGATATGCAAACTCCACATAGACTGAGCTGTGTTTGAACTCATGCCTGATCAACCCAGGCACTGTGAGCTGACAGTGCTACTCACTGAACCACAGTTAAGGAGAGTGAGTGAGTTGTCATCAACATGCTTGAGTATGGCAGCAGGACTATGAATGAGTGGCTAACTTGCAGCTTGTCCATGTTCAAGTCTCACACGAGAATAGGAAACCATACGATAATGGGGTTGTCACTGAGAGACTTAGTGAATGAATGTGATCAGCAATGTGAAACAGATCGTGTTGCACCATAAAAACCTCTGGAATCATTGTAGGTGGAATCATTGATTTTTTTTTTTTATCACAAACTATTGTGTTAAGAGGAACGTGCTATGCTGAGACCTCCTTGTGAAATCCCTGTAGCAGATATAACATGCTGGCCCAAGATCAGCCCTGAGGCTTCAGTTCTTAGGGTTCACAACAGCTGAACATAAAGCCTTAGCACTCCACCATTCATGTCATTCATTAAAAGGACAAGTGGTGCATCACATTTATCTGTTTAAAGTATGTATGCAGTCAGGGGTTCCATGTACTGCAGGCTTCTTAGAAATTAAATCCAGTGAGAATAACTGGTCTACCTGTGAGCTCAAAACCAGAGCCATCAAACTTGATAATATATCCATTGCATTTCTTGTTCTTTTTTTTTTAAAGTTTGTTCTCAACATAGTTCAATCCTGGGTAAACAGGGGAAGGAGTTTATTTCAGTGTTCCAAAATAAAAAGGGTTGTGCCTGTTTTTGTGAGCCAAAATAAATAATTTAGGGGGAATGTGGGTTGATCTCTTGGCCACTGTGTCTCACAAGCCTAATTGTGATCCTCCTTATTCTTTTGTCATCGTCTGTTTCTTCCAGTAAATATTGACACAGCTTGGCTTCAAGAGGTGGCTTCCTGTAAGATTTATCCTTGAAGATTTAGAAAAAAATAGCCAGAATCCTTCCTTGCATGTGCCCTTAAGTCAGGGGCAATCATTTCAGTTCACATATTTCCTTTTACTGTTGCCATGTCCAGGAAACACACTCCTGTGTCTGCCTTAATTCAACTCCGGTCATAAACTTATGATGTTAACCTTCATCTCTGGGAAAACTGGCCTTCTCTGTTAAAGAGACTGTTTTTGTGGTTAAGGGCAGACTCCTATAAAAATATATACACACCTAAAAAATGTATAAAATGTATACATATATGTACAAAAATACAACTTAATTTTTTTAAATATTTGGATTGAATACAATGTTCAGTTTTTAATAAGCTCTTAATTTGGCCTAGTGTTTGAAATGTTAAACATGTAGGCACTTCCACAGTGAAAATATATGTATCAAAAATATGTATACATTTCTTTAAATTTTCAGTATTTTAACTAGTTCTTTTTTAACATCTGAAACATTAGTTGAAGTATAATGCCATCCTGTTAACTACTGCCGAAGAGCAGTTAAGAGCAATAGTAGGCATGAAGTCTGATTTGCTGCCACATGTCTTTAAACATGAACTTTGCACTCAAAAAAAGACAAAAATATTATTCGATGCAATGTCATGTAGCATTAATGTTGTTAATTTTACTATATGCTATATGATGGATTTATATTATATTAGTAATTAATATTAATTCATTTTATTTTTCTCAAAAACAAAATCTGTCTTTTTTCATTGTAGTGAGAGAACCCTGAGATTTCCTTCCCTTTGCACCAAGTGCCTTTCAGTGTCTGACTTTCTGTAGAGTGCTAGATACTAAATAATTTAACAGGCAGAAGTCTAGATCTCTCCAGCCATTCCTGAATGGTTCAAATGACCATGTCTCTCCCACAAAGAGATGTAGAGTGTTCATTTGACCGATGACTGATTTAATGTGGGATGATTACTCTGATTGGAAACTATTGTTTTTATCAGAGGTCATTCAGTCCCATAAACCAAAAATGGTTTTTCTCCTATGCTTCTTTGAAGCCTGCTTCAATGTGTTGCTCTTGCAGCTGTTTCCGTTCCTTTCTTTTCTGTAGCTCCATTGGGACGTGACCCTCAGGAGTGGAGAGTAGCTGTTTAATTAGCATGGGAGGACAGGGAGGGATCCGGTGACCTTGCCATCTCCTAGCAACAGGGGTGAATCTGCACAACAGTGGGGCACCCATGCATCCCAAATAACTCCAAGTTCTGTCTTCTCATTTTTCTCTGGAATGTTTTGTAAGGCTTAGTGATTTTCTCTTTTTTTTTAAAAATTCTCGGTATTGGAAAATAACTTGTACAAAAAAGTTTGTTTGCTTGACACAAGATACTACATTACTGTGCTTTCAGGGGGCAAAGTAGTTTGGTGATCATAGCAGTTTTTCAACTAAAGATTTGGGCAAAGCAATGAACATCCCAACGTGAAATACACTTTCATCATATTTTGTGATACCTCCTGTGCACTTTGCATTATGATTAAAACAATAAAGTAACTCTATGAAAGAGGGACGCCTATATTTCCAAGCAGAGCTGTTCTTATACAGCTGTGAGGTTCCTGAATATACAATTGTATATACACCTCTGAAATAGTGTAACCTTCTGACCTTTTTATACATGCAGACATATTTACATTTTTTGTGTATTTTTTTCTGTTTTTTTGTTTCCATGATGCTGTGCTGAACATAATTTTTTTGTACAATTGTTATGTAGTAATTTTTCCTAAATTGTTTTTGGATAATAAAACAAAAAAATAGCTGGCAGTTAATGCCCGACTACTGAGTTGTGAAAAATTTTGTTAGACTTTCTTAATCTGAAAAATGTAAAGTTTGTTATGTTGTGACATGAAACATTAACTATGATAGTAGGCACTAACAGTAGTATTTGGTGGAAACCATTTTCCTTTATTCATAGAATGGAAAAAATGCTAAAAAAATTTAGACAAAACACAAGTACTGTTAAATCATTGTAGATTTAATGATTCACAGTTGTCAGAATACATAATTTGACCAATCTCTGTGCTTGCTTTGATTGTATGAACAGCAATAAATCTGCATATTCTCTGGATGATACAGCTACCTTTTCGACAAACTGGCCAGAAATGCATGGAAACACTTGGCTGACTGGTTCGTGTGTGAATTTAGCTTTTGTCCCAACGGTGCTGCAGAACCCTGCTCTGTTTAACTTTGTGTCATGGTCATGCTCCTGCTTTACTTGTTCCAAGTTTAGCTCCAAAAATAGAAATGATTTTAATTCTCCTGCTTTTACAGAGTACTGCCAAGAATAAACTGAATCCAAGATTCCCCATGACGAATCATCTTAGTCACTAAATCACAAACTAACCAGAAAAGGGCAATAGCTCATTTTTTCAATGTAGATTACTGCTGATTTCTGCTAAATTAAACTTCCACTAATGTTACTTTTTGTATATTTTTTCCAACAGAGGAGAAATGTCAGCTTGCTTCTAAGTGTAGGTTTGCTGGCGTCTTGGGGGATTGTTCTACTGGCAGGCCGCCTTTACTGGATGGGCAACAAGACACCCAACTTCTCCAACTCCGACAACCCTGCAGCTGATTCCTCCTGCCTTTTAACCAGGACACTGACCTTCTTCCACCTGCCAGCAGTGAATCTGTGGCTGCTCCTGTGCCCAGACACGCTCAGCTTTGATTGGTCTATGGATGCTGTGCCCCTGATTCGGACTATTACTGACTGGAGGAACCTTTACACTGTGGTGTTCTATGTGGGGCTGCTATTCCTGGCATGGTTTGGCCTTCGAAGCCCAGGAAGGATCAAAGAGACCACTGGGAAAACCCATGCCACAAATGGCAAGTCCTGCCCTAATGGGCACAGTTACACCCTGGATCAAGACCTGTCATTTTCCGAGTCCGAGGATTTCACAAGTTTAGAAAATGGCACAAAGAAATACTCTTGTCCAAGGACTACACTGCCCACTACAGAAAATGTAGTTGTGTTTGCTCTTAGTCTTTTATGTGTTCCCTTTTTACCTGCGACTAACTTATTTTTCTACGTAGGTTTTGTAATAGCAGAGAGAGTCCTGTATATACCAAGCATGGGCTTCAGCTTGCTGGTGACCCTGGGTTTAAGGACCCTCTGGGTTAGGCTTAGGAGAAGATCCTCCAGGACAGTTTTACTGTGTTGCAGTGTAATGTTGGTCATTCTCCATGGTATTAAAACTGTGATGAGGAACTGGGACTGGCAGAACGAAGAGATGTTGTATAGGTCTGGGATCACTGTAAACCCTGCAAAAGGTAAGTTTTTCAGTTTGTCCTATGAGTTTTCCCATTTTATGCAATAGAGGCACCATTGAAGTAACACTGAAAAAACATTTCAGTGTGTCAGATATTGATGTAAACTGTTGGGTGAGTTGCATGTTGTGTTTGATGAAAACTGCCCCTTTTAGATGCTTTGCAGTGGAAAGACATTACATCTGTTTATCCTGGCAAGGTAGAAGAGGCCATCTGCACTTTTCTTGGCTTTTGCTCATGTTTTGAGCGAAAGTCTTTACAGGGCAGTTCCTACATGGTTCCACACAAAGTTCAAGCTTATTTGTCTTAGAGGTATATTTCACTGAGACAAACACAAACAGAGTTGCACTGCAATATCAGAATGTTGCTACAAGTAAAATTTCTCTTTTCATCCCAAATGGCTACATTTACTGTGTACTTTGTTCTGTTTCTCTTGGATGTGTGATGTACCACTGTAAAGTGTCGATACTTCACCACAGGTCTCTTGAACATTGAGAGTTGCAGTATTTTCAGATTTTTTAGTGCTCTCTATTCAGTTTACAAATTATGCATTAACCAAGGAGGCTAAATAGAAAGAAATTGCTACTATACTTAAGCTGAGTTACTCCAGTAAAATCAGGGAGTATAATTTCATGAAATTGTTATTTTGGGCAGAAGCATTACTTAAATAAGTATTACCTACCTTCGAAGCATTCCGCAGTAAATAATACCTTAAAATACACTAAAATTGAGTGATTATATGGGTGTCCATGGATGGAGCATTTTGTGTATCGTGAATATGGACAGACGATAATTATGAGCACTTTTGGAAACATACACAGTGAATAGAGAACGTGTGAATTTTTTTACTGCTATTTAGGTGATCTGAGCAATGAAAGCCTCTGTTAAGTACAGTACACATAGTGGGATAAGACATTGCCATGATTATCTATGTTACAGATATCCAGTTTGTGGTTAATGTTGCCACAGAGGCTATGTCTTACTCTTGCCTTTTAAGAAGACTTAACCATTTCATGTAAGAGGAAATGCTTTGTGTGGGATAGAGCAGAGTGTACGGGAGTGTATGAAGTGTGTGGAATGTGTGGGGTTCAGCTGTTCTCTGTCTCCATCAGCATGGGGCAACCTAGGCAATGTGCTGAAGAACCAGGGCAAAGTGGAGGAGGCAGAAAAGGCCTACAGAAATGCCCTATACCATCGCAGGAACATGGCTGACATGCTGTACAACCTGTGAGTGTCCTCAAGTCCCTCATCCATCTTCATCTTCAGGGCAGAGGTTTGACCACCCACCCTGTTGAAGATCTCTTTTCAGGGAGGATGTTGCTCATAGTCTTGAGCCTATACATTTGCATGTATTTTTCTTTGGAAATTTCCATTTGTCATGCCCAACAGCTGTAGAAGAAGATGACAGCATGTTCAGTAGTCAAAAGTGACAGCATTGTTGAGCAACATGCTTCAAACCAGAAATGTGTGCTTGTAATAATCCATAATGTCATATTTGCTCTGTGGATAAAACAGCACTTTTGTGACACACTGCATGAAAAAAGCTTTAATAACACATGTCTTAAAACAGTTGACACCACTCAGATCTATACCAGAATATATCCTTTCTTCTAACAATAATAATGTTGTAACTGCTTTAGTCTGGTTAGGAGAAATCTGGTGAACATGCCTTGGGTGTTGGGTGTTGTTCTGGATAATATGGAAGGCCCATATAAGTGAACTCTGACAGCAGATTTTCACCATACATGTATTGCGTTAAATGGGAAACAGTCCTGTTTAACAATATCTTCTGCCAGTTTCATATGTTATATGTTTTATGTTAAGTAACTGGATAGAACAGTGATCAAGCACTGTTGGATCTTAGCATGATTTTTTTATGCTTCTCCTGTGTTCAAAATGTATTCTGACATTTTCAAATTGTAGAACTTTTTATGTTTTTAAAAGTTCCCAGAACCTGCTACTGGCTGTAAGCTCTGCTTACAAACAATTGATTGAGCTACTAGCTGGAGCAACAGGTAGTCGAGTTATTTAAAGACTAAGGTTCAATTCCCGCCTCCTGCTAAGTTATCCTTTTTCAAGGTATGTATCATGAATTTGTACAATCAAAAATAGTAAGCTTTCTTCTTTTCAGGAGATAGAATTTGAATGAATGAAAGGGAAGCAGCATATGAGCTAACTTACATCGTAACTTGCAGACAACTTGCACACCGTGTAACAAAATGTAGTTATGAGGGCTGTTATGAATGATCGCTAAGTAGTTTTGCTGGGAAAATGACTAAGCCAGAGAATGTGGTTGTCCAGAGGCACAACAATGTACCAGGAGCTTATGTGAGGTGCCAGTGTGCAGGAAAAAGTCACGGTTCTCCGAATAGCAAAACATAGAAGTGCTGCTGAGCACTGGCCCACTTCGGGCACTGGATACAGTAAAAATAACCCAACTGTATAAATCTGAAAATCATTGCAAGTAGCTTACCATAGTAATTTGCTTTGGAGACAACTATAAGCTGAATGATTAAATGTAAATGTATCCGATACTGTGGGTTTATCACATTGTACAACTAGCCGTTACTGCAGCATTTGTGACTGAACTCTCCCTTAACACGACCCTCCTCTCCTGTTCCAGGGGTCTGCTGCTACAAGAAAACAACAAGCTCACAGAAGCTTTACATTATTACAAGCTGGCACTTGGGAGCAGGCCGACGTTGGCCTGTGAGTATAGTTTCCTGCTACAGAGTCAGGCCATGCGGAGCAATAAAGAGCACAGAAGAGGGCACACCTACCTACCTGCCTGCCTACCCCACATCTGTCTGTCTATCTACTTATCTGCCTACCTATCTGCCTGGCTGCTTGTCATTCCATCTCTCCATCTGTCCCTCCGTCCATCCATCCATCAGCATATTCTTTCTTTCTTTCTTTCTTTCTCTCTTCAGACTACTTTGTTACTTTATTTTATATACTGCACATTCAGTGTTGTTACATTAAAAACCTTATCTTGTGATAATGAAAAAGTACATAATTTAGCAGTATGTGTTTTAAGTGTCAGAAGTAGATTTTATTGCTATTTTTATTGGCAAGATATTTATGTTCACATAAGGAGATGAAAATTATTTGTTCTTAGCTCATGATGGCACCATTTTGCATGAAGGCTGACTGTTGAAATGCCCCGCAGTGCCTCTGAATATGCACTGTCACTTTGATTTGAACCAGCATTAGCACAGCATGAATTGGGGAAAGAACTGGCCTGCAAATGCATGGAGATTTATTCAGAGTTAATTAATGAGATAGAGTTGACAAGAAGTTTATTTTTCTCAGTCATTTTATTGCAATTTGGGCTATATCATTTATTTTACACACAGCCGCATACTTGAACATGGGAATCATACTGATGGACCAGGGACACCTAGAGGAGGCCAGACGGACGTTCCTCACCTGTGCCAACATCCCTGATGATAACCTGAAGGACCCCATTGCCCACAGAAGCTCAGTGACCAGTTGCTTGTATAATATGGGCAAGCTGCTCCATGAGCAGGGCCACCACGAGGTGGGTGAACTAGGAGCAGAAGGATGAGAAGAAGCAGGATTCAGTTGGAGACTGAAATGAAATCCAACATTAGACAGAGCAACAAAATTTGGATTTTACTTGGTTAATATCTCTGAGCCTGCCACAGAGATACTCACTAAAAACACACCTATAGTTATCTCTATGATAAAAACAAGTGTGGCTTAATTCATTACCTTGATGGCATTTTTACAGTCCAAAGTTTACTATTTTTTAATTCCCTGCTTTAAGTGATAGGTTTTAAGTGTGAACTGTGAAGTGTGAGATTTTATTGCTCCTGTCTGTTTAGATAAAACACCCTATCAGCTGAGGACACATATGTAGCATTTCCTATATATGATACCAAAAGTCCAGATTCACAAAATCAGAACACATGATAAGCACAACCAGTGTGGTCTGGATGAACATCAAAATAATGAGTCACCAGTCAGTTCATGCAATGCACTGCCATTCCTGACAATGTTTCTGCCTTAATAAGAATTTTAAAATTATTTCATAGCTTAATTCATGGGTTCTTGCAGCATCACAACTTTAATGAGTCATCTCACATTCACATTTTCTGTGTGAAGATGGACTTCAGATCACTGACAGCCTGTTTTTCGATTATTTACAGGAGGCCCTTGCAATGTATAAAGAGGCAATGCAGAAAATGCCTAGACAATTTGCACCTCAGAGTCTCTACAACATGATGGGTAAGCGATATTTATTCAGCTATAAATGTCAAAACATTGCCATGGCTGCAAGGTACATAATGTATTCCATAATTAATGTGAATTATAGTTTGTTTGGACATTTATGTTGTTTGACCTTAATGCATGTCATTTTACCACTAATTTTTTCAAGTCATTCTGAATAATACTAGCTTACAAATTGGAAAATGAAGCAAAGGACAGAATGCTGAGCTAATGTATAAACTACATCCATTTGTGATTATTCTACCTGAGAGAACTGTAAAAGGTTCATGAAAGGTTATTGAGATATTTCTTGGTGTAGTTGTTTTGGTACTGCTTACAAATGGCAGAATTGGAATACAGTACAGAAATACTTCTATTAGCACTACCTCTAGTAGCACCCATATTTTAACCCATTGTGTAATTAATTGTAACAATTTACCATATGTAAAGATTTTTCAAATATTTCAAAACAACATTTAAAAAGTGTTTGTTATTGTTTAAGACTCTTTTCTATGATTATTTGCCTATTTTTAAAGGTATAAATAATCTACAGCAGTCCCTTACTATCTAAACTCTATGTCCAAATTTTCACTCTTGAAAATTAGTACTTAAATATTGGTGTAACGCTGTCATCAGAATGCAGATGTGTGCAGGCGCAAAGTGCAGAACACTGTTTAATGTCGGGGAAAGTTCCAAAGTCATAATCAGGAAACAGGCGTGAGTCAAAACCAGGATAGCAGTCAGAGGTAAAACTCAGTACAGACATAGAGAACACGGCAAAACTGTACAAAGATCCCTGGGGATCACAGGTGTATATATACAGAAGAAATGAGGAACAGGTGCACAGAACTAGCAATCATGAGGGGCGTGGTCAGGACCAGAGGGCTTGAGAATTGGTACCTAAATGGATACTTTTGCTATAATAAATTTTCATCTGAAGCTTATCCATAATAAAACAAAAAATTAATAAAATCAAAACAAATAAAAAGAAAAGAAAAGAAAAGAAATACTAATTTGATAATAATAAAATAACTTTAAAAAATTAAATAATTAAAAATGTATATATTGCAATAAACTGTATTGTATACTGTTATGAATTTTTATCAAAGTAAGATGTACATGCACCTGTATCTTATCAGCTGTTTCCTCTACTTTTGCTTTGACTGAACACGTTTATGCTGCCACATTTACTGCACATTTAATTTTTTAAAATAAAGCTATTTATTTAAATGCTGGTTGCTGTTTTAAAGAGGCAGATAAAGCAGCTAACTTTATTCCCTTTATTTAATATCTCATAATGCTGAACTCCTGCTGCAAATCCCACACATGCACCTTTTCATCTCCCATGTGTAACGTGACACTTGGGGGGAGACTGGCTAAATGTGAAATGTGCTGTACTGTACATACAGTGTCACACATTATAAACATGCAAATTAATGACAGCATTAAGTGTTTTCTAATTAGGTAAGTGGTGTTTACAGTGTTTATCATGCTGAAGTCAGGGGTTGATACTACAGGGGTTTTCTAAAGGGCTGGGAGAACATTTATTTATCTCTCCCCTTTTAAAGAAATGGGAAATAGGCACTGAAAAATTTAGCACCCAACAAGATTTTATGCACAAATTAGATACTGAAGGATTACTGTATTTTGTACTGCGCATGGAAACAGTACACAATACAGTAATTTTGTATGTTGGAGTTAAAGCTCCATTTGCGCAGTATATTATTGACCTTTTATAGTGCTAATTTATTATGTTCTCAGTGTCCCAAGCACACATCCAAAGTGTGCTAATCAAGGAATTATTGAATATGAAATATTTTAAGAGATACAGCTATTACATCACTAGGTACAGTGTCTGCCTGAAGACCAATGCCTTTGCCAAGTGTTTCCATGCCACGTTAACACACTACAATAAAAGTAATAGTAATAAAAGTCTCACTCTATGTATGATGTATATGTATGACACACAGAGGTTACTACTTTTAAAAGAAAAAGGTATATGGAGTTTCAAATCAATCCATGCTCTTGTCACACCCATATAATTCAATGTTAATTTTGATGAATTCTGATGGCCTGTTTCCAAAGAGTCCCTCAGTTGCACCTTGGCAGCTGCAACTCTATCTTTACGATCTGACAGAAACTGCATGTCAGTGACACTTCCTATAGTGACACTGTTTACACCACTGCAATAAATGCAGGTGGGCTGCAGTTAAGTAAAATTTTGACCAGTCTATTACCCAAAAGAAGAGTGGTAAGGTAAGCAGCTGTTCAGTTCCCTCCAGAAATGAAGCCGTTATCACTCCAGACTTGCTATTTGGCAAGTCCATGGGTCAAGTCAAGGTGTATTTTTCCTGGGTTTCAGAAATCCACCCACTTTTAAACATTACCAGTCAGCCTGCAGTCATAATTTAAAAGTTTTACCCTCCCTAATGGAAAATGACCACATCTCTGCTGTTCAGCAGATGCATTAAGAGTGTTTAAAATGTAAATACAATGTACAAAAAGATTTGAAGGTTTTGATCAGATAATTTGCAAATGAACACAAACTAAGCTAAACTGACGAAGCAATCTGAATAAATATTCAAGAAAATGGATGGAATGTTTTCAATTAATATTGTGCTACATTGCAAAATTCAACAAATTATTTTGTAACAATCACTCAGTTATTACTGTGATTCTTAATTAAATAAAAGTGATTTTTCTTTTCATCTTGGTGAAATTCTTTACATTATCTGAGCAATATGCCTAGACATCACCTTTCATTGTTTTGGGATGGCAGAGTGAATGATGGTGTCTGGGGCCAGTGTGTGTTTAAAACTTCCCTCATGGACACCGTCATAAGACTGGCTTGGCTGACAGCCCACAGTTCAGCCTGAATCTCATTCCAAGACCCAGTGCCTACACGAGCTGTGGAGCTAAAACAGATCTTTTCCAGTTTAAATTGCACTTGCTCCTGCAAATGAAATTTGATTGCAAATGAAAGGCAATACAGCCCCCGCAACACAACACTGAAACCTTTAAAATAAATTTGCATCAGTGATAAATGCTTGCTAATCTGTCAAACACTAATATAAATACACATAAAAAACAAAGTTCCTTCTTAAATGCACAGAATCCTGCAATTGTTTTGATTTATTTTATCATATGCACAACTTCCTGCTAAGTGTGATACTCAACACAGTTTATTACCTCTCCTGGTGAAATTAAATTCTTTGGCTTCTGGTTGTAAAAAGCTGGCTGACATGAAACTCTCATGGTGCAAATGTGTCTGTTTTGGAGAATATTACATTTCATATCCTGCCTGGCTTACACCACAGCTGTCTTGTATGACTACCTCATTCTGTGTCACTGATCGTGGCTGTAAACACTAGGTACATAACACCTGACCTGACCTTTGCTCTGCTTGCTTTCAGGAGAGGCCTATATGAGGCTGAACCGGTTAGCTGAGGCAGAACACTGGTACCGGGAGTCCCTGAGGGCCAAGCCTGACCATATCCCTGCACACCTCACATATGGGAAGCTCCTGGCCCTCATTGTAAGTTCAAGTCTTTGGTCCCCTGCCGAGATCTCCTCCCTCACCTTAGTGTTAATGAGTCTCAATGAGTTAACGAATCAACGATTTAGCTTATAGTGAATGAGTTTCAAGTTTGTATGACGCTCGGGCTGAGAAGAATCAGAAACTCAGAGGTGTCTGTTTATGCACAACTTCCATCAGACAACTGTAGTTGTTTTGGAAAAAAGAGATGTCAGGAAATGACTCCTCTATACAGTAGATATGGTTTTTTTGCTTTTACTGCACAGTTCCAATCTGCACTTTTACTTTTGCTGTTAGGTCAGAACCTGTATTCTTGGCTGTATGTTATCACCATGTGAGTAATCAGTATATGCTGTTTTATTTACTGGAGTGAAAGTCACAAGAATTAATTATTATATGTCAAACTAAGACTTAACCCATATTTAAAAAAAGGTGTGCTCCCCAATCTTTTGCACTTCTGCACCCACAGTTCCAGCTGCTAATAGGAGACAATTTCATGCCATCCAACATATTTTGGATGACGGCATCTATTGTGTATGGAATGATATCCAAGCAAATCCAGCCAAGTGTGCAACCTCAGATAATTTGTATATAAAGTCTGTCTGTGGTAGTTTTACTAGTAAAATCATGCAAGGGTATGTTCAGGAATGCCTGATTTTATTGACCTCTGATCTTGAAATTCCATCCTGCCAGTTCACTCTCTGCTTAAATGCCTTTCTCAACCTTGCCACCCTGCTGAACTTTCCCATCTGGTTCCCTCATTGCAAAAGACACCCATCTGATAGAAGATACATTTCAGGCCTGACCTCAATTATGAGAATCACTCAACACGGGTGTTAGAGGGGAGGAGTTTCTGCAAATATCAAAGTTCACGTTTGTTGTTACAGCCAAATGCGTCCCACCTCTGGTTTCCATCGAAACTTGAAGGAATTTGTAGTTAATTGTTTCAGAAATCAACATAGTCCTGAACATGTTTATATATATTTATATATATTTCAGTTAACTTGAGTTGACAACTTACATTGCATTTACATTTATCATTACATTTTTCTATTCAAGTTAAACTACTTTGTTATAAAATGCATGAAGGAAACATCTGAAACAACCTTCTACAATATTTGTTCCCTACAGGGACAAAAGACTGAAGCAGAGCAGTACTTCCTAAAAGCAATCCAGCTTGACCCCAGCAAAGGAAACTGCTACATGCATTACGGTGAGAGCAAGTGGACGGTGAAATTCAGTTTCAGTATGAACTTCATTTTCACAAAATGCCTTTGCACAGCCCAAATTTATATACCCTGCCAATCTAAAATCCTCAAAACAATTGTACTCTATAGAAAAAGCTTTAAAAATATCAGCATTCTAAATGCTTAGACGAAAGACAAACTGTCAATCAATCTTTAATTGTTTTGCTATTTTTAAATATCTGCTTCACTTACCATTTACTAATGGTAAGTAGATTTCCATGTAGTTTCACAATATTTGAAAACTGACCTTTTTGTGAATTTAATGAAATTAACATTGAAGAGTCAGCAAATCACACGCCATTTAGTCCCCAGGTTGTTTCATCTCTGTATTTTAACTGAACCAGGCAGTTGTGTAACCAATTAAAAAATATTTACGAAGACTCTCGGTATAAATCTATACATATCATTAATCAGACTTTACTAATGAAACTTCATTTGTTGTCAACTTATGGGAAAAAAGTGCCCAACAGCAGGGTCTCCACAAAAATATATGTTTATTGCACATTAAAAGAACCAATTAAGGTACATGGCCCCTTAAACTCTTGTACTGTGTTCCATCAAATTTGAACCATTTGCAACTTTTATCTGTATTCAATAAGATTTCTTTCATCTAAAATCTCTCTGGCTTGTTAACATCCTTCACACATAGAATTAATAATAATTTCTTTGAATATTGTGTGCATTATTTCAGCTGTGTAGATTTGTGGCATGTCTAGTCAGATCTGGTCGGCCATAGGAAGTACTAGGTGAGAATGTAATGAAGAGGAAAAAGTATCAAATGCTAAATTGAGGAATGTACACACATGAATGGTGCCATTTCAGGTACATGAGATCTATACCATAAATTCCAAGAAGAAGAATAGAACTTTTGATAATGCGGAGGACTGAAGTTGTGTTATAGGTATTAACAATTATAATAGACCACCCAATTTTGGACAGAAACACCAAAAATAGAAAGTTGTCTTGAATGCATCCCAATAGCCAAAAGTAATCAATCGACAGACAAAACCATAAATTAAACTGTCCTTTCAGCTGTAAGCCTCTTATGAGGAGGGAACAGTTTCCAATCTTCACTTTCCTTTGATGAATCTTAGACAAGCTGCATTGTCTTGATCTTCTCCTTAATTGAATTCATGTGCTCATCCCTATAGTTGACAGAGGGCAGATCCTGGGAGCAGTCTGTCATGTGTGATCCTGCTCTGTGCCCTGGTTCTCCCTTCCACCAAAACACAGTACCTAAACCTTTTGAGTTAAATTCATAGATGGAAATTTTTCCTCCAGTTTTCTAGCCTCATCAGATTTGTATCAGCTCATATATTTCTTACTGCTCAAAACATAAACAAATTTACCAGTAAAGAATTTGACCAACCATTTTTTTCATTTGGCAGAAAAAGCAGACGACTCTTGTAGATATGCATCCGCTCTTTCCTGTCTCATGGGTTTTAATTTTGGCCAGTCAGATGATGTCTTTGGAAGTAGCTGTTTCCCATGCAGGTTCTCACAATGTTTGTGTAGAGCTGCCTTATTTTGACTAGTTACCATATCAGTGCCTATTACCGTGTCCAGAGGACTCCGCTCAGGGCCTCTGTACAACAATGCTGACTGACTGCCTGGCTCAGCCTATATGGAATGGCTCCTTGTGAGTACATGTAGCCCAGCAGAGTAATAGAACCTTGCATGTCCAAGTGATGCCAGTTTAAGGGCCTTCTTCTGATGATTACTCTTATTACCATGTGGTCCAAATGGAGGGAACATGGAGGCTGCTATGATGTTTCAGCTTTGAATAACATGCTCCCTCAAAAAGGGTCATACAGAAGGTTGTGGCATATATATTATAGGTGTCATTTGAGAGATCCTATCACATCATCATCCTTCCATCCATACATCCATTATCATTAACTGCTTAATCCTGGTCAGGGTCATGGAGCCTATCCTAGAATCATTGGGCACTAAGCTATGAAACTGTCCTGAATGGGATAGCAGTCCATCGCAGGTCACATCATCATTTAAGGAAAATCATTTGTTCCTTAAATGTGCTGCATTCATGTCAGCATCGAATGTAGTGGGTATTTTTATCCGGATCTCCTTGCATTACCTTTGGAATTGGTATTTAGTGGTCAAGGCAGAGCTGACGATGAGGTTTTTATTTGAGCTAGGCAGTTAGCCACCTGATTCAACTCCCTGCCTTGACTGAACACATCTACGCCCCTGTCAGTGTTCTCAGGGCTGTAAGGAGAGCTAAAAACCTTCTGGATTGTGTCCTGTGGGGCTAAAGTTGAATAGCTAAGCCTTACAGTTTCTTCATTTATACAGCTGAATATTCAGTGAGGCAATCCTGTTAATGAGCTTTACTCAGGAGTAAACAAAATACTTCTCTCTCTTGGGGTTTTATCACAGCTATCTGTTTACAATCCAGGTCTTTGACTACTGTGCTACCTACTTTCTTAAAATATCACCTTGACATTTTTGCCACAGCTGTTTTGGGAAATTGTTGGTTTTGCCCAGAATTTTAGAGCATGGTAGAGTAGTTCATCTCACCAAAAGCACGAAAGGATGTGATTTTGTTAGCTCACACTATCCTGTAGTGTCAACAGAGTATGTAGACATGTTTAGGAGGAAGCACAGTGTAGAACTAGCTTGTGGGATAACAAATAATGTGAACATCACATTTTTGGAAAATCTATTCTTTTAAGAGATATGGTTTAAAGCCTTTTGAGTCTGTTGTTCCAGACAAATTCAATTGTTTACAACCCAAGTGTTGCCATGGGCTTAGGAACCATTTCTATCCTTTATAGGTCTTTACTGGCTTTCCTGATGTTTCGTCGTCATTACTTTGCCCCCACACTATGGCTTGCAGGTCAGTTTCTGCTGGAGGAGTCCCGCCTGCAGGAGGCAGCGAAGGCGGCAGAAGAGGCTGCGCAGCTGGACAGCAATGACTTTGATGTGGTCTTTAATGCGGCCCATGTGCTCAGGTGGGCTCCTTCATTAGGACAGAATTCCTATCAGTGAGCTTGAGGGCTTGAAGCATGTTTTCTGTCATCTGTGCATATTGATAACGATATTCAACTTCTTTACATCTTCTTTACAGGATGTGTCATTTTGCCTGTGACAGGATGTTTATCAGTATTTAAATTGTGTTTAAGAAAGGGAAAATAAGCCGCACTTTTATTAAAAGGCATATATGTCCAGAATAAATGTGTATAAGCCTGTAGATTCTTCATGAAAGCACATGTTTATTAAATTGTTTTAATGGTCTGCACAGGAGATGTCCGTATTTTAATGTACATTCATTCATCATCCTTAACCCCTGTACCCCGATCAGAAGTCCAGAGCCTATCCCAGAATCATTGTGCATACTAAGCTATGAAACTACACCCTGAATGGGGCAGCAGCCCGTCACAGGGTGGCCACACACATATACTCACACATGACATACAATTTAGAATGACCAGTGACCCTGAAATGCTTCTACTCTGGGGGGGAACCAGAACATCTCGTGGAAATCCACGCACGCATGTAGAGAACATGCAAGCCCCACACAGACTAAGCTAGATTCCGACTCACACCTGAACAGCCCAGGTGAGCTGAGCATCTAAGGAAGGCATAGGAGCCACATATGTTTGATAATATCTATAATAAATGTGTATGAGCCTCTAGATTCTTCAACAAATGACAATTTAATTAAATTGTTAGCAATTTGTTGAGTTCTTAGGAGAATCTGAACATTTGGGTAGATTATATCCAAGTGGCGCCAAAATAAGCACAGATTTCCAACCCGGTTTGCCATAGGTTTTCTTGCAGATGTTAATATGTTTATATGAGGCAAATTCATCAACCATGGTGTAATACCACATTTCCACAATTGATCCCGGAGTGTGCCAGACTGCAGAGCTGTAGTTACACAAGCTGTGTGTGACTTCATCTGCATACCTGTCATCATCTTAGCTCCTTTGTAAAAGTCAGTATTGCTCAAGAGACTGTAAGTGGTGGGGGATTCTGTTTCTCCTGGGAGGAATATTTATCGATAGTAGTATGGCAGATTATAACATTCTCAAATTTTATTGTTGTATCTTTAATTGGGATTTTGGTATTGAAACCTGGATATAACTGACATTACCTGCTAACTAGTTCATAAGCATTCTGTAACCTTAAAGTACTTTGGTGCTGATTGTATTTCATATATTCATTAACATATATTCTGTGAAAGTGCACTGAGTCTGCCTTCAGGATAGAGTGTTATATAAGAAATTCTACACCCATACCCTGGTATTTAAGTATGAATTCTAGAAAATGCTTGAAAACCACAGATACAAATATCAGGAAGCTATTTCCATTATTTCTTATGAGGAAAATTATGATTCATTCAAGTTCATCTAAAAAACCACAATTAATTTCTCAAAAATATTCTCTAAAATACCTACAAACACTGTAAAACACCTTTCAGTGTGATAAAGAACACTTTAAACACAATTATCTAATTGCCAGTTAATGAGATAATTCATATGTATTTTTTGTTTATATGTAGTAACTTTTTTAGCAAAATACTTTTCATTTCTTTCCTTATTAGTAGTCATAGCAATGGACATTCAATAGTCAAATTTAAGTAAACAAATAAAGAAATCAATACAGAATAGGGAAAAAAACAACAAAATACACCTACAGTAATGGGTTTTTACTGTTATGAACTGTTAGTAGGGTACTCACCAACTGAACATAGGTGAATGAAATCGCAAAAGTGCAAACTGCATTAGAATATCGGCCACATGAAGCAAAGACACCAGTTACCTTGCTCCTATGCAGCTTTGCGCTCGTACCCACGCGAATTTTGAATATTTCTTTAATGGTTCGGCATTGCTCAGATATTCCATCAGATTTGCTCAAATACTCTCGTTGTTCTGGGACTTCTCGATTCAGATACCAAGCCGGGTTTTAATATATACTGCTCATTATATCGGGAACTTGGAAACTGGGACCTTGAATTTCATTGTATAGGTGTATTTTACTGTATTGTGTCTAAATTGTTTTGAACTTGCTTCATTTTACTGTAGGAAAGAGGCGTGCTAAGTTTCAGGCTTTTGATCTTTAAATTCTATTTTAATCCTTTAATAAGTATTTTCATAAGCATTTTGCACAATTCTGTCCTCTCCAATGGTCGTAAAGGGTGAGAAATAACTAATACAAGGCCATAAAGGGGGCTGAGAACCAGAAATGCATCTGTTAGAAAGCTTCACTGGGAGTTTTTAAAAAAAGGAGTGTATTCCAAGGAAACGCTATTGTACATGTCAGATCAAAATAGGCATATGGGCCAGAGTGTCATACTATGTAGTGACACTTTAACCAAGGGGGGATACTGTAAATAATGAGTGAAACACTCAAAATGGTCAGACCTACAATACAAAGCCATATGTAGTCAGCTTCACATTTTTCACTAATGTACAAATACTGCATAAGCAACATGTTCCAATACACATTTGAACTTGCTGGTTCACTGTTTCCTTCCAAGCTGGTTTTCTTGAGTGTCCTCTTCAATAAGTCCTCACTACAGGTAGTCTTTGAAATATGAGAGACTGGCACTTATGGCTGTGAATAATAATAATGATAATTTAAGAAAATGAAATGGCTGAAAATAGTCCAAAAAATATTGTTAATGATTTCCAGAATTCTGGTTAGTAAATCAGCAATTAAATCTTTTAGCTAATTAAAAAATGTACACATGAACATCTTGTAAGGTACAATATACAGTACTTGTACAATACATGTACAATGTAGCATAATGATAGTGTCTGCGACAACTGTACAAAATCATATACAGTACAATGACACAAATTATATCTTGTTCTGTAGTTGAAAATGTTAAGAAAATGCTATGAAAATGCATCGCAGCATTGCGCATTTGTACCTGTACAGTAAGCGTGAGTTACATTGTAGTGTAATGACTGCGTGAGGTAAATATCGTATGAAACAGTGAGCTATGACACAGACAGCTAGCTGCTCACACACAGCCAGCCACCATCTTTCTGTACCTGCTCCTTCCTGGCACCCTCTCCTTTCTCCTCCCCTTCCATGATTATAAGATTGTGTAACAGTGCTAGTTGTTTTCACGATGGTTATACCACATGAAGATGCAGACATGGCAGTTTAATTTGCACGTCTTCCCTTTGTTGTGCATCTCACAGAACTGAACTCACACCAAAAACCCTGTGCATGCACCCCTCTCAGGCAAACCAACGGAACACTTGCAAGTGATCACCTTGCGTACAGCACAGAAAATTTAAATATTAAAAAAATCTTATGAACATACTCTACTTTTTAAAAAGAAACTTTACTAAAGAATACAGTACTGAATTACTTAATAAGGGTGTGAATAATATACTATACTATGGCCAGAAATAAAACAAAATAGGTCAAAAACATCAAAAAATGTTTGAAAAGAAGATAGTGTATGGTGGACCACACACTTAGAAATAATCACTCTGTCATGAGTACGCTCTGACTTACAACCAGTTCGCCTGACAACTGAGCTATCTGTCCCTAACCTGGTTGTAAGCCAAGGACAATCTGTATTCCTTTCTCTGCAAGTACAAGTGTCCGTGCTGGACACAGCTCTCTCCTCCATTGAGTCAGATGACTGTTTTGACTTTAAGACACATTTGTTCTGAGCTCAAGTTCTTTATGTGTTTGTCTTGGAAAGGAGATGCTGAAAGTCACCCTCAGTGGGGATGTATGCAGAAAGGAGGGGTGGTCTTCAGATGTAAAAACCTTACTTATTGCTCTCCTGGGTTGTTCATCTCACAGGCCAACTGCCTTGGTGTGCATTTCTCAGCTTGCCTCCAACTATCAGTGCATTATACCCAAAATCACATCACAGGGGCTTTGAAATGTTGCCCATGTGCTTGCCTGTGGGGATTTTTTTCAAAACCTGACCTATTAAAGTGCACAGTAGGGATGAATAGTGGGAAATTTGTATAATCATGTTCAGTATGTAATGACTGTTTTTCTCTGGAGAATGCAACAAGCGGCTGCTGTTAATGGCACATAAATAGAAAGCTGGTTTAAGTTAGTGCACATGAATCATTTAAGTAATATATCATGTTACCTACATGGGTAAAATTGTAACTTGCTTTGGGAGAAAGGTGATATCTAAGGAAGAAATTCACACTGCGGATTT
Organism: Arapaima gigas; assembly: GCA_900497675.1. Taxonomy (NCBI): domain Eukaryota; kingdom Metazoa; phylum Chordata; class Actinopteri; order Osteoglossiformes; family Osteoglossidae; genus Arapaima; species Arapaima gigas. The sequence continues at coordinate 167,664 of UFQX01000067.1, read as the reverse complement.
GTGCATCTAATTTTCTCCAAATTAAATTTACATTTACATTTAAAGCACTTTAAATTCAAAGTGGTGTACAAGTTAGAGTAATCAAAGTGCAACATATGAATGAGCTGAATGAGTTGAATGAGCTGTAGATATAAACATATTATTATTAACGCACTGCTTAATACTGGTGTTTTGGTGGCAGACATTGCTCAAATAGCAAATATGTAGATAATCATAGAAAAGGTGTGAGGAAAATTCACCTTTCAAGAGATCATGAAAGAAATGAGTCCAGAGGCAGCAAATATTGAGACTCTTCTTGAATGTCTGGAGGACTTCAGCAGTACTAATGGAAAGAGGGGCTTTATTTCATCACGTTGCAGTCAGAAGGCTACAAAATAGATTCTCAGTTAGCCAAAGTACAGTGGGACACCTAGGGGGTCTTAGATGGGTGTGTGGCAGGATTGCAGGAAAATGCTGACAGGTTTGATATCTTTTATGTGCAGAACTTCCTCTCTACTGGAAAAAGGAAAATATGGAACGTTTTATTCTTTTATATGATATTTAAGTAAATTATTTATTTTTTACATTGCAGGCAAGCTGGCCTCAACAAAGCAGCTGAGAAGTATTATAGCCTTGCAGCAAATCTGAGACCAAATGTAAGTACTTATCAAGTGGATGAAAAAGCAAAAAAGCAAAACTAAATTTGAAAGCAATGCATCAAATAATAAAGTAAATTGAAAAACAATAAAAATATAGAAAATAAACCATGTATTCATAAACAAAGTCTAAATCCATGTAAAATATATGAAGACACACTTCGTGAATGTCCATACTATTTATAGCTCTCTTAATAGAATGTATTTTTTTCAAATACCAAAAATACAGTTTAAGTTCAGTGCTCCCCATACATTTTTAGCTTCGCCCTGTGCAAAAACAACCTCAATTTAAGTTCTGAATGCTTGATATGTTTTCCACCTGAACTGTGTAATTAAAAACTCCAAATCTCTCATGCATTGTTATTTTGAAACTGAAAACAGTTAGGTGTCTTGCTCATATTGTCTCTACTGGGTTCCCATAGTGTTTGGTCTGCAATAAAGTGTAACTCGCCTATATTGTTTATATTGCGCAGTACATTACACCTTCTACATTCCAAAACCCTTATTGACATTTGAACCACTAGCAGATAAATTTTTAATAACCTGCCAAGCATGAGTGAGGGGGATCTGCTGTGGCTTTGTGTCCAGTCAGCTGCACATTTTGATTTCTTTTGCACAACGTGACAGTATTGCTAAATGTCCATTGCTATAAAAGCGAAGAGAGATTGAGAGAATGAGTGATGATGAGTTCTTGTTACGTAATTGTACTGCAGTGATATTTGCAGAAACTGGTTGGGGTTTTTTGGGCAGGTGGGGACAGTTGAAACAGGTTATATTTTTTTTTGCCTATTAATGTTTTCATAGTTTAAATCTGATTTTTACAAACATATTAGGAACATGAACTGGGGGACAGGTGTACATTTACATTCAAATTAACTTTTTTCAAAGCAGTACTTTCCTTTGTATGTTTCTAATTTCCATTGTTTTCCGATGACTTCCTTATTTTGATGGTCAGGCTTTTTCTTTGCTTGTTGGTTCATGTTTACCATGTACATGCGAGTGCAAGCAACACTCATTGCTCACCAACTGAACATTTTTTTCATTTCATTTATTAGCAAAAAACATTTCAGCCAGTACCTCAAATTGGTTATTTCATTGGTCCTTAAGTGGATACTTTGACTTGCCCAGTTGAACCCTGTTACTTGAAATATATTTATATTTATTTTTAGAAACCCGATTTTTTAAATTCTAGTGTGTCAAATATATATTGCACATAATAAAAATGTTGGGAGAGAGACAAAAAACTGAGTACTGCATGTCCCCCACTATTACTTTGTTAATTTTACCACAAATGCATATCATTCATATCCATCTTTGTTTAAGATAATTTATGACTTTTATCATTGGAGCAGTTTTTCAGCTCTATCACCATGTGCAGAACTGGCTGTCCACATACATTACAACTGTTTACTTTTCTCTTGTCCAGCTGCTCATGTTTTTTGCTCTGAGCTCCATTGTGATTCCTGCTGGCTTCAGGTGGACTCATAGTTCTTGTGTACTTTTTCACATTGGAGAAGAATTAAATTTTCCTTTGAATAGTGTTCTCATATTTCTGTTGAAGAAGACACACTAGCCCTTTTGTGATGGGTCTTTTGTTTTGTCACCCTGTTTTTACACATCTTATTCACAATGCCAGAGAGAAAGAGCCATCCAACAGTAGGGGAGCAATTTTCGGCAATGCAAATTAAAAATCATAAGGAAGAAGTGCAATTATTTTAGGTCTTTCATTATATATAATTTTTACTTGCATGATACAATTTGCCTCTTGATTACATATGTGAATGTGCCAAGCTGCTGTACCATTCAGCTGAATATATGATTAAATGTGTAATGTTCAAACATCAGGACAGAAACATAATAAACAGAAGCACTCACACTCAAGAGAATTCAGTGCTTGAAATGTGAGTGTCTGTGTGAGCTTCCTTCTGTGATTTACCATGAATGTGAGCTCACGGACATGGATTCTTCTGTCTTTGTGTTGGAGTGTGCTCAGCTGGTCACTCCAAGCTGGTATAATTTACTGCACATCTGGTGGTACTCCCTGCACAGCATGCTGCAGGAAATGTGGCCTGGGGCGTGAGGGTGGGGGTCTTTGAAGCAAAGTAAGAGCAGCACAGTAAGGACTGAAACATTAGCTTCCAAACCTTGCACCCCCACCTCCATGCACTCCTCCAAAGCTTGACTTCCTCATGTGGAAGTTGTGACACAGATGAGGGTGACAGTGGAACCCTGGTAAATGTGTCCAGTTAGCCCGCTGTTTCCGATTTGTCTCACTTTGCCATATGATGTTGAAAATCATATAAAAAATAAACAGAATAACCCCCAGTTTCCTTCATTAATGAATAAAAAGGTCAACTTATAATAAAAAACAATAAACATATTGTAATTCCTGCTGCTTAAATTAGCTGTAAATTACTTTTACAGAACCAAACCTGCCTTATGAAATACAGTTGTTCCCCAAAAAAGTGTTGAAAATAAAAGTATTCAAAGTTTACCATAAGTTACATAGATTACAATATTCAGGAGTTAGAGGTGCTTTCATAAGAATATTTGAAGAATTACACCTTTGAAATATTTAAAAATAAAAAAAGAAAAAAAAACTATCCATGCATTAGAATATGATGGCAAATGAACAACATCAGTATAATATTGACCTCAAAGCATGTTGAAATCTTTGATATTCTGCTTTTCATATTGATTTTTTTGTGATTTGCTTGTAGATATACAGTAATGCATGACTGGGCCCTATCAGAAAACAAAAGAGTTTCTTTTTTGAAGTGTTGTGATTTATTTACTTGAGTTACCCGTGAAAGAGTAAAGTCCTGAAATGAAACATGTTCTTCCCTTTGATGTCCATAGGTATAGCTTTTGCCTTTAGGAATTCTAAAAAAGAAAGGCAATAAAAAGTGTAAAACTTAGATTTTTTATGGAATTTATGATTAAAAAGAACTTGAGAAACTTCTAACAAGGGGCTACTAATTTAGTGACCTTTTCACTGAGTCAGGCAACATGAGAATTTTATGGCCATTAGAAATGTTTTAACAGAAAAAGTATATATACCGAGCTTAACTATAAATCAAAATAAGGACTGAAGTAGATAAATGCATGATAAATATCTGCAAAATAAAAGCAATCAAATCGATTGGTTTGTTTCAAGTTTCCCTTTAATGGAAGCAATGTTGTATACCAGTTTTTTTAAAGAGCAAAGTATTCAGTGCATTTCTAGTTTTCCTTGTTCCAGTTGAGACAGACTTGGACATTGAGGAGCATGAAACCTACATTTCAGTTTGACAGTGTTAGTTTATTTTAGTTCCGCATCCCTAGTCTGGTGATGCACTGCTTTGGAAGCTGTGGCTTTCCCTCATGGCTTCAGCAGGAATACACATCAAAATGATGTGATCTACTTCAAACAGTCCTCTGAAATCCACATATTTTGGAGAAACAGCTTTGAAGTTTCATTCTATGCAGTACAGTCTTACTTCGTTTTGTCATCCACCTCCATCTAACATAATTTTTTTCGACAGACGAGGTTGTCAGTTTGTATATGTTGCATAATGAATACTAGCTAACAATCTGGCTAAAGTGCTCATGAAACAATTGTGTGATTTCTTGCTGTGTTTTTGAAGAATTATTGTGTTACACAGATACACGCAGATCTCTTCCTTGTGTTCAGCACTTAGTCAAAACAGCTATTTGCCTAAGTGCTGAACACATGACGTTTTACTGCAAAAAGATAAGAAACAAGATAGCTGTACAATAGCAATTAAACAATTGACAGTATGACTGAATGAGATTTGAGCAGCAATGTGTGGAGGAGAGAGGCTGGAAGACATTAGTGTACATCAGATTGCTAATGTGGCATCAGAGGCCTTTATTATTTGCAAATGGTGGCATAACAAGGTACAATGGCACACAAGGTGACATATTCCAACCATACTGAGGTAGAGAGGTGAGTTAGTGGCTTTTGGGGCAGAAATAGCATAGTGAGAAATGTGGTTAGTGACAGCATGTGGCAAGATGTGAGGTTGGTGAGATAAAGGGAGGGTGAGATCATGGTGTAAGACTGTAAATTTTTCTTATGTTTTACTCTTTGGAGAACTGTGACTTTTTTGTGCACCAGAACTTCCTATAAGCCTCTGGTGCTCTTTTCTACCCCCCACCCAGATTCTCAGGTTGAGCCATTCTCCCAGCTAAAGCCTGCTGTAGTACATAATAACTACTCATAAAAGATGTCATAGCTACATTTTAGTACTCACTGCAGACATTATAATTTCAATAGTTAATAGTTTACTAATACCGACCAATACACACCTTAATATTTCAATAAGTTGAGTATTGCTACTTTTTTCACTATAGTCACAGCATTTTTTTACTACAGGCGAGTGGGTCATGTGTTCAGTATTGCAGAATACATCAAGGGTATGTCTAAATGCCTCTATACTGCCTCTGCTACATTACAAGAGTTGCACACGCTACCTGTAGATGAGTTAGCACTCTGCAGTTGATGTGACACAGTGCTCAACTTATATTTGGACTGTGAAAATCTGAATGGGTATAATATTGCCAGAAATTTCTTGTCTTACCTGTCAAACCCCCTAACCAAACCCCTCCAGAAGAATTGTCATGTGAAGGCCTGGAGACCAAAGGTGTCATACAACCAACTGTTCTCTGTGTTTCTGAGCTAGTATCCAGCTGCCTTGATGAACCTGGGTGCCATTCTTCACCTCAATGGAAAGCTCATCGAGGCTGAGGACAAGTACCTCAGGGCACTTCAGCTCAAGCCACAGGATGCTATTACGCAGTCCAACCTGCGCAAACTGCGCAACATCATGGAAAAACAGGGACTGAAGACCGCAGGTCCTTGAGGATGCTGGGAAGCCAACCTGGGCAAGTAGATGAATAGAAGTTAACAGTCTTCTTCAAAAGGTGTTTTGTAAGATAATGTTTACTGCAAGAGGCTTGTGGTTTTTAGACTTAGCTTAAAACCTGAGACTACTCTTGTAAACTTTTTATTCAGAGGATTTAAACCAAAGCAGGCTCTACCTTTAACTGGATTCTGTACTTGAAATTTTGGTTTTCTCTTATATTTGAATAGTTTCATTGGACGACAGTGCTCTTCAGGCACAATACTGATCCCAGTCCACCAAATACAGATACACAAAATCTTTGTTCACTGTGTTTTGTAGTGTTCTTAGGTTTCTACTGAATCCACAATAGACTGACCTTTGGCCACAATGAATAAAAAAACAACAGATCAACTGCCAAAAGAAAAGTGGACAAACTGTGTGTAAAGAGACTCAGGTTCACTGGTCTTTGTGTTTGTGGGTTCTAACAGATCCTAGCATTTCAATAGCCTTTCAGACTGGATAAAAACAGAGAATGTCATCCGTTTTCACATATCCAGAAGTACCAAGAAATCATTTTCTGACATAAAATGTATGTATAAATTTGAAATAAATAAAATTGTCAGTAATACTTAAAATTCATACTAGAATATTTGTCATTTTTCCATACTTTAGGAGACAGTGTAAAGTAGATGTTTACCTTGACTCAGACTTTGCAGGTTGTGTGACAAAATAATTTAAAGCTGCTTATGCTGTAGCAGTGGTATATGCAAATTAGAAGAGCAAAAGAAGATGTTAGTTGCAGCTAATCAAAGGCATATGCAGAGAACTCGACATGCTGAGTTGCTGAAAAGGGTTTCAAACTCAGTGACAATAACGTCCCAAGACAAGTCCTAGGAAAATTCTCAATCAAAATAATTAAATTCATGTAAGTGGTCCTTTAAAATGTATTAAAATGCAAGACTATTGCAAATGCAATTAGCTTTTTTGGTAAGGATTTCATTCTTTGTACTGGATAAAACACCTTAATACACGTGCCTGCAATTATGCTAAACCCAAAAGAAGTTTCTGTTTGTATTTTATTTTCTCTTTTCATATAATCTGAAATTCTCTTCTTTCCATGTATGTATGAATTTTGCCAAAATTTGGCTACATAGTAGTCAGAAATGTCAAATGACTGATATTTTTGCATTTTGATTATTTAGCACAGTTGACTGTACATCAGTGCTATTTTAAGTAAGAAAGTTCATTGATATGATTATTGTGCCGCACATTTTAATTTATTATGTGTTATTGTGTTTTATATCTTGTTAATCTAAGTACTCAGTTTATCTGTTGTGTTGAAGAAGGGCAGTGGAGCATTGCGATGGATTCTCCATGTATGCTGTATAAAATACAGTGAGAGGACAAGATACATAATCAGCACATAAAATACAGGCATCCTGCTCAGAACTTGCAGTGTGACTTAAAGGTAAACATCAATACTTGGAAGTTAAACCATATAAGGTGATAAGTAAAGGCCATAGTCTGATCTGCTTTCATTGGTTCAGTTTTGATGTCATAATTAAATCTTTGCATTTTAATGACAGGAGGCAATGTAAGAAAGACCCATGTGCTGCAGTCCTGGGTTGGACCCTGAATCTCAGCTGAAAAGCCAGTTCCTTGTGAGAGCAAATGCACCCAGTCTCTTATTTTTTTATTATTGCTTTAAATATGAGTAGTGAAGACTTATATGTTTCGTGTCCGTCTTGCTCAGGGATTGCAGTGAATGGGGAAAATCAAATTTTTGTTTTTTTTTGTATAGATAAAAGGTAAAATTTTATTTTTTGGAAAGTGTGGTATTTGTATATGTTTGAGAGCTGTAGTTATTTTTTTTTGTAGAGAAAGTTAAATTTGTCACAATGTTACATTTTTCTAAATGTTACAATTATGCTAAATGTTTTCTAGAAATAAATCCACCAAGGATAACTGTGGTGTCTTGTTCAGGTAATTTTTTATACAAGTTTATGGCATACTGCATATTTCAGGTAATTTTGTATGATACAGTTTTATTACACATAAAACAGTTATTTGACTGAACTGTAGAAATACACTGGCTTCTTGTGTTACTAACATTACAACTTATCCATCTTCCAGTTTTTTTTTTTTATATATATATATATGGTGTTCTTAAGTGCTTGTGATCAACAACAATATAGACTGAAATTAATAAAAGTGTTAATATGAAAAGTCTAATGTATTTGGAACACAGTGAGTGCTCGGTGAACAAGTCAGGAGGCAAACTACACTTGACGAAAAGAAAAACTAAATGTTTATTCACACAGTCCAGCTTGAATAAAGTGAACGATAATGAAGAGGAATGCTGGTGCAGGGATATGGCAGGGTGAGATTGGTTCAAGTGCACTGGTCAGCAATGTTCATCAGGTCATTTGTCTCAGGCTTATCCTCCTCACTCTACTAACTTTCAGGGAAGATTAAATAGATTATTTGTTCATTGTTTGCAAATATGTGGATTTCATTGTTATATTGTATATAATACCTATATCTGAGATTTTTACATAATCTTACCCATAAATAGATTGGGTGACATTTGTTTATTACTTTTTTCATACAGTACACTATAAAGAATTTTGAAAAGTGGTCCAAAGCTAACAATGTTAGAAGCTATGGGAACAATTCCCTGGGTACCAGCAGTCCTTGCACTGAACAAGATTTTTGCACAACTATTTGTACTCAGATGGTCACACCAAGTTTTCAAAGAGTAAAAATTCAAACAGGGCCTTTGCAGAGTCTCAGTCAGTATTTGTGTTCCTTTGCTGTGTTCTTGCTCCTCCTCCTGGTCTGAATTTGCTCTGCCTCCTATTTATTTTGCATCAGTCTCTTGTTCCTGGTGTGTTCTATGTACCTCCTGGTTTCCCAAATCTTCAGCCCTTCAAGTCTCCAGACCGCTGTGCCTTCCTGCTCTCCAAGTCCACCAGTTTTTGTGTCTCTGAGTCTTCTGTTTCATTGTCACACTTAAGCCAGCTGGTCTTCATAACACTTAATCGTCACTTCCTGCACTAATGCACTGTAAATAAACTAACCACACTTAACAATTTTACAAAGCTATCCATCATTTCAGAAGTCAAACACAGAGTCACAGTGGTCCAAAACTAGCCACAGAAAGCATAAGCCACAAGGCTTGGCACACAATGGATGAGACACGAGTGTCCTGAAGGGCACTCACGCTCTCCCTCATACCTGCACTCAACAAGCACAGTTCAGAATCACCATTTAAACTGAAACACATCCAGGAAGCCACTATGCTGTGCACCACTGTGCCATCCTAAAACTATCCCAGATGTTTAGAAACCTGTGTGACTTGAGCGCTCACACCTGTAATTTGCATAGACGAACACAGAATAAATTCCTTGCTCCTATCGCTTTAGATCTACACTCCTTTTGGATTGGCATACACTGACAGACTGGCCATGCTTTTAAATATGGTATCAATTTCTCTGCTGTATGCAGAGCCCCCTCCTTTCACTTCTAATCAGACGTGTTCACCCGCTGTAGGTTTTCCTTTTCATCCCCAAAGTGCATTGCCACAATACCCCCCTGTCTACCTCACACTGGTGCAGACGGCAACTGGGCTCCACTGAGACCCATTAGGGCAGGCTACCTGTCCAGGATTGCCACTGGTATCATACATCATGGAAACCCGAGGCATAGAGGCACTGCCTCATGCTGACCTACAGCCAAGACCTTGAACCTATTCAATTACTGTGATTTTACAACACAGCTCACAAGTGCTGCTAATCAGCTGAAAGACACAAAAACACACAAGAGTGACAGATGCTTGCCTGGGGGTGTCTACAGGGGGCACGATGGGCTCTGTGTTGTGAAGATTTACTTGCACTCAACACCCCCATGACTTTACCCTTGGCAATACCACACCCAGGTAAGGTTTCAGCAGTGACTACTGTCAGGAGTAAAAAAATAACCAGACCTTGGACTGACAGGCACTGGGTCTTTGGTCCTTCATAACACTGACTGAAATGTCCAGTAGAGATCTGTGGCTTGGAAGTAAATCAGATCATGAAAGTTCTTTGGACTTCCATGTAAACAAATTGAAAAATCCTTCCAAAGGAAGCCACACACAAACACACCCACACACACAGTATTAAATGTTACAGAAGCCAAAAACTCTGATTGATATGCATTAAGCCACATGAATAAACAGCCATGGAAAGAATAGCAGTTAACTCCCAGATGAAATTACTAATCCAGGCAAGTTATGACAAAGCTCACAAATGTTCTGGCCTGTTTAGTTTTGTCTGCAGGAAATTTCAGACGAGAACGTACTCTCCTTAGCTGCTGGCAACTGTTTGAACCTCGAACCATAGGCAGAGCCACCTCACTCTACATCTATCTATCTATCTATCTGTTTGCTTGTTTCACAGTCACTTTTTTATTCATTCACCTACTTATCTCTATACAGAAATTTTTCCTCATTTTCATCAAAGGTGCCAATAATTCTGGAGTTGACTATGTGTACTTTAGACAACTGAACTGTGGTGTTAATAAAATTTCATAAATTCATGAAGCTCCTTTAGAAAAAAGGATGTAATGGATTATTTGACCTTTATTTCCTTACAGTATTACAAGATAAAACTTTGCACTTGTCCCAAATGAGTTTGGAGAAGTGGAGTCTGAATGGACCATGTTTAAGACCTTGGTGGCCTGAGTCAGCATGGGATCTCCTGATTTAGCTGAGAGATACCAGTAGGCTAAGAGGGTTGCAGCAAAGTGAATTCTCAGGCATGGCAGAAGTTTCAAGAGACCACGGAGAAAGGCTGTCAGATGGGTTCAAAGATGTGGGAAACCGTGTATTGATGCTGAGTGCAATGGGGCAGATGTGAAAATCAGCATCTTAGGTCTGAGGAAATGGTCCTCTGTCAGAAATGAGTGGATTTTCCCTCTCCAGGTGAGATGGAACAACTGCCCATGATGAAGACATTCAACTATCTCATGATCTTGTTCATGATCAGTGGTGGGTGAAGGAAACAGGAGGTTGAAAGACAGCTTGGTGCAGGAACAGTTCTATGGGCATTGAAGTGGTCAGCTGTGGTGAAGCAAGAGCTAAGTTTTCAGGCAAAGCTCTCAGTTTAACACTAGATCTACATTCCCATATTCACCTGTGGTCAAGGGCTATGGGTAATGGCTGAAAGAACAAAATCCCAGGCAGAAGCAGTCAAAATGAAGTTTCTCTACAAGATTGCTGGGCTGACCCTCTGTTACAGGGTGAGAAGCTTAGTGATTGACCAGAACCTTGATGCTGAGCTGCTGCTCTTCTGGATAAAGGGGGGGGCTGTTTGAAGTTTTTTGGGCATGTTCTGAGGATGCTCTCTAGCCAGACATGTCCCACTGGGAGGTGACCCAGGACATGTTTGAAAGATTACATTTTTCTGCTAGCCTAGGAATGCTTAGAAATTCCCCAGGAGAAGTTGGAGACCACTGCAAGGAACAGGAAGGTCTAGGCCCTCTTTCTTAGCCTGCTCTACTGGAACCCTCAACAGGACAAGTGGGACAGGAAACTGCCTTCCTGACTGACTGAATATTGACGGATATATATCCTTTTTTAATGAAAAGTGAGCTATGTTTTTTCCAGAATATATCTGCTTATAAACATCTACAGTTACCATTGAGGTTTTCACCACTCCCAAAGCTTCAGAAGTGCACTATTACAATTCTGTGATCGCATCGTTTGTCTTTGTGAGCAAATTGAGAAACAAAAATACTCAGACACTTTAATAGCAGAGGAGAAAAAAACAATGTTCAGCTTTACATCAGTGCCTAGATCCCTCCCTTATAGAAAAAGGACAATATTTGGTTATGTTATTAAATGTTGGTTTGAAGATTGAGATCTAAATACAGCCAACATCCCTGTCTTGCAGCCACTAAGTGAGACAAAAAAGTGGCTGACAAAATATCTTACATCACACAAAGTACAAATATTAGATCATAACATCTTTTCAGCCAAAACATTGATCTAGCTTTGATCATTCCTGTTCAAAAGACCATTTCAATTTTTTGGCTAAATATAAGAAATTGAATCAAATTTGATTTTGGCCATTAGGATGTAACAATTTTAACATAGAATAATTTTTGATCAGATTTTTATCAGATTTTATCATTCATTTTCTGTTCTCCTTCATTTAAATAACAACAGCACAAAGGTAGTTTGATTTCCTAACATAGGACTAATAGAAGTTTTTTGTTCAATTAGATTCTCTTTAATCAGAAAAGAAATTTCAACACTTTTCTTGCTGACAACAATGATATAAGGATGATTGTCAGAGACCTGTCGTGTCATTTACACAGTCTTACATTTCCTTCTGAATATTAGTGTGTCATTCCCCGCTGTCAATCATAAATTCGAGGCATACTGGCTAAATATTTCCACTGCCATATTCTCACACAGAGATTTTACATTCTGTTTTTGAGAATATATGGTTAGTTATTAGAACATGAGGAATTTATTTGATTACACACATCTTACAGTAATAATATACAGTATAATAATTATTCATTTGGCACTATTCATAAACTATGACACAAAATCTGATTAATTTAGCACATAGCTTTTTTAAAGATAATAGTTATTTTTTAATAAGTGTACTGAACAAGAAAAGCAGTAATTCAACTTATAGCATGCAGGTATCTGTCACATTTGCAGAGTTAGCCAGATTTACAAATGTTATTTTGGCAAAGGGAAGGTTTTGGCCTAATGTTTTTAAGGGAAAGTTTTGGCCTAATGTTTTGACCTGAAATAAATTCATGTTTCAAACAGAACTAAATGTGTCAGGGGTAGGCTTGATGTAGTAGGATATATTTCATTACAAAGTCTGAAATAAATGAGGCCATGGTACAGTTTCTCATGCTGGAGAAGCTTTAGTCTGAAGAATGCAGTTGCATTGAACTTTATGCATGCAGATGTGTTAAAAGTTCTTATGAAACCAAATGTAGTGGAGCACACCTGGGCTGGCTTGTGGTCACGTGCAGCAATTTCCAGAGAGCTACCTGGGACCGTTCTGACTGCTGCAACTGGTGACTATGTTCTACCACAATGAAACACAGTGGGCGTTGAAATAAATTAGCATTTAGCAAGTTAGCAGAAAATACATATCTTTAAAAATTCATTGCAGGTAAAAGCTGTGCCAAAGTATTTTGAGAGATCTCGACTTTTCGTTTGAATTAATTAAAAGTGGCCGGTGCCTCTAGTGTACTTTGATTTATTTCAAAGTAACTTAAAGTACTTTTTTGTCAATGCTTTTTATAATTGTATAATTTCACTAGAGCAAATCAAGGTTATGGTAAGTACCTTGATCTGGGGTATTACAGCAGAACATGGAATCTGAACTTGGCAAGTAAGGCAGAAGCTCTGACAATCACACTACTCTACAACCAAAGTAAATCCTACTCAGATTAACTGCAAGTATCAGGCAGGCAATGCTGATTCCAGTAAATGTGTGCATTTTTTGTGACATGGAATTGTCTGAACCACTGTTTGTGTTTGAGAGAAACAACCTCAAAAGATCAAAGCATAATGCTGTTAACAAGACCCTTATTTCAGTCATGACATTTTCAAATATGGCTCTTTCATGTCACTCTATTTAGTGAACATTAGTGAGATTCTGATGGGTGCTGTGATAAAAAAAAAGTTTAAATGAGGACAGTATGAAAAATATTTGTCTCAGAAAATGGATTAATCTCTGTTAAATATGCATAAACTATGAAAAATGGACACAAAGTAACTTGATGAAACTTTCCCAAAAAAAATCTCCATGGTGACCACTAAAACACCACAAATTACTGTCGAATTTCACCTAAATAGTTATGACATAGATAAACATCTTGAGCTGTAAAAATGTAACCATTTCACTGTCTGTGCAATATGGTTAAAACAACATCATTTCTGTTTAAAAAAAAAAAACTGTCCACGGGATTAAAAAGCTCCCGATGGTATTTTAGCCTCTTTGAACAGATGGAATTGCACATAGATTTCTTTTCAGATATACTGCACACTGAATTCTTTTTAAGCATAATTTGTATTAGTATACAGTACTTGAAGAGATGACTTTTATTGTGCTGAAAATCAAACAAGGAGGTCAGAGTACACGTCATATTGTAAAATATCATGCAAATGCCTTGCTAAATATCTTGCAAGTTTATATTTCTCTTCAATACTCTAACACATCATTCAAATATGGATGTATTATGTAAAAGATAAGTATGGTACTGTGGCACTCTTTCAGTTTAGTTGTTAACTCTTCTCCCTCAAAAACATCTGAGATCACTTGTTTAGTTCACTCCTGAAAGTGAAATGAAATGAGTGCTGTGCCCTTGCCAAATGACATTTACACACATTCTAGCAAAATGAATGTGCAGCTGAGTGTTTATCACCATCTGTTGCTGCCACAAAAATGTAAAAGTTTTTCCTAAACACATCACGTGCTGTCCAAAGCCAGCCACAGCCATATAAGATGGAGTGTGTGCTTCATATCTGGGACAATATGTTTATATGGCCTGTAGTAACAGACCTGGGCAGCTGTGATATTGTGGGCAGCTGGACTCATTGAGCTGAAAATCCAGGTTTGATGTACATATCAAATCGCATGTCTGTATAATGTATGTTCTTATGTTCGTATCCAGGGTAAATGTTGCACTATTTTTTATAATAACCATAACAATGATTAAAAAAACTTTGAGGCCCATATGGCCAGAATTGTTAAGGAATGACTTAAATGTGAATGTCACTTCTTCACTGTCAACATACTTTAATTTCTTAAACACTTGCTTACATCTGAGAATAATTTTCTAATAATGCCAGCATATATTGTAGCCATGAGACCATATATTGTTGATACTAAATAAATCCTTTGATTATTAATCTATTTTCACAGAATGAACAATTAGACTTCAGCATCTGTCTGCGTTTGTTTTAATTGGTTCAAAAATCTTTTTTAGATGTGTACCCCATTAACCAAACACTTTGTAGTTCTGTACTTTGCTTTCTTCTTAGCACGTTTTTGTTTTTCTATGTTTCATAAATTAGATTACAATTGTTGTTAAATAACAGCATTTCAAAGCTTTATAATGTTTGAGGAATTTCAAAATTAATCTTTCAGACAACTCTATTATTTCAGTGCAGACCTCAAAACACCCAAAGCTGCCTGGAACAAAAATGGTATTAATGTACTATTTTTTGGTAAACATTTAACTGGCTGTAACATGTCGTGTGATGGCCGCTTGATCAAAGGTACAATACCACAATTAAAGCCTTACACATTCATTTTCATTGAATGTTCAATGGGTTTACAGTACACAGGGGCTGGTTAGCATCTTGTCACATGTTGTGAAATGCTATTTTAACAGTGAAAATGTTATGGTGTAAAATTTCATGAATCTTGATCATGAATCAAGGTGTACCATGCCCAGCTCACTGTGCATCCTGGGATATACTCTGGACCACCACAACCCAGCATTAGAACTTGACATTACTGATAATGTGGGAGTGAGTTTCATACATTTCTGAGCTCTAAATACTGTACTTCTCACACAGCAAACAAAATGCAGAATGCAAACAGTATTTGAATGCAATCTCTGTAGAGTATTTGTAAATTAAATTTTTAGAAGCTCAGAATGCTCAATCCTATTCAACAATTGCTTAGTTCTTTAACATGTTTACAACATTTGCAATCTCTGCGGTTTTTGTAAAATTCTTATTCCTTTGTTTGTAACCCACACTTCCTGGAAGTCCCCAAGGATAATAAATCATCCTCGTATTTGCTTGGTACCACATGAGAATTAATACTAAGTCAACAACCAATGGCCCCAAAAAATTAACATCTGGGTTCTGCATTTAAAATCATTTTGGATCAAGTTGCTGAATTTCACGTCTAGAGGAACTGTGTATTCTGTAAAACACATTCAACATAATCACCGTATAGTATGCACCAGAAATCGAAACAACATTTTAGTTCTTTGTAAGGCTGTTTTTTTACTGTAAAGCAATTCAAGGGAATGATTGTGCACAAGAGTACCATAGCAGTACTGGCAGTGGCTAGAAGTTACAGGACAAATGTCCATATGTTTAATTTTGCTCTGCTACATGCTGACTTTGGATTGGTACAACTGAGTACTGTATGTAGACATAGGTATTCTCTTGGATTCACAAATGTAAATTCAATTTCAACATCACTAAGTGAAATAGTTTATCTCAGTGGGTAAAAACAGAATTAAAGCAGCTTGATGCACAGTCTGAGCCATTAAAGGCTGAGTACTTTTAGTGTGTCCTCCACTGATGGTAAACGGAAAATTGACAGGTTTGTGTGCCTGTTCGTATTTTTTAAATAAAAAATCTGTACCTCCGATGTCCTGTAATATTTTGTTCCACAAGCCTCTCACTTCAATCTAATGTTAGGAATTATGGTTTAAAAATATAAAACCTGCAGAAGGATCCATTCATTCATCATCCAAAACGGTTTTAGCCTGGTTGGGGCCATCTGGAGGCTATTTCACAATAACTGGGTGCTGGGAAAAGAAACTACACTCTGGATTAGATGCCAGTCCATCACAGAGCAGTCACACACGCACGTGTTAAGGATAATTTAGAGGTACCAATTAACCTGAAACACGTGTCCTTAGACTGCTAGAGGAAACCAACATGGGGAGAACATGCAAACTCCACACAGACTGAGTTGGATTCAAACCGAAACCCAAACAGCCTAAATGCTTTGAGGCAGCAGCACTGCTGTACTTACTGTGATGCTCTGGATGGATCTCGTAGGTCATAATCTTATATTTCTACCTTGGCTTTCACCTTAAAACTTTGATTTTAGCTGCCACTGACTATATTGTTTTATAAAACAAAAACTAAACTTTTTTGTGTTTTTATAAAAACTTTAGACTAGACTTTACAAAAATCTCTGGGGCTGACTGAGCTCTGTTACCATATTTGGCTGGAGCTATGTTCAAACCCACAGCTTAGGAGATGTGAGCCATATGAAGTGCCTCTGTGCCATCTAAAAACAACAGAAGAAAGGAAACAGTTCCGGATGTCAAAAAATTGTGAACTAAACACAGTCAGAAACAAGCCAAACACAGAAGCTATTAACATACTGATACTCTGTTTGTGTGTGAAGCTTTGTATCTACCTCATAGGGTATCTTTAATAGGATATCTTTGTATCTACCCCTTTGTATATTTTTGTATCAACATGTTAAGAGTTCTGTCAACTGAATTGAAGTTTTCAGTTTGTCTAGTTTTCATTTTTGTTACTGTTGTATTATCTTTGAAGTTAGTCCTTTGTTTAACAATGTTTGTGACATTCAGGGATTCAGCTAAACCCATGATTCCCAGTCCATCGACAACTGACCTAAGTACAAAAAGGGAAACCTTTATTTATGAATCAGTCTATGAACCATACTGACTGAGTGTTGCAGGTCACTTTCAAAGGATGCTGGTACTGTTATCCATGGGTGGTGGAAAAATGGCACTATAAGTCCTACTAGTAGAACTAACCAGTGCACAAATTACGTGTATCTACTATTATTTATGGCATGGAAAGCTATTCAGCTTTAGCCAAGATCATTTAAAGTGCTATCATAATGCACAGTACAAGGTCTATAAAAGTAAAAACCACAAAATGCTTCCATTCTTGGAACCGCACTGGTGAAGCTAGGCAAGATTTATATAAAGTGTACCGATAATTCAGCTAAAGTTGTGATCTGCTGAAGATTCTTCTTGTTTCAATTTAATCTAAAACAAATATTATTATTGGAGATTAAATATGTTCAAGTTTTTGTTTGAACAACCCTATGAACCTTGTATTATGGCCTTTGAAAGCATTGGGTTGAACATATCAGGCACACCAGAAAGGGTAACTTAAGAAGACTGGCTGAGAAGTAGGTGGTAGATGAAGGAAACCTTAGCAAATCATATTAGCTTCATAAACCACCCTCAGTTTTTTTTAGAAATCAGTTTTCATCACCTCTCTTTCTGTAGCTTAATGCAAACATATCCATAACTCACAAGTGTTAGAACTCAACTGGACTGCTGACTGATCGCTGACATGATGAATTATTGGGGGGAACTAATGGGATTCATCTATGTGGACTTGGTTTACCACTGTAATAGGTGCTGAGAAAATCTTTAAACACTTGACAGCAAACTTTGGTTTTTTTCCTTAACTCTGGCTCATCCTCCATGGTACACTGACACAGTAACTTTGCAGCCATGATTAATGAATCTGTCAGCAATAAGACCCTGCCCCAGTCTGGAAAACTGTTTGAATCCTCCATCAAATATCAAAGTATTTGGTAATTTTTCTAACAGTTCTGCTCTACTCATCCTCACCGAACCTGCAAAACTGCCTGTAAAGTGATTTTTCGTCTACTTATTGGTCGCAGCATTTTCTCTTTTCAACATGGCTGAAACAGATCCTTTTCAGTCTTCCGTTAGCTTTGCCAGAAACCATAAGTTGACTTAGACCGATGTGGCAGGCAAAAGACTACGGGTGGAAATGGGAAGCAGCTGCAGTGGTATGTGAGACGATGGGTGACTCTCGAACAAGTGGCACCAATTGAAGAGACAGGATTGTGATGGACGACGGTGTCAGCAAGACAGAAGGGAATGAAGAAATAAGCAGAGGGGAAGCACTTGAATTATGATGTTCACATTGATATTCATTCTACTTCCTTGTGTAAGAGGCCCAGTTCATTCAATTTCATCTGACCTCAGGAAGCAAAAAAATTAACTCATAAACCAAACATAGCTTCTGTGAATGTAGCAGAATATTGGGCAGATTAAGCACTTCTTATATTAATATTAATACTAATCTCTTAGACAGCTGGACCCTTTCAAGGCAGGTGAGGATGCAGCTAAATTGATTTCACCCCAGTTTGGGGTCAGTGTATAACAAAGCTGGGAGCGACACAAGTCAAAAAGCAATTTCATATTTTAAGCAGTTTTTCGGCAAAATCCAGCTTCCTACCAAAATATGAATTCTGAATTCTAAAGCAATTCCCACAAATTAGCATGTATTTCATTTGGAACATTGGGTCCAAAGATTTCATGTGTATTAAGTCAGTCGTATAACTGGCCACCATTTATAAGGTTTAAGTGAAACTTTTTTAGACAGCGCTTCAGTGCTTTCTTCTTACTCTCAATGTTTTGTTTCATTTAGCATGTTGATCCGTATCAGTGATGTTGGTTTTGCCACAGACATGTAATTGTAAGCTTTGCATCCAGCTGTGAAATTGTAGTTACCACCAGGCACCGTAAAGAGGCTGACCAGCACTTTCACATGGCTGCTCGACTGTCAGCTGACCTCAGGAACACACTGTGGATGGAGGGCCATGAGTTGCCATGATGCCTTTGTTTGCCCTTCTTGCAACTGCACAGAATGGATAGAACAAGGTCAAGCATTCATTGCACAAATAAAACAGTGCTCTCTCTTGTCTCTCATCCTGCACGTGATGCAGCAGGTGGCATTGTGGTTAAAGCTGCTGCCTTGCATCTAAAGGACTTCAACTGCATCTCCTGCTGTACCACTGAGCAAAGCATTTACCCTGAGTTGACACAGTAAAAAATTACCCAACCGCATAAATGGATAAATTACTGCAAGACCACTGGAGAGACCAGGTTCTACAGCTGACTGCCTACAGTTTCGCTGGAGTGGAGAGAAAAGATAGCGGCAGTTACATCTTTTGCAAAGAATGCTATAAACCTTTTAAACTGTGCTTTAAATGGTGAATATGAAAAATACGCAGGATTTTCCCTGTCAAAAATGAAATAGTTATAGTGTCCCCAAGTCACTTTGAACATGTTTTCCAGCATGAAATGGGTGGCAGAGTTCCAGTTTAAATGACAGTCTGGCTTCAAGCTGTGACATGATAATTAGCTTTTTTCCAGAAAACATGTGTACATGAGAACTCACAAAGGTCCTAGTTTCTTCCTGTTTCTTAAATGCATTTTATTTCTGCACATTTCTGTACATTTCCTAATTTTCTATAAATTTATTACAACAAAATCAAATAACTAATGAAGCAGGGAATGATTGAAAAATTCTCCAGATGCCATATTTTAGCAAATCAAAATTTTATCTTGGCACCTTTCTGTCTGACAGTATGTAACACAAATAAATGCAAAATGAGAAAAAAAATTAAAAATAACTTTCTTCACTGAGATTCTCAGTAGCTTGAAAATATTACATCTGGCATTTTTATAAAATACAATGGGACAGGAATAATTTGACACTAGTGCCTGGATTTATGCTCGGCAGGGTGTCCCTAGGACAGTAAATCTTTTGTTGATGATTTCAATATCTAATTATAGACTCTACTTTCACAACCCTCATTCAAAGTATAACTTTGGTCTTCTTGCAGTCCTGTTAAAGTCAAGCCAGTGGAATGTACTGGATATTGTAAACTGGCTTCAGCAACTTCTCAATAATAGAAACTTTCATCATGTTTCAGAGCTCAGCGATGACTTGATCGTAGCAGCTGGGATCGTTCAGACACTGTATCACTACAGCGTATGGATATAATAAACAAGCCGCAGTTGGCTGAACACTTCAGCAAAACTCAGGAACATATGAGATAAAATCCAGCTAAATTATATTTCTACAATTGGGAAAAATGCTAGAATGTTGGTGCTGTGAACACTTTAAAATCGTAAGTTCCTGAATTCTGCTGAATCAGACATTCTGTTTATGGGAAAACAGCAGGAGTGAGAAACACTTTCACTGATAATGCAGCTTTTGAAAAACTTGTTCAGGAATTTATTTTCTATACTGTATACCTTATTCATAGAATTCTACATTAGTGAGATGGTGTTAATCCAGGTCCAGATAAAAGCCTAAATGTTATTCCAGACAGGAAGTGAAATATTTCTCTATTCAGGTTTAAATCTGTACCTAGGCAGCTGGATTTGGAAAAGAAAATGCCTTACCATCTTGTGCAATGCCATGCTTTGTTGCATTAAAGAAGTAAAAGTTAGACCAGGACAAGCACAGTAATAAAGTAAACTCATTTTAGATTCTAGAAAGTCTTACTTTCTTACTGCTACAAAGTCTTACTAGTCTCGAAAGGTATCAGCTAAAGAAAGAATAGTAATAGGACTGCTGAAGCCTATTCAGAGGAGATTCATGGCTCTCTTTGCTCCAAGTTCCATCTAAGCATCGATTCCCAGCTGTGCTGTACTGCTGCTCCCACAGATGTCCGACAAATTCCGAATGGCCTTCATTCTGAAACCAAACTGAACAGGGAGTCTAATTATTCATTTACATGCAGCTGTATTAAGCATAGAACACAGGTACTATATTATTCACAGAATAAAGAAAATGAGCAGTACAGTAAAAAAGGATGAAACTATTCTGCCATAACCTTCTCAGTTATCCATTTTCATAATGTAAGGACAGCAATTTTAGAATTTTAGACAGAAATTTATGCATGAAGTGCTTTTTGATTAGGGTGAAAGGAAGATTGCATCAGATAATGTTAGGATTTTCTTTTCTATTCTTTTTTAATAAATGAATAAATACATTTTTAATAAATATCATCTTCTGTGTTTCCCATTGAGCTGAATTATAATATCATTATAAACAGTATTAATTTCCTGACACTGGACTGATGTCCAACAATAAAATCCAGCAAGTGAGAGACACTATTATAGTACAGCCTGGTCATATGACCTCAGCAAGCAGAATATTTCAAAGAAAAGGCTTCTTATTAAAAGGATTAGAAGTACCTATGCATCCCCCTAATTTGGTTCTGTAGAACTGAAGATCAAGGACAGAATATAACTCATTAGACATTTTAGAAAATGTACATTCACTTTTTTTTATTTTAAGGCAACCATTTAGGCTCTTTCTACCATCCGGTCTGGCCCACACAAAGCGTCTTGACCATTTGTCCATGGCACTCGGAAAGAAGCCCACTTTCAAAGACAGATGCTTTTAATATGTCTCTGCTTTCAGTGAAGTCAGTCCAGAGCAAAGTATAACAATGTCTTCATCCCAGTTCACCTCTCATAAATACAGCTTTGGTCATTAAAAAAGATTTCTTTGGTTAGCTGGGATCTTCAGCTTTTTACCATGTCCCCAGCATGACTTTGTCATGCTGCATTTCACTAATCATACTTGAGAGCTGCAGAACAAATAATATATATATGACCTATATATTATATATTATTTTTTATATTATATATTATATAGTATTTATATAAATAATAGGGTCAGAAGGGATTGCACTCTTCTAGAGTGAGATCCATGTTGCCATACCTGGGATCTGATGGAGTCATTTTTTCAGCTCAATGGTCGTGACCCCAAGTGCTCCTATCACCAGTGGGACTACCTTGTTTTTCACGTTCCACTTTCTCTCCAGTTTTTCTCTCAACTGATGGTTTTTCTCCATCTTCTTATATTCCTTCTTCCTGATGTTTCCATCGCTCTGAATTGCCACATCTATCGCCACTGCTGTATATAAGGTTTGACAAAGCATATTTCTGTAAAACAACAAATTATAAAGTTATTTTATAAATATATTTGAAAAATTATTAAGTAAAAGGAATGAACTGAAATAGTGTTTAGATTATTTGTGCCATGAAAGCACCACAAGAAAACATTAAAGAAAGGAAAATGTTAAAGGGTGTTTTTAAAGAGGAAATTGGGTAATTTTTACATAAGTCAAGAATGGGGCTCTACAGTGTTGAACATAAAGCTTGCATAAACCACAGAAATGCAAAAGAACTTGTGTTTTCAATTAGAGAAAAGCCCACTGAACCCCGATGCCTATAGCTCAGCTGTCTGCTGTGAAGGCTTCATGATGCTTCTTCAGAGTAAATAACTGCCCTGTAATTTAAATGTGGGCACAGTCGTAATGGATTTCATTTACAAAAGAAACCTCTGACTCTTCAAGGCGTTACTGGAATCATCAGAATTTTGTCAGGAAGTAACAAAAAAGTGGATGAAGATGATGATCATAACATCAGAACAGTATGGGAAGTCACAAGAAGCCGCAACATGCTTTCTGCATAAAGTGGTTAGAGAGGAAAGCACTGATGTTCATGTCCCACCCGCCAGGGTCTATTCAAATATAACATCAAGGAGAACACAGAGCCTTTTCCATTCGTCAGCATTCAAGCACCTCTTTGTGTAGCAATGCGATGAACCCAAATCACTGTTTTTCATTGCAGTGTGACATCTTCTTGGGCTCTTTTACAGTTCCTGTCCTCTTTATTCAGTAAATCAGGCTGGGACAGACTGGTGGTTGTGGTCTAATGGTGTAGGGAATATTTTCTATGCACACATTAGGTTTCTATATACAAACAGAATAATTTGAACGGTAAAAATTACCAAAATACTGTTGCAAACCCAGTACATTTTTTGACATAAAAGTCTCAGCAGTGGTTGCATGTATAGGGTATATGTTTGAATGCATTTTCTGTAGCCAGTGTTGAAGGTAGACCATTGGTGCTCAACACTGAAATAACTTTATCCCTTTAAAATCCACATTAGAGGACAAGGGCTATTATGGTTTGTTATTTTCAGAAGATTAAACCATTACAGCTATATGTCATGTACAAGATGTACTAATTGAGTAGATGCCTCAGTTTGTCATTATCTTCAAATGGATCATCATATGGTTTTGATAATAATTATATGGTTCTTGTAATCTAGCATCGTTGGCATTTTATACTTTTCTGGCAAACAAGTATTTGTGGGATTTAACTGCAAAATTATACTGTTAGAAACAATGACATAGAGAAAAGTGAGAACATGGTTTCAGATTATGCACAGATGTCTTTAGACATGCACATAAGCATACAGAAATACACACACACTTTTTGGTTTGCATCCACTTTAAGGGTTTTGTTCAGGGGCAGGACATCGGTTTGAACTGCCACCTTGCACTTAAAGCACCCACCTCCTGCAGGAGTAATATCTTTTTATTTATGAAGACTTGCCCCAATAAAATTTACAGTGCTGTGTAATAGGGTAAATCATTGTATGCAGCTTTCTATGGTCCTGTAAAGAATCAAACAAATAAAGAAATAGTACATGTCTTACAGTGTCCAGTCCATACTGTGGACCAAAGGAGTGATTTTTCCTGTCTTTGATGCATACTGTGGTTCACCTGGGACTTCTACAGCTGCTGATAACAGGACAGGGAAAGTGTTTCTTTTCTTTCATTTTAAACCCAGTTCCTTCATTACATGTGCAAATTAAGTCCAGGATACATCTGTACTACAGACTAAACTATTCATCAGCTTTCATTGCATAGTGTACTTACTTTTTTATTTTAGTGTACTTACTTTTTAATCATTGTTATTTATCTTCTTTTGTATGTTACTATTTATTTTTAAATTTTTCTTTATTATATTATCCTCCATATGGCATTCATATTTATGTATTTTATTGTTTTACCCCATTATATAATATTTGTATGCATATTCATTTCTTTGTGTGTGATAGTTGAGTTTATTTTATTACCCTTATATTTTCTCTGGGTTCTGCATTTAAACTTGAGAGGTATTGTTTGGATATTGAAAACATTTAAATGCAACTCTAAAAACAGTTAGCAAGGCTGAAACCAGAACGTTTATAAATAGTTTCATTTTGTTCAGTCTTTCCCCATCCTTATCTGTACATCCAGTCTTGGGCCATAAGGGACTGGAGCCTATCCCCATCCCCACCTGCTGCAAGAACAATACTGTTTTATTTCCAGCAAAAGTTACCCTGATGTGTGACAGGGTAAATCATTGTGAGTGGTTCACTGGGACATTACAATTAGTTCACTGGGATATTACTATCATTTAGCGGGGACATCACCATTGTGAGGGGTCAGTGGTTTCAGAACAATTAGCAATAACATTCTAGAAAACATCTGCCAAAATAAGGAAACAATATTAGTATATCAGCAAGCCTTGATCTTTTTATACAGATCTGTTTAATAAGAATACTAATAACTTACTCAGCATATTTAGTCCAAAAGAGATAATGATTTTAGGACTGACTGAATTATTCTCAAAAGG
The DNA here is from genome assembly GCA_900497675.1 of Arapaima gigas. Taxonomy (NCBI): domain Eukaryota; kingdom Metazoa; phylum Chordata; class Actinopteri; order Osteoglossiformes; family Osteoglossidae; genus Arapaima; species Arapaima gigas. The sequence continues at coordinate 143,108 of UFQX01000067.1, read as the reverse complement.
AGACCCTATAATTATTAATGCACTGCTTAGCAGGTACTTTAATACAAGGTGATTTACAATTTCTACCCATTTGCACTGCTTGATATGCTTTGACGGAGCAGCTGAGGATAAGTACTTTGTTCAAGGGTACTGCAGTAGGTTCCTTTCCAACCTTCAACTTACATCGCCAAAGTAATTATTATTACTGTACCTGGTGGATTGTATCTGTGTTAGGCATCATGTGTATTGTAATACCAAAACTGTAAAGAAAAAAAATACTTTTTTTTAAGTAGAACATGTGGTCAGAATCATTGGAAGTACAAATGCTTGCAATGCTCTGAAGCTCATCAGTTGTGCAGGATGTATTTTAAATTCTTGACAAGGATGACAAAACAAAAACCAAACTCTTTCCCGTAAACTCAGGCCGATGAATGTGCTGAGGCTGGCACTGCACAGCTTAAAACAGTTGTTCTTTTTCAGTTCTGCTTGGACATACCATCATGAAAAAAGGAGAACTTGCAATTGTTGTGGACCACATGGTACCGATTAGAGAAAAAGAAAAAAAACAGTTCAAAGGTCTAAGATTTGCAGGATGTGCAGAAGAAATCATACTCAATATTTATGTTTACACAAAAAAACGCCAAAATAACCCAAACTCTAATATCATAAACTGTATATTTTCTCCTTCTGGTTTGGTGGTTTGGTAAAATGCATTGTAATATCATGCTAGATAAATATATCTTGCCGAGAAAAGGGAGCTGGAATTATAGTTGAAGAAAGAAAATGATCCAGTTTGCTGCTGATCAAGATGAAACATACATTTTTTTGACCAGTGCTGCTGATGATGGCATGTTTTTCTTGAGGCAGTTTTAAAAGAAATAAGAGCTTTACCACATTAACCATGAGACAGTACATACAGTATAAGAAGATTATTGGCTTCCAATGTGCAAAGCAATTTCCAGTGTTTACGATGCAAGAAGGACTTCAAGTGTTACTCTTTAACCAACAACAGATCATTGTGCCTGGAAAGGATGCATCTCCAAATGTTTATAACCTGTCTTCTATCACAGTAAATTGTTTATTTGTTTATATATTGTAGGTGAGAGAGGTGCTTTCATTGTACACCCCCTGATTTCATCTGATGTCATCATGAATATGTGGCCCTCAATTCAAATAAATTGGTTAAAAAAAGAGGCTTCTCAAGTCAGGTTTTTTATTTTTATTATTATTATTTTTTTTTACTGGAAAACACAAAATAAAGGCACTTAAAAACCTTGCCTCACCAAAACGCCAGGGAATAGAAAGTGGAGATAAACATCTGTGAACAGTAATTGTCTGTCAAATGGATGAAATCTGCCTTTACCTTCACTAACAAACCTTCAGTCTATTTATTGGCAAAACTGCAGAATCCTGCCACCAGGTCTCAGTTCATTCATTGCATTGATTTCGAATCCAATTCCCAATTCTGTATTTAAAGTGGAGAAAAAGGAGGGTTTCATCTAAAGCAACTTTTTCTACTCATTTATTTGACCAGTTTTTACATGTGACTAACTCAGTCAAAGGTACAACTGTAAAAGCAGTGAAAATGTCTTGAACAAGCAACCTCCATGATACAAAGTCCTTAATGTGGCGAATGGTGCAACATGACTACAGAGTCCAAAGTAATAACTGTTGTTCCTCTAATGCATTTATCTCTGCCTAGTGCTATATAAATGTTAACATACAGCATAAGATGGGTACCTGGTTCCACTCATGCATGCACAACCAGTGACAAAACTCAAATAACTGCTTCCGAGGATGAGATGCAGAAGCCAGCAGGACTGAGTCTGCCAGATGTAACCCTGAGGACGAGTGAAGAACTAGGTGTTTAGCAGCCAGAGGATGAGCTGAACTATGAGTGTCATGTGGAGAACTGCTGCTGCTGCTTGTTGTAATGGCTTCTTTTCCCCACCAGATTTATTTTAATAGTCCTCTGTCTATCCCAGGATTCGTTGGGCAGAAAGGGGGCTTGTTGCAAGACCGCTAAAATGCTGTTCATTGTTAAAAATACACATAAGAAATGTGTTGGTAATTGAAGCCAAGTGACTCAGGCATGAATTGCAACAGAACCAGAATGTCCTTCCCGTAAACATGGACACAAGAGACCATTTCCTGGCTCTGCTGGTCAGCTATAAGTCACAGGGATGTACCGCTATGGTACAGAGTGCTCATAGTGTCAGGGGTGTCAGTTCACTTTGTGTCTGCACTCAGCAAACTTGGCCCACTGGGGGGAACTTTTCATTATCACGTTTTTCAGTCTGGGCAAGATTATTTCCGGATTGTGCTATGAGTCAAAAAATGCAATAATGAATCAGAAAAGAATATTATAAATGCTAATTCTGAGGATAGCAGTGTCTTTTTACATTGCAGATTGCAGCAGAGGTGTACTTCTTTCCACAGCAACCGTGGATTATAAAGGAGCCCCAAAGGAGCCTGGGAAAAGATGGAAAAAGCTGATATAAAACTGGGTTTACAGCGGTGCTCTCACAGTGTAATATCAATCACTAGTCGTTTTACAGATTGTGCGAGTGGTTAAAAATGTTGTACAGAGGTGCTCTGGCCTTTCAGTATGCAAAGGAATAAATAGTGTGTGTTTTCTGAGTGATTTCTTGGTAAGTGGTGGTTTTTGTAAGTCTGACGCCACAGTTAACCTTGCATGGCCTTGGGCAACGCCTTGCAATGCGTTTAGTTATCCTTCATAATTCAGTCTCGCAGTATCCGGTTTTTGGCTTATTCACCCTGAGATTATTAATATCACTTATGGTTATTCGGTCTACAGTTTCACTTTTCCAGTCTGCAACATCTGTCCACGTTTTGACATTTGGTCTGGAGCAATAAACTGAGACTAGGACAACAATCTATGTGCGTGGTAGTTGGAGACACATTGTATTGTGGGAACTCACTCTCTCAGTTGTGCTCTGCCATTCTATAGTCTTGCCTGCCTACTAACTTGTTCACATCCTTTGTTTTGCACTATTGTGCTTAAATATTTGAATTATTCTCTTATTCACTTGTGACTGTTGTGTCACTCAAAGTTTACAGTAAAGGATTTTTAACATTTTTTAAAACCTTTTATAGTTTATTTTGATACAGTGTTACTCATATTTTGTACAAATGTGTTATATAACCTTTGCCTTACAATATTAATTATTGTTTAGGGTAATTTTAAGGTGAACTTGGGTTTGGCTTGGGACAAATTGGGGAAATAATGGAATTGTTTTAGAATACTGAGTATTAGTTCTTTATCTTAAACATTCTGTCAATTTTCAGGAACATATTAGAACTGGAGAAAGAGGGGTAAGTCTAAAACCCCACAAAATGCATGTCAGATTTTTTTTATTAGGCTCAAAATGGTGCCAAGAGCCACTGTTCTTGGGAGAGGCTGGCAATGAGAATTAAATCTATGCTTCACACCATATGCGAAACAATGTTTTTGTACCTACCTGCAACTTGGTGTTACACGTCTGGCGCTAAGCTGTTAGACCACTGCCATCTGAAGTTGACATAGCGTTAAGAAAAGCACATGGGATTTCTCAACAGAAATGTTCACAACAGCTCTCCTGCCCGTGGCTGGTGAAGTGCAACTTATCTGTTGAGACCATTTTCCTTCCTGCTGCCCACATGCCACCTGGCTCATTCTGTTTGTTTATCTTTTCGCTCTTTTCCTCCAAGATGTCCAGGAGCTGAGGGTCAGGATATGAATCATGCTCTAGAGCGGATAAGAAAACTGAGAGCACTCACGCAGGGGGCTGGGTTAGCATGTGAGAAGCCTTTGGGTTCTACTAGAAAAGCAGACACAGCTTTAATTTCCTGCCTTTTACGCCGGGTGCAGGAGGAGCAGACATCTCACCCTGAATTTCACTTGGCTAACAGATTCCTTTGAAGTGAGCTGAAGAGAACTGTATGTATTTAATATGGCAGGATCGTCAGATCCTGCTACCTGCCACTTAATTTCTGCATCTGCACACATACGTAAGAGACATGGAGCATTAAGTTGTTTGGCAATTTTTTCATTTCTCAGCATTTAATTTAAATGAAGCAGATTCTCTGAAACAAGTATGAAGTGTTTGTGGTGCTGCATAATAAAGAGGTTGTTTGTTTATTGAAAAATGTTATTTTCTGATTCAGACTCACACACGCACGTATGCAGACACACACACACACACACACACACACACACACACACACACACACACACACAGGCAAAAATAAAGTCTAAAAATGAAGGTGTTCGGAGAAAAATCTGCCAAAATGAACTGCTCCCTATCTCCTTGAGCCCACACACAAGTTTTATTATGCTATTACGATAAAGCGATGTAATCTTCAATTTTATCATTTGTGTTTATAGTTTTCTTAAGGTGTGCTGTCCCCTAGTGGTAAAATATAAAAGTACAAGCACAAACCCTCTGTACCCGAACTATGTCCAAGTTTTTGCTGTAACGGCTCTTAAAATTGAACCTAAATATCATTGCCCGTATGGACACTTTACTATTAAGAATTTCTAACTAAAGTTTTTCTAAAATAAAAAATGGAAATGCTCATAAAAATCAAAATTAAAAAACAACTAATACAACACCATAAAGTACAAAACTATAGAAGGTACTATAATAAAAAAAGCATTGTGTTGTAACAAACTATATTGTACATAGTTATGAAATTTCCTGATGTTCTACATGCATATCTCAGGTGTTTCTGTTTGTCTCGTGAGTCATGTAATTTGCTTTGTAATGACTTTGTGCAGCGTCACTGCATTTACTGTGATTTAAACTGGATAATCCACACAGCAAATCTCATGTCTCTGTTTTTTGCTTTATTCCATGATTACCCAGTTAAACTTGTCAGCCTTGTTTGTTTAAATTGTGATTTGCAATCTTTTTAACAAAATTTCATTTTTGAGCAAATTTATTTAAGTGCCACTGCAGAACCAACCTGCAAAATGCCCTGTACTGTACTAACTGCACCACATGGTACAAACATGCAAATTAATGACAACAAATCAATGAGGTAATTGGCGTTTACATGCTGAAGTCATAGGTTGATAGTTATAATTATATAGGTGTTTTTGGATGGGCTGGGGGTGCATTATTTATTTATCTTTGCCTTTTTTTTAAATAATGGGAGGTAAGCATTCAGTTTCTGACCTGTTTGCAGGGATGAATCAGAAACCATTGGATTACTGTTTTTTAATAACTTGGAAAGTTCTGTAAAATAGAAAAAAAATGATTACAATAATCAAGCTGATGACTTACAAAGGCACATATAAAACCTTCTGTATCTGTCTGGGTCAGGCATCTGTTTATTATTCAACAAGCAAGCAGTGAAAAGAAGTTTCCCGCACGATTTTTCCTGATTGCTGATGGACTTTTAATGATTCTCGGCATTACTTGGTTTCCCTCTTAAACTAATGAGCGCAATACAATACCCTTCTCCAAAACAGTGTCATTTCTCATAGCTTTCACACCATTTGCCAAAGCTAAACACACATTTTAATTCAGTTCTTTACAAAAGGTACAAATATGTGTTGAATATCCCTTTTCCAAGTGAGCTAAAAAATTTATATAAGATTTGATTCAGTTAAATTTACTCTCATAAATGTGGGTCTCTTTAGCGCATGCACACAACTACTTTGGACAACTGTTACCACATTTCCCTCTCCTGGGCAGCAAAATGACTGGTCTTTGGTCACCAGTCAGAAAACCCCTACAAAGCAGAAAGGTGACAGTGCCTACAGTCATGCAGCAAACTGTGTATTTGACAGGTTTCCCATGTGTTTGGATCACCAGTCTCATACAGGCAGGTCAGTTACTTCTTAGCTAAACAGAACCATTTATGCTCATCTCCACTTAAGTTCAAGACTCCTGGTCACTTATTAGCATAACTATATGCCACACTGGCTATGAGACTACTTTGCCTTTTGTTTATTAGCACAATAATTGCTCATGACTTCACATAAACTGAGTAATTATCAAAAAAAAAAGCCGAAGAAATAATACACCTACTTTCAATCCTGCAATTGACTGACATTCCATCCAGGGTGTAGTTTCATAGCCCAGTGATTCTAGCACAGGATCTGGACCGCCACAACCCCGAGGTGGATTATGTGGTTCACAAAAATGGATAAATGACAGATATTTCCTCATATTATCTGCTCATTTCATATGTACAAAGTTTTTTTGCATTTTGAAGACATGTTATCCAGCTGTGCTTTGTGCTTCCTCTGGCTTGTCTTTAAGGTCCAAGGGGTTGGTGTGCAGGCTGCCTCGGAAACAGTTGATGCCTTACAGTCATGGATGAACACAGGAATCTCAGCCTGGCCCTGTATACCTTGATCCGTCACCCACCACAGTCCTTCCACCATGTACTCTCCACAAAATCTGAGTCTACAGATCTCTCGGAGGTAGTCATCATCTGTTATATATGCTGTCTGTATCAGTCACTGGGCTCAAACCTTGAGGTGCACAAGTTGTCTGTAACATGGAAAACATAGCCACTGGGAGGCAGTAGCACACCTTGCTTTATACTCTCAATGCAGAATCCACTGTGATCCATTTGTCTTCTGGTAATTCTGGTAAAAACAAGGGACACTGAGGGCCAAAGGCTGATGGTTTTCCTACAACAGAGGGTTTGCCTCAAGGTTCAGGTAAAAAACAATGATGATTCTACCTCTGGGATGAAAGTCTTCTGAACAAAATGGAATATGGAGTTAAAGACTATATTTTGTTTTAATTGTTAAAGATCAAAGCCCTCATTCCCTCAAACCATTTCCACTGTCCAAAATGTACTATCATACTGTATGATCACTTTTGTTCAGGATATTTCACATTTTAATGCAAGGCTCTGTCAATATCTCACACAAGTTTACTCTGGTGGAAACAATCATCAATACCTTCACGAATCATGATCTGTAAAGCACTGGGATTCATTGTCAGTCTCATGAGGTAACTCTTGCTGTCTTGAGCCATTTTCTTATGGAAAAAATGTGTTTTGTTGCCAAAGACTTTCATAAAGTGTGTCAGGTAGTATCATCTGCAGCTTTCACAGCAGAGGTGTTGACACAGAAACAGTCGCAATTCAACTATTGCATCACCCCCAAGTGTCAGTAAGATGACATCCATAATTTTCTGATTATGTTTCATAAACCCACCAGAGCTGCGTGTTGGGACAGACTGTGAGGTGGTGGATGGAGAAGGAATGTTGAAACCGCCCAGCTTCTTCCCTGCAGCCGGGCAATCCTGCCCCCTGGTGGTGCTGTGCTGTTTGTGCTCACATGACACCAGGACCCCAGGGAGCAGCTTTCCTGTTTGTGCTGCACAAAACTGTCCCAACTTGTTGAGTTTCTCTTACTGCTGTCCCCTTTATGTTGAAGTATGTAACTTCACCCCACTGTTGGACTGTTTAGAGTGACTGGGGGCAGATGAAGTATACTGACTTTTTATATTGTACTTCAGTATTCTTATAATCCTGCCTATTATGTGTTTCCTTTATATTATTAATTTTGTGCTTTATTGTGTTACCCCATTATTCCATTTTGTAGTCTTTATTGGGCATATTACTGACACCCTGTAGAACGTTCAGAAAGGCACATCTTTATAATGTGGTAATTTTTTGTACAAGGGGACTAAAAGGCCTTCGATGGCTTTTGTTGTCAGTAGTTTCAGGCTTATTTAAAACATGGAACAGAGATGCATGAGGCACACAGCTGCGTTAACCTCAGTGTGTGAGTGTCAGTGATGGACAGCACTTGCCAAAATACCGTAGAACTGTAATAAACCATTTTAAGTCTTACGGTGTCTCATTGAGTCTCCAACAAATGACAAATTATCTGGAAAAAGATCAGTTCTAACAAAACTATGGCAAGACCTTTTACTGGCCCACAACAAAGAGAATTAATTTCATTAAATTAAATATTCTGTATCACATACAGATGGTGGATGTGGAAAAGTGGATGTAATAGCAATGTCAAATATTACTGTGAACACATTTTTAATTATTGTAATAGAACATTTAAAAAAAATGAATAAAAACCCAGTGGGCACAGAGAGATACAGTGTGATTTTTAAAATTTTGGCATCAGAGACATTATTGGCAGTGTTTATGAGTACTGATGCTATTTTGAAATGATGTGGACACCCATCCTGGACTATTTGCCCAGTATTTTGCTGCCACAAATTCTGCAGCCTAGATGTGTTTTGGAATGCAGTGATGTTTTTCTTCCCAGCCACAGGTCCCAACAACAGACTACTCTACTTAGGAACCCCTTTTTTTCCTTGTTCTTTTCAAATTCTTTAAGCCCTTCTCTCTCATAATCTCCCCACATCCATTTACCCACAGATATATTTATACAGTACAAATCCAGACACATTACTATTGAATATCCTGATATCAAGGAATTGTTTCCAGTTATTCACACATTTTAAATGATGCAATCAGTTACTGTTTGAAAACAATGCAGAGGATGATGCGAACAGATGATGGGATATTAATCTTATTTTCATTCATTTTTTTCAGCCATGCAGCCACAGGACATGGAACACCTTTCACTGCTAGATTTCAAAGACCAGAAACAAAGGCATTTTCAACCTTTAAACATAGATTGTACTGAATATAAGGAATTCTACTCAGACACTCAGTCATTTTCATCCGCTGCTTCTCCCTGTCAGGGTAGCAGTGGCCTGGAGCCTACCCTATTACTGCTTATTCTTATTCTTATTTTTATTCTTATAGTTAAACACACATAAAAAGGAACATAAAACAACAACATTACATTTCAAAAGGCACTGGCAGCTAGTATACAGGTTTAAGAACAAGTGTGACATGTGGCCATGTCTGCACGGAGATGTAAAATGGAATTAGTGCATGTCTGAATACTTTGAAGAAATATAAAACAGCCAGATTTGGCTCCATACAGGTAGACCAAAAATAACACATTTTACCACACTGTAACGGAAAATATTAGTAAGTGGCTTTATACAGTAAACAAAAAGGCTCCTTGATCATGTCTTTTATTTCCCATCCTGAAACAAATGGATACTGATGTCTGAGTTCTTTTCTGTAAGATGCTGTTAGATATCACAACTTACAACTTACACATTTTTAGTCTTTAACTCCATATTCTATGTTAATTTTTTTTGTATGAGTTATGAGTATTAATGTGTTTATACTACTTTATATTATATTTTAAGCTGTAATATATGCACAATGAAAAAAATATTTCATAAATTCCCATTAGATGGCGCCAGTTAACGTCAAAAATAGCTATATTAATTTTTGTTCTAGAAATTGAACTAACTATAGAAAAGGAATACACTGTCTGTATAGTATTTTGCATACTAATAAATATGTGGGGATGCAGCTTTAATTCTCTGAACTATAAGCCCCATAACTACATTTTAGCACTGTCAGTTTTTTGGATTTAGATTTTTTAAAAATATTTATATAAGGTATAATGTGTAATATGTAATTCAGTCACTTCATTGGCTAACATAATATGACTGTCAGGTGAACAGTTCTGTCCTGCTTTTCTCACAGATTCTCCAACCCAAAGTGCTGTTTAAACTGTTTTGCAAAATTTTGATCACTTTACATATAGTTGTCCTTGGTTCATACATATTGTTTAATTATGACTGATTTGAAAAGTGAAAGGGATGGGACTTTCTCCTGCAGTGGGAATAGAATGTGCTGAAAATGGTTCTCTTCTAGAAAAATGGGGCTTTTTGACAGATGTGAAACTGAACAGACTTGGCCAGCTGGACTATAGCCACAGATGGATGCAGTGTAGTCATTTACATTTACATCTATGCTTTTGGCAGACACTTTCTCCAAATTAATTTATAGTAACAAAGGACAGCATTCTTCTCCATATGTAGAAAACTAGACTGAAACAATGAAACCTGTGTTGCTGCCAAGCCAATGCCATTTTTCTCACACTGACAAAATTTGGGTTTTGTTAAGTTTTGTTTTTGTTTTGTTGCAGTTTACTGAATTCATGTCTTGGAAGACATCCTTCAAAGGATCATCTTTTTCCTTCCAAGGCCTGTGGACTGATAAGACAGGATAGAATAGAATATGATAGGATTGAATTTTATTGATCTCCAGGGGAAGTTTGGCATACAGAAGCTAAACAAATAGGACACATAACATAAGACACACAGAATACAAAATAAATATCAAAAGAAGAGCATTAAAGAAAACAAATAATCAATAAATAAAAATAATAAATACACTCCAGTAGTTAACAGGTCTTTGGGTGGCATGGAGGCAGGTGGCTGTGGGTAAGAAGAACCCCCAGGAAGTGCTTCTAAATGCACCTAAGTTGAGTAACCCACTGACTAAAAGAGTTTATGGTGGTCATTTCATTTAGGGGATGTAAACCAATATCCATGATGTAGCTTCCTCCTCATCCTGACCTCTGCCACAACCTTCACCGAATCAGCACTCACACCCATGATAGAACCCACTTTCTTGACAAGTTTGTTGTGTCTGTTGCTAGAAGTGATGTTGCCCCAGTGTACAACATGATAACACAATGGAACTGGCTGTGGAGTTTGCCCATATGTACTGTAAAAGCCAATATGGAAAATGTATGATGTAAAACAGAAGAAAGAAGCCACACTGTCTCATTGAAGATCACTCATGGAATTTGACTAAAACCTGCAGTCCTGACAGTCTTGGTGGTGTTCCTGCTCTTCTCTTCCAGATGGCCTGCTTCACAATAACACTTTAGCCTACCTCCCCACCTTCACCCCGAAGTGCCTGGGACTGAAGGGGAATTATTCTGAACAGGGGTAGAACTTCAATACTTGTTTAATGGTTTGCCATGATTGTTGATAATATGACCTGTCTCAGTGGTTCATAATCCATCTCCCAGTTTTTCCCATCAGACAATTTGTTGCCTCATGTACATACAGAGGATGGATGAGATGAATAACTTAGTCTGTACAAATCTTCATCATGTTCTTACAGGACCTCTATGACTTGCCATAACGTTCATGTATCTCCCTACATTGTCACTCTCCATTGGCTCCCCGTTGCTGCCTGTATCATGTTCAAAACTAGTTATGGCCAAAAAGCTTATTGGTGGATCTGCACATTAATATCTATAGGACTCGATTGCAGGTTAAAATCTATGACCCCAAGTGTCTACGGGTACAGGGGTGTAACATTAACTGTTTGGAATGCTGTGGATAAGCTGGGAATAAAAAGAAAGAAGAAAAAAACTGAGGATCTGGTGCAAAAGTGATTTACTATGTACAGGTGAAAGTGGGCAATAATACAAATATATATCATACACACAAAAACATGAATGCACCGGGGGAAAGGAATGTAGGCAGTGTTAAAGAAAAGAACAAGTCAAAAGCAGGCAAACTAGCTGAACTAGTGCAAGCTAAGCTAACTAATTTAAATAAACACAAACCAAAAGAAACATCTTCATCCCCTGCTGATGCCCTAACTAACCTACTAGGTAATTATCTACCCAAACCAACATACACAGATAACATTTGCTCCTTACTTGGTCTGATTTATAAAGAGATCAAACCTACGCGTACAAACGTGTGTCACGTGTCGTTCTTAGCTGTTCAGTTTCCCCAAGTCACAGTCGACCACCAGTTTATACAAACACAAGTGCTAACAAAGATAAATCGTAAGTCAAACAAAAACCAGAAGCATGTAGCGAAGCTGAAAGGAAAGCCAAAAGCTCATGCTGTAGTCAAATGACAGCTGATTTGAAATCATGCAGGTTGAATCTTATTGACCAGGAGGATGGTTGCGATGTCATTACTGATAATGATTAACAGAATGACGGCCCACTGGAAAGCAGAAATCTGCAAACAGATAAAAAACCCAACAAAGACAGCAGAACACATCTTGGGATGTAACGTACCCCGACCAGACCGCTATGCTCCTATGTATCTGGCACTTGGTGGCCCCATGAATAAGAGATCCAAAATCAAAAGCATAAATATTATTAGTCCAGGCTCCTGTGTGATGGAATGAGTGCTGTCTGTCTCTCAGAACTCCTGAATCCCTCTCAACGTTCAAGAAAAATCTTAAAACACATCTGTTTAAGACCCCTTCTCTCCTCATCTCCTATCTGCTCCATAAAGTTTCACACCATTATCTGTTCAAGCACAAATCAGATCTCCACCCAGCTACCGGTGTAATGTATGCTGGCAAAAATCATGGCATTACACCAAAAGACTGTACTTTGAAAATTGCCTCTCTGTTTTTCTATATCTATCTGCTTGTTTGGGAAAGGCACTTGGTTGAGCATTGCTTTGGAGAAAAGTGTGTACAGAATGAACAAATATAAATGTAAAATATACATGGATTCTTGCTGAAGTCAGAAAGTAATTCATGTGGCAAAATGTACTGCTTTAAGATTAATTTCTGCAACAAAAGGCTTTGTGATAAGACTACAAGGACTCACCTGCAAGCGATCTCTGCTGTGGCTGAGGTATGCCAGGGCTGCTGGAGGGTGAACTTGGATGAACTGTGGATTTTCCCAGGAGGAGGAGGCCTGTAATGTACAGTACTGTGCAAAAGTCTGTTGTACAGGTAGATTCTTATCTGCCATCAGGAAGGTTTCTGATTGGTCCCAAATTCATTCTGCAGCCTGAGAATGACCTCAAACACCCAGTCTCAGTCATACAGAACTATCTTCAGCAAAAAGAAGGAATCCTGCAACAGATGGTATGGTCCCCACACAGCCCTGATCTCAACATGATCAAGTCAGTCTGGGAGTACGTGCAGAGACAGTCAAAGTCTGCAGAAGAACTGTGGCCAGTTCCTCAAAATGTTTGGAAGAACCTACCAACCCTTACCTTAAACTGCATGCAAGTTTGCATAAGAGAATTTATGCTGTTTTAAAGGCAAAGGGTGGTCACACCAAATATTGATTTGATTGAGGTTTTTTTTGTCTACTGCACTTTTTAGAAGGTTTATTGATTAAAAAGTATTCATGGCATTATTTTTGAAACCATCCTCACTTTATAGCATTTTTCCCACAGGTGCCTAAGACTTTTACACAGTACTGTAACTATCAGCCCATGACTTTAGCATGATAAACAGTTAACACCAGACGCCTAGTTAGAAAACACTTAATGTTGTCATTAATTTGCATGTTTATACCATGTAGTGCAGTATGTACTGTACAGGACGATTTACACTTTAGTCCCCCCCAGTGTCACTGTGTTACACATGAGAGATGAGAGGGCGCATGCACAGGGTTTACAGCAAGAGTTAACTGTTATGAGATATTGAATAAAGGGAACAAAGACATGTGCCAAAGTAACCTGCTGTGTCCACCTCTTTGTTTCACACAACCACCAGCATATAAATAAATAGATTTTTTTTTAAATGAAATGTGATGAAGCAGTGCAAAGGTGTTCAAAGCAAAACAGGCAGAAACAGCTGATAACAACTGTGTACGCACCCATTTGGCCTTAAATTTATTTGCAGATTTTTAAATTTATTTTGATTTTTATGTGTGTTCTGATTGTTTATTATGGATAAGCTTCAGATAAAAATTTGTTTTAGCAAAAGTTTCCTTTGCGAAACTAATATACCGATATTAATTTTCAACATTCTTCACAGCAACAATTCAGATATAGAAATCGATTACTGAGGGATTGCTGTATTTATTGAATTTTAAATCTAAGACCAGAGATTAACTACATCAGGGCTGTGTGTGTTGTGCAGTCGAAAACCCTATGATTTACCTTAAATAATATCTGTAAAGACTCTTGCCATTTGGAATTTGCAGGTGCAGTTTGTTTCTATGACAACGCCAAGGAAGAGAATATTAATAAAATGCTGCTTGCTATTTGGAACTCCAATTATGGCTGTCATGGATGTTTCTGGTTTTGTCTCAGGTCCCCTTTGGGTTGTTCAGTTATGTTCTCACTGTGTGAAATTATGCATTAAACTTATTTTTTACATTTTCATTCAGGTCACTCTGATTTTTACCTCAGATAGTGGTGCGGTGTGGGGGTTTTCACCAACAGTGACCAGCAGTCACTGTTACTTACTTAACTCTCTCACCAGTAAGCTGTTTTGTTACAATCAAGGAGCATTTTAATGCATGCAAGACACAGTCAATAAACTGTAAGATCAGCCACCGTGTAGCACCGAGGTGGTTACAGCACACAGCTGTTATAACATTACCTGTAACATCCCTGTAATGACAGGCACATCAGAAAATGACCGGTTTTAGAAATCACTGATTTTACCATGTATTTCTACAATTTTTTACTGTGGTATTTCATACGTTTAACATTTGGCTAAAACATGAATTCCAACACAAAATGTAATTGTTCTAAAATGTACACAATTTCAGTTTCATTCTATTTGTGTATCTGCACTCACCCATGGGTCAGTAGGACAGCAAACAATAAAATACAGCGCCTGGACATTTTTGAGCAAGCTGCATTTCCTGAAATAAAAAATAACAATGGATGCTGTGTTCTTCAAAATAGTTTTATTTACTTGTGAGCAAAAGGATACAGTAAGTGTTCAGCTCTATGTTTTTGCAAAATAGAGGATAGACCGAGAACTTATAGTGCTTTATTTATTTTTTTTCACTGCAGTTCCTGTTTCAGACATTTTAGCTAGAGTAATGTCAATAATTGCTTAAAAAGAAGAAACACTTTTCCTATCCTGTTATCAACAGCTGTAGTCCCATGTGAATTACTGTGTGCATCAAAGACAGGAAAAATAACTCCGTTGGTCCACAGTATGGAGCCATCTGAGTAAGTTCAATGGTTAAAGCAGCTGTAGGTTTGAATCCCACCTCTTGTTGTAGTTCCTTTTAGCAAGTTACCTACCCTGACTTGAGGTAAAAATGATCCAAATGGATAAATCACTACAGACAGTTTAACACTGTAGGCTGCTTTGATAAGTACTGATGGTCTGGTAGTTTAGTAGAAACTGATACTATTGTTTTCAATATTTTCAGTAAAAGATAGCAAAAAAGTAAATGAAAATTTTTTATCTAAATGCATTTGATAATAATATTGCTATAGGCTATGCTCTTGGTGCAACTGAGATGGAAGACTATAGGGTGGTGAGACACACTGAACAGTACATGTTGGACCACTGAGGTTTATATCTATTTTAAAACTTTATGTAATTTAGACAGGTCAAACCTAAAAGTAGGGGGATAGTCTGATTCCCTTCCAAAAATTTGTTTTAACAAACTTGACACATTTCAATAATTTGCCTTCGGGAGAGACTGGACAGATTGAAACAATGCAGAGGTTAAAAAGTTGTATTCCTAAATGATTTTCAGAAAACAGAAAATTCCAATCTTATACTAAAAGTCTTATGCACAATGACTGGATTTTTTTTAGATTTTTTTTTCAAAAAATTTAGTTCAAAATTTAGTTTAAACTTTTCAAAGGTGTGGTAATTTAACTATTTAGCTAATTTTAAAGTGCTCATGTTGTGTTTGCTGTGGCTTGCAAATTAAATGTACATTAATCATTATTGAAGACAGTAATCCATATTGTTTGCTTGACTTCTCAGACTTTTTCTGAATGTATTGAATTATTTAAAGACACTTGATGTAAAATAAATCTTTTCTACCAATTTTAATTACGTTGCTACAGATTTGTGTCCGAGGTGCAGAAAAAAGAGACAAAAATCAATGTACTCTGAACAGATTTGAGTTAGTACTGAGTTTCATGGTGACTTATTGCAAGTCAAAATACAGTGCTAAGATTTTCAGACCCCTCTTACTCTTTAAAGGCTAGTTTGCAGTCCAGGCAGAGGACAGGCAGGTTTTCCACACCACCCCAGGCACAACTTCTGAAGCAAGGAGAAGCTCTCAGAGGTGATGTCCATCTCCACACTTACAGTTATGTTAAAATCTTATGTTTTCCTTGAAGTTGAAAACTGCTTATGTGTTGCTTTTAAACAGAACCTTTTTTGAAACTAAAAAAGACCCTTCTTGGAATGAATGAAACTATTCTCCAGGGTTGTATCCCAGGGCAATTGGCAGGAAGACGGTCGAAAATCAATGAATCTTTTACCACCCAACAGAGTCTTGGCCCAAAACATTTGCAACAGGAAAACAAAAGGTTATAGGTCTAATTCTTCAAAGCAGTTTGAATGTTTATTTCTACACTAGAAATCTGAGGAACAGATGGAATCCCAAACTGAAACTATTGGTTAATGCTGATCATCCCTTAGCATTCACTTCTTCAAATACCAGACTGAATACAATTATTTATTATACAATTGTCTAAACTGTAACAAAAAAAACACTCTTCATTAGACGTAAAGGTTTTTCTGATGAGGTAACTGGTGTTAACAGTGTTTATTATGCTGAACTCATGGGTTGATAGTTATATAGGTATTTTCTGTGCACTGGAAACACAGAAATTATTAAAATTCCCCCACTTACAAAATAGTGGGAAATAGGCAGTTGGTATCAGAAAACTTCAATAACATTTTCTGGGATGAATTAGACTCGGATATTGGGGAATTACTGTATTTGATGCAACAGGTGGTCATAACACATCCCTTTTATAAATACCCCTGTCTCTGTTGCTTGGATTCTCAATTTTTTTCTCTGTGTTGCATCCACATTTCATGCCATTCATTCTATTTTTATGTGGAGCTGCAGACAGCATCCAATTTAACGTCACACCAGTAAGTCCAGTATCTTGTTAAACCTGAACTGTGTGTACATCTTATCTGCCTCACTGTTCTGGGACAGTGGGAGAACTGGATTTCCCCCTATCACAGTAAAAGTCTTTTAGTTGAGGAATGTACTTATGTTTTCTCCCATCAAACCGCTCTGGGAAGATACTTACCCAGATGTTGGCTTCAGTTTGATATGATGCCCGAATGATTTAGATACATTACTCTTGTATTGTTAGAGCTCTACCTTTTGAATGCAAGGTAATGTGAATATACATTATTTGCATTTGTATCTGCTGACAGAGCTAGGTCTTATTGCATCGAAGTGCTTAAGAAACTACAACCTGTTTCATCTTTGCCTTCGTGGACCACCATCTAGACCAAGAAATCTTGAGAGCTGTACGTGCAGCAGGTGGACCCATGGGGGTCGGGAAGCACACCTCAGAAACTATCTCTGCCTAATTATTATCAGTCTTCATTGTCAATTTAACCTGCTTATACAACGAGAGAGAAGAACTCCAATAAAAATGAAAGCTGGAGCTAAAACTTGCTTTATTTTGTTTGCCTGTCCATTCCTATCATCCACATTTTCCCCTTTCCTGTCACACTGCTTGGTTTGTGATCCACAGTAAAAGAGATTGTGCACTTAACCCTGCAGGCTGATGCCTGAGCTCATTGCCTTGTGGGCAGAACCAGGAGCGTCACACTGACCTTCAACTCCTGAAAATGTATGACTGTTTCTTTACAGGATTGTCCTGTAATTGTGAGCTACAGCCCTGCTGGAGCACCTCTGTAAGACTTATTTTCTTTGTTGTGGGCCTCATGTCCAAATCGCAGAGAATCCCGCTGTGCAAGATATCCTTTTTTAACAAGGGGCAGGAACATAACAGTGAACCGAGATTTACTATTTTTAACTAGTTTTCTGAACTGTTGGAGTAAGTCTGCATTTCTCTTTTTTCTACTTAATTCCAAAACTGTACCATAACTGTGGTGATTTGGTAAGTGTCTATTGTTTGATTCTCCAGCTCTGTTGGCACCCCGGGAAAAACTGAAATTTTGTAGGAAATCCAGTCACAGCACTGAATAAAAGCACCTGAACTAATCACTTTAGTGTACTAAAACTATCATTAAATGATTCAAATTTTAGCTGGTTAGTAATAGAAGTTGTTACAAATCGCTATGTTTAGAGCAATAAAGTAATTATCTCCTGGAAATGTCCTGAAATTTTTTATGGTTTCTGATTTTTTTATATGGTTTCCACCATTTTTGTTATTCTTCACTTGTGAACCCTGCTGAATAGTCCTTGAGCTTCAGTACAGGGATGCTGTCATGTGAAATTATGTGCCATAGCAATTTTCATATTGACAATGGGAAATAAGCAGATGTGTCTCCATTTTTCTTCCAGTACTAGAACTGTAAAAGTTCTTCAAGACTGTTAATGAAATCAGTAATTCTGTATCTTCTCAAAAATGCTATCTTTACTTTGGCTTCAACCATACTTCAATGATCAATATTTTTAACTGTTTAATAAGGAATTTAGGGCTTCTAAAAGAGTCTGGTTCTAAAATTGTCTGTGGTCATTGGATTGCTAACAATTCACTATGAACTAATATAACAGAATTACACACTTTCATTACCCTTGTCAGGGTCACAGCAGTCCAGAACCTACCCTGGTATCACTGGATGTTAGGCTAGAAGGGGTACACCATACACACTACAGGCATTCTGAAGTCATCAATTCACCCAAAAAATATCTTTGGACTGTGAGCGGACACCCACTCAGAAAAAGGGAGAACATATAAATTCCATATAAGCTGAGTTAGTTCAAACAGCTTATGTTCAAACAGCCCAGGCAGACAGGACTGTGACTGACTCCATTACATTGCTTAAGAAAATTTTGTTGAACCGACAGAAAAATGTTAAGAAATTCCAGCATGATTTAATAAAATAACATCACAAAATAGCAACACAGCTGCAGTATATTAAATAACGTGTATCTGACTTCCTCTCTTTGCACAAAAATCATTCCAAACATAGTGAATGCAAAATTGATACAAATACTTATGTTCCTTGTAAAGTTTTGTCTTAAAATGACTGATGCTGATAATAAATTGCAATTTGGTATATATTTTTACCAGAGGTCCTTGATGAGCAAACGTGTAAGAAAAAATAATAGGTTGTTTAAAAAATCAGGGAGAGAATGAGCACCGTGGGACAACATCAGACTGAACGTTTTACTCACAGCCATGGCTCCCTGGTGTTCTGTTGTTTTTGAATAAACTGCCAAAGGGTGAATGGTGAGGTGCAGCAATACTGATCATCATACTGATTTCCGACATGTCAGAAAGAAATGACTCATGTAAGTCTATTAGTGAAATAATACTTCCTAACATTGGTGGTCATGAATGTGTCAGTATATACAGGCCTGCTGGGTGTTAATGTGGTTTCCACTTGTAAACATGTAAAACAGTATTTTAGCAGTTATTGACCCTGTGTTGCATCTTTTTAATGCAAATTTTTCACTGCTTGCATTGTTTTTATCAGTTTAGCAATTTGCTTTACCTTATAATAAAAAAGAATTAAAAATAAGTAGTGTAGCCGAAAATAGTGCAATAGTTACAATGACGTTTACTGGAAGGGGTTAGATTTATAATGTATGAAATGTTTGATAACTCAATGTTTACATGCTGTTTAATAAATTTATAGAATACATATTTGTGTTTTTCCTACAAACACAAATGTAAAACTTATGCTGATTTTCAAGGCTTCTTGGAACTGCTACATTTTGATACTGCTTATTTCACAGGACTTGATATGATCAAGAGTTGGGCCCAGGGGACACAACAGTGTTAGATCACCAATTAGATTTTTCCATTAAAGCAGATCATCGCCGTCAGAAAAGCCAAAAGGATGTAAGTTGTCTGCATAGTTAACAACTTATGCAAAAACCCTTTAAACAAGAAGAGCAAGAACAGATGAACACAGACAAAAAAACAGACAGACAGATAGACAGACAGACAGACAGACAGACAGACAGATAGATAGATAGATAGATAATTATGCTTGAATCTCTAATTTTTATTTGCTAGCAACAAAAAATATATTTCTATATCTGTATAATAAAACCTCCCTCTAACATAAATTGATATATATATACAGTATGCACTTATATATAATAAGGCTTCACCCAGCAAACCTCAAAATTATTAAAACATCTAAACAGTTCTGAATATGAATTGCAATATGTCCAGAATGTTTTGGCCAAAAAAACTGGAAAATAATTTTTTTCTAAACTAGACCCGTGTAGTTTGTACTCACATATTGTTCACACTCTCTATATACAAATTCACATATTTGCATGATACTTACTTGTGGAAATTCTATTGTGAAGCTTTTGTGTTATTCATCTTTTATCAGTTTTCCACCTTTTGCATCCATATGCTACATATCTTTTTTGTTACTTCTTGTACAGCAAAAAACTAAGAAAAATCCAAGCTGAGGCAATAAAGGGAAAATAGAGTAGGAGCAGAGAATCAGTGTATTATAGATTCCACACACAGTGTGTTTCTGAACTGTAGCCTTGGGATGAAGTCGATTTCTGGTGATGTCCTTGCAGGAGGTGACTCCCGCCACGTCCTTCTGGTGCAGTTGCACACACACGGACCCCACAACAAAAAAATAAGCAGAGCAGGAGGAAAAGCACTGTACACACACATACAGGTATGTCAGACCTTGGAAGCATGGCCTATTTTTTCAGTTGTTTATTTTTAATGCACGATTTTCAGTGGGGTTTCAAAGTATCCACCTTTCTCAGGACACTCAAGTCCCACAATGGACGTCATTGCTGACAGCCTCATGGCACAGCCTCTGTTCACATGAGTTCACATGTCATAAAACATTGACTATAGTAACAACTACAGGAGCCTGAATGAAGATTTAATAGATTATTTTAATTCTTAAAGATGGCAAACAATATGTTCTTTCTATTTGTCTGTTCAGAATGAAAGAAATTACAGACAGAACTCTGAGAAAAAGCAATATTTTGTTAAAATCTCTAGCAATCTAAGTATATTCTTAAGAATAATAAAATCAGTAGACTTATCTAAAACCAGTATTTAGTCAATGCATGGGTTGTTTAATGATGGGCAAGCTAATCAATATAATTGAAATTTAAATACCAATGTGCACAACAAGCTATTATTATTAATGTAAGTCATAAATAAATAATTTATATATTTTGCAATTAAGCATTTTAGCAGTGTGTTGATATACAGTTTTTAATGGTTATGTACATTTGGTCTTGGATTCTTTTGATATATCTATTGCAAAGTCTGCTTTTCACAGTGTATGGCATGTATAAGTAGCTTTACAAACTCCTCAATTCTGACTGGATTTTTTTTCACCATTTTTACCCAGTTTTTCATTTCACTTTGTTTCATTTTCAGCCATTTAAACTTGGTAATTAATGACACGAATATACTTAATAAATGATTAAACAGTCTCACATTTTGGTGTGGTTCCTCTGGTAAAATACACACATTTACAGGGAAGGAACATTTACACATGTAAGTTTGTACAAAGCAGTTATTCATATTTCACAGCTGGTTTGACAAGTCCCCTGAAATAGTGTCACAGTAATTTGTTTCTTGTGGAAAATAAATTATGAATAAACTGAAAAGTTTTCCATTATTTTTTGTAAGATGACAACCGAACATCATGAAACAGTCACCCACTAGGCCTTTATAGTTCAAAAGGTGAACTTAGTAATTAGTAATTAGTACTCGTTTATACTGCAGGCAGTAGAAAATAAAAGAAACCACAGCTAGAATGAATACAGGAACCTAAAATTTCCAGAAAGGTCTTCACATATTACATCTTAATGCTCAGATTTCAAATTTTGTGGATTTAATATCATATTTTAGGTTAAGTTAGGTTACAAGCCAAATGTGTTTGCTGAATAACTAATACAGAAAATTTCACCTTCCTTTGAAAACATGGCATCACTAAACTCTTCTATTACCACAAAGAGATACATTGTCATGTTCTCTATTCAACTAGTGCAAATTTACAGTGTTACTTTATACTCTAGTATATTTATAGTCATTTAAAGACATCATCAAAACATTAAGCACATATTTTTTGGAATGTGGGCTACATTATTATAATGTTTTTATCATAACTTTACGCATTATACATATACATAATGGCTTACAATTTTAAATCTCATCACTATTATACAGGCTTCCTCATGCAATGAGGCCTAATTTTATGATAATTCTAATTTAAGGCAAATGTCATTTTGAAACCTAACTTTTGCATAAGAATAATCAGTTTTTTCAATTCAAAATATAAACTTTTGTGACTTTGAGCTTCATACACAGACTGTGGCTTCTTCTGCATGGTTTTGTTGTTTCACAGACACTGGAAAGTAACTCAGAAACTTGGTGAGACTTTGCCCTCTATAATAAGAATGATCCCTCAAAAGAAAAAGATTTTAAAGAAAGTGGTAAAACATGAAAAGGCAAAGGAAACTTTTACTGTCACTTTGTCTTGATGTGATAAAATTTACTGCGAGGCAACATCACTGTGAATAATTTTTTGCAATTTGATTTACTATTTATACGCAAATGATACCCAAATGGCTCAGCAAGGAGCTTTTTTGAGTAATTACAGTAATTACATTAGAAGTATTGCCTTTTTAGGTAGTCTTAATAATAATAATGATAATCTTTATATATCTAATTACAAAGCAAAACATTTTACAGTAAACAAGAAAAATGGTCTGTTATAGGGCAACAGAAGAATGCATGATATATTTTTCCCATTCAAATTGCTGGCAATTAAGCATTTATTTTAGGAGAATTCAATTTAGGAGCAGATCTTCAACAAAGAATTATGGCCATTATGTGAGGGAAGCCTGTATATATTATAAATCAACTTTTAAAAGCCACGAGGCTTAAAATAACTCCTCCATTTCAAATTACATTATTCACTTAAATAGATCCAATCTCATAATTAATTTGAAGTCCTTGGCAAAGAAAAAAAACAATCATAAAAAGTTGGGACAGGTGCCTATGCCCCATTAGAAACTGCAGCCAAAAGACAGCTTCAGAAATGGGCCACTGCACATTCTGCTGGGGCACCAGTGCTGTTCCTGGGAAGCAGCAGATGGAGTTTGAGGACCAGAGCTTTGCTCTCAAATTCTGGGCCTAATTGGCACAAAAGACACACAGACCACCACCCAGAAGCACAATAACACAAGAGGCAAAAACAGGCCAATGTTCAGAGCAGCAGAACACAATACTGAGTAAAACTAAAGTAATTAAATAACACATAAATGCATATGTGTTATTTTAAAATCTTGAACTTATATGAGAGCAGTTAAGATTTGAAGTGGATAAAAAAAATGGATTTTAAGATATTTTGCTTACTATACTTAAAGTGTAATGAGATGCAGTGGGTGAGTGTTTCATACAGTTATCCATATGCAGCTATCATGAAACCAAGAGGAAATTTGCAATTTCAAGTCTTTATGCCATATGATATCTGCTACCTACAGTACCCCTGAGAAGAAGCCTTCTACTCAACTTCAGCATCACTGGTGCTCTCTGAAGCCTCCATGGTGAAGGCAGGTACCTTATTAAAAAGGGCTGCAACTTGTCTAAGCATCAGTACAATGACACTGTTATAAAGCATGGATCCTACAGTTAAATAAATCACGAGATAAGAACATTTTTGACAACTGAGGAAATTGATTGTTATTATTCGGCTCTACAGAACTTCAGCAGTTCAACTACTGACTTAAAATTAGAGTTAGAAACATTATTCATTTCTTCAAGTATGTGCAATAGGTAGTATACCGTAATGAGGCAGAGTGTCGTAATAATATATTCTCAGGTTTAGTGTCTGACATTTTTTGGGTACATGATAGGTTTGGACGTGACTGCTGAATACAAAGGGCAATCATTCCAATCCAAAATTAAATAATGCATAATAAATCTTCCCAAATTAATACTTCAGATAAATGGAAAGCTTTTAAGTTAAAACAACCAAATAAATTGGAAATTCATTTCCATGGGAGATAAACACCGGCATGACAGGGAATGAGGTTATAAATCTCTCCACTGTACAAAGCAGACACATAAATACAAATTAAAAGGGTGACACACAGAGTACATTCTGTACATTTAAAATAACAACTGCTGAAGAAATAGTGCAAAGTCAAATTTGCAATATCTGTGCATTTCTAAATATATTATCTCAGAAATATGTTTCAGGGTGGAACAATATGCATTTTGTATATATGTATATCCATACATTTTCTTTAATTATGTATTCATTTTACAAAGGCCATCAGAGAAGTTCACGTAAATTGGATGACACACATATTGGTTAAAACCTACTACACATTCTACAGATATTTTTATGGAACTGAGACTATATGAAACACTGAAGCATGAGTGAAGGTTGCTGATGATTGAAAAGGTGATAGAAGAACAGCACAGATAACCACAACATTGCTTCATTATAAAGAAAATCATTTCAGTGGGCTTTTCTTTTTAAAAAGCTGTAGAGTACAGTTAAAATGTCTTGTATACCCAATATCCCATCACAATGCATATGAGCATTTACACGAAGCAGCTCCCTCCCCTAACAAATGCTCCTAAAATTCCTGAGCTAAAGAGCAAGGACATTTGCAATAGTACTTCTGAGCCTGAATATGCTAAGTGTAAGCCAAAACCTCCTCTTCACAAATACACCATATTTAGCTTGTTGAAATAGAGAAAACTACATCACATGACAGTATTGTGATTAACACACATAAATTGGGACAAAGTTTTTTTTTAGGTCCTCTTTATGTGATAAATTAGCCACCAAAAGAGAGAACAGTTTTGGCAAATGTTTGAAAAAAAAATCAGGTGCTGGTTTTCTTTTTTAGAATTTCATCATTTTTTGCTTAAACTTGACTCTGAAGTTGTATATGATCAACAAAAACTTAACCACATGTCACAGAAGCACAAATAGAATTCTAGCCCTAATACTCTCAGATTGGAAAGTTCATATTTGTGGAGCAAGCCTTTTTTTGGCATATTTTTTTCCCCCACCAGTCACATATATCGCAATTAAAAGCTTATAAAAAGGAAACAAAAAAGGATTCAGACTAAATAACCACATTGAAGACAGACAGCTAGTTGTTGACTTGGGGAAATTAAATCAATGTTTTTTTTCCTCAGGGGTCCAGTCATTTCTGAGAAACATACCAAGGAAATATTTTAATCCATTTAGGAGAGATATAGTGAAAAACGTCAGTAGAATTATCTATATGGGAGAATAAACTAACTGTTTTTTAATAGAAATTTATTAAAACTACTTAACATTTCAGTACACGAGTAGAATTGAAAGCTTTACATCTTTTGTATTGTAGTTTGTCTCTTCTTAAATGTAGCAGTCTTTATAATCTGCATATATACATATGTACTTTTATAATATATGTAAATTCTCTATAAAAGACACATGGAGGTTTTTATGGAGGTTTATTTACACGAGGCTGCGTGTGCCGCTGGAGTACCTCCGTCTGCTCAGAATGGGGTCAGGTGGACAGAACTGATGAGGATGGTTGTAAGGTGGTGGTGGTGGGGGCAGGGGAGGCTGGGGGGAATTCTTGGAGGGCGTCCCCTGGTTCCCGCTTTCCAGTGACTTCACAGGGGTGGAGATGGCTGACCGGATGAGCTGCTGCGTTGGGGTCTGGCTGAGGAAGGCCTCTACGCGGCCACGCCTGTCCTTGTCCAGGACGATCACCTTCACAAACTGCTGGCACTGGATGAGTGTCTCCGGATGCAGGTTGGCGACGGGGGGCCTGTGGACCGGAGTCGCCCCTCCAGACTGGAGGTGCGAGTAGTAAAGCTCCCCCTGGTGGTTAAGAAGGACGCCCGGGAGGGATCCACTCTCGGGGCTCCGGGACGCACTGAGCTGGTACGTTTGAAGCCTGTTGTGAATTGACACCTAGTTTAGAAACAGCCAGAGACAGCATTAAATGTTATAAAACTTTCCTCCTCTAAATCAATAGCCCTCTGGTGTCAACAACACAACAGGCATGCGTGTTGGGGGGACGTGCGCCATGATGCAGGGCCAGTCAAGAACAGGTGCTGGTGACAGGGGTGTGATTTGCAGAGAGCTGGAAGGAAAACGAGGGTGGGATTGGTGGGGTTTGTTTGATCTAGGGTCAGGGTGACGGAGAAGAACACATTGAGGGCCTTGTGTTTGCCCATATTAACCATTGTAATACTAAGTAACAAAAGCAGGTGCTCCAAGCTTGGGTCAATGATGGCACTGAGTGGCTGACTCATAAGTAGGGGATCACCAAGACCCAGTGAAGACGACGAGGGTGAGGGGAGGCGCCTAAGGGATGAAAGGGCTCAGACAAAGAGACGGATTTCCACAGATGTCACAGGCAATACTCAGACGAATGCATGCCTTCAGAGTACATGGATAGCTCAGCAAGCCTGGTGAAGTCCACATAGTGCGTTATCTTTTCAGCAACACACTAGGTTAAGGACGTCTTTCTTTTTTCAATGTGACAAATAGCCAGGCTTTTGGAAGGCTTGTTTGGTAGGAGCTGATTTGCTGGAAAACTGACTTTGGCTCTACTGAAATATCATGAAACCATGTAAAGTTGAGGCTCTTCTTGAAAACATAACAGACAAAATAATGTCATAAACTCGTTTGTATTTAATGGCATGACCCCTTAAAACACATTTTATTTGTCTGCATCTAAACTCGCACATGTAAAAGTAAAATATGTATGCAAGTAGCGTGCCCAAATCTTAAAGTGAGGCCTCTTCTGAAATTGGCTTTAAGACAATCTTATATTGTTTATTTTATGGCCAATTAGGGCTAAATAAAGGATACACAGCATAATAATGTTTCAGTATTCTTCCCATTTTTTAACTTTTAAGTATGTATCTGAAGCAAGGTGCCATTAATGACAAATCTGACTGAAAAGACTCGATATGTCCATGCACATGTATAAGAAATGAATTAATATTTTTCTGCCTTTCTATTAAAATTATTCATTGTTGTGCTGCCTTACTAAAAATGATAAGCATCTGTGAATTCACCCTTTACATTAAAAGGGCTTTGTATTCCAGCTGACAAAATATGTTGACAGAATAAAAGATCTGCCAAGCCTCATGAAAAATGATTTTCAGGATATGACAATGAGACTCAAGCAGTCCAAATCAGATTCCAACCGTTATCCACATTTAAAAGAACACCCTGTGCTGTCTACACCCTATGTTGCTCTGCTAGCTTTAAGCTGAAAGTGTTAAAGTGGAGACAATTGATGGAAAATTCTGGAGGTCAGTCCAGTGTCATCAGCCTGGTGCTTGGAGGCATAAGAGCTGGTGGCTGAGCTTTTATTCATCTACACGGATGCCATTTCTGAGACTGACAGGAGCTTGGGCTGGCTGAGGGGCTTGGGAGCTGCTGTTGGGGGGGATGCAGCCTTCAGCAATGGATACTGGGAAATTGGATGCTTTTGCATTAGCTCTGAAGCTGGAGGATGCTTTATGCTGTAATGGTTGGCAATGGAGGTTGAGGAAGGGCTTGTTTTGCTGCACTATGACCATGACTGACCTCTGCGACCCATGCACGCCCGTCCGCTGACCTGTGAGGCACAGGGACTTCCCCCTGCTGGACATTACTGGACCCTGCTTTATTCATGAGACTTTTATAGGTGCCTCCTTCTAATCCATTCTTGGCTGCTTTAAAAGTGCTGGGTTTCATCTCAAGGAAAAGCAGTTAGGCTACTAACAGTCTGGGGAGAGGTCAAAAATCCATTAGAATGAGTGAAACTGCATATAATATAAGATGACTGGTAATAGATCATTCTGGAAAAAAAATATGACCAGTGCAAAAAAAAAAATGGGAAGGGCAGGATCAATATCACTACCATTCTGCAGAGAGCTGAAAGGTCTGATATTCAGACTCCAAAGTGATGGTCAGTGTTGTTGCAGCAGGCAGTAGCCTAAGCTGACCACCCCATCACTACCTCAGTGGCTGACTAAGGACAGTAAGATTTGCACTTTGTATAATATGCCCTTTGTCATTGATCGAGAAAAGACATTAATTGAGGTGCCATACTGAATCCTGTTCATTCCTTTCTCAAGTATAATCATTCATGCTAATTTGAAACAAAAAGAAATTATGTGAAAAATGGGAAGGAATTACTAATATACTTAGATCTGAGTTTTCAGACAATTAAAAAGAAAGTATATTTCCTTGAATAAAAATGGTTTTGTCCTACAATATATTAAATCAAAAAATCATATATGAAGAAAAATCAGTCAATTGTGATTCAAATACTGTAAAATACATTTTATATAACAATGAATTAACTATGAAATTCAATTAATAATGACTTTTTCCTCTATAATGATCAAATTCCAAAAGAGAAACATGAATCACCTTCACTTGTAAAATTCCATGCTGGTAAAACAGATAACAGCACATTGTTTGCGCCCCTACCACCAATGCTTTTCTTATGTCATAACCTACTTTGAGCTCTGCAAAGTCTATTGATTTTGCTTAGTCAGGATTTCCACTTCCTCCTTGGGGAAGCAGCTCACAGTCAAACGACAGGGGCGTATTTGTTCCTGTGCAGGCAAATAGGACTTAATATGCACACAACTGTGCTTCTCCTGGAGAGAACCCCTCTGTTGGCTCTACAGCTCGGCACCATCATTAACAGAAGTGTGCTCTTTTTGAAGAGGCAACTGCTAGCACTGCCCAGTGTGAAACGAATCAGAGTAACAGACTGCAGGGACCCCTTGATCATTTTGAACAATGAGAACAATAGACCAAGAAGGTTTCTATTCAAGTATGGAGTTTCCATTGTTTTCTACTAACACTCAACATAAGCAAGCCACTAAAGGGACCCTGACATGCTACGACCACATGGTGCAACTGCGCTAACCTGATATCCATATATCTACTTATCAATGTGGTAGACAATCTGCTGGATTGGCTATGGTGCTTTGCTTTACTGTAGAATTAAGGTGATGCTAATTAACTAAATGCCCCTTGGTGTCAAACACCCCCAGGCCCTGCAGCTGGGTTAAATTTCCTCACTGGTATAATACAGAGGCTGTAAAAAGCCAGACCACTTTGTCAAGGACAGTAACTGGAACTCTGTGTCTGCTTCAGTATTTCATTTGTATTTAAAACTCTGTTTAGTGTTAAATTTAATGGAGAAAGACAAGTTGCTGGTGAAATGAATGTCCTTAAAAACCAATATAAATCAGTCCCTGGAAATACTGCATGAGATAGCTCTATAGCTATAAAGCTGAATTTCTGTTTGTTTGCTTGTTTGTTCCTTTACTTGTTCTATATGCATGGATTTGTTTTCCAACCCCAGAACTGTTGGCACTCAGATGCTTCTCACCATATGCAAAGTTTTTGTGTAGTCAACTTCTATAAACACCTAAATTGCTTAATATTTTGAAAATTAAATATTTGGTCTCTGACAAGTTGGAGGAAAGTTAATTGAGATCACACACACAGAGTGTATGCATGTGATGCTGATGGGTCTTCTTGCTACATAGACACACACACACACACACACACACACACACACACAGTTCTATATATGTTAGTGATGTCCTCCTAACTTTTTACCCTGAGTAGGGTCTCAACAATCTTCCCCTTGATGGGATGCCAGTCCATTGTAGTGCAATATTAGTAAGGTAAGGTTAAGATTTAATGATATATATTTAGTTTTTTACCCTTTCCACTTGACTACTGCTGGCATCAGTCTGTGTGGTGATCACCCATCTGGCAGCACTAACAATCACAATATGGTGATTATATAACGTGTTATTAGTTTCAACCTTTCCACTGCTACACTTTTTTGGCCTGAGTAGCACCAGGTAACTCCGCTAGTAAAAGTTTAAGAAAAAAGTATATTAATTGAACTGGAGAGAAAGTTCACTGACAGACCTTCTTCAGACTTCTTCTTCTTCAGACTAATTTTTGTCTTTTTCCAGTGAAGACATGTCTGTATTCTTCTGTTAATGTGGCTTGTAATTTGAACTGTGAATGTTATTTACAAAATATGCTTAAATCAGTATTTTCTGGCTTGTCAGCTAGTGCCAAACATCATTCACACTAAAAAACATTGATAGAGATTGACTGAAGCTGTTGTAGCTTTTGCACCTGCACAAGATAAAACCCTCCAGACCAAGAACAAAACACCAGCCAAATCAAGTGGCTAAACAGCCACTCCTCCTCCTGCCTGTAGCTCCCCTGTTTTCCCTCTATCTTTGCGGTCACCACATCAGCTTTGATGAGCTTGGACCTTTGATGGATTCCAGTGGCATCTTGAACCCTATAACATGTTTTCCTACAAATAATATTCATTCACTGAAGCAGATGATAGGTCACTGCATTGATTGCTCATATTAGATTCATGTACAGATGAGTGCTCCAGGTGGATATTAGTATCTCTTGAAACCAAACCCATGGTTTTTTATAGCAATATTGTGATATGTGTGTTTTTTCAGGTTTATATAAATTTTTTGAGCACCCTACTGTCATTATGCTTTGTGTCTGGGCACAACTGCGCAGTGCTAAAATGTGCAAATGGAAATGTAAAATAAATAAAATTGTTAACATCAAATCAACAAGTCCTTGTTGCGAACATCTGCTGTATCACACCAATGGCATTCTCAGAGACCTTGCAGATCTTCAAGTGTTGTTTTATATGGGAGTACTTAAAACCACTACCCACAGACACACGCATACACACACAGGTACGCGCACACACAGACACTGTATCTGGCTGAAAGCTACACCTCCTGAACCTTTCCTCTTCTGAGAATAAATGTAAATATACTTACCTGCATTTGCGCTTCTCCACAACAACAAATACTTACCTCAACTGTGCTGTTCCCGGATTTTGCATCAAGGTCTTGTTTCCCTGAAAACCATATGGAAAACACCATTAACTGATACCAAATCAATAAATAAACAGAAACAGAACAGTAGGCTAGAAATAAAACAAAGAATTGGTGTTGAGTTCTGTGAATTTGTGGAAAAACCAACTGATAGACAGTAACTGCCCTCCAAACAGTTCATTAGTAGCACCATGCTGCTCCTTGGCCATCATGATAACAGGAAAAGTCTTCAGCAGCCTGAGGCTCTTGCAATAGTTTGTTTGTTAATTGGTTTATCATCCGCAATTCTGTTACCAATGTTAGTCATTTCTGGCTCGGTATTTCTCACCATTTGCTGCATCCCCCCCCCCCCCCCCCCCCCCCCCCCCCCGCCCCCCCCCCCCCNTTACCAATGTTAGTCATTTCTGGCTCGGTATTTCTCACCATTTGCTGCACCCCCCCCCCCCCCCCCCGAGCTCGCCAGGAGGCAGAGTGCAGTGGAAGTGTCCTTCCTACAATTCACTGACAACTAATTGTGTTTTAAAAACAACTTCTTTGTTTTTCTTTAGTGCTGCTCATGAGTTTCCTTGCCTGTGCATCAGGTAGTGCCGGTGTCTCACAGTACATGCACTGTGCAATTGGACATGGGTTTGAATCCAACTTTGAATCCATCTTTCTGCACATCCTCCCTGTGTTCACATGGGTTTCCTCCCACAGTCCACAGACACGTGTTTTCACTTCAAGATTTGTATATGCATGTTAAATTGTTCTGCTGCATAAATGGGTGAGTGTGTGGAATCCACTGTGGTGTATTTAGCATTCTAAATACCTTTAGTGAAAGATGTCTGCAAAATATAAGGTAATAATCATTGGGCCTCATGTTGGAGAAAAGTATCAGTTAAAATTATTTTGTTTTTTTATTAAGGCGGCATACTCTGTAGATGGTGAGCTCCTCACAAGTAGACAGCCAATTGTGATTCCCCCCCAGCCATTCAGTTATCCCTGACATCCAGACAGACAGCTGGGTTTCAGCCCAAGGAAGGAAGATGCTGGCCACAGCACTGTACCTTGTGGAGAGCCCTGCTTTCCTCGGATCTCCACCTGGCTCCCGTTGCTCTTAGCCAAATGCGTTTTGGCCCCTTGCTGCTTCTCTAGCTCCCCTGCAGAACACAAAGCAGAACCTTTCTCAGGGCAGGTGCTGTGGGTTCGAGGCAACCAGGACTCTGCAGAGTGTTTCACTATCTAAACAATTAGCTAGTGATACCCAGTTCAGTTCTCCCTAATTGGGTTTCTGAGTTGAAAGTAATAGCCTGTCATTCCCAATTAGTGTTTAAAATAAAGATGACAAAATGTTCTTTAGTTTAAAATGACTTAAAATTCATCCTAAAGTGGCAGCAGTGTCACTGCATAACAACTACAGGTTTCAGACTGCTCAAGTTTAGGGCCAATAGATTACAATAACTTGTTATAAATCTAAATAAAATGAAATTACTTCCATTACTCAAGTACAATTTTGATAAATGACTACTTAGTAATTACTAATCAGTTCTACATCCAAGGTAAAATGAGATTCATATTATTAGGAAAAAATATGGGCAGTAGAAGAGAAGACATATATTTATGCATGATGGGAAGCATTATTTTTTGGGAACACTAATGGCTTCCTTGTGCATCCTCTCTGTCATTGCCTCTTCGTCCTGCAAAATCCCAGTGAGCAGTGCTTTGCTGCCGAACCTCATTCCTTTTCTGAGATGAGTGGTGTTCACTCCAGAGAAAGGGGTTGTATTTTCAGATATCAGCGAATGTGCATTTCTTCTCATGGCCTCTTTTGACTCGTATCTCTACAGAGACTCCATGGTTGAGGTCCTATGGTTCATGTGCACCTGTCTATGCCACGAACACTCCACTAAGCCAATGGAGACAATGCTTACCCATCCCCTTCACCAGTTCCTAGAAAATACATTCATGTTATCTCGCATTATGCATTGGGGTCAAGGGGGTGTGTGCATTTTTAAAGGTCACTTTTTTGCATTTTTAATCCTGAGCTATTAATAAATCACATCTGTAGAGGAAATCCTGACACTGAATGCCAGGGCTGTACTCTGACAGTGGCTCTGTCAGCAGGAGCACAGACAGGCAAGGTTTTAAGAATAGTGGAGGTCGTCCCTGGCCATCTCATCAGGACAGTTCACAACATTGGTGTTGTCACAAACCACTGCTACAAAGGTGGTTTACTGTTTAAAACATCTGCTTTCAAGTCAGACCTCCTGCTGTAGCATTCTTAAGCAAGATAATTGCTACTATAAAATTGCTCAGCTGTATATATTGGTGAGTTGTTCTGATTGAAATGATCAGTTAAATGTGGGAATGTCTTGTTAGGGGATAGCAGGGGCTTTCTGCTTAGCCCATGCAATGAGCATGTTGGCTGAAATGAGTGTCAGCTTGTTGGTGTCTGTATACTATGTTCCAGTGTTTCCCTTTCTGTTGCTCCCTGCAGCTTGAGATTTGTTCTTTTATGAATATACCATGAGCAAACCCTACGAAGGTCCTTCGAGTTCAGGCAAGTATGTTCCATATATACATTTCATAAAGGAAAAATACCAGGTTCTCAGGCAGTTAAAATAAAGTGTGTCATGAAATGACTCCATATTTGAGGTGCAGATATTTAAGGTAGCACACCTTCAGGGAAGAAGGCAAATATTCAAACTGAGTGCTTCCATTTTGTGGCTTTTATAGTAATGCCAAAGCCTTGCTTCCAGCTGTTTAAATCCCAAGCAACACCCCTGAGTTGTTGTATTGAAAATTTAAATGCATTCATTTTACTCAACCATTCTTTTTTGGCAATAGGTACCTCTGAGCACATGAAGACTACAATCACATTAGACCAATATCAGGGAAAGTGTCATAAGAGACTGAAGCTTTTTAAGCAGATTACTGGGTCTTGCAGGGACAAAGTGTCAGGTGTTGATCGGACAGTTGTGGAACCTCAGTCAAAGCATCTATATGATTTTGAGCTGTTATAGCCTTTCATGAAGATTGTCATAAGCACGTTAGTTGTCACAAATATAATCTGTGTTATAGCAATGATGACACATATGGCCTGCTTGAGTTGGTAAAATGTTATACATTTCATGAAATAAAGAAATACATAAGCTGCCATTTTCAACCCTTGTTGACTCCTACAGATGACAGCTGAAGTCTGAGCCATACTGCTTGTAGCTGGGATTTTAATAAAACCTTGGGATTTATCCTTTTCCAGGTGCATCCTAGTACATAACTCTACTTTTACTCCTTTCCTCAGTTGCCACATGGTTTACTTCATTCTAATTCATTGGCAAACAGCTTTGCTTTTTGTCCTTTTCATTTTATCACTGTGCTGTTTGCTGCATCATTGTGAAATGAGTACTATTTTAAATATGCATTGGACTGTTAAATTATTTTTTTCTGTGTGCAGGGTTTATTGTATTGCTTCCAATACAAATTCATCTTAGACTGTCATCATTTGCTCATTTTTTGACCATGTAAGCCCTGTTTTGGCCTATACAGCCTACAAACCATGTAAGCCCTCTTGGACAAAGATGAAAAACAAACAACTTCAACAATAATAATAACATTCATAATAAGGAAGAGCTCACACTCAATACGTATCTGCTCCATCTCCGACACTTCAGCAATAGACTCCTTCAGGTCCTCCACAAATTTCAGAAGCTCCTCTGCACTTTGAGCACAGAAGTTCAGCACCTGCTTCTTGTCAGAGCCAGACAATGGTGATACGATGGTGATCCCATGGGGGTAGTCTAATAGAAAGCACAACAAACAATTTAGCTCACAAAGGATCAGACAACCACAGCACCTACAAGTGTGGAGTTGATATCTTACTGATGTTCTAAAAAGGATCAAAGGGCAGTTGCAGGAAAAGAGTCTGAAAAGTTCACCTCATCTCTATCTGAAAATATTTTCTGGCTGATTATACTGTAGGGAAAGATCTTTTTATGAATGGCAAGGAAATTCTTTAAAACATATGCTCATATCATATTATGAAAGGTATCAAACTGAATTATTTTTAACCACAATTACTAGGAGCCCTTTGACCATGTTCAGATACTCTGATTCATAGAATAAACCTCACTCAACAAAGGTATCAAATCAGAAGAGTGGTCTCCTGCACTGCCCTACACAGACACACACAACAATTCTGATATTTTTCATATACTACAGTTCTTCCATAATCCCCTCTTTGGGGAACCATAGCCTTACCTTGTTCCATCCCAACAAATCACAACTCATCAGTGTTACTGAGATTTTTGTGATTTCTTAATTGGTCTAATAAAGAGTGCAGGTGAAGGGAGTAACAAATATATAGAGGGATCCCCAAGGAGCAGTTTGGGAACCACTAGTACACTGTATGTTATTTTCTTGATTTAATAGCATGTTCCATCAGGGCTTCACGAAGAGAAATCCGATCCTTAGTTTTGGTTTTTAACTAGGGTTCTGGGGGTGAAAGCCACCACAGTGAATAACATCTTGAAAGTAAGATTTCAATTAATGACTTTTCTGGGCAGAACTCTTACAGCATTCCTGCTTTAATTGAAACAGGCAATATTTCATTTTTGCTGTATTTTGCGAAAAACAAAACTTCCTCTAAGGGAAGAGCTTAGCCGCATTCTGCAATGTAATAGAAATTACATCTTCGTATACAGCGCTACTGTGCACTGAACAGTATGCAGGTAGAGTGTGGGATTTCAACAACCTCCACATCAGCAACACCAATAGTGCCTTTTTATCCTCTCCTAACTTTGTCTTTTAGAACATGCTTCTCCTTGTGGGATTCAACTGTTGGGCGAGGCATGGAAGACATATGCATGGAAGAGGAGACATGAGCAGTCAGAAGAGCACTTACACTCATTTTCAAAGAGGTGGAACTGCATCCCCAGCAGACCCATGGCTTTACAGAATGTATAGGTGGCAGAGCTCTTCTTCTTCGGACACAGCTTCAGGATCTGGAATCAAAGTACAATTTAAGGCCACTCTTTCACAGTGGAAATGGGAGCATACAAAAAAAGTTGATGTTGCAGTGATGCAACAGGGCCGGCAGGTACAGCAGGTAAATCTCTGTAGGTGGATCTCTGCAAAACACTGTGAACCTCCTATTGTAAACTTTATTCTTGCTACAGCGCAAATAAAATGCCAAGGAGGCACAAAGACTAAAATGTCCCTCTCTGTTGAATTTCACAAAGTAAAGATTTCAGCCATCATACAATTATAAGAAAAAAAGTTTAAAAGAAGTACACCTCTTTAGACCTTCTGTTATACTTTCTCAAAGTTTTTCCACTTTGTTTTTTGACAAAGATTTATTGGATTGCAAAAGTATAAATTTAATATTCACATTAAACAGTATTTCATTACAGTATTACCGCTTTTGTACATTGAAAAATAGCACCATAACAATGTATAATCTTTCACTGGTGAAGATAAAGGGCATGTTTAATTTTTTCATTCTTTTTAATAATGATTATGATAACGGTGCAATTACCAAAGAAGCTTAATACTGTAAAAAGACTACCTTTAAATCAGTCTAACAGTGACTTTAATTATACTACACAAAAATGTATGATTAATTCTATTACCTTTTTACTGACTTTGACCACATGACTTATTCATGGGCTATTTTAATTGATGAAAGACTTTTCATTTGACCTTTGTGGTACATTCCCAAAGCTAACAAAGATAAATTAATACAATTTTTTGCATTTGACATAACAATAGGAGTTTAAACTTATATTAAACAATTTCTTAGAAGAAATGCGGAGTGCTTAGCAGCCTCTTAATGCAGACTGGTAGATGCATAAATGTATTCTAAAGACTAATAAAATCATTAATAAAATCAGGTTGTTCTGAGCAGGAATGCAAAAACTTGTGATTTGTAGAGGGGACCAAAACAATAGGACTCACTGGAATTATGAACAAATACTATATATCATGTTTGCTTAAACATTGGGGAGCCATGTCATCCTTGTCTTTCTATGGCTCCTGGTGGTAATTATATTGCAAATGTACAAACGTGTTCCATAAAACAACTTCTTGTGATCTGAATGTACTCCTATATGAGCAGCTATTTTCAATCCATAGGACTGGAGGATTTACCACAATTAGGTCATTGAACAGGAACACCTCTCTCTGGTGGGCTGCCTGCTTCTGGGCTTTGTTGACATCGGCTACTTCAAAGAGTCGACTGCAACACACCAGTCTTCTGTGAGGAACGGACAGCACCTTGGGGGCAAAGACATAAAACTCATCTGCTTCTGTGGTTGTGGTTGAAGCTAGATGCTTATGAACAAACCACAGTGAGTAGGCTTTGAAATGGATAGGATTGACAGTGGCTGTGTGCTACTGCATCAGTAAATGCCATTA
Organism: Arapaima gigas; assembly: GCA_900497675.1. NCBI lineage: Eukaryota > Metazoa > Chordata > Actinopteri > Osteoglossiformes > Osteoglossidae > Arapaima > Arapaima gigas. The sequence continues at coordinate 106,107 of UFQX01000067.1, read as the reverse complement.
AACAATAACAGAATCCAATGACAATGGGCAATCCATGAACACTTAATGCTTATAGAAAGATATTTGCCATGGGAATACTAAATGTGCTCTGATCCATTACTGACAGCCTTACAGTTTTCATTATCTCCTACCTATTATCCTCCACTCTTTACTGGCTCTGTCTGTCCTGCAGCTGCATCGCTTGTCAAAGAAATTTTAACTTCAGGAGTGAAGAAGCATGGATAACCCAATGGCATGAAGATTGGGTATGAGGAATCACAAGTTCCTCCTGCTTAAAAATTTTGTGTTTCACTGACAACTCATTACTTCTTGCTCCATTGATTCCAATAAGCAGGAGCTCAGATCTCAGAATCCGCAGTGTCTGATAGTACACAGCAAATACAAATCAAGTGTTTCTACACTTCCTCAAGCTCCTGTCTGCTCTTTAATAAAGCGTTTGCCAAGAGAAACAGAGAAGCAGAGACTGATGTATTGACAGCTTTGCCACTCAGGTGTTAAGCTCTTGTGCAAACAGTGCCGTATAGTGATCATACTTTTAATCTCAATGAATTTTATTGTACTTTGTCAGTCTTACATTTTAAGTATTGCAAATGGAAGATTTAACATATCTGACAGAACAGCCATCTCAATACAGTAATAAACAGACTATGTGCTATGTGAATCCCTAGGCACCCTGCTCTATCCATCAACCTTACTCTCTCAAATCACTTAAAGTACAATGTTTATTACAGCTGAATGGACCACCTTTCTGGGTTTCAAAATCTCTACTTTTCCACAGTTTCCCTATCCCACAACTTTTTCATATTGTCGTCTTTGATAACTTCTGTTCAATTTGCACTTCTCCAAATTAATTTCTAAATAATAATTATCAGACTCCACAAATGTTATCTATGTGGACACCACTGACATTGAAAGACCTGAATCATCACACAAGCTCAGGTTACCACATGAATCTTGGTGCATCACATGATTTGATAATTTAATAATTATTAGAACTCCATGTATATATTTAAACTAACACATTTAAAGAGAACAAATTTAGACAAAGGTAAAGAAGTGTCAGTTAGGACATATCTCAGATGATGAATCATTCATTGTTAAGTCTAGTCTAAAAAACATGAAACCAGTTAATTTACAACATTGTAAATATGGTGGCTGATGGTTTTCAGTCTTCAGGAATGTGAAACCATCACTAAATATGCTTTTCTTTTCATTCTTATCGGTGCCATTTTACATGTAGGCACCACTGTCACCACAAAGTGACAAGTAAAATTTCCAACCATTTCCCAGCAAGCTACAAAGGCCTTCAAAATGTTTTGCCTTCCTAAAGCACTCTTCCTCATACACTTTTGTTTCAGCCTACCAATACAAGATGCACTTTTATTTTGTACAAAATGCCAAAGAATGTGCCAGAGAAATGTTGTTTTCTGAATTATTTTTGGACTTTGATATCCCGTTTTAAGTGATTCTAAATTTTATCAACAAAACTCAAATTTAGATCATATTCCTCTCTGTCATTATATGCGACTATTAGATTTTACTTGTTTTACTATGAAAATTGTTGCATCCCTAAGAAATCAATTAAATGAATTGTTTATTTCTTTGGAAAGACAAATGGCAATTTGTTCTTTAAAAATAAAGAACAAATCCTAGGTCCTTTTTACTGATATACTAAAACTACTCCAAATGTGAGCTTTCATTTAGCCTATTCGAAGAACATCATTGTTCACCCAATCAAGCTATTGAAGCAGCAACAACCATGCAGAAGATCATCATGTCTCAGTCCCATTCATTACAGGAAACCTGCACTTTATTACAGTTTCTGCAATGTTAACTGTATATTATTCACATTATTAAAAACAACATCTTCATGACTTCTAAAACCTGTCCTCACAATGTCACTTCAGTTAATGGTACTCATGGGATGAATCTAATTTAAACTAGATTTTATTGAGTATGTGTTACTTTCCTTACAATTGTACATTTATTTTTTAATGATGGTTTATAATCCATTGGTAGGATAAGAACCTTAAGGGTGAATTTATTTCATTGCAACTACTTGTGTATTTGTCCTCATCAGGGAGGTTATAGACATTGTTTTTCACTGCCTTCTTACTCACCTATAACTGAGAAAATAAGGAGAACATCCAAAGTTCTACCCTCACACCCCAAAGTTTTGATTTAAACCTACACCCAAACAAGCAGCTCAGGAGATGTGAGACATCGCTCTGCTTTTTTATACTCATTGCATTTTTGTAAAGGTATATAAAATCGTGTTTACCAATCTGTTTTGTGTCTTCTACCAGGTCACCACATTTGAAGTATGTTGAAAGTAGAGGACATGCTGAATGTGTGTTGGGATACTCACAGTCTTCATGCCCACAATGGACTGCTCCACCTTAGTGACATAGGTGACATGGTCCTCATTGGAGCGAAGCTCTCTTTGCTGGATTCTCTCATAGATGCCGACCACCATGTCTCGGGGGATGTCTGCACCATCATCTACACCTGGGCAGAGATATTATTTGACTAATTTCACAGGGCATCACCCCTCTCAGTCCCTGCTGTCAAATTAGTCAAAGAAGAACAATAGCCAGCCTTGGTTCTACCATGTGCTTGGTTCTGTTTTGTCTCAGCTTGTGATTTTTTTATTGGTGTTATTATTAGCTTATATGTCACCTCAATCTGCTGTTTCAGGTTTAAATAAGGCATTAAAATGGTAATTAAAAAACAGCTCCTAAAGCCAGCTTGGCTGCAGTCTTTCAGGATCAGGCTTTGCACCATATGATCAGCCCTCACTGCACCTTTTCGTGAGGCACCTTATGGTGTTCCTCAGGGAGCCATACTTAAACACTGATTTCTTGCTTTGTCAAAAACTAACCCCTGTTATTGACAGCAGGTTGTTTAGTGGTGAAAGCTGCCACTTTGTAGTGGTTGAGCTACCACCCGAAATTGCTCTGGTTAAAAACTGCTCAGCTGTATAAACAGGTAAATTGTTGCAAGTCACTTTGGAGAAAAGAATCAGCTATGTACATACAATGCAATGCCTTAGCCCATTGAATCTGTGGAATATAAGAGCATGCAGATGTGAGGATCAGTTATGTGAGCACTGGCATGCTGATGCTGCCTACAAACTGGTCCTGACCTTGCAGGACAAATCCACAGCCCATCACTATTACTGTATCACACACAATCACATGACAAGTATCTGGTGAGGCTTTCACACCTGCTGAGATATTTGTAACACATGATGCTTCCCTAAAACAGACGCACAAGCACACACAGGCACAACTGACTGTTTCTGCTTTTTACAGTGTTGTGCTAGTGACACCTCATTAGGGCACTTCTGATGGGGCTGTCATCTATGTATTTATATGAGATGCAAATGCAGACATGCGGGGCAGTGGTGCCCCAGTGTCTGGAGACTCAGACAGCCTGCTTTGAAAGGTCACAAAGCATGTCCATGGAGCAGAGCTGCCCACACACTATCCACAATTAGGAATCTAGTCAGCCATCCCCCATGTCTCCCTTACCTCATTTGTACTTCCTTGTGGGAGAGGAAATGACTTTAGGCATTCAGCAGAAACTCTTCTTATACCAAATAAATAAGCAAAAATATAGAATGAGCGTATGTGGATACAGAACACCTGAAATGATTTGTTCAGAAAAATAATATATGATATAATTATTATATAAATATTATGATATAATAATATGTTCAGATTAAACTGAAAGAGAGTGGTCAGCTGTGATATAACTCACATAATTAGAATTCCTTCATTAACTGGAATGACTAGATTTTTGCCAAAGCTGCTCTTTATGAACCATATTTATTTTTTCATATTTATTTCCTATATTTATATTTAAATACCCATCAATTTTTATAATTAGAGCCCTTAGGAGGACTCTTGATACTACACTTGCCCAATATTAGTGAACAAAGAGAGAACAAAGACAGTCATGCAGCTCAGACATCACCCAGATTAACAACGTCTATGTTGAATGTTGGGGAAACAGGACATTTCCACGGAAAGTGTAGCACTGGAACCAATTATAGATGGACAAGAGATGACAACATGGACATAGGGCTGCCATTCCTAAGCTAAAAGAGTGATCCCAGGTATGACAATAGAATAAGTCGAGAAGAGCAAAACCCTAGGAGTAACAAAAATAGGCTGTATCCTAAAAGTTCCCAGTCTGGTAGGAGGCTCAAGTCTGGGGAAAGATACCAACAACAGGGGAGAACTGGGTGGGAAATGAATTTTATTTTTAAAAATTGTATATATATATATATGAATAAACACATACACACTCACAATCAAGATAATCCTTAAACTGAAAATAACTTTTGTCTGAACTTGGCTTTAGCTTGTCATATCTGCCCACTAAACTGAAGTTTTTTTGCATTAAAAATTCACACATTTAGATTCTGGGAAAATGAATTAAAACAAAAGAAAGCATTTATTTGAAAACAAGTAAATGTTAAGAGGAACACACATTATCCTTGATAAATATTATAATTAACACTGATCTACGTAAATTAGTTATATATTTAAAATAGTCTTTCTTACAGCCTCAAACCCATCTAGCAATTTTCTTCCTTGTGTTTTGTGGGGGGTGGATGTTGGTGGGGGACTGTGGGCCCAGTTTCAGTCAGGTACAGAATTACGTGAACAAATCAATGTACATTTTCTGTTTGATTTGGTTAGTTTCTGATCATTAGAAATGGCCACAGACCCCTGATCAGTGACAGCAAGCAGCGATACTGTGTTGCACCTGTGTCTCCCTCCCAGCCAGCTGTTACGCGGAGAAACTGCGCTCTGAATGTTAAACCGGATCACAAATATAGCAAAAACATGCAGAGGATGTTATGAGAGCACAAGGACTTTGCAGAAAGCATTCTGACCAGCAGTAGAGGAGACAGGCTTTCTCTTGGTACATGTGGGTGGGTGAATGTTGAATGAAATGGCAGGTCAGTCAAGAGATTGGTACTGAGTTGAGGCTCTGGACCCTCTCACACTGAGGAATATTAGAGAAGGCCTTTTAACTTTTATTCAAACAAAATGCAGCACTAAGCATTGCTTTAGAAATGCATGGGGAAGGTTAGGAAATTTTGTCTACTGGTAACTTGTAAGACAAAAGTATTCCTTTTTCTGCTCACTAAACCTTCAAAGCTACATCTATCTATAACTTTAAACTATCCTTAGGTCAGTGCCATCAAACTGGAAAATCCTGATGTTAATGCCATTTAACAGACAAAAACCTTCAGAATTCTTAAGCTCATAAACCTCCAAACCTATAAACTCTCCACTGCTAGACTAGAATGAATACTATACTATACTATCCTGTACCTCCTCTTAACCAGTTTTAAGGCATTTTTGACAAAACTCTATTGGTTAAAACCAGTGAGTTTCTTAGTATTGTCTTCCCAATAAGCTACAACATTGATGTTGAAAACAGGTCAGTAGAAATACCTGAAAGCTCTTCATTTATCTCCTATCCATTATTAACGTACACTTTTTAAACCATAAACAGTGGTGTGACAAACTTCACAAACCTGGTCTTTCTGAGCATAAAAATGTAGATCAGGTAATTAGAATCAGATGCTGAAAGTTACCCAAATACCTTTGACATTTATGCACTGTCTCAGTTAGTTTGTATGTGCATGACTGATGTTCATTAACATTTACATCCTTCTCTTCATAGCAATACCCTTGCTCACTTAGACAAGTACGTGACATAGCTGTGAAATGCATAGACAAACTAGTCTTTTCACCAAGATGAGGGTATGCAATGCAATGTTTTCTTAATGAGGTCCAACAGAAAGAAGACAGGACGGCTGGCACCACCTGCCGCGGGCAACTAATGAGACAATTTTTCAGAAATCATTTTCTTCACCATTGATGGAGTGGAATTGTAGCTAGTGGCAATGAACTTGTACCTGGAGGTGCACTTGGACAATATGCTAAGTGATCTACCAACACTAATTTTCTGTACAAGAAGGGCTGGAGTAACTTTGACTTTCTTACCATGTTCTGGTATGTATGCATGTATGAATGTATGCATCTATCTATCTATCCAGCTGCCTACACAGTTACACAAACATAATGTCTGCTATATTTGATTCATTCCATTTATTTGTAACAATGCAAGATGCCTATACTTCCTTCTGCATTCTAAATATAGAAGAAAATAATTTTTTCTGCCATACTGCTGCATTTCTCCATTTTGTGAAAGCAGACATCTGTGAAATGGCTGCCAAACATGACAAATATACCTACATTTTTTGCCAAACTGTACTGTCATAAAAGCTGAACCAGTTTCAAATATTTTTAGGCCCATGAAGTGTGATTGCCAGGCAACCTTGGTGGCCCTATCAGTGTCACCTTCAATGACATCTTTACATTTTGCATTGAAATGTTTCTGTGTCTTGACTGATTTGGACATTTGGATAAATTGTAGCTTAGTCTCCAAAACTTACCCCGCAGATTTCGAATGAAGTCCTCCAGCATCATCTTGCGGTCAGGTTTAATGTTGGGGCTGTACATGTCAGTGTTGAGGAGGATGATGGCAAAGGCCAAGATGAAGATGGTATCTGGGTTGTGGAACTGCTGCACTATGTCCGGATTGCACATGCAGTACCGCTGGCTGCAAACAAAGAAGTGGAATAGTTTGTCATTGTCACTGAGGAAGATCTGCAGATGTCCATTTGAGAGACTGCTTATCAGCTCAAGATGAACTGAACACATTGGTAACTGACTGCAATAAGATTTTCAACCCTCTAAACAATATTTACTTTTTTTCTGACATCTTGTAAACTGTGGTGCGCAATGCTGTATCATTAATTAAGGATGTTTCTTTAACTGTATTTGGTTTACCATTATCACACTGCAGTAAGCAAGCACACAGAAAGAGTTCTAAAGTTGGGTTTATAAGTAGTTTTCTTATGTTTTTTATGTTTTCTACATAAAAGTTAAAAAAAGACACAAAAAACATTCATTATTCACATTTTCTGTTTGAATGAATTTCATTTGAATAATTTTAACACTCTAAACCACTTGTTTGACTGTTATTGTGATGTATTTCTGCAGTGTACAGAACAAATAACAGAAGTGTGTGAGACCAGTGTAGGGTAAGATATCCCAGCATAAAGCATTATTCACTGCCTGGACATTTTTACTTTGTATTTTCAAGACATTTAATGAACTCTGTTTCCTCTTGAAAGCTGTTTTTCCCCTTTTGAAAATATGGCTCATAAATATTCATAAAACTATTCAACGATTTTGATGGAGAGCATGCAGATTGCAATTAGCAAAAATTAAATTCAGCTGTCACTGAAAATGAGACTGCAAGTGGTTATGGACCTTCTTCACTTAAGGAATTTACTTACTTTGGTTTTAAGCTAAATAAAAAAAGTTACTGGAACTGTAATATAAAAATTACTGTTTGGATAATGTGTTTAGTGAAACATGAATCAAACAAATTAATAGGAAAGCTGGCACAGCAAGGGAAATTTAAAGACGAAGCTGCCCCTTCTAATGTGTCAAGAATACCGATTAGTACAGAATGCATCTCAGATGCAAAGACAGACCAAAGAATCCCTGGGAGCTGATGACCTGACTATATACTCTACTGTACAGATGAGAATATCCAGAATGTATCCACGTGTAGGTAAGACCAGCCACCAATAAAGACACTTGCACTTCTACCATGTGCAATGTGATGCTAACCAGACAAAATCATAAATGTACACAGGGAGGACAACATTTGCTTCTTATTGATGACATTGGCTCTGCAACACAGTCTCATAAGGTTGTGGACCGCTGACCTCTTGGATGATTTGAACAAAGCACAGCCTTGAGCATATACACTAAATTATGAATTTGTCGTAAAGATTTCAAATTTACAAATGGAGGACCTGAACAAGAAATGTGAAAGTAATTTCCATTTTTTGTACAAGGCAGTTTGTTTAGACGTTGACTTGACTCTGAATTTCAGATGTTTCAATTTATGTTTGGAATCCATGAAAAGATTGTTTTGCCAACAGTTCTGAGTGAGAGTGTACAGAGTAAAAATGCCAGGAATGGATTTTGACCCAAACATCACAAACAACAATACAGTGAGCCTGGAGAATATTAGTTTAATACTTTTTAAACACAGCCCCCATGCGTTATATGAGCTTTCTGTGATGTATAGCGGGGCTGATCAATATGCAACCATGAGGGTAACACACACACTGGTCACTCTGAGGTGCTTGACAGGCAGCAGCTGAAGGATCTCCCACTTCATACTCTGTAAACACATTGACTCATCTTCACAGTCCTGCTGTCTGGTTAATAAAACCAAATTTCAGTCTTTCGGTGTAGTGCTCTTCTGTGGAAAGCATTTGAAAAATAGTAATTGTTCAACAGTCAAGCTATTTATTCATTTATGAATTCCAGGTAAACACCTTCCTCAAGGGTACTATAGCAGCAGGTGGGATTCAAATCTGGATCTTCTGAGTGCAAATGGAGCAGCTCTAACCAATACAGAATCTGCTGCCCCAGGCACAACTTTATAGTATTATTATGCAGAATTGTATTGTTGAGGACACCCTTATACTGTAAAGCACAACTTATCTAAGAACTGAAATACAGTACAGAAAAATAACAGGTTACTGGTTATAAGATCCATGGGAGAAATAAATTGAGAAAGCATTAATAAGCCACTGTCACCAACTTGGACAATTAGTTAATGATATCGAGAGAATGGGTTATCAATGAGTGCACCAACTGTTTTCTGTGGCTATTAAACTGGATGGCTATAACTGATATATATACCTGATATAACACAGAATGAAAAATGCAAGTGATACATCAGCTGGAAAGAAATGGAGCCATAGCATAAGCCTGAACAGACAAGGTCAGTTCACAGCTAAAGACCAGCTGCCAACAGTTAAAAGGACTTTCAGTGCAAGATGCTTAAAGCAGATGGCCTGAACATTTGAGGAGATATTTGAAACATGACTCAATTTTGCGGCTGCAGAGGTTTAAGTTGCATATATCTCTGTTTTGATTTTTTTCCCGAGTTGCATTTTTGCTTTCAAAGGACTTTGTCCCTACTAGTTAGATTTATTTAGAATGTATCATAATATGGTGGCTCAGCAAGTAACACTGCTACCTTACAGTCTGTAGGTGTTTGTGCATAAGTTCAAATCCAGCTTAGTCTGTGTGTTTCCTTTCTCTCTGTCCAAGGATTTGTCTTTCAGTTTGATTGGTTACTTGATTGCCTGTTGTGTGTGGTCACCCTGCAATGGCCTTGCATCCCATCCAGGGGCTGCTTCAGATCCTTGGTTTGGGAGTAAGTGAACATGGATAATTGTTGAACATGGATAATTCTTTCCTATCTGGGTTTCTCTACCTTGCAACTATGTTCAAAATATATAGTACAATATATATGTACAATTCCTATAGAATATATTAAATTATACTTCAGTTTTTGAATAAAGAAGTCTTCCAATGCATGTAAACAGAAAAAGTGTAAAATTCTGTGTATAGGAATCTTGGGCACAAGGACAACTCGGTTTCTTAAAGGCACAGAAATATTTTATTTTATCAACAACTGCGATTTTCAAGGTGAAACCTTAATCCCTCTTAAAGTAAATAGTATCAATGTTTCATATTTACGTGACTGCCTTATGAAATCTGCGCACAGTCTCAGGAAAAAAAAAAGTCTTGGGTCTATTTGGATGTAGTGACACCGACTAAAGACACAAGAGCCTAGATCTTGATTTATTCCTTCACATGACTCACAGACAGGCTCAGACGCTGCTGTTTGACTGAGAAACAGCATCACAGGGAGTGCATTTGTATGTTTACAAACAATGATGATCTGCCTCTCATTTTGACATCCACCTGAACAGCTTGTGTGTGTTCTTGAGATGTAGTACTCTTTATGGCGTGTGGGCATGGCATTGATGAACGATGGGAAAATTCTCATCAGCAGAACAACGCGCTCTGATGTGCGTCACACCATTTCCACACAAGGAAATATGAACTCCCACATGACAGCACATGCCTGCAATATGCACTGGATGACAGATCTGCTGCGATAGCCTCATTTTTTGTTTTCTGTGTCCCTGCATTTTGTGCAGACACATCAAAGGCGTTAGCTCTGGAGAGCAGCTGCTGGAAAAGGCCCTGGTTATATAACCAAAGTTATTTTTAAACAGGCTGCTTTTTTCTAAGGCATTTTACTCAGTAGCATTATTACGTAATACTCTTTTTTATTTGACCATTTTGAGTAATATACCATAATAAATCACTCTGTTTTAAAAACAAAAAAAATCTAAACATCATGTTTTTTTTAAATTTTATACTAATAGATTGTTTTCTGTGTTTATTTGTTATTATAAGGGTATAAAGGTAAGTATCTTGTATTATGCTGCACATTTGCAGTTTTCAAGCTACATTTATGGTGATTTACTGCATTAATGACATTTGATGTGCAGTTTTACCATTTGTTACTGTAATACCGGTTATTATGATTCTGGAAGACACTGGGTAATTTTACAGAACTCTGAGCATGTCGTTTGTGCACAATTTTCTGAATGTAAGCAAAAAGTAAATGAATAACAAACTAAAAGCAATAATATTTTGGGTTGGGGAGAGTGCAGTCTTGATGGATTCCCTATTTTCTCCTAACCGAGTCTCTGAACAGGACAAGGACGTGAAAAAAACATGGGAGTTCCTGTAACATGCACCACACCTGAAGGCTTCTATTAGCCGCTCCACCTTTTGGGCCTCTCCTTGCACCCGGATGTGGGCCTGGAACTTCCGTAGAGCCTCGTCCAGCTCCATTCCGGAGAAGTCCATCTCATCCACCACGCAGCTGGGGAGCACAAAAGAGTGGGGATATTCTTATTTCCAGAGCTGCATTGATGAAACAGCCTGGAGTCTAGTGGTTTCAGCAGATGATTTTTCAGCATCTAGCAAAGGCAAAATATAGACCAGGATATATAGCGGAAAAAACCCAGTGCAGTAAAACTTACTTGTGAACCACAGCATTGCTCATTATAAAGTCAGTTAGATGCAGACCTATCACATGAACATGAGTGAAAAAAATGAGCTCTAGTCAATTTTATAAAACATTTGAAATAAGCGTTCAGGGCAATAAATGTAACCTATCTGCACACCTTGTTTTTGTAGCGGTGTGTAAAAAAAATTATTTTAAGTTATTCAAAGGACATCAAAGACCCATAAACCAAAATGCATTACTGGCAGTCTGAATTCGACCCCAGTCTGATTCAGCACTGACATTTTCCATCATTAAAATTTATTTTGAAGTCAGTTTGCTTTACTTTGATGGAAATTAAATCCATTTAAATGAGTCATGACTGATACATCAATGTAAAGAACACTGATGATGTGCTGCTTTTCATTTGAAGTGGGTCATTTGAATAATTGGTCATAAGTCATCACAAATCATTGTTCAATGAACACTGACTGGGAATGTTTTCAACAATTCATAAAACGTGGAGGAATACAAAGAATTTGACACAAACAATCATAAAAGTAAAACTAATGAATTATCTACCAACAAGCCTATTTTTCATTTAAATTTGAGTATTTTAATTTTCCTAAGCCTGCATGTTCTATCACCAAGGTGACCACTGGAAAAACTGCATGGCATCTATTTCTCTCAAAGAAACATGGGTCAAACACTGCAAAGAAACCCTAATACTCCATGGCCCAGTAACATGCAAACAAACTGCAGGAGAAGCTTGAGCTATTAAAAATGATGTCAAAGAAAAGAGCAAAGTTCTTGCCTATACCACTAGCAGTAAAAGACCCAGACCCAAAACCTCATGGCCAGCAGGGTCAGATTGAGACCTACAGCTTCAATGCTGTCAGTCGTCTGAATATAAACAAGCAATGAAATGACTGGGGATCCACACAAAAGGTTAGAAAAGCAACTTGCTCAGCCATAGCCTAATGGTTGTGGCTGGACATTGCAGGAGAAGAAAACTGTGTGAGTGAATGGAATCCCAACAGCTCCTCTTAAACATGGCCATCACCTTTGGTTTATGACCGTGTGGGATCTCTGGTCTGTCACTGTTGCCACATTGCAGCCACTATTGTTTCACTGCAGTCCAACTCGAAGAAGCCAATGCAGAGCTTATTGGACTTCCCTGCTAGAATATATATAGAACACATTTTGAAGGTCAGCATGTCTGAAAATACTTGAGTCAATTTTCATATGGATGCAATGTTACTACTGTCTGTAATGGAATAATCTGAACTGGAGAAAATAAGCAAAACAAAGTCACTTGTTTTGAGCCGACTTTTGTAGAAAATGGTAGAAAATGACTCTTTTTCAGGCTGGTTGGAGAAAATATCTGTTAATGAATAGCAGACAGATCTGGAAGGAGATAAGAACCCAGCAATCAAGCCTGATCTAACCAAAGCACATTAGAGCAGGAACTGAGCAAAGATACCATCTCCCCCTTAGATACAGAAATATGTGTCATGATACATCTGAGAAAAGATTAAAGAGGTGGACGCTGGAGTGAAACACACAATTTAGTGAGAGTAACAAATGAATTCAAAGATGTACATTGAGCGTCTAAATGGTAGGATGACAAAACACAACTAATCAGTCTGATGCAACACCAGGCAGGAATGACGAGAAATGGCTGGTATGCCAGATACCTGTAGTTACATCTTCCTTCTTACAATGTAGTTCAGCAGTGCATGATGGGAAGAACATGTACAATTAAATGAATGATTCTTTTCAGTGTCTTGTTACCATGGAGGAAATGGGTGACTGCTCTTTCCCACTACCCCCGATTAAGCTGTAATAACACTAACAAAAACCGAAAGAGACATCATCCAGTCACTTCTGTATAATAGCTGTCAGAGTCACCAAAGGGGGTTGCCCCTCAGGCTGACTTGCATCTTAATTTGCATTTTTGTCAGGTACAAGTGTGTTTAATACTTTCTTTTATTCTAAAATGATTAATATACGCACAAGGCCCCAGTCAGGTAAACACAAGTGTCCATATGGACTGGTATTTGCTGGAAGAAACTGATGGGGAAATTACAAGCTAACAACTTTTTACATCAAGTAAACACACACATTGCAGTCTGCACAAGCATTAAAATATGGCCCTGTGACCCCTTTTTCTTTATAAGCTTACAAATCCATAAGCACGTTCAACTAATCGGGAGTACAGTAAACACACCTACAGCTCAACTGAGTAATTTGTTTACAACAACTCAATATGAACAATTATTGCAATTCATTTTACTCAGAAATGGCAGACCTCCTAATTATCCTAATTTCTGGCTCCTATTGGAGAAAATGATGGATTGAATTGGTGTACAGAATATTGCCAGGAAGCGTAGCACTACGGCACACCCAAAACTAAGTCAAACATGCAGAAATAAACAAACTTACCAGTTCCTGCCTGTCAGCACCTACCACAGTGTGTCATTATCTATGCCCCAGTTTTGAATATACTGAAGCTGGATGTAAGAGCAAGAACTCATTTGCACTCAGCTTAGGTGGATTTGACCTGCAGAAGGGCCTTGCAGTGGACAGCAATCTCATTTGTATCAGTCCACCCTCACAGTGGATCTGTGGGATCTGGACTGGCCTTATTTGGAGATTCTATTTACCAGGGGAAATCATGCATTATATGATTCATAAGGGTAAAATCAAATGTAATAGTATAATGGCTTATTCCATGGATTTTCTTCTTGCAGATATGACATAATACAGAGGAAAACCTCTGTATTTCATTTTCTCTTTTGGACTCAAATAACTCCAGCGTCCTTGAAACATCCATCCACTGACTTAAACTAATTCTGCCTTATTGTCAAGGTTGAATATCTAGTCTATGATGCCTTACAGCATGTAATCAGGTTTGTAAATGTTCACAAAAAACAGAAGCATAGTTTCCTGTTCATGTTTCTAAAGAATCAGGTTGTTAGACCTTATGCCACACCACACGTTATTCTTGTATCTGTGTTTTATTCTTCACCACAACAAAGTATTGAAAACAAGTATTTCTCAACTCTGGAATAGTACTTGAGTTAAATACACTGAAAAAAATATAAACACAGCAGTCCACCATTTCAAAGATATTAGTGAAAATAAATCAATAAATAAAAATCTGATAACTGACTGATTCATTATGGTCTATTGGTCATAGATACCCCAAAAAACAAAGCGAGTTGTTGATTTGCTACATTAGTAGACACAGCTCTTCACATAGAGTTAATTAGGTTGTCCATTTTAGCCTGTGGAATGTTGTCCCACTGTACTAGTTGTTCAAAGTTGTCTCATACTGGTGGGAGCTAGAATATGTTGTCATATGTGCTGGTCCAGAGCATCCCAAAGATGTTTGGTGAGTATGCAGGCCAGGGAATAAGTGGAACATTTTGAGCTGCTAGGAAATGTGTATAGGCTCCTGTAACATGACTCTGCAGTGAGCATACCTATGGCACAGTTCTACCAAACTGGACGCAATTGGGGCATTGTATTGCTCAACAAAAACTATACATTTTAGGGTGCCCTTTTATTGTCACCATAATAAGAAACACCTGTATAATAGTCATGCTGCTCAATCAACCTGCTGATATGCTACACCTGTGCAGTAGATGGGTTATCAATAAACTAAAAACAAAATTTTACAAAAAACTGTAAACCTCTTTATTTAACCAAATTTGGAAGTCATATGCTTTTTGTGTGCCTACAAAAATCATGAATTTGTGTTTTATCAAACTGCTGCAAAATGGGAGCAACACCAAAATTGTTGCATTTATACTGTGTTCAGTATAGTTCTTTCAGTGAGGAAACATCATTTCAGGCCTGTAAGGTCAGCAAGGTGAACTGTGTGAGATCACAGAATGAAAGCAGCTGATCTCTAAGGTTACCATGGAGATCTGTGTGTGAACGCAACATAGATTCAGCTGGACCCTGCAGTGTTTTGTGTAACAACTGAGGACAGTGTGATCCTTGGGGCACTTTTGATCTAATTCAAGACCAGACAGTGAACTTTATAGCAAACCTCCTTGAGAACAAAATGCGAGACAACATGAAACATGAATGTTCTGACCCTAGAGGTCTGTCAATCTGCCCTCCTGCTCCACAGTGGTGGGGGGTTGCTTTGCCACAACTATCTTTCAGAGAGATTAGGATGGATCAGTTCTTCTGACCTGTAATAGATAGGCTTGAAACTTCCCACTTGAGGAATCTGGACACTAATGATGTTTGTGACAAAAAATATAGCTCTAGCTTACCTCTACCTGTTGTTTTTCAACTCGGGAATTTAATAACATAAATATTCTTCTAAAAATCTGCCCAACATTGGCTTTGAAAATACAGTTCAGAATCTTTATTACATTTTACCAGTGATGAAAACCTAAAACCCATCTGGTGGAAAGAGTCCAGACAAAACAACCAGCAGCTTTTCACTGCTACTGATCTGACTGTGCTGCTCCCTTGCCCAACTCCTCCTGGACAACGGCGATCACTCTGAAGTCTTTCTACATTACTCAATTCTACTTTCCTGCACTTTACCACTGTTTTCCTAACATAGTACTTTCACCCTGCTTTTTGTATGTCTCCCAATCACACAGAACCACAACACTCAGTATTCTACAAGCAACACCACGCACAGAACTTTGCTTTACTGCCATCGATTTTACTCCATGCTGTACCTGTGAGCTTGCTAATGTATTGCTTTACTATAAAGTGTGCATTACTTTAAATCAAGTCATTTCAGAGCCTGGTGTAGATTTAATTAAAAGATGGCAGGAACGTGCTGGTGCTCTCAGATGCCACAGAGGATACTGTTTAAAAGATTATTTTCTTCAGCAGGGTGCAACAGCAATGCATCAGATAATAAAAATATATTTATCTCACAGGAAACATAGTATTATTAGGCAAAGCAAATGTGCATACAAAAGTAAGCCATGATTATTTGAAGGTTTACAGCTGAGTCGAGTTGCACTTTTTCAGCCTGATTGCTGTCTAAAAGACACCTGAAAACAGTTGATGCTAGGTACTGTGATGTGGCTTGGAATGAAGGACAAGGGTTAGATGAAGCAACACCTACTCCAGAACATCTCTGTTGAACTGCTTCTTGCTGTTGCCCAGGAATTCGCCAATCATCTGCCTGCTCAGCCCTTTCCTTTGCAGCAGGAAGTGAGCCACTCCTATGGGTGTGTCAGGGATGAAGCCTCTGGAGATGAGAAACTGGATGCCTTTGTCAGGGTTTCTGTAAGGATGAGAGATACAAATAAGATATCCTACATCAAACATAACACGTACTGGGAAATTCAAGAAGGCCAGGGTCAGACAATATTGAGAGAAAAAATGATCTGCACAGCACAAATATCATGCATGCCTCTATTGAAATACATAAAACATTTAAACATTTACCACTGAACTATTTGAGAAAGATCAATCAGTCAAGTTATGTTCATATACAAATTCCATCCATCCATCCGTCCATCAATGCATTCATACAGTATACAGTATTTATTGTAATAAACTATTTTTTACTGTTACGAATTTACCTAAAGCCAGATGAGCACATGCGTGGGTGTCATCAGCTTTTTTCCACCTGTTTTGCTTTGTCTGAACACTTTTGCACTGCATCACCATATTTATTGCACATTTCATTTTTACAGAATAAACCTATATTTAAATGCCAGTTGTTTTGTGACACAAAGAGGCGGACGCACATTAAGTGTTTTTAATGACAACAAAATGTTATGTAATTAAGTATCTGTTTTTTAACAGTGTTTTATCATGCTGAAGTCATGGGTTAATATATATGTTGGGTTATGGGTTATATAGGTGTTTTTTGATGGGCTGGGAGTCCATTATTTATTTATTTTCCCCCATTTAAAATAATGGGAAACAGGTACTTGGTATCCAAAAAATTTGGCATTAGACATGTTTTCAGGGATGAATTAGATTTTAAGGAATTACTGTACTGGATTTTTGTTAATAGATAAGCACCTTTTATTGGCTCATCCGGTTCTTGTTGGCCTCATGTTCAACCCTTTTTTCCAAATTTCTAATTACATTTTTTAAAAGAACTGCATAATACAGACAGAACTAATATGCTGACAAATTGCTAATGCATCCAGCAACATAAAATGGGGGCAAAAAATTATAGCATTTTACAGGTGTGATTACATAGCACAGTCTAAGAAGTCCCAGAAAAGGTGTCCAAATATTTTTGAATTTATTTGCTATCAAATGTGATTTTTTTTAATAAGAAGACGGTGAAATATTCTGATCATCACATGTCAACCATAACATTAAAATACATTTCCTGGCCAGGTACAGTATGTATGAGTAGTCAGCCTAAATTCTACAACTTCACCAAAAAATGGATTACAGATTAAAAAGAAAAATACAGGGGAATAAACATTTGCTAAATATCTATTAAATGGTTGAGTGAACACAGTTCTGAAAAATTAAAAATTTTTGAAGAAATGTCGACATTCCTGGCAGTTAAGAAAATGTAAACCAAATTTTTGCTTTCAGAATTTTAATTTTTTCAGTTTTTTACTATACTTCATCAACAAAAGCATTCCACATCATGTGATAGGGGGTCTGCTGTTATGTTTCCAATGAGGTGTGTTGCACTGAATGTGGGTTTCATTGTAATGCTCTGGTTGCAGTTTAAAGCATTAGTATAATGCTTGAAGAAACAGGAAAGCTTAATGTGCCACTCCCATCCTGTTCATGTTATGTTATGTAAGGAAGGCAATGTGTCATGCCAAATAGACTGGCCAGGGTAAAATCTAACACCTCTTGGATGCATACTGCCAGCAGCTGTGGTACTGAATGGACAGCTCCCTGCAGCTCTGTCTCCTGAGTGCTGCTGAACATAAGGGTTCAGGCAATAACACTGATCCTAGATCAGTTTTGGCATATGAAGGCTTATCTGATCTGGAGCCATGCTGGAAAGGTGAAATGGACAAATGTGCAGTCAGGTCATTGTTATCCATAGAAAGACAGTGCATTTGCATACAGTTTGCAAAAGAAGAAATCCAGCACGTTTTGTGGACAAGCATGAATTGAACACTGCATTTTTAACATTAACATGAATAGACACACTCCCTTATGTGCTCTATACAAGGTGCAGACAGATGTGTGGAGAATTCCATTAAAGCAGACAGGACTGATAGTTCACAAACTTCTGCTGCAAATGTGCCGTATCTCAAAAAGCTTCTGTCTCTCTTGGACTCTCAACAGGAGGTGACACTTGACAAGGAACAGAGAGGAGAGACAAACAAGACCCATTACTCCTGCCCCAGTAACCAAAACATTTGTGGCAGCATTTCACCCCCCCCCCCCCCCCCCCGCCCGGTATCACCAACAATCCACCAAGTTGGTGGGGGTGGGGGGGGAGGACCCCCCGCCTTGATGATNCTTTCCCCCCCCCCCCCCCCCCCAGAAAAGAGGGTGTCCAGTTGCAAGAGGCACAGCACCCTGGTACATTCATGTGAAACATCACCCTCTGTACAGCATTCCCTCCTAAAAAGCTTGTCTGAGCTAAAGTAGGAATGATGCCTATTCCTGGTCCACCTGGCCATACCCAGGACATATTATGAGCTGGTCTCATTGGAAAATGACAGATTCTTGTATCTTTTGGGGATGAATGAGGAACAGCACATGTTCCACGATTATCTTGACCATTTCTTCTTTGCATTTTCAGAGAGGTACATGCTCATACATTCTCCTTTTTCAAGGTTGTAATATATCTGTCTTTATATGGAACTACCATTGTGTCTGTAAAATTTGTTCAATACTGTGATGCCTGTCACTCTCTTTTGTTTCATGGGGTCCTGATGCCCCTTGGTGATGCCACCTAAGTGCACAAGGGGTTTATGCCCAAAAAGAGCCCCATGAATCACAAGAGGCAGCTCACATGTTTTTATTCTTCATCACTGTGTTGTGCACCAGTGCTGTTGAAGGTCACATTCCCTGTCACAACCCAATGACATCTAGTGCAGAGAAGCACATTTCATTTACTGCCTTCAAATGGAATGGGGGCAAGGTTAGTCCATTTGGTTAATTAGAGAACTTTGATGGAGCTAAAGCTGGCTGCTCCTGGCTCATGGTTTATTCATTGAGTAGTAAGGGCACACCTCTCTCTCACCTCTTTCTCTGCGCATGATAACACTAGGCCCTGCATCTTTGCACCACCAGCAACACATGACAGCACTACAGGGATACTGCTATCATACTATGAATCCTAAAAACCAAAAGATGCAAGCAGATAGATGGCCTAAATGTACAGCCAAAGCCACTGAGAGAGCTTCAGCATGGTCTATGTTCTACAACTGTAAAAACCATCACAAAGGTGGAAAGGCTTCTTTACAAAAATTTTTGTTTAAAACATGGTCAGACCTTGCTAATCATATTAACTCAATGAGACCTTGCTGATCATATTTAAATCAATAAACTAAATTAAAATGCAAGTAATATCAAATTCCAGATTTCAGATAAATTTTGTAATGCAGTGCAGCACAAGCATGTTCAGACAAAGGAAAACAGGAAGAAACAACTGATACCACCTGTGCACACACGTATCTGGCTTTGAATAAATTTCTAATAGTATACAGTAGAGTTTTTTACAATACATGCAGTATTTATTAATTAATTTTTTTTTAAATTTTATTTACATTTCAATTTTTTATCATGAATAAGTTTTGCAAAAAAGTTTGCAGTAGTAAAAGTTTCCATTCAGATATTGATTTGTGGGTATTAATTCTGAAGAGCAGTTACAATAAAATTTGGATATACAGAGTTTGGATATTGAGGGATAACTGTATAATGAGATTCCCAATTCTGGTTGGGAATGTCAAAAATAGAAAGCTGCCTCAGAACAACTCAAGGGTTTAAAGAATGTAAGCCTTCATATGAATGTAGAGCTTTTATTTAGTGCTTCTGCATCAGACTCCAGGGCTGAAGTGCCAGCAAGAGCCTGCTGTTCCTTCTTCTGTTCAGCCTCTCTAACATAACCCATCATAACCCACACATCCCAGAACCATGATGTCTTCCAGCTGTAACAACCAACCAAGGAGGCAATACAAACAGTCTGAGAGTGGGCCAAAAGGTAGGATATGAGCAGGAATGAAAGCCAAACTGAGAAGCCAATCCTTCAAGCCAGCAGTGCTAATGCTTGCTCACTGGACAATAAAATGGACCTGCTCAGGCTTAGGTGTACCACAAAGCATAGCATGTGGGACTGCTGCACTCATTTCCTCACAGAAACGTGGCTACCCAGTAATATCCTCAACTCTGCAATTAATCTGAAGGGATTTTTTTTACATTTCGTGTGGACAGAAAGAACACAGCAGGGAAATCAAGAATCAAAAATTGTTTACTGTTGAGTGCCCTTATGCAACAGATTTGCAAGGGAGCACAATATGAAGATACTCAGGTTTGCAGTACAGAGAAGAGGGGAAAGAAGTCAGGAGGATCACAAAAATTTAAAGAATGATGATGAAAAGATAATACAATATAGATAAAATGAGTTAAAAGGATAAAAAGTGCAGTAGTATAGATAAATACAGATAAACAGACAAATAATAAATAAATGATAAATAAACACAAAATGGACAAGTGCATATGTATAAGCATGACAAACATACAGTGGTTCACAATAGTGGTGGATGGCACTAGTTATGAGTAAAGTAGGTGGTCAGTGGTAGAGGTGATTGTGCCTGAGATGGACCTTGGGAAATCCTAGGGAGGCAGTTTTTTGTGTCTACATATGCAGAAATTGTGCACAAATGTTTCTCATCACTGTTTGCTGGCAGCTGAATTCCTAATAATTAAATGCCACACCCATTACCTGACAAGGGAATATAATGTTGTGTTCATTTTTGCTGTGTTTATTCCACCAAGCACTAACATCAAACACGATCTCAGTGAACTTGATAGCACTATTAGCCTGGAGCAGAACACATACCCAGATGGTCTTTAACCAGACTAATCTCAAAACAGTCCTACACAAAATTCCAGTGTGTAAACACTCTGGACCTTGTGTAGACTAACATCCATGATGTGTACAAGCTCATACCCTGTGCCCACCAGTGACAGTCTGATCACAGCTCTCTGCTACTAGTGCCTGTTTACAAGCTGGTTCTGGAGAGAGCAAAACTGCCAACAAAGCAAATAAAAACATAACCAGAGGGGGTGACTAAAGTGCTGCAGGTGCTGCAGATGTTGTGATCATCAACCAAATTAAGACAGGACACGGGTGATTTCTTAGGTACTGGGATGATGGTGGTGGTTTTGAAGCACTTGGGGACAGCCTGTGGCAAGGAGGAATTGAAGATGTTGGTGAAGACCTCTGGCAGTTTATTGGTGAACTCCTTTTGCGTGCACTTAGGAACACCGTCTAGTCCTGCAGTTTTTCCATATAGTAAGAGTTCTCTTCATGTCAACTAAGGGCTCAGACATTTCTATCACTGCGACGTGCTGTTTACCCTTCTTAACCCATGACTATTGCTAAATACAGCAGCAACCACATCAAGTATGCTGATGATACCACAGCTGTGAGCCTCATGACCAAAAGTGATGAGACGACCTACAGAGGGGAGTGGAGTGGCATTGAGCTTGGTGCAAGGGCAACAATCTGTCTCTCAGTGTCAAAAAGAGTAAGGAGTGTGTATTGGTGGTTCAGCAGTGAAGCTGGTACACTGGTTCAAGTTCCTGGGAGTGCACATCACTAAGGACCTCTCCTTGGACAAACCACACAGCTGGTAAAAAAAAGCACAAGAGTGTCTCCACTTCCTTAAGAAACTGAAAAGAGCTTGACTCTCACCTCCTATCCTCACTAGTTTCTACACATATGCTATAGAGAGCATCTTGATCTTCTGTATCTTGGTCTGGTATGGACACTGTAACACTTCTGACTGGGGAGCTCTGTAGCAGGTAGTGAACACTGCCCAGTCCATCACCAGGACCTCACTACCCACCATGCAAACCACCTATAACAAGCAGGTTGCTAAGAGAGCTCACAACATCACCTCTGTCCCCTCCCACCTTTTCCACCATCTGTTTTCAGCACTGCCATTTGGGAGATGCTTTTGCAGCCTGACAGCCAAAACCACCAGAATCAGGAACAGCTTCATATGATAACCTGTCAGGCTACTGAACTCCAACAGCTCAGGTCCGTTCACCACCACCGCTGACCACGACCACTGACGGTTTGCACATTTTCACTATATTTATAATATGTTCATACCGAAACATTTACACATCTCTTCTATATTACCTGTTGTTTATGTAAATATCTTTTTTATCTTTTATATGTAATTATCTATATTTATATTATTTTTTAAAAATTATTTCTCTATACAGTTGAAACCCTGATTTGCACACCTAATTTGTTCCTGAAAATCCTGCACAAGTCAAAAATGCGTATATCAGGACGCTATTTTAGATTATTTTAAATGTGAGAAATAATTATGCGTGCCCAGCCCATCTGAAAACACCAACCACCATTCTCAAATATCACTAAAACAATATAAAAGGCCTTGTAGCTTATGCAACACCACTCTATGCAGCACAGCAAAAGCTCCACACAGCAGACGCCATACAGTTGCTTAGCAACCATGTTGCGTAAGAAAGGGTCACACAGCTCTGCAGCAATCATGTTGCACAGCAGAATGCTGTGACGTTGAGCAGGAAGCATGCTTTTTAGTGTAATATTTATGATAAAAGATTAACTAAAGTGAAAAATTTGAAATAAATAAAACAATTCAGTTCAATGGACTGTGACTGTACTCACAGGTGATTTGCTTTTTTCAATTGTTGTAGTCATTTCAAATATTCAGCTCTATCCTGTGTGCTTTTTAAGCCTTATCACACGCTTATCAATTTTTGTTACCATCTTTTCTACCTTTTTTATTCTTTTTGGCTGGATGGAAATTTATTTATGACACTAAAACTGGGATACTGCACAAACACATACAAACACAGCGAACATGAGAAAGGATATTGGCAGAATATTTCCCTCACAGCTTGCCATAGTTTAAGTCACAAGGCAGTATGGAACAGGAACAAGCTTCTCATGCAAGATGCAAACTTATTGATTTGAATTTATTAATTTCTTGACAGATTAATTTCTGGTACTGCATTTTGGCTCTGCAATATAGCAGGAATTCTGTTGCACATACCAGTAGCTGGTATTAAAATATTTGCTGTGTTACAGTCAAACTGAAAAGACTAGGGTTGCGTGTAGTGCAGTTTACTTGTAATTACTTTATTTTCCATACTGTGTACCATGGACCTAAGGAACTGTATTTCATTCTCCCTTGTATTCATTGTATTTTATAAGGAAATATAACAATAGGCAATTCTTCTTTTTGAAGTAACTTTCCCATCCCTGTCCCATCCGTGTCATCCCCATTCCATCCCAGCCCTACAAGGCTCCCCTCAGGAGACTGGACCAGCCCCCCTCTCAACTCTCCCCAGCAGCATTGCACAACCACAAACCCTTGTGCATTAGTGGGTGAAATGAGTCAAGCTCAACTTATCGCTTTTAATTACCTGCTTCAGGAGAGGAAACACAGCCAGACCAAGTCTGAATATAAATATGCTGCACCTCTGTGAGGAGGGGAGAAGAAGCCCTCAGGTACCCACAAACCTCACCACACCACTCACCTTCCGATATCTGTTTGGAATGCTGAATGCAGTCATAGGTATTAGCTCAGGGAAAAGAAATGGCAGAACTAATAAGTTCTCCATGCTCACAGGGCATTGAGGTAATGTCTTTAACTGTCAGTCTCTCCTGTTAAAAAAAATTAAAAAATAAAAACTGATCAAGAAACAGAACACAGCAAAGAGTTTTTAGGGGACAGAGAAGGTTGTTCATGGAAACGTCTCAGAAGCTGAGAAAAACTCATGAAAATATGGAAAAATGAAAAAAGGCCGCTTTGTGACATGAATGAATTATACCTCAACAAAACAATCACTTACAATGTTCAGACTGCTATTTTTACAGTGGCTTGACTGCCAAATGCTATTCCTGGTGCTGAGGAATACTCATTTGCTGTGCCTCCCACACCAGGAGCTTCCTGCCAGTTTTACATTCACAAGAATAGCACTTAGTGTACTGTCTGGCATATCCTTTTCCATTAAACAGAGATTCTTCCCAGATGGCTCTTTTTTATCACACATCCATTTACATTGCTAAGCAAGTAAATGTAAACAAGTTGTGAAAAAATACAAAAACAAATTACAGTGCCAAAAATAAGCAAATCAATACAAAAAATGACTGACTGCTGATTAATCATGCATTTGGATCATATAATGGGTCCTTACTTTTTCTGGTTCTCAAGCCTTTTGGTGCCACACTGCACATTGCACTTTATTCCACCTGAGGGGCTAATAGAGGTGACCTGGGGACATCTTTGATGGGCTTTCAGTGTACTCATTATGTGAGAGAACACCCAAGATCCTGTCATGTGCCTACTGAAGAACTATTGAAGAAAGTAGAAAATGGTTCTGGCTCTACAAAGACTGGGAAATGATTCTTTCACAAACAAGCCAACATGAAAGTAAATCTCATGCTTCTGTAAAGACCTGAACCAGTAGATGTTACAGCAGAGATGTTCGTCTGTGCGAAAAATAATGGAAACAGGACAGCCAGATTAATCCTTTGCATTTAAGTGTGTTCTTAAGAATCAGTGACATTAAATTAACATGACACCAATGCTCAATGCTAAGACCTGCAGGCCGATTTCAAGGGTGTCAGTCTAGCTTGATTAAGGCACAATTGTTTTAAATGCCATAAACTCCTGCCTTTGATTTATAACCCTGACCTCATGTGATGTATTTATGTGTGCACCTATGTGTGTCTGTGTGCGAGAGTTAGTGTGTGGGTTGGTTAATAAATTTCCATGTGCTGGTCCTTTAATGGGTAAATTGGGAAAGTCATCCATGCCCTTCAACTGCCCTTTGTCCTGCCACCAAGGGGCAACATTTCCAAGCACAGAAGCCTGTGCATCCCGAACTGTCTTGTGTACCAACTTAGTCGCCCTTCAAGTAGCATGGCCAATGTGGGCACAGATCAGAACCGTAATGGAAAAAATTTGAAATTAATATTACTTCTTTTAAAGGAGAAACCATATCAGAGAAACCTTGCCAGGCCCTCAAAGCACAAGGATAGTGATAGAATTTTGGGGGTGTCTTTTGTGCAAGTTTTTTGCTTATAGTGATTCACATTTGCACTTCTCCTGAGGCTCGATGTTCCTTTTACAACAAGCCAAATGTATAAGCGCAGGTACATGGCTGAGCTATTGAAACAAAACTGGAATAGGGTTTGGTGGAACTAGTAAAAAAAACCGGAAAAATACAAGTACAAATAAAAACCTTTTCCACTTTTCATGAAGGTGTACAGTGTCACATGAAGAAACAACTGGGTTTGGAATATATATGAATTACTTTAATTGAATGGGCAGCTTGCCCAAAATGAATGATAATATCTTCAGAATATTAAGTCTAATCTGTTTAAATTATGTTTATTGATGTCACATCTGCAGGGATCCTGATAAAAATGTGCATGATCTCTGAGATATTCTGGGAACAAATTATAATGCACGGGCATTTGTTATGCTGTGCTTGAATGGTAATTACTATAATTACATGTATACTGACAAATAAATGTGATGTATTTGCATGTTTTTTAGAAGAATCATTTATTTTTATTCATCTCTTGATGGGAATTGTATTAATGGGTGTCATTATGGATCTTGTATATAAAGCACCAGAATGCTTTAAATTGCTTCACTAAAATAGACATTTCTGTTTCAGTGGCACATGGTTTCTTCATCATATTTACATCATGTGTTACCATTAAGCTATTTTTTAAAGACAGTCATTCAAAAAAGTACAAAGTTGCTTTTCCTCTAATGGATAGCAACTAATTGTATGTAAACTGCATTATGTGTGGATAAACTCCTTTCCTTGAAAGAAGAGCCTTTTGTGTTTTGCAAAACACATTAGAGGATATACTGGAGTTTGACCTGCTGCAGGATACATAATATTTCTAGATGATAAAAACTTCCATATATATATATATATATATATATACACACACACACACACACACACACACACACACACACACACACACACATCCATATATCTTGATAATTTCTGATTAGACATTATCAGTCGTGATCATACATGCAACCCCGCCTCCCAATAACCCTCCCCCACACAGACAGAAAAACACACCCATGAACAGAAAGTGGCAGTCGGGATGGGGTGTCTCCACCGTTACCAAAACTGTAGACACTTGCAACCCGCCAGATAGGTATCATTATTGGCACAAAGAGATCAGACCACAGCCTTTCTTATCTATGACTGCTGTCATGGATGCTAATGAAAAAAATATTTTGATTTTCTGTAAATAAAAAGGCAAAGTGTCAGAATTTTTGAGCCTGGGCATTCTTTTCATTGTTCTCTGCAAAGAAGTCACCTCCAATAAGTTAATTAAACCAACTTGAAATAGTTAATTATACTGGTAGCAGTTTTTCCCCTTTTTGTATCACTTCATTGGATTCTTGTTTCTGCTGGAATCAAGATCAAAGTTATGGTCTACAAGATAGTGAAAGGATTTGCGTCCCAGTTCCTCCAGAAGCTAGTTATTCCATCCACCCCAGCAATAATGCTGTTGTTCATTCTCTACCTTTGGCCACTTTGCGGTCCCACTCAGTAGAGGTCTAAAACTGAACATATTTAAACTATTAGTTTTGTTCTTGATGTGGTGGAATGTGCTTCATTTTTCACTTACAACTGCTGAATCTTTACCAGTATTCAAGAGGGTATCAAAATCCGTCTCTTTCAGGCCAAGTTCTCTCCCAGCTACAAAAATTTGTATCACATTTTACCACTAACATCTATGCATTTCCTATGTCACTCATTTCTGTGGGCAACTAGTTGAGGAATGTGTGCCAGCAAAAGATGGCATCAGTCCACCGAGCTGTGCCTTAATAGTCAGGCAACTATATGTAAAGGTCTTTTGATAAATGAACTTCTGTATATCCCAAGTTGTACATTGTATAAATATGTTTGCTAATTGAAAAAACTGACTGTTCAAAAGACAACATTACAAGGTTGCAATGTCCAGCTTGTAACAGCTCTTAAAGGGAATGAAATATTCAGCAAAAAGCTACTCACACATTGAACAGGTTGAGGCCAATCCTATAGAGGCGCTTGCGCATAACGTCAGTGGAGAGTGTGGGCGACTTGCAGCTGGCAGGGTTCTCGCAGTGGTAGCGGGGCAGGCTGAGAATCATGGCCTGCAGTGCCTCCTTCGAGGACACTTCTGAAGCCGACTTGGCGGAAGTAGAGGTGCTGCTACTGCTCATCTGCTCTGAGCTGTTGTCTGCCGTTTCTGACTCGGTACGCTTGGCTTCCAGCACCTCCGGTATTGCTTTCTGCTCTTTTGAAGCCTCCTTTGTTTTTTTTGCTTCTGCCTCTGACTCCTCTTGCATGGTTTCTGATTTTTTCAGGGTTACCTGCTGTTCCTCACTCACCTCCTCACTCGGTGGAGGGTCAGGGAACTCATTATCATTCATCTCAGGGTCAGGGTCAAGACCCATTTCTCGGGGGGTCTCCTGAACTTCTTCTGGGGGTTCTGTGAGAGTCTCAGCACCAACCTGCTGCAGACAATTGGCAAGGGCCACTGAGGTGGACTCCATGACAGAGGAGGACATGTGGAAGTTTTGGTTGTCAATTTGCACTGTCACATCACGGAAGGCCATCATCAACTTGCTGGCACTACGAGGCAGGTTCTCAGATCCATCCCCCTGGGTGTTCACTTGCAGAACAGCAGGATCCACCCCCAGCTCTCTGCTACCTGTCCCTGGGACCCCAGCTGCCCCTGTACTAAAGGTCTCAGTGAATTGATAGGTGCCTCCATCCTGCAAGGAACACATGGTCTTCAGGCTCCAGTTGCTGAGGGCCTCATCAATAGATTTAGCTAGGGACTGCACCTGCTCAGTGAATGAGTCCTCCAGGTCAGTCAGGGTGCCACCCACAGTGACTGGCAAGGAGGGAGATCGCACTAGGGGGATGCCTGCAAAGTTGTAGCCCTCCATCAGGGCCTTCTCAGCAGAGAAGCACTCAGTGTTTTGCACGCGCACCTTGCGCATGGAAATCCGCCTTGGCAGGCGGCTCTCCAAGAGGGAGTTGCGGATCTTCTCAAAGTTCTTGCTGAGCTGGTACTGGCGGAAGGCAGTCTGGATTTTGCAGGCCGCACGGCGCGAGATTAGATGGCCCCCATATTTGTGTTCTAACATTTCGATCTGTCAAAGACAAAATGATACAAAGAAAAATCAGTTCAGTCAGGGGCATCAAAATGTAAACATAAATAAAGATTTCCATACCATATAAAAAATGATGAAGTGAGATGGATGTAGGAAGACTCAGTTACACTAAGCTCCAAATGCAAACACCTAAATCAATATAAAAATGTATTTAACAAACTTTCTACAACAACAACAACAATAATAATAATAATAATAATTTTTGGGGTTGGAATCACATGGTTTATCAAATATAAAATAAATAAAATCGCATACTTAATGGTAAAACAGTACTTACAGGCATTAGAAACCTGAGTTGTACAATAAAGTTCAGTTTTGTTGTAAAAAGTAGAAATACTGTAATAGTTAAGTTATAGTAATGCTATTTGAAAATCTGTCTTGCAAAAATAAAGACAACATAACTGTAAGGTCTGACTAGTTGGAACTCTGCTGACAATGAGAAAAGGGACACTAGGAACACAGGAGTGAGTCTGAATGCAAACAGAAGTCTAGGTGGATCACTTTGAAGATCAATAAACCTTTCAGTTTACCGGTGCAGCAGAGTAATAGAAGCCTTCATCCCTAGTTTATTACTCGGGTTTTACAATTTCAATCTTTGCTTTTCCCCAAGATCTGTGAGGAATGGAAGATAAATATCAGGGCTGTGGGAAAATGGGATGGTGAGCAAGCTAGCAAGAAAGGAAGAAATTAGCATCCAGAAGTGGGGCTGACAAGCTACCAGAATGAAGTGGCACATCGCAGGGGAGTTATTTCTGCAGGGGAATTTGCAGCTGGATCAAATGCTCCTGCACATTAAGTTTAGCCTGTTTTTTGCATCTGATCCATTCAGACACTGTTATGATAGGCCCAACAGGTGGCATAGTGGTTACAGCTGCTGCCTTACACTCAAAAGACTCAGCTTTGCATGCCATCTCCTTCTGTAGTACCCTTAAGAAAAGTGTTTACCTTGAATTTTTGCAGTGAAAATGAACCTGCTATATAAATGGGTAAATTGTTGTAAGCAGCTTAGTAAATAAACCTAACCTTGCAAGTAGCTCCAGAGAAAAACATAAGCTAAACAAATAAGCATAAATTTAACACATCACCTCAAAAAAGTAGCACATGAACTGTGCAGTCTGTTGACAAAATAAATGAGCAGTTTTGCTCCTTGGTTCATGCAAGCTTCTAGATTTTACCACAGACAATTTATGGCCAATTTATTCTGGTGAGCAGATATTAGTAACTTCATGTCAGCAGTATCATACTTCACAGCCCACTGCTGAAGGTGTAGTCTGATAATTTATTGAAAGAGAATAGTTACATGCCAATTGAAATGCAATTTAAACCAATGTGAGCATTCAGTAGTATCAATACTACATTAAAATAATCCAGCATTAATGTAAATGAATGTTAAAAAGAAAAAAGCAATTACACTATTATTTGCAATAAATTAATGTATGGATGTGGAAAGCCAGGGAATTTCCATCCCAAAAGATATCATGATTTTGAGAATTATTTGGTAGGGGAACAAGTGCACCAAGTAAGAAATTCAATAATATCATAAATCTTGCTTTTAAGGAGTGAAGAGAATAACCTTAGGATATCTGGGTTTTTAGGAGGCTATAAGTGAAGCCATCTTCTTCAATTTATCTACATTAAATCAAGAGTTTAATTTCTTATTTACTAGGCAGGTAAAGTGATGCTATAAATTTAACATCCTTGTTTAATAATGAAAGGTTAATTTGCTGTTTAACAAAAGCAAAAAAAAAAAATCGAGAATAATTTACAAAAATTATTTTATATAGTGTCCATCCGCAAATGGAAATATTTTGACATTTTGCCTGACTACTTTTCCTCCATCATGGGCTAAATGCCCAACTACATGTTACATATTGCTGGTATTCAATATGCCTGTAAACAGCCTCAACCAAAGATGACCCCATGTCACACTCTTGTTTTCTCACCACACCAGATTAACCCTAAGCTTAACCCTCACGCTAACCCTAACCCTGATTCTAATCATAAACCTCATCCTAACCCTAATCCTAATCCTAACCCAGTGTCTGAAGTACCTGAAGTCCACTGCTTGCTTCATTGCTTGCAGCAGAACACAGCGCTTTAAATACAGATTGTGTTTAATGTCTAATATCAACAAGAGATTGCAGACTGTGAATAACATGTTGTTTTCAAGGGACTCACTTGTACTGAGATATTGAGAAGCCAAGACCATTTTGTGTTTTAATAGTAATAGCAATAAACCTTATGTCATGTAGCTTTATTAAAAAAATCCTTATTTGATATACCTGTTAAAGCAGTTTTTCAAACTGTGCATAGTAAGAAAAGTTAACAAGGCAGAGTATTAAAATTCTGAGAATGAATTTTCAGTTTGTATTATATTTTTCAATAGAATCAGTTTTGTAAAGGGGGAACTCTCTACTGATCCTAAAGGAGCATGTCTGTAGCCATTTTCCTGGATTTTGGTTGGAAACCCCTTCAGTTTCAGTTTGTCACTGTT
Organism: Arapaima gigas; assembly: GCA_900497675.1. Classification (NCBI taxonomy): domain Eukaryota; kingdom Metazoa; phylum Chordata; class Actinopteri; order Osteoglossiformes; family Osteoglossidae; genus Arapaima; species Arapaima gigas. The sequence goes on along the minus strand of UFQX01000067.1, from coordinate 75,252 downwards.
GTTCACTTGCTGAACCTGGGCCACTTTCTTGGGCATTTCACTAGCTGATTATATCTTGCATCCCTTTCTTTGGCTTTGGCTTTTTTGAAGGGTCAAATGTAGGCTTTTGGCCCCAGTAAATGTAGTAACTGTGAAATGAGCTTGTTATATGTAGTCCATATTTCCACATGCCCATGCTTTGTTCTCTGCTGTCAAAAACTAAAATTGAACACAATGAACACAGCAGAAAAGGTTTAAGTAATACTTCAGTATTTTAAACCCATCTAGAAGTGTTCTGTAGAGCAATTATTCTGCCTTTTCTCATCAGCAGTTTCTGCTGTTAATTTATAGAGCCCCATTTATTTTGTAAAGGTGAATTTCCGTGAAATGTGAACTCCCTCCGTCAGACTGGGTTGTATAAAGGCTACTTGTCAGTCACTGGTAGAGTCATGAAATGTTTATGTGGTTCCTCACAGCAGACCAGAAAAGAGCCTGCGTTCCACTTGTTATCTTTTCAAAGGGCTTAAAACCTGGGTTTGTTGCATAATTCTTATCCCACTGTCAATCAAGTCCCCTCTCTTTCCACTGCATCTTCAAAAATATACTGAACAACATTTTAGGAAATAACAACTGCACTTCACTGTATACTGGTTGAAAGTATCTGTGTCTGTTTGGTTTCTTTAGTAAGTGTGAAGGAGGTCTAACATAAATATTAAATAGGTAATAAGTGAATTATTAATAAGTATTACGTGCCCTTGATCTATCCATCTTGGAATTAGCTACTGACATGTGTGCTTCATTTGACATTGCACCTAATTGGATGCTAACCTGTACCACACACACCATACACATACAACTTGGTTTTAGAATTAAGGTAGCATTAGGGTTAGGGTGGGGCTTGGGGAATACAGTGGGGTTTGGTGGGTTTAGCTAAAGATTATTTATGATGCCAAGATAGGAAAGGAAGGGGGTAGAGGTAGAATGTGGGAAGCAGAGGGAGCAAGACAGTGTTAGAAAGAGAAAAGAAGGGTGAGAGAGTCACACTTGCTGCATTCAGACCTACAATTTTTCTTATTAACCAACTGTCAATTCTCCTCATGATCAACTGGCTGGGTATTGGTAGGAGAATCATTTGGCGGACACAGCATCTTAATGACCCTGGGAAACTCTGAGCAGCTCACAAATTGGAACAATGCCCGGTCTCAGCAGACGGGCCAACCAGCAGACAACATGTGCCTGCAATTCAGTGGCGTAAATAATGGAACACTGAGATAGACAATGCCGGGCAGAGCAAACAGACTGCGGTCCAAGTGGTATAGACTGGTCAATGTTGAGCCAGAAGTAAAAAGTAAACTGGCAACCAGCTGTGGCTCCACATTCACCTGCTGCATATACATTACACATATCTGTAGGCTTCAAAGATCAAAGTGAGGAACAGGAATGTCAAGGATGTCTTTTCTGGAAAAAGTATGTGCAGTGAATGAAATACAATGAAACTAAAGGTCAGCTCCTGTTTATTGCCAATATTTCTTTTGATTAGCTTATCACAGGTTCTTTTCAACCCTCAACTCTTCCTCACAATCGCAAGAGACTGCAAATGCCCTTTTACTTTCTTTATACTCAATTGTAATACATTGGTAGAATTTCTGTAAATGTCAAAACACACGTTGGCAGCAAAGCCTTTGGCGTTATATGGTGACTAACTGAGCATTCGGATGTGGTGACCATGGTATTCGATGTCAAAGCTTTAAATAAGATTAAAAATCACTGAAACAGCCCCAGAGAGTGAATTGAAGTTTTGTAAAAAACAAATTTTGAGAGGGAAAAATTAGTCCAAACACTGTGCCATGCCCAGCCTTCAATCACATGTACATACATATAAACGCATGCTGCTACTTCTGCGTCATGGGTGCTGTTTTCATAAACCCACCACCACCTCTGTCTTGCTAATGGAGTTCCAATCAGGGGGGCTCAAAAACCTTGCTGGATGGCAGGTGTGAGCCCTCAACCAGATTACAAACCCCTATGGACAGTGCGCCAAACATCCTTCCAATATGCATGATAATGTAAGCCACAGAACAATATCTCAGCCTTTCCTCCAATTGAATGATCAGGTCACCAATAAGCAGTTATAGTACATCTAAGTCACCCAGTCAGTGACAACGGATTTACAATGAAAAATTCTGAATAAAAAGCCCAAAAGTATTTAATTATGATAGGTAAGTCTTAAACTATTGGGTAAAAACTAACAACATATTTGATTTTTATCATTTATTGCATCACAGGTATAGTTTAACGAGGTTGTATGGAATACACAGTAAAAAATGTGATGGGACAAAATATAAAAACCCTAAAAACTGCGGACATCCAAATGCAAAACAATATAGACATTGCCTAACATCATATGCGGTGAAGGCGGTACTTTTATGTTCTTTCTAATTTTGGACCTTAACTACTAATGTGCAATCGTGATTTAAATTCTTGTCTTTAACTAAGGCTGCATGACTTGACCATAATATTTGCCTCTGTTCACTTTGGCATAGCTCTCAGATATGTACTGCTTCCACTGAGTGTTTTATGAACAACACAAAACAAACAAGCATAACAGCAGCCCAGGCTCCACAGTGTGATGACTCTAGTCCTTTTGTCACTTCATTAAATAATGTGTGGGCATCTGGTCAATAGTTCAGGAGAAAGTGAGGCCATGTTCCAGCATGCCACAAATATTATTTTTTTTAATCTATTCTGCAACTCTGGTGCTTATTTTTAATGTGTTTATTAAATTTATACTAAATTAACTATGCAATGCCATTTTCAAAATGTTGCCCAAAAGGTACCAGTCACAGGACTGTTCCAGTTTGTGAGATCCTCAGAGCATCCCAGAGTCACTATAGGAGAGGAAATTTAACTGAGTTGCTTCTTTAGTAGACAAATGTGGTTACCAGCAGTGCTTTGGTTCCAAACCCAAAAGGTAACCGAGCAGTGACTGTGTATTGCCATAATGAGTTGATGCAAGTAGCTCATTGTAAAAATTGCCAATTTTTATTTTTGTAGTCTCTCTTGAATTCCCTTAGAATAATGACCTTGACTTGTAAAGCCAAACCAAATACATCGTAAACATTGGAATGACAAGGCCTCGCCCACGAGTGACAGTGCAGATGGAACAACTGCTTCATATTCAATCATCTTGAGGCTACATTCTGTAACATATTAAGGCACTGCAATTAACTGCTAATGTTTTTATGACTAATGTGAGAATGAAACTCAGCTGATCAAGTACAATTGCAGCGGAAATTATAATACTCCCTCGGTGCAGCAGAACATAAAAGAACACATATAGTCTCTGGGTAAAATAAGCACAATAGATGTAATTAACATTCAAGCCCAATTGAAAACAAATAAACTTGGCAGATACCAGTTCTTATCTATCCATACAGAATAGAAATGCGGTAAAAATGTTTGGCAATATGCAAACATTTGAAAATTACCACAAAACAAGAACATCTATAACAATTTTAGAGGAAAGTAAATATATCTGATACTGAATAAAACACACTGCAGCACATTTCAGGGAAGAGTACATATCAAGAGGTTTTTGGCCATTTACCAACAGGCAGGTTTAAATATACGTATGAAACAGAAATAAAAATGTTACTGCATTTGCATTAAATTGAGCCGCCTGATACATAGATATTCATGAGACTCATCAGCTTATCTAAGCCCATTTAATGAGGTAAAAGAAGAGCTGATTAGAGACGCCTGTGACACAAAGGGAGAGAAGCTTGTCTGAAAAGCTCAGAAATACCGAGACACTAAGATGTCTCTACAGCAGACTAATTCCACTGCAGCCGAGCATCACTGAAACACAGCAGATTCACATGGAAACGTGAAAATGTGACATTCCTGAAAGTCAACATGGACATTGCCTGTGTTATATTTATGATAGAGGTATCTGTAACTGTAGTGAAGCTCCTACCTCTAGTCGCAGAATGTGTGCTGGTGCCTCTTGAAAACACCTAGCTCAACTTTAGGACCACAAAATGACCAGAAACATGTACATAAGTATGACTGATTCAACTCAAGTTTCAGTGCCATGGCTTCTCCATGTGATAATAAATTCAGCCCTTATTTACATCTTTATTATAATGATGATGAAAATGAACATGATGGCAGAAGGGGTTTTTCAAAGCGAGGATGTCTAAGGTCACTTGCTATCTCTGTGTGTCGTGCTTTTCTGCTTTGTGGTGCCCATTCTGGATCTGTGTGTCCACTATAAATCCATTGCAATGAAGATGTATGGGCATAACTAACAAACTGACTGGTGACAACAGCCATGATACTGAGTAAGGTAAAAGTAGATAGCATTGGATGGTCCCAGTGATTTTGTTCATGGGATAAAATACATATAAATAAAAGGATATGGAAGAAAAACCTGCAGAAAAACATAATTATTTATTTTAGTTTTGGGTAAAACGAGATACTTTGAATCTTCTCAACTAGCCTATTCTAATATTATGATACTGAACCAAGGGAAACAGGACAAGAGGACATTTATTTTACATTTGTTAATCTATATCTTTAGTAGATTAACAGTAGTAGTTGCACTTTTGAATTCATTTAAAAGTACTTACAAAGTATTTGCCTAAATTTATTGTTAAACGTTATTGTTAGGCATAGGTTTAGGGTTGCTTTCACAAAACTAATATGGCATCTCACTTTACTGATAACAAAGACACCGCTTACATAGAGGGATCATTTGTGACTTTTTAGAAATCCAGCACATAAATCATGTAACAAATGCAAGGAAAATACTTACAACATTCAAAGTCGAGACTTATCTTGACAAAAGCACAATGACGATAAATTCAGTTATGTCTTACATGAAGACTTTGTTGCACATTGCAAATACAACTTTTGTGATGGCAGAAAACCTCTAGAACTGAGATGTAGAATAAAGGGTCTGACAGAGAGCTTGGACATGACGTGTAGCACAATCTGAGCAGAAACCTGCCAGAAATTTTCTCTGTCTAGATGTGTCCTCTCACATTACATTATGTCACATTTGCTCCATGAAGCAGGCTCTATACACATTCTTTAGATTCTCCAGTGATCAAATCAATCAATCAATCAATCAAATCAGTAGAAAGTATGTACAAATAATTGTATTTTATGTTAAAAGCCCCCAAAGGAAAACATAAAACTATACCATTAGATTATAAAAAAACTGTTCATTATAAATCTTAATGAAACATCAAATACAAGATATTAATGAATAATACTGCATGCAGGATGTATTTTATTGCTGAAACCATTGCCAATTATATTGTTAACCCCAGAAAACTGGTTATTCTGCTCTGGCATGACCATTGTAGACTGGGAATGAAAGAGTCAATAAGGCAAACAAGTATTTACCTGTGTCTGTGGAATGCAAGTGTGCTACATTCTATAATGAATCAAAGGGCATAATGATGAATTTGACTAGCATCACTGGGGTAGGATAGTGAAAACCTCTGTAAAAAACATAATATTTTATGCAATAGCAATGAACTTTGAGTCAGTACTGGTTTTTGTTAAAGACATGCCACTGGACACTGAAAGCTTAGAACAGGAATAGGATCAAAGTTTGCAGGTATATACTTAGACACAGCTGAACAGCCAAGCCTATGATAGAAAAAACAATTATTCCTTCTCTCTGGGTAATTGCCATGGTAAAGGACTTAACCTGCATCAAAGATGCCTGTCATATCAAGTTAAAATTCATTGGTTATCCTAATCACCCCTCTGAAATGCAATTGCTCCAGGTTCAAAGTCTCAGACCTCTACTGAGCTGTTTTCCAGCTCTACCAGCAACAGCAAGGCTTTCAGCTCTTGTCCCAGGGGCATGCTATTGAAAAGACTCTTCTTCAACTTTTCTCAGTGATTCAATTTATTGTGTCTTTGACTAAACCTATTCGGTCACTCCATCATGATGAGACTGCAGGTGACTGGTAAGAGAGCTTAGCCTTCTACTCCAGTGCAAGCTGCCAGGATGAGAAGCAGGGATGTAGTGGGAACCATCAGAACCAGTAGAGAAGAGGTAGGGATTTGAGCTATTTTCATTACTCCCTAATATTATTGGAATATGCTTTGCTAGTTTTCAAATAGGAAATTGTCCTCTGACTTGGAAGCATGCAGGCAGACGTAAAACACAATGGTTTGAATGGAATGATTTCAGTGTTATAAAGATATTTCAATTTCATTTATTAAGTACATTTGAAGACGAGCATATTGGGTAACAGTGCTCAGTTATTCATAATCAAAGTGGATTCAGACATATATAATGGGCACGAAACATATTAATCCATCTTCTGACTTGTACATCTCATGTACTTTTGCAGAATCCAAAAAAATCCTCTTACACAAGACTGATCAAACCTTTCTGTGCTGAAAACAGGTCACTAAAATCTCAGTAACCATGATCTTTTACTAGATGTCACATGCCAACATAGCAATCCTCACTCAATTCAACTTTTGAAATCATTCAGGTTCTCCATTTGGAAAAGTTGTTCCAGAGAAGCCAGAATGTAAGTATCATTAGACTTATTCAACCTATCAAGCAAAGTTCTTATAACATTGATTCTTGGCAGGTGTCCTGAGCATTTTTATGAAGGTTTTATTTCTATAGCAGACAGATTCTTCTGACATCAAGAAAGTAAAATAAAGGAATGAATGAATTGGCATCTCCAGCCAAGAACAAAGAAGTAGGCTGAGAAGAGAAAACACCCAGTCTGAGATGGCAAAGTGAACCCTACTGAGGTGAAATCATGCAATAACAATATTAGCAGATGTCGTTACCATGGCAATGCATCATTCTTCAGCCTTATTTGAGCCAGCTGAGCATGGGAGCACATTTGAGATTATTCCCAAGCCTCTCAGAATTGTGTGCAAGTTGTATGGAAAAAAAGCAGACAAGCAACTTGATTTTTTCTACCCTTTCTTCAAAATCAAAGTTACACATTGGCTTGAATCCCCAGAGCAGGAGAGCAATCTAAAAGTAGCAAACAGCACGATTAAATAGAACTGAGAACTGCCGCAAACAGGGAGTAAGACACCGTGCATTTTGAATGAGACACTGCAGACTTCCAGGGGATCCATTTCCATTTAAAAACACAGATTTGCAATGATAGCTGTCAGGGGCCTCAGGGAACACCACACACAAGTAACACATAGTAAGCATGATTAGGACCCTGATTTCGTCCACTCAACGCTCCTGTTCTCTGTGTGACTCCATCAGAGCTGACAGATTTCCTCCATCCAGACCGTACATTCCCCCATCCCACTGTGGGGGAGATGGGACCTTGAGTGCCCACCGCCGGGTGCCCCCTACCTGCTTGTTTTTGAGGTCGAGCGAGAGCTCGTAGTCGGAAGCAGAGGAGTGGGAACAGGCACCGGCCCCCTTGCTCCGTGGCACTCTCATGGGAGAGGCGGTGTGGTGCAGGCTGGCTTTCTGCCCCGTGCCCCCCCGGGCCCCAGCACCCTCCTCCTCCTCCTCCTGCTCCGCTTCGATGGGTGTGGCCCCTGCGCCATCCTGTGCCTCCCCCTTGCCCTCGGGCTCCCCCACTTCCCCGGGGGCACAGCTTGGTGGGTGGACGTCGCTGTGGAAAGGAGAAAACGCAGTGTGAGGCTGCATCCTCCAACCTCTGTCCCCCTTGCACAGTGCCACCTAGAGTCAGGGGCTGGCTGTGAACTCTGGTTTCGAGTGTCATGCATGATTATGTTTGTGTATTTGTGTGTAGGGGATAGTGTTGGCGGTAATTTTCAGTGTTTCTCTTGTAGATCTGCAAACATGACAGAGCTACAGAGCACACAGATGGTGGCGACACCAGACAGTGGATGCAACAGCAGACGTCTGACACTTAGCTGCAAGATGCAGGAATCAGATACAGTCATGCACTGCAGGCCTGGTGGTTACAGGAGAGCAAGCAGGCAATAGGTGACACTGGGTTTGCTATTTCCAAATCACTCCTCCTGGTTCTGTACAGTTGTGATGTCAGAAGTGGACCAGACCTCTTAAATGTCAAGTGAAAATAAATGTAGGACTGCTGAGCTCTTCAATGACAGTACAGGTACTGTACTGCTGTGATTTTCTGAACTTCTTTCACAAAAAGTCTCCTTTACTTAATGGCAGCTGACTGCAGCTGAGGAAGTGCATTAAGTCTGCCCAGTGTCCTGTCAGGTCATAAATTATCCTGTGAAATAAACTGCACTTATATATTACGCAGTTTGAATGGAATTTTATACTTCCGGACCTTCAGATTAAGTTTATTTGTTGATCGTTGTAAATAACTTTTTTGTAATTCTGGTGCTCACAGCAGTAATGACTATTAATAACTTGGATGTCTATATGTAGAGTAAGCATGGAATAAATGCAAGTTTTTTCTGAAGTTTTTAGACCAGTATTGTTTTCATAGCCTATCTCCAGACCAATCAGGCAGTCTTTCTTCATGTGGTTAGCTCGTGACACCTACACTAAATTCTTACTTTGCTGCTTTCTGGCCACATCCTTGGCAACCTAAGGTTAGGCAAGGTGCGCACAAACAGGCAGGCATCAACTGAGGAGATGTATTCTTGGATTATGATGCATATGTTGGTATGTATGGCACAATTTTAACAGAAAATGTAAGTTGGTTTCTTTTGATCATGATTTTGGAATGGTTTTCTCCAAGAGCTGTGCTTTTTTCCAGAACTTTTGCTAGCCTGAAATGTTGGTATCAGTTAACTGGGTGACTCAGCTGTTTATCATGGTTGGTTAAGGCATGAAAGGACATCTTGTGTGAAGTTTTCCTCTTGCTCACATTTTCTTTTTTGTTATTCAGATGAAGACCTTATTTTTTTTCTGGTGGCATCCCATTTTCAAACTGTAAATCAATTCCCTTTCCAGGCTGGTGATTTCTGGAGTTGGAGAGACTTAACATTTTCTGAGGATCTTTTACTCCCAGCCTGGTGGTCTCTGGGGATGGAGAAACTTGGACAGGGTGAGGATCTCTCTTCCCAGAATGTTGTCATCTCCTTCCCCAAAACTTGTCTTAGGATACAATTAGATGACTGGCAAAGACAGGGGTGTTGCAGACTGCAACGACATGAGATTACGGGGATCCAAAGATTCAAAGGGAACAGTCCTGCTTTGAAGAAGAGCTTGAATAAATGGCCAAATCAAGCTGAAATTAAATTAGGTCAGTTTTGTATCCCATGTTTTTTTTTTTTTTGCTGGTGAAACAGCTAAGGTGGTAGTATTAATATAAATGTTAGTTTTAGTGTGCTGTTCAACATTACAAAACAAAATTATCAGCAATGAAAATTTCCAAATATTTTATATTATAGTGTTGTGAAACAGTCCATACACCCTAAAACAGAGTGGTACCATAATCAAATGTTCTGTATCAACACGAACATTTAAGCAAGAAAGAATAAGTTGATGCGAATAATGTCCCCCTAAAACTTCCAGAAATAGTCTTCTTACATGGATGCATATACATGCCAAGCCTCCAGGACTGCAGTAGTGTTCCTGAAAAACTCTGCTCTGCAGCTAATCCTCTGCACAAATGCTTGCTGTTGGCATGGAGGAATGGAACAGATCACGTAGAAAGAAAGGAAAGCAGGAGGACTGCCTGCTGTGTTCTTCATCTCCAGACATCCTGAGCAAAGATGTGCAGCAGAGGAGCTGAAGGACAGTTTGGAAAGTCCTCTATCCAAAACGGAGCTGAGGAGCTAAGATGGGAGGAAAACCATGAGATTTTTTTTTCCACTGGTTTCATTACAACTGCATTCCTGGTCAACTTTGATGTGGGGCTGTGTGGACAGCTGCCACTAGACCAAGCCCCCTTTTAGTCTTTCAAAGAGGCATATTCCAAACTTGAAGACATTTAGGCCACACCTCTGTAGATAAATTTCACCAGTCATGCAACAGAGGAAATTTACCTCATTAAATATATATGGTTCATTTTTGTTGCAGGATCTGGAGTTTGGGAAGCACTGCTGGAACAGTGAAGGCATAAGGCTTGCTTTTTTGATCTACCAAGCTTTTGTTGCAAAAGCACGTACTCAACAAGGGCATCAGAAACCTCAGCAGAGGCTGTCATANTAAGGCTTGCTTTTTTGATCTACCAAGCTTTTGTTGCAAAAGCACGTACTCAACAAGGGCATCAAAAACCTCAGCAGAGGCTGTCAAAAAAAAAGCAAAATTCATGATGTCCAAAAAAAAAAAAAAAACAAAAAAAAAAACTCACATAACGCACAGTGGGCAAGTATTGAGTCTAAACATCATCTTTATGCAACAAACTCAACTCCAACTACTACATACAAATAACTTTTTAAACTCTGGAATAATTATGTGCAGAAAATGAAGCTTGATGTTTACATTGATGTTTATAGTATGAGGAAAGAGTTGATCCTCTTTCTGTTCTGCATCTTCCTCATCCATATTGAACAGAAGAATTTGGAATTTGATTTGAAACCCCTCGAATCAGTGAGCACAGAGTAACTGCATCACAGCAAGTAAAGGCAGCCTTGGAAATTGAGGCCAGAGGTTCCTAAGGGGCATGGAGCAACTCTGCAAGGTAATGCAGTCAAGTGGGGTGTGTGTATGTTTCAGGCAATATCAAGAAAAAAAAAACCAAATAAGAATAAAACAGAGCACTGTTCAATTTGACAAAAATATGAAGGGATCATTTAACACAACCCTATAAGACACGTGGTCTTCTTCCAGCAAGATAATTTGTTTGGTACCAGGCTGTCAGATTCGAAAGTCCCAAATTTCTGTGCTTGTCACAAAGCTTTTTAAATTATTTTTATTAAAAGCATACTTGAAGACAAGCATATTAAATACTATATTGGGCATTGTTCACAAGCAATAGATTTCATGACCAGTAAGTTTAAATTTAAGCCCCAAAAGTAAAATAGCTTTTGTAGCCTTAAGCACAGTGATCAACCTGATTAGTTTACAGTGATTACCCAGCAGGATCAATGCATTACATGTTAATCTTTGTAAGTTATCTTGCGTCAGTGTACTCCCTGAGCAAAATGGATAATGTTCACCACTCAGTTTGTTCATACACTTGTACGGCTGTGAAACACAGGACAACAAAGAACAGGAACACATAAGGCAAAACTGTATAGACCTCAAGGTATACAGTCAAGGAGCCACAGGCGGGCGTGTACATGCAGAGAACGCACAGGGTGATGCTGGTGTGCATGCACACTTAGAGAGGCGCAGACAATGTGCGCTGTGATCGTGGGGGGGGGGCATGGTCTGCCTGGCTGGGGGCACCTTCTCCCCCTCGCCCCATCCCTGACCTCCAATGTAATTTCAATGTCTGTTTCATTCATCACAACACAGCACTGGGGACAAGGCAGCCACACTCACAGCTTCCTCTTTGGCCTTCATTACAGGGGACCTGATGTTCACCTCCATCTCTCCACCATCCCTGCTTCTCCATTTACTGCACCATTGTCATTCTTGCAAAGCTCATCCACCCTCCTGACATTCAGCCCTGATCATTACTGCCATTAACACAAACTCCTCAATGACAAGACTGATCACTCAGCTGCTCCCATACAGTGAGCATCCCCGTTTGGTCCACACCTCACTCTATCTGCCCTTCAGCATGGCATGTTCTTCACTTGTTCCCTGCCTCCTACAGCATTCCCATTTGTCACTGTGGCTCTCCACAACTATCCTTCATTGCAGAGCCTGAGCATCTTGCTGTGCCCTTACTTGATAGGGGTGCTGATGGAGAGACGTGACAAACAAGAGCAATCACCACTAAGGGGTCCATTGCATTTCCATTGCATACAAGAACACATGCAAAAAGTCAGCACTTAAATAAACTAATACTCAATTGTTTTTCTCTACCTACCATTATAACATGGGCTATATAATAATCTACATCACAAAACTTCAAATAAATGTTTAGGTTCACAAAAACCTGACAATCATCATCTTTTACATACAATCAGAGATATAAAGATTGTTTCTTGTCAGCAATCCAAAGCTGAGAGTCTATGTAAAAGGCTTGAGATGCAGTAAACATGGCACACTTTTACGTTAATAAATTTAGGAGATACGTTTCTCCAAAGCAACATGCAACCCAAAGTAAACAAAAGTGTATCCCACAGCAAAGTATTTTAGCGACAAACACAGTTCTCAAAGTACTGTTAGTTGTTCTGATGCATATTAGACAAGAAGCTACCTATAAAATTTAGTCTGGTAGGACATACAAAAGTGGTTGTGACAAATGGCATGATGTGGACACATGCCGCTCTTAGGAGATTAGGAGGGAACTGGAACTGGATCTGAAAGAAATGGGTTTAGAGACTCTTCTTCAATGCAGAACAGGATTCAGTAGTTCTGAGGGAGCAAAGGAATTCATTCTACCATATCAGAGCCAAAACCGAATACTTACAGACCTTTTCCATTTTGGACCACAGTTCAGACAGCTTTAAATTTTAACCTTTACCCTCAACTTTTAGACCTTTCAGTCTTCAATCTTCCAGCACAGCTTTAGAGGTCACTACACAGGGGTGTAACATATAAACTTTCTGGTGAAATCACTACCCTCCCTTCCATGGCTACCAGATATTTCCACTGGGCTCCACTCTTTTTCTTTCAAAACACATGCAGTAAATCTTAAAGCACTTTTGCTGAGGCTTGGAAAGACTAAGGTGAGACTTTTTGCTTGTAAGACATCAGGCATTTCCTGTGGTCTTCTTTGTGAACCCAGTTTTTTTTTTTTTCTTTTAAGAAATAGGCTTATACTGTTCGACCTTCCTACTCATCAGACTTTGTCATTAGAGAGAACTACCAAATGGCTTTTCCTTGTTACATCAGCGTAATTGTTAACAATTTATTCAAATGTTTAGATGCACCTCTCCCAGGATCCAGCCCTAAATTGCTTTAAATGAACATCGTTTGTCAGGTCACTTCAATAAATCCAATATTTAGATGAAGGAAGTGATTAACCCAAAATCAAAGCACTAATTAACAGTATCAAATGATACAGCGATGCCACTATGGCAACTCTGTTTCTCATGACATCATTTTATAGAGAAGGGGAAGATGTAATGTTTGGCTGTTGGTGTCTCATTTGACAATTTGTGTTAATTGGCTTGTTCTCAGTAAGTGCAATGTATGAGTCCCATTCCCAACGAAAATTATTCATGTGCTCATTCCAGTGCTGCCAGCCACCATTGTCTGGTTGTCATCATGCCTTTTCACAAAATGAACTCGACAATCAAAGTGGTTTACATAGATTATTGTTTCTCACCTCTGCTCCCTCTATGAGGTAAGCTGGGTCAAAAAGAAAATAAAGAATAAATAAATAAAATACTCTGACTTAGTCAGAACATCAAAAAAGCTCAAAAAAACCTTTTCCCTCACAGGAGATTATGTTAGGATTAAACAGGTTGAGACCACTTCAAACCATGCAGATTACCTTCAGGACATCTTTCTTGCTGCCTACGAATATGGGGCCTCAGTCATCATGTTTGAGATAAATTCCTCTAGCATGTTCTATAGCATGTCCTCACTAGCACCACTGCAGTACAAGCCTACAGTTCTGGAAACAAACTGGTATATTACATTATTTTCACATGTCCTCCCCATTATAAGCTCTATCTGTACAACACACTCACAAGTTTAGAGATGGAAAAAAATGATGGAGCAAACTGACATTTAATGTTATGCAACTTCATGTTTGTTTACCAGGACCAAACAGTCCTTGACTGTAGGCACTGCAACAATGATCCTCACTTAGGTATGCTCTCTACATCTGTTGCCATGTACTGGAGTGTATGGTATAGCCCCCCTCGCATTTTCTCTGGACTCAGCAACTTGGTCCGTGAAGAAATCATTAATCCATTCATCAAGCAGGACACAAGGAGACAAGTGGAATGTTGTTCCGAATTGATTCCGTACAAATAAGCATTTTTTCCCGTACAGAGCTGTGAGTAATGTATGGAATTCATTTTGAGGTGTTGCTGCGCAGGGCGCTTGTCTATTTAGCATTCATCTCTAGGCTCGCAAATGACATGACTTTGTGTGCTTTCGTTTCATGCTGTTCAAAGTGAGAACCTGTGCATGAGGCCACAGTATGGATTGTAAATGTTGCTGTTTGATAGTACAGGGGTGAGATTTCCATATGGGTCACTGTGTTGTGTACTATGCAGAGTGCAGATGAAGTGCTCATTGCTATCAGGTGCCCATATTCTATATAAAGTAGAATAGTCTTTTTCTCCCACAGAGTCGTCACATTTCACTTTTCATCTTAGTAGAAGAGCTGCACATTCACTTCTTTGGCACATTGAAGCCACTGGTAGCAGTCACCCCTTTATGTCTTTATTGTGTCTGAGGTTCACTGAATAGCCACACAATTCAAATGATAATAATTAACATCTTTTTATCCTTTTCTCTAAATTATACCAGAAAAACAACAAACACAACACATTCTTTTTTTGTGTAGGTCATATGCTTTGTTATTTCCCTGTGGTCACAGATCCACTATTTGAGGCTTTTATCAACTTTTGAGCAAAATCGGGAATAAATGCCACTGAAGTGTAAAGAGGAAGAGATTGTGCACGCATCTCTGGGGAAAGCCATAAGGGAAGCAGTCTGTGTCAGAGGAGCCCGAAATGCCATGTGTTCAACAGATGCCTTCATGGTTGGGGGTCATTATGTTCAAGTGCACCTGCCAACAACTGTGGCATGGGATGAACCCAGCAAACTAAATTTAGAGTCACTGAGCCAAATATCATATATCATAACATCCATCATCTACTGCATTGCCAATTCCGTAATAAGGACAAAGGCATATAAGACTTACAATGGATAGATGTCTCACTCTTACTCCTACTGTCACCATGGTCCTGAGTACACTTATTCAGGTTTAAGAACCACAGTGAGACCAGTCAAAATTTATTATGGACAAATCAGTTTTTTTTTTCAAACAGCTGGTGCACCCAAGCATGTTATCCCTGAGATGTGAATGACATCTGTAGAGATGCACTGATTACAGACCAGAGGTAAACCACTATGAGCTCAGATCACATGCAGGCATTCTGGAATTGAACCATGAATCTTTATAGCCAAGCAAAGAAGATGTCGTTTAGGATTATTTATTATTCAAAGCACCTGTGTGACACTGGACCTGTTTTTAACAACATCTTTCGAAAGCAGCATTACACTTAGTCCTGCTGTCAGTGCACATCTGTCTACGCCTCCACTGACAGCGCTGTCAGCATGACCTTGTGAATATCTGACCAAGCGCTAAAGGATGTTGAGACATATTGGGTCCAGCACCCACAACACCTGCTCTCCTTGTACAGCTTGTCTCATAAGCCAGTTTCGTAATCCGTAAATTTGACACCTAAAGTAGTTTCCATCAAAAGTCCTGGAAATGATGAAGCTGTTGTGTATAACTTAGATCAGGTTTGTTGTATGTATAGAATCTAGAAAATATAACATATAGCACATACAACATACGGACAGCAGACACAATTCTTGTGGCTCCCTTACCAGGATTTCATTTTTCATAGTGACCATGCTCTTTGTGGTTCTGCAATCGTCACATTTTCTTTACACATATTGTTTGGAGCCCTTGGTCCAGAGAATATTATGTATTGCTTTAGTCTGCTCAAGATGGAAACTATATAAAAGGCATTTGAACAAAAGACTGTTTCCCAGGGCAGCAGTTAACATGCAGCAAAAAACTCAACAAAAACATATATTAAAAATCCTTCTGAAAGTACCCACACTACAACATCTAATTTAGCTAAACTGGTCAGTCTTAGTTTGGTTTTAGCAATTCAGCTAAACAGGTACAGGGACAGTAAAGTGGGAAGCAAACCCTCAGAACAACTCTAACTATGACATGTTACAAGTAGGAGTCAAAATGTCCACAGAGCTCACTTGATTCTTCAGCAAAAGCAGACAAAAGGTGAAGACCATCATTTTGATCAACCCAAAGTGACGCAAAACAAATATAACCAGTTTATTCCACTCAAAGCTTAACACAGACCCTTTCAAAGAAACAAGAAAACCATGTAACTGGGTACGTTTTTAATTACTACAAAAAGCACATTGATTGGCTGATTCCTTCTTTATCTCCAAGTTATGTATTTCAGCCTCCTATGGACTTTCCATGTTTCAGAATGATTTAGTAATTGATAATCCATTATTTCACATCAGTGAAAACAGATATTATAACCCATTCAGACACTATAAACTATTAAGAATCTGATAGCCATTAAAAGAATAGCAAGTCCTTCCCATTTATGGTTTTGCTACAGAATTTTAAACATTATTTGAGAAACTCTAATACCTGGTAGGTAAAACTGTTTCCCAATATGTGAGTGGAGGAGATATGAGAGATGGGGACATTGAGGGAATGTTGGGAGGAGGTGTGTGAGACCTGGAGGGATGAATGATGCGGTGGGCCAGCAGAGGTGAAATTCTTTAGCTGCTGCTACTGTTGGATGTTTTGCAACTTGAGCAGGTGGGACTTCTCTAATGGTTCGAGACAACACAACATTCTTTGGAAACACATACCTAGAGGCTGGCACTTCAGGTCCAAACTCCCACAGGTACCTGCACCTAGCTATCATAGTTGTTTTCAAATTTCTTACAGATAGTGCTGATGAACCCTCCACCCTTCTCCCTTCCACTGTTACCATGTTTGAGTCAGTGAAAATTCACAAATTATCTTCTCCAAATCCAACCAAAGCAACCAAATAACCTCTTGGCTGGAGATCACAGGACGCACAGATACATGTTGCACACACCCAGCTCCACAGCTTATGATTACCTTATTCAGAGAAAAGTAATAGAAAATGAGCACAAGGTCCCACCTCTGACACCTTTTCCCTCTTCTCATTGTCTCTGTCCCTCCTCTGAGGGGCGCTGTACTTGCCAGTCCCTCTAATTCCCTCTCCTTGGGTAATGGAATGACCTGCACTGTGGCATTATTTCTGCACATTCTGACCCCAGTCCCACATCACGTCTGCCCAGCTGGTGCCTGTGTGAAGCCCCTCCTCCTCTTCTTCCTCCTCTGCTTCCTACCTCTCCCACTGCAGTGCACTGCGGCGCACAACACACACGTGGGTGTATGCTTCTATTACCCCTTTCAGTGACTTCCTCAGCTTTCTCTCCTCTATGGCATTCCTGCCTATTGTGGGACTTCCTCTCCCCAGAAAAAAAAGAAAATGTTTACAGTATGAAACCTGAATGCAAATGTTGGAATCCATCTCTGTCTGTCAGCACTGCTGTAGGCTGGGACCTTCCAATGAGAGCACACAAATGTATTTCTACACACGCATACTGATGTTGAAAATCCTGCTGTTTACATACAGTTGCCACATTTCATAGTAACAAAGTGTCGCTTCCATCACTTCACTACATTGGGGAATGAACTCTGCAGAAGGGTTGAGGAATGAATGCTGCATAAAAATGGAAATGAACTCTGCAGAATGGAGGAATGACCTCTGCAGAAGAATGAAGTGAAATCTGCAAAAAAGTGAAAGAACTGCAGAAAAGTAGAATGAATTCTGCAGGAAAGGATACAAGAAGTAAACGCATAAATCAACTTTGTGAAAGGGAATGAACTTGCAAAGAAAGTGGAATGAACTGCAGAACAGGAGAACAAAACTCAGTAGAACATAGAAATTGAGCGCAGAACAGAGGAGCAAAGTGGAAACTATGAATGAACTCTGTGGAAGGGGTGCAATGCAGTCTGCAGTCTCATCTGCATAGAGATGGACAAAACCCCTTTGCCAGGTCACAGGATGGATTTGCAAAGCAGCATTCTAGAAAAATAGCAAGTATGACAGAAATTTAGAAAGATTATAGGTACGAAGACTGTGCCACGTTCTGCATTTACTTTTTTGTGAAAATATCTGTAAAGATACTGTTGATAACTGCAAATGTCACTGTTATTAATACCAGTGTTGTCACTTATTTTTCTTACTTGAGTAAAGTTATTTTGCATTCTAATTATTGCAAACTGCAAACTGTGTCCCAGTTATAATTCTGTTTTTTCATTGCCTTTTGCAATAAAAAATCTGTCCTTTGCCTTGAAGGCACCTTGAGAATGAGAATGTGACTGAAACAGAGAAACAGCAGGAGCAAAAAAAAGTGAAAAAGATGGCACACTTGTGTGTGCCACAAATGGGCATCTACCAAGTAGAAAAAAATAAATAGATTTTTTTTTTCTCTTTAAAAATCCCCATGGCATTTCCGTGGTATATTTATCACTGAAGTTCAGTATATCATATATCAGTTTGCTATCTTCTATTGGCAGTGAGACTGTTTTGTTTTTACTCACATTTCTCTGTTTTAATGAAGGAATAATTTAAATGTGACCTTCTGCACAGGGCCATTAAAGGTAACTTTTGAGGTATTAGTGGGCATCTGGAAAATCCTCTGTGCAATTACAGTGGCCAGCAAGCAAAGCATTTAATTACCCCCCTCTGAACTGTTCCTCTGACCTGTGAGTATTGGTGGTAGACAGTGAGGGAAGTCGGACATGAAGCAGAAGTGCTAGATCCATGGCCAAACTTTGCATTCTTATTAGCTCAATAATACTGATAATAAATAAAACTAATAATAAAAAGAACAAATAATTCTGTTTTTAATTAATTTTATTTACAGGATTACATATTCTGTATTCATCTGTTTTAAACAAGCATGTAAATGAATATAATTTCCATAACGTCTAATGACATTGGACAGATTGGGTTTACCTTGCAGACCATAAATTAATTTGATAACAGTAATGAAATGCAACACTTGTTATCCATAATCACATAGTCCTGTACAAATAATAAAGTTGATAGTGGACAACAATCCTTATTCATTATATACGCATGATTGTGATGTGAGATAAATTGAAAGCAGTGGATAGGACTCCCTCTTCAAGAGTTTACGAGTATATCTGAGGTCAACCAAAGTCACAGATGGAACACTGCAGTGACAAATAAATAAAGCTCAGAAAAACCCAGAAGCGATCTCAACACCCATTTGTGCTGATGGTAATGGTTTGCTCTGGGGACAAACAACACTCACTGGCTAAGAGAAGGGTGTGGAAACAATCAGATGAGTTACCCAAGAAACATAACAACACACTATAACACATTAATCTCAAGGTAACATGCATATGTTCATTGGAGAGCACTGACAAACATTTCTCCCCAAAAAAAACTACTTCACTTTTTAGGAAAAACATATAAAAAATATTTTAGGAGAAACGTTAGAGTATGAGTACCTTTATTATATAACTTCCAAAATAAGAGGCAGCCTAAACAAATGTTTTCCAGTACAGAAAACATCTTTTGCTCTGAGACAAATATGGCCAAGGCATATTTAAATCATGAGTTAGGCGATGCAAGTTATTAAAGTACTGCACCTTACATGGTTTCAACCACAATGACCCCCCCTCAACAGTTCCCTTGTCAGCCAAAAACAACACAAATGGGGGAGGACTCTGCTTAACCCCTGGTGATGTATAATACACCATGTTGCTAACTTCAAAGTCCGTTTTCAGGGATCTGGAAAAAAAAGCACTTAAGAAAGCACTTAAGAAAAAAAGCATGATAATGTTGAGGTATGAGAGGTGACTTCAATAACCCGGCAGCTGCGACACATCAAATGAGTATACATCTCACATTTCACACAGATCAATGAGCATGTTACGGCTGACTGGCATCCTGTCAGCTTAAAGTGTTTGTGTGCTTGTCTGTTAGTGCAATCCATGCTCCTGAAGACAACAATGCAAAAACATACTTTTCATATTACAATCATTTACACTTAAGTGAATGAACATAGAGGAGCCAAACCTGGTAAATATGCACAGGTATTGGATTATGCACCCTGCCTCATATTTACATATATGGGAATCAATTCATCAGCTGACTGAGCTGTTGTCCTCACCACAGTCCATCAGTGATTCTGTCACTGTCCACTTAAAAAAAGGACCAGAGGGTTTTTTCCAACTATACACTTAGTGTCCATGGCAAAGCTTATTTAATGGTAGCTGAAAGTTCAGGCTTGGATTCAAAAGGAATAATAGGGATTTTGTGCTGGTCATGGAACAGTGGGTCAGCCTTTTCCTTGGCATGGGAATGGAAACACACAAAAAGACTCAACATGTGTTTTCTAGACTTGGAGAAGCCATATGACATATGCACCTCTCAGCATGCACTATGGGAGGTATGCGATCGCTATTTGAACGCAATGTGAGCTGCGTTCATATTGCCTCCATTAAGTCAAATTCATTTGATGTGGCTGCGCGATTCCTCTATGACTGTATTTTGTCTGTGCTTCTGTTTGTGATTTTCACGGGCAGGATATCAAGGGGCAGCTATGGCTTGGAGGGAGTCCAGTTTGGGTGACTAATGGTGGCATCTTTACTATTTGCCAATGATGCTGTCCTTTTGACTTTAACTGACTGTGACCTTTGGCATAGAATCAAATTGTCTGCTGCTGAGTGTGAAGCAGCTGGTATGAAAATCAAATCTCTTATCATGGGCTTATCCTGGAAAAGAGTAAGTCACCCTTCCAAAGTGAGGGGGGAACAGCTGCTCCTGGTGAAGGAGTTCAATTACCTTGGAGTCTTGTTCTTGAGGGGGGACTGGAGTGATGGAAGAAGGCAGCAGAAGATTGAAAGACAGAGTGGTGCAGCATCAGCATTTTTGTGAGCAGTGTACCAAACTGTGGTGGTGAAGCTAAAGCTGAGGCATTGGACAGAGCTCTTGGTTTACAACTAATCTATGTCCTCATTCTCACCTATAAGCTTTAGGTAAAGAGGTTTCTCAGGATCACTAGGCTCACTTGCCATGACAGGGTAAAGAGGCCAGCAATCCAGGAGAACAGCAATACAGGAGAGCCCCAGAATAGAGTTGTTCTGGTCCGAGATGAATCTGTTCAGGTGGTTTTGTATGTTGCATGTAACCCTGTATTTGCTACCACTGGAGTTATACTGTGTACTTCCCACTTGGTTTAGCCCCTGAGGCAGAGCCAAGACTCATATCAGAGGTTATATGTCTCAACTGAGCTAGGAATGCCTGGATATCCCTCAGAAAGAGCTAGAGCATGTTACTGGGTAAAGGAAGGTTTGGGTCTGCCTCCTCGACCTACTAACGCCTCTCCAGGACAAGCATGACCAAACTCATAGAATTTCCATCAGGAGGCTGTTCTATTAGTGGATCCTTTCTGTGCTCTTGTCTTGCTCACTTTTCATCTGTCAGTTAGTGTTAATCATGATTAAGAAACATTAGAAACATTCAGGTTGACTGTTTCATGAGCAAAGCTGCCACTGAGGCGAGAGGCTAATTTCGCACAAAAAATGCACAAAAGTCCATGTCAGTCAAAATCATGTGATGGTGCCTGTACACAAATGTCTCCGACACCGAATTGAGACAGAAGCTCACAACAGAGATGTTTTCTAGTAGAATGCTAAACTGGAATGGCTGCCAGCGTGTACTTCTCCATCACAGAAAACCGTACTCTGAGTCACTTATTAAGCAGTTGTAGCAAAATAGTGTTGGCAGGTCACTGAAAGTTCACCGTGCTTTTCGACAGTCCTGACATCACTTATTTTACATTACTTTGAACATTCTGGATTTTCCCATATTCATGCATTTTCAGTTCATTTCAGTCTAGATGCAATACGAAAAAAACGTTTTTTCAGTAGGAAGAAATTACAGTACCTAATTTTATCAAGTGTTAGTGCAAACTATGCTGCACACTTTGATTTTTTTCCAGGCAGCACAAGGGGGGGCATGTGAAAACTGGTTTCTGATCTGCAGTGAAAAGAAGCTCTGGGAACTGCCCCCAAGGACTGTAGACACAGAGCAAATACAAAACAGCCAAAGAATGATCCACATCACACCATATCATCAACCTATGCTAACCCGCCACTGCCTGCTTGTTCTGTTTCCTACGGAGACGTGCAGGCCCCATCACAACTGCAAACCACCTGATTGAAAGTGAACACTCAAGCGCCAGCCATAAATTATTCATAGCATCCAGGACACATGCTTGTCACAATCTTGTCACCAACCGTGGTGTCACACTTAATACAACAGCTCTGAAACACAAAAAAGACAGTCACATCTAACAGACAGAAATCTGTCAGTCAAACAGACTAGGAAAACAAATAACCTCAGGTGCTTGATAATTTTTTAGCTTTTATATTTATATGTACAGTTAAATTTAGAATAAAGAGAAAGAGCATCACAGTGCCTTGATCTATTTCTTAGTATATTCAGTTCATAGCATGTTGTGCAAGGCAAGTTATTAACATTGCTAAGAATGATATAAAATCCAGAAATATGAAAAGAAAACCAGCTGTAAAATAGCTGAACAGATTAAATGGTTAAAGGTGTCTAAGGGTGAAAATAAAAGAAATGCAGGTGGAGCATTAAAAATCTGACAGTTTTGGAGTAATGAGTTCTGCAAAAAATATAGCCAATGGATGTTACGCTTTTTTGTTCATCACTTCCTTACAAAAAGATTGTATGTGCAAAACTTGCCAGTTAAAATACTGAGAATTTTCAATGTGAACCTCAACATTTGAAGAACGTATAAAAAGGAAATCTGAAATAAAAATGCCTGGCTGGACGCTGAAGCCTTTGCAACAGCCTTTTCCATGATGTGAGCAAAGAATGCATGTCCAACAAAAACACTTGCCCTGTGTTTTCACTACAGCATAATTATGATCTTCTAGAGAAGTTCAAATCAATTTAAAAAACTTCAGTGAGACATGTTTAATAATAGCTTTGAGTTGTCATATTGACCACTTGTCTGAAAGTAATTCTGGGTGACCTTTTGGGCTGTCGATCGTTGCAGTTTCCCTTTTTTAATCTAAATTAAAGGTCAAAGACATTCTGAATAAGACCATAAAATGTCCAAATCATACTGGTAAGTCTATTTCCAATGAAGTGTTGTACTGGAATCTTGCCTGTAGCACATTAGACCTTTGGTCATTCCCTGCTTAGGGGAATCACAGATTGGGAGAGATAGTGGAGTTTTTGTAATGCAGGCACTGCCAAGGAGCTGAGGCAGGAGTATTATCTCCATCCTGTCAGCACACAGTGAAGTGGATGCTCCCAAAAGTATGAATAAAACATGCAGCAGTTTTGTGCCACCGGGAGCACTCCTCCCCCCCCCCCCCCCCCCCCCCCCCCCCCCCCCCCCCNCCCCCGGGGGCCCCCCCCCCCCCCCCCCCCCCCGCCTGGCCTGTGTCTATGGGACTGAGGGTCGACAGACAGGAACAGGACACAGCACACTCCATCAGGAAGACGATGGCCAGCTGGCCCTAGCTGACTGATGCTCTGCTGCGTGCTTGAAACAGAACTCAGCATGTCAGTAAAGTGTGAATGCCTCCCTCTTGGGAGAAGGTAACAGTGAGCGCTGCATCTAAATGGAACTCGTGATCTCCAGAAGGAATATGATGGTACTGGGACTGGAATGAGGGTGATGAATGTGTCAGCTGTTGCAAAATTATGCAGGTACTGTAGTAGTTAGAGCTGTTGCCTTTGGTCCTCAGCAACCCTGATTTGAATCCTATCTCCTGCTGTAGTACCCTTAAGCATGGTTTTGTTCCAATAAAAATTACCCAGTTGTGTAAACGGGAAAATTATTTTAAGTAGCTTAACACTGTAAGTTGCTTTTGAGAAAAGCATCAGCTAAATGAATAAATGTGAAGATAAAACAGAGAGAACTGCCTCCATTGTGCTGTTAAGCAAAGATGGCAACAAAAATTCATTTGATGTGTTCACCTTGCATCCATAAACAGAGCAGCAGGTGACTAGTTGAACACTCTTTGTCCTTTAAACCCTCCCCTCTCACAGGCTGTCAGCAGACGATCATCGGTGTCCCCCATGTCTTTCCTCTCTTCTAGTCAGTCCCTGAATGTTAAAAAGTCAGGCATTACCGATCTAACTGGGAAGCACAATGAGAGAAAAAAAAGTTGTAGCAACCTGCTGGTCAACAATTAGCCCTATAGAAATCTGCTTTTCTTAAACAGAAAACATAAATTAACACTTGCCAACCTCACATCAAAACATCGATTACTTCCAACCTTGAGTTGCGAATGCCATAATCAAGCACACATTAATTCTATTCAGTGCTGGGCTATAAACACTGAGCATCAGCTGCCAGAAGAGAATGAGTGACAATTTCCATATAAAGGCCCTGTTAAGCAGTCATAGATGCATTTCTGAACCATCACAAGCAACTTGAAGACAGGTTATTTTGTGTGCAGCTACAGCAATTCCTGGGTATCCAAACCGTCTGAATTTTCATTATAACAGCTGTTGAAAATGAATATATATACATCAGTATCTGAATGGAAACTTTTGCTATAACAAATTTTTAACCAAAGCTTATCCATAACAAATGATCAAAATGTGAATAAAATTCAAAATAAATTTTAAAAATCTACAAATAAATACCATACAGTGTACTGGATTAAAATAATGCTGTGTGTATTGCAATAACCTGTATTGTGTATTGTTATGAATTTATCTGAGGCCAGATGCATGTGTGTGGGTGTTGTCAGCTGTTTCTGCTTGTTTCACTTTGTTTGAACATGTTTATGCTGTATCACCATACTTACTGAACATTTCAGTTTTTTTAAATACACCCATTTATTTAAATTTCAGTTGTGTGAAACCAAGGACGTGGCGAGTTACTTTGACACATATCTTTATTCATTTTATTCAACATTTAACCGTGAACTCCCAATGTGAACCCCACCAAATGCCCTCTCATCTCCTGTGTGTAACAAAATGATGCTGGGGGGGCTAACATGTGAAATGTTCTGTACTGTACATCCTAACATAAACATGCAAATTAATGACAACATTAAGTGTTTTCTAATGAGGAAACTGATGTGTACAGTGTTTTGTTATGCTGATAATTGACAGTTGATACTGAAGGATTACCCGACATTCCGTCAACTAGTGTGACTCACTTGTGCTGTGCACATCAGCTCCAAATTTCTGGAACTCTGACCTGGACAATCAGTCAAAGATAATAGATGGGTAATAGCTAGGAGCACAAAAACCCTAGTCATTGTTCCACAAATCAACCACATATGTATGTAAAAACTGGTAGTTACATTATTAATTAAAAATACCACTAAATTGCAGTTTATATAGTGACATTGCAGTTTAGACATAATGACATCTTACAAAAGTATTGACAATATAGATATACTGTAACAGTTGCTTATGAATGCCAAGTGCTTTCTATTAAACCCAAACCATCTTTTGTTTAATTTTAAACAAACTTTACAGACATTACCGACAACTACTGTAAATTCTATTTTTATACTTTTTTGTTTCCTGTAAAATAATTCATAAACTGAATTTATTACATTATGAGTTAAAACAAATTGAGCTGGAAATGACTTGGATGAGAAATCGGTTGCTAACATTTAGCAACTTATAAAATAACCCATTCTGTTATTTCCAGTATGGACCACAACATCAATATTCATCATGCAAGTGCCTTGTTTCTCAGTAGACAACAACAGGGAATGTGGCATCCAAAGCTTAAATGTATTCTGTGCATCATTTGCATGCAGAGAAAGCCTAAGGCATAAAACAGCTTTTAGGTGAAAAATGTGTGATACCTCTGGAGAATCCTGTGGCTTCAAAGTCCCTTTATACCCACAAGTTATGATACCAAAAACCCAGAGGGTTGGACCATTGCCTGCCAGTGTCTCACAAAACAGGCACAATTCTCTGGCCATATGCTGCAAGTAGCAGAACTGCCCCAATGGGGAATTACTCACTTATCTGTTTACACATAGAGTGCCTCTATGGGAATGGATAAAATAAGGTTACATTTGACCACTCGAATATGAAAGGTAAAAAAAATCCTTCAAAAGAAGAAATCTTTGAAGCCTCAGAAAAAAAAATTTAAAAAACTGTGAACTAATGCATTATGTCAGGTATTGTTTTTGAGACATTCATCTACTTTTCTTAGACAAAGCCTGCACACTTATGGCATGAATAGATTGACTGTCAGGACAGATGCTTTATGGAGAGGCACATGGCTTTTGTTCTCATGTCCAGTACAGTGGAGTTGCTCTTGTCTACATGTACATTTCCGTCACATAGCCCTCATTACATTCAGTATTGTGAAATAACCCTTGAATTCACCTCTAGTAGGGTGAGATGGTCATTGTCATGTCCAATACAGAGAGATACTCCATATATTGAGATCCATTACAGAAAGACTTCCATTGCCATTGATGGAATAGTTCTTCTCTGCCCCCATATGAAAATGTTGTTTGTCCCACATTTGATATTCTGCATCCTTACACACATCGTGATTCTGGTGCAGTGTTCACATATGAACATGGGGGTTTCAATCTGTTGACAACCTGACCTGAAACCTGAACTATGCTTTAATTAGTTGGTCAAGGTATCCCAGGTAACCAGCTGGGGACACCTCAGTTCTATCATCATGACCCCTCTACACTGAGGCTGTGGTATTGGCATGCAAGAGTTTTAATTTGAAGGTCTGCAATCGGACACCGCTACATGTTTGGGTTAATCTTCAATTTGATTCCATGGCAAAAAATTTTTTTCTGAGGCTGACAATCCAGATACTACAGAGCTGTCCATCCTCCAAGTCCAGCTACATTCAGTGGTCTGTTTGCATCGTACATTAGGAACCTGAAATTACGTCTACCTCTGCAGCAGGAGGCTGCTGTTACAGCACTAGGTTCAAATGGGGCACGCAGAAAGTTACACAGTGACTACACAGTAAAATGTTACCCGTGAGTTAGTATTTGTATTCAGCACATTGCACATTAACAGTACAACATGAATGCAATGCTTGGGGAATGAAAATTGCACAAATCACAGAAAAAAGTGATGAACAAAATGTTAGAAGTATAAACATTTGGTCTTAGAGGAAGCCCCATCAAACGTTCACCTGGGCAGAAACATGACTAAAAGATAGGCACTACTGCATGACTTAGAATGAGGGCAGAGGAGTTAGCAAAGCCACCAGAACAGCTTTCACAGGGAAGAGAAACACACAAAAGCAATAACAAGTCTGAATCTTGCAGGCAGACATTCCCCATGGTGAAGGCCAGACTCTCTCTCCACAACATGGCAAGTCTTGAAACAAATGCCAGTACTCACACAGGGTTTGGTGTCCAAGACTTCCTATCAACCACACAGTTGTTCAAAGTCCACCATACAGTCCTCCTCCTCCCTTCCTCCATCCCCTGAAGCAAAATATGTTTGGGTGGGAGTGTTTCACGGGCCAGAGGCTCTAAAATTGATTTCCTGTTTCTAAAAAGTTATTCCACAAATAAAATGTTGCCACAATTACCATACGTATATGTCTATGGAGCATAATTTTCAGTTTCCTAAAATGTGTTGAAACACACATTCACATGCCGACACTTAATGCCTCACATTTCCTTGTGTTGGCTTTGTGGTAAGATGACACATATGATAATTAAGGCAAAATGGACCAGGAACACAGTAATGTTGGAAGGGATGCCTGCCTGTCTTTGAGACTGGGCTGTCCTTGCTGATCCCTGGACCAATTAAGTCTTTGCACAAACTTCTCCTTTAGCCAGAGGGAAGATGCTGATACTCCCCAAGTCCTGTTTCGAGTTCTGCAGCTCAGCATTGCCATTTATCAAGCCCCTGTCATGCCAACTGTGAGCCAGAAAACTGTCAGATTATTTATATTACCCTATTTTCAACGAGGCTCTGAGTGAGACCATGTGTTTTGCACACAGAAGCCATATAGTATCTACTGGAGTGATCAGCTCAAGCTATTGTTTAACTAGTTAACTTAATGAACCCTGCATCACCCACCCCAGCAATTTTATAGATATATCCTTCAAGCCCAGAAATCTTCACTAGCCAAACTCTAAATTGGGCATAGATGTGAGTTCTGTACTCTGTTTCTTCCATTGCCCCATAGTTCTATCAATTATATTGATCAGCCACAATAACCCAGGTGAAGGCCACATTTCTGGACAGGACATCCTCTCTACACAACTGTCTGTCTCAAATAAATATGCTTCTTAAATGTGTTGTCTACTTGTCTTTTCATTATTAATTTCCTTGTGAACATTTGTCTTTCTGCTGATTTTAGGATCCTACATGCAAGATTCATAATTGTGTTTTTGCACACCTGTGTGAGGAGATTTGCAAGAGGGTAGCCACTGGAGAAATTCAGGGAAGCCAAAGTTGTGGTGTTTTTTTGAGGTACTCACTGCTGATGGTGTGATTTCAGTGGCACAAAATGAATAGCCTAATATCCCCCAGTTGTAGGCAGAACACAAAGGAAGACAACGTTAGTGTCCAGTTGAATCTTAATCCAAGATGATGGTCTCGTCGGCTCTTTATATTTCAGAACAAATGGATGCAAAGAATTGTTTCCTTTTTGAGTAGCAGAGCAACTGAGTTGTTTTGAGGACTCCTGAGGCTTGTTTTCCATAGCTGTGCTTTAAGAAATTATCACCAGGTGTGATCCTTTAACCTACATGAAGACTGTTATCGTTAAGAAGGACTGAAGGTACAAATAAAAATGGGTTTCTGACTTGGGTTTTGGTTCTTAACAATAGCATTTGGTTTCAAAGTTTTTACTAATCATTTCATAATTTTTTCCTAAAATTTTAGTTTTTTTATATTTTTTAATTAAGTGTTAGAATGCAAAGGTTTCCTTTGGATGCACTTATTTCATCCCACAGTCAAAATTCATGCCTTTCAGCTAAAATGCTGCCTTTAAATTACACATGCTGTCAGAAATTGTGTGTATGTTTGTATGATTGCCTTGTGATGGACTACCAACCCATCCAGTGGGGGTGTACCATGCAGTAAGTTTCTGCTACCCTCCATTAGAACAAGCAATTTTCAATAAAGCTTTGTCCTCATTTATGCACCATGGGGTTCATAACTATCTGGAAACATGCTGAGCTGAGTGAAATTTTCTGTTTCTGTGTGTTGTCTCCATCAACCTATTCCCAAGTGATACGGTTCTTTCTGCTGCACTCTCCTGGCAGAAAGTAAGGACTTGGTGGTTTTAAACTCAATAACTAATGCCTCTTTCAAAATGGAAGCCTCTTTTTTTGTGACTGCCACTGTAATGCCCCTACAGCAAAGAGGCGGTAACTGTGTTCTCCACTTTGCATCCTGTGCATCCCCAATCTGTCTCCATGACAGCATTGCCACTACTGGCCTATGATTGGCCTGCTTCATATGGGGATGACAGATGATAGGAGATGCTAGACAACACCCAACTCCTGGATCAACAATGGTTATTGTGAAAGGTGAGGAAAGGGGACACTTACATAAGTATATGACATTACCTCAAAAAACATCCATGTATATGTTGTCCCCTTTATTTCTATTTGAAACAAGCAAATCTAAATGTCTGCTAGTGTCATTTCATGATTGCGTGGACTATAACTGAGTCTATGAACTCTAATTTAGTTTACTGTCAGGTTCACACTGTCTCAGCCAAGTTAGATGTTAGTTAGATGAAATACAGCTGGCTGGATTTTGACTTTACTAAGACCTTCTCCCAATTGCATGTCCTGATTCCCAGGCATCCCAGACTTCCTTGAGAACAGCTGGGCCTTCATGAACTGGGGCTGGACCCATGCACAAGGCCTGCTGTTGCATGTTATCCCTGCACAGAAGAGCAGAAGAGATTGTTTACCCCTTTGTGACTTCCTCTTCAAAATTAGCAAAAACACTGAGGGCCAAATTGGAAGGGGCCTGGGGGGATTCTGGGGCTTAAGGTGAGGACAGATGAGAGAAGGCAGTATATCCCTATCTTTTCTTCAAAGGATCAGTTTGGCAGAGTAAGGAGTCACGATCTGTCAAGATGTCCTCCAATGACATCTGCAGGACTGAGACACAGCTCCCAGACACCAAACGTTCAAGGACATTAGACCAATCTAGACTAATCTTTGATGGGAGGGGAAACAGAAAGACTATTGAACAGAATAAAATTAAAACAGTCCTTGTTTTCTAATGATTTCCAGCCCCTTTTGTTCCCTAATGCATCATTAAAAATGCAAGGCCTAGTGATTTGTGAGTATTCACCTGCTGTAGTAAATGAACCATGTTTGATCTTGTCCTCAGATAAATGACGTGTGCTGTGCTCTTAAGAGGAGATGCACTTTACCCTCAAATTTAGGCTAGAATATCACATAGGGCTAGAGATTTCAAGTCATACCTCAGATATCAGATGTCTCCAGAGGCTGAAGTTGGTTTCTTTCAGGATCTGTCAATATCTTTAGACAAAATAAAAGAATTTACACAAATGGATGATTTAATAATTTAACAAAAAAGTTCACAGAAAAATCTTTTCCATAAAGACATCATAGTTCCAGTATGTTCATTCAAAACATTATTTCTTATAATTTAAAAAGGGGAAAAGTGCTTTTTGCCTCAATTAAAAAGAATAAATAAATAAGTGCAATATGAAGCAGGAAGAGCTGCATAACTCCAGTGACATCAGGAGGAATCTCTCTTCTGTCATACATGGTCAGGGCCAATTTGAATTTCAAAAATAGGCCTTGCACTGTGGCCCATTTGTGATACAAACATTACACTACATAGACCAAACATAAGCTCGTTCTTATATATTGTATATCTGGTACACAATTACCACAATAATTACATAACAAGCAAAAGCACAATTTTTCTTTATTGGTAAAATCATACTGTCTGTATATGAATTAATTTTGGAAGAAAAACTAGACAGTGAACAATTTCTTGCTTTGTCATTAACTGTTAAGTAATGCTATATGAATAATCAGTTTTAAAGAGGCAGACCTAAGAAGGTTAATGTCCTAGTGCTGTGAATTAATGGCAAGTGTGGTACCACGGTAACCACACATATTGCCCTGACAGAGCTTCTGGATTGGTGCTGGAAATGGAGAGTCATTTGAGTAGAAACCAGAACTGCAGATAACAACAGCCCATGATAAGAGGCTTTGGTGGGATCTGGGCAACACCAGCCATGGTGAACAGATGATACCACCGGCATCTCTGGCAATGCAAACCTTAACCTGGCACAAGGCGCCCCCAAAGGGGCAACTTTCTGAATCTTTTGGTGAGCTGGCTCCTTTACAGTTAGCTGCCAGAGCCCCTACCCACACATGACCACCTCCTCTGTTTCCATGACAACACCACTGGGCAAGTCAATGTCATTTTCTAGTGGCTGTGTTGTTACACCAAAACTGCTGTGAGGTGACAGCAAAGGACACAGGAGAGCTGGGGTGGAAAGACACTCAGTGAGATGTGACCAGAAAAAACACATAAGTTTGTGTGCCGGCTCTTTGTGCCACACATTATTCCTTGGAATGGTAAAAGCATTCTTGGTTGCAAACACAGATGGGTAACATGGCAGGGTAGAGACCGCGATTAGCCTAGCACAGTCCCCAGGCTGCCCAGCTCAATCGCACTGGCTCTACATTCCATAGACATCTGCTTATAGAAGCCAAATGATAAGTTAATACAATTCAACTAGTCAGTCAATCAAAAAAATCAGTTTAACTATGAAAGATCTTAGAAGACTTTTTTTCATTGTTTTAGAATGCACTAGTACCTTTTTAAATCATGAAGAAATAAATTTAAGCCATTATTATCTTCAAATATAGTATGGACCTTTAACAGAGAAAAATGCCGGAAAAGGGTTATAAACCATTTCAGTGTTTCAGTCATTGGTGAAACCTAGTCTGTTTTCTGTCCATATAACCAAAATTTTGGACATCCTCACGAAGCCATTATTGCTGCAGCTGAAATTTCTTTGAGCCATAAGTCCACAGGCTGCTTTAAATTTTAAAATCTTCTGATCACTAGGTCAGGTAGCACTGAGGAAAATCCATAAAAATGTAAAATCCACTGGAACTCATTGCAATGTGACTCAGTCATTTGTTTGATCTAACAGTCCTCAAAACATAGTGTACACACATGGTTAATTTTGAGAAATGAAACTTTATTACTAAAATTAAAGCCTAATGGTAAAAGTGTAAGGGGAAGCAAAAGATCAGTAATCTGTTAACATCATTTTCCTGCCTTAGTATTCTATATAATATGACTGTTACAGGTCTAACAATGCACTCAGCCTTCTCTTAACAGTGTACCCACTCATTTTATTGCAGCTACAATTTGTTTTCTTTGCTTTTCTTCCTAAACAGACTTAGTCCTGTCCTCAGACAAGCTGTTTCCTCTGAGTTTGGATAACTGAGGTGTCAGTGAGCTTCATTTTGGAAGATGGCTTCAGGTTCAAGGAGGTATCTGCTGCCAGACCTTTCCAGTCAAAGCCACCAAAATGTTGCTGGGGTAAAACCACATTCCAGATCTCTGTGTTTTACTCTATTGAGCTATTCTTCCTTCACCGAAGATGCTCGGACATACTCCCTGTCTCCAATACACTCTGATGTTTTTCTTTAACAGTGTCCTGTGTGATCACTGATCAAGACATAGACAGATATGTTCAAGTGAGCCTTTCTCAAGCAAGTTGTCACAAACTTTCAAATGTCAAAAGTAAAAAAGACAAGTCTGAAATCTGTACAATTTACATTTAAAAGAAATGTGTTTTCTTTCCCTTCAAACCTAATCTTTCTTAGGTACCATTTCCTTATTTGATGGCAAGGACCAAAAATTTTGATAGTCCAGAGCCACTGAAGCATAAAATGCAACTGGTTTCAAATTTGAAATGACAGCAGGAGATAGGAGAACTCACTGTGTAATGCAGGGCAGAATTACATGTGTCCCATCATTTAAATTTACTTTTTTTGCTTTTTTGAGTTCCATGAGCAACAATAACAAACAGCTAACAAATAGTGCTTGACTATCCTGTCCCCCATATATAGGGATTTTCATCCTTATGATTGGAATACGTCCAAAAAATCTGCATCATCTTTGTCCATATCTTCATAATGGATATTGAATCATTTCAATTGTGTAAATGAAAGCTCATAAATCAAAAATAAATTTCTCAGAGAATACTTGTATGTCGTTATTGAAAACAGCCACAGAACATTCTTCTGACAATCAAGAAGGCTAAAGTGTGTGTTTTTTATGCTAGGAAAAAAAAGAAAGTGAAAATGCCATAACATGGTAATTTCACATTCAACCAACTATAAATTCATCAGTACAAAAATACAACTTCAACTTACTTAGTGCAAAGGCAATTGAAATCATTAGTGTTAATGAAAATAAATATAAAACTGGGCACATAAATAAGTAATTTTGCATGATTGATTCTAAAACGCAATTAAGGTCATTACACCAAAGAGCTGATTACCATACCATATATAGTTAAAATACACTTTATGAGATGAAAAAGAACTGACATGAAATGGCAAAAGTGCATTAGAGGAAATTCTACTATGATGATGCATTGCTGGGATCTATGAACATCTTCATCTGATTGTTTACTTCTGGAGCTAAGAACCTCAATCCCTTTGCTGTGAAAGCAATTATGAGCATTGCACTGGGGAGATTGCTGTATATGCGGCTGCTGTTAGATATCCCTGTACCTCCTCTTAACTAGTGTTTCAACATTTCAAATTTAATCCAAGCATTTACCGAGGGTCTGCACACCACTGAATGGAAAACCACAAGTGTTCCTGGACAGCAAGAGCCAGATTTTGACATCAGCACATGTACAAAGCTATGATCTTCAGGAAGCTTCCTGCTCATTTATTTCATAGCTGTATAGATTGCTAAACCCTGCAAGTCACTTCAGAGGAAAGTGTCAGCTAAATGAATAAATGTAAATGCAAATGGGAATATCTGAAAACAAAAGCTCACATTTGCATATCTGTTTAAGAGTGTTGTTTACAAATTCAATGCAAGGCTCTGTATTTAATTTGGTATAACGGATCGCATAGATTTTACTCTATAAAAGTACCACTTTTTGCCTTCGCTGCTTGCAGTGCAATGTTTGTTTACACTGTTCAAGCTGCTTCTTGTTCCAAAGTGCTTTGCTTCATGATGCGAGACATGATTTTAGTCTTGTCACATCCTGAAAAGCGACAGTAATTGCACTAACAATGGCTGATCTTGAAGTCTCTGTTTGTTCGATGCTTACTGCAGCAAAACATAAGAGTAAATTCACCTTCATGCAGACAGCAAATGTCAGCTTTGCAAAATGTCAGCAACAGCCCTGCATAGACCAACCTCCTGTGTCATCATAGTGGGAGGAATCAACATTAAACCCCACACGTTGTCTTGCAACTGAGTCCCCTCATGTCTCATGTGACCTCAGTGAGTGGGACTGCCTCCTTTTGGGTGAGACAGGCATCATGCCAAGGGCTAAATGGAATTTCAGCCATCAAGCTTTCTCTAAGGCCAGGCCACAGTTGATCCCCCGGTGGCTGATCTCATTAGTAGTGGTTCACTTGGGACTGATGGTGATTGAGCACTTCAGCAATTTGCCTGTGAAAGCAACAGTTCACTATAAATAAGGGCATATGAATTTTAACCAATGCCTTTTTTCTTGCACATAACTGGAAAAGTGCATATAAAACCCAAGGTTCAATGAATAAAAAATGGTTTGCTGTGGGTAGCACGGGTGTCTCACAATGCCTGGGTTGTGTGATCAGGCCTGGGTTTGACCACCCTTCAAGCTCTGTGGAGTTTGTATGTTCTCTGTGTTTGTATGGATTTCCTCAATATGCTCTGCTCTCCTCCTGCAGTACAAATACATGTGCTTCAGGTGTGACCCTAGACTGCCTATAGTGTGTGTGTGTGTGTGTGTGTGTGTGTGTGTGTGTGTGTGTGTGTTTTGCATTGCATTTGCTCTGCTGTGTAAATAGGGGAATGATTGAATGAGATTTACCGTAGCACACTGTAAGTCACCACAGACAACAGGGTTGGGTACATACTAGCCCAAGCTTATTCTCACTTTGCAATAAAGCATCTGTTCAATGTAACGTATAATGTGTATAAGTGTTATTGTAAAGTAGCCTGTATTTTTTGATAGCTAATTACAGGTAGTTTAACCTAGCTTGAATATTTTACTAATTAACTAATTTGTTATTTTTTTCTGTTGAACCTACCAATTGCTCAGGAGAACTCAAATTATCCTCATTCACACAATATAGTATTAAGTGCAAAGCCACCTTTTTGTTGAAGTGTTTAAAACCTTTAACCATTCTCAGACCCCTAGAACACTTCAGTTCTCAAGAATTTCTTTCAGTTTCAGGAATTAACCTTTCATGTTTGAGAGTGAATAAATGCATCATTTCTCCAGTTAACCTAGTCTTTAATTGAAGTTACACAGCAGACTCTGCTATTATTTCCCAGCAACAGTGAATAATTTGCATTAGTCTTAAAAATAAAACCATTTACATGTTTCAAAAGTAGAGGAAGAAAAAATTACCTATGTGCTGGAAAACCAGGGGTAGTGCAGTAAGGGGGTTTCTTCCAGTACCATAGAATAGTGTACATATAGTAGATGTTCTTACATACAACTGAGTTATCTTCTTCCATCAGTCAGATGCAGCCCAACCAGAGATAGAACAAGCTGAAGGACACAACCTGGATAATACTCCTCCATTGCTATCTTTACAATGAAATATTCATGGTAAAAATTTACAAGGACTCTTCAGTTTTAGTTCAGGACCACAGTTTGAGATAAGCGGCCCAGCACAAAAAGACTTCTCTCTCAATAAAACAATTACAATTCTTTTAAAGAGAACTACCATTTTTTAAATGAATTTGTTGGGCAAATATCAAATTCTATACTTTGTTAAATAGGAAAACTTTCAGAAAGACGAGAAAATTTACATGGCTGAATTTGTTTGGCAAATTTTAATGTAGCAATTTATTTACATACCCAGTTACATCTTCACAGACATTTTCACACTAAAGATTAGGTCTTGGGGGAACTTAATGGGTTTTATGAAGCACAAAAGAGAACCCAGGCATATGTGTCTAAAGTTAATTCAAGAACTTGAAAGTCCAGAAAAAAAAATATATATAGAAGCAATGCTTAACTGAGTGATAGGTCAGGTATGTCTTACAACTTTGGCACAGTGAAAAGAAAAAGTTGGAGTACTGACATATCTATGCTGTACGTTTTGTCCAGTGAAGTGAAAGTCACAAGTTAACAGTCTTTAGCACATCTTAACATAGCTAATCACATGAGGCCTAGCCTGCAGTGCTAAGCCACTGAGATCAACCTGAAACTAAGCCTATGAAGCAAAATACCATGGGGCTACAGTCTTAAAGTAAATCTTTGCTACTCAGTGAAGCTAATAGACTGAGCCTAACCTTTTGAGGTTAACATAATGAGGACATCACCATGAGGCTAACTTGCTGAGGCTAATCCTATGAGGCCTATCTTGGAGTGATAACCCACTGAGACTAACACTTGTATCTAATTCAGTAAAGTTTGCACACAAGCTTCCGAACTGATGACCTCAAGTGAGCACCAGCAAGCAGCTTCATCCATCTCCCAAGAGAACACAAGCTGAGATGATTAAAGAAAGCCGTTAAAAGACAATGGGGTGACAGGCAGGAAGACGTGGGCCAAGAAACCATGGCGACCTTTTTTATTACTTGCAATCACAAACAGGATGGAATCAGACTTTCCACTGACCTTGGAAAATGAATGGCTATTGCAAACAAGCACACAGTCAAAAGGTAACAGCATTAGACACCACTGAGTCATGATGCAGACAAGCAGAAACACAAACAGCTGAATGGCTCAGTTTATTTCCTGTGGGGTGAAGAGTAACTACAGGTAGAATTAAAAGATCTGAGTGAAGATAGTTTGTTTGTATATTATTTTGAAGCACAACCGTTTTAGTACCATGTCAAAAAAATTTAACTTGCACTCACATCAACAAACAAAGGAACACAGAAAACTACCATTTCACAGCGGGGAAAGATAACTGTAATAACTTTTGCATAATGCTTACACTAGTCAGTTGAAACTAGTGGCCTTGTCTCTAATTTACACTAAAAGAAGTTGAAGATAATTTAAGCTTTTGAATTATGTTAATGCAATCTCAAAGTGTTGTGTAAAAAAATGCAGTTTAAAATTGAAACTTACCCACTGCTACTAAGTAATGTAAACTCTCATTATAAATTCTTTTTATTCCCAAAAGCAGTCAATACGTTTTGCTTGCAAATCTCTTAGCATTGGCTCTGCAATTTCTTCCAAGTATAGGTTTAATATGTGTGTGAAAAACCTACTCTAAATATACAAAAGAACTCCTGCATGTTATTATGGTAAATAATTCAAGGTTCAAACAACTCTATTAAAAATATTACAACTTCTTATTTACGCTTGTCACCAAATCATAATCTTCTATAAGTGCGGGTGAAATGTATTTATTTATGCACTGCCTACACAAAAGGCAGAAATATATACTGCAATATGTTTTTCACAGGACCCTAATCTATTCCATGAATGCTATTCAAGGTACAAATACCTTAGGGTGGAAGATTCAAATTATTAGTACTACATGATAATGTATGTTTCCTTCTTCTGGTTCATTGGTTCTCTTCAGTAAAGATTTTTTCCATGTAGGAGGGGTTTCAATCTTTCCCACACTTCTGTGGTTCTGAGCCTGTTTATAGCCCTCTTTATTATGAAATAGCAGATATATCACATACATAAACCAATGACTTATGTTGAACTTGAAAAGGAAAAATTATGACATTCATTAGGAGTTCGTAATGTAGATAAAAAAGCTTTTTGTATACTTTTGAAGTAAAAAATAATTTCTAAATGATTATGTCAGTGACTGACAAATACTTTTAAGTGATTGTATTGTACAACTATATCTTTGAATTCAGCTTTTCACAAATGAACTCCATAACAACCCCAAAGTGTCGTAAGAGATTATCATACCAAAGACAAATTCCTTGCACTGTGAGATTGTTTTATTTCAGTTCTATCCCATAAATATGGGCTACTTCTAGAGTATAAACACTGCAAATTATTAATAATAATAATAATAATAATAATAATAATAATAATAATAACTAGTTAGATGATTATGAATCATATGAAGGTGCTGTGTTTAATTTGACTGCACAGTTCAGTCAGGTGATTAAAGAGGAGGACTGTACGTCACACTTGGTTAAGGAAAGCTGCCAGATCCACGTTTGTCTGACACTGTTTTTTCACAACAGATGAACAATTCTATGATTTGTTCTCCTCCCCAACTTCTGATATGAGCACTATGATTCAGAGCACCACTCTCAGGGAGGGAGGTATGGGCTGAAGGGGATAGGAGTTAAGAAAAGGTGATTCGGATGTGGCCATGACAGCGCAGGTTGGCAGCGGTGGATCAAAGGAGTGTGGAGCCAACTAAATCGACGCTCTGAGACTGTGACCTCTGACAGACAGTTCACAGCACTGAAATTAAAGACAACAATGACAAAAAGATGTGGTGCATGGGCAGTGGTGGGTGTGGGGGGGACACAACTGCGAACGGCAATGCCCAAACTGCTCAGCGTACTCCATTCGGAGTGGTTTGCTCACTCAAGTCATTTATTTTTCATTTGCACAGGAAATCTAAGTGACGTTCACAGCTTGGGAGAAAATTCTTTGCTAGTAATGTGAGGTTGAAATCTCTTCCTATTTGGTCCTATCAGTAAGAGGGACGTTAGATCTCAATTATATTCTGACACAACCAGGTCTTATCTAATAAATAGCTTTTTCTGCAGATATTCAGAGTGAAAGAAAACATTGGAATAGGCATCTGCCATTCTCTTTGCATAAAATGTAATACTTTGCTCATATTACTGTTTTTAAAGTGTTGTTTCTCTGAGGTTTGAAGGTGGGTCTTCTCTGGAACAAAGCTTGTGATGCCATAGGGGTTCTTCACTGCTTTGAGGTTTCTGAAGACAAGCATTCTGTATTTATTGCTCATATTTCACCCTTCTGTACTGTGCATGTTCTGGAGCAGATAAATCGTACCTTAATTGTGTGTTTATCATTTGCATTTATGAGAGATTCTACAATAAATCTTTGTTGCGGGAAATTAAACTGAAACTTTCTGCAAAAGTTTTTTTTTTCTTTTATCTCAGCTTTTCTCATACTGAAAAGCAACATTTCAAATGGATCAATAGTACATTTAAATCTAGACTGATATGAATATATATTTTTTTTAAGTTAAAAGAATGTCAAGTTAACTTATATGGTAAGACTTTCTGCAAAATATTAGCATGTTTCATAATCACTGAAACTGAGTTTACCAGTGATGCGAGGTTTCAAATTATTTGTTCCTCAAATCACTGATGTTCCAGGTGTGTTTTGTCCAGTCACACCGTTTGGTATTTTTTAAATTTTTTGACAAGGGTCCAAAAAAATAGATTAATTTAGAGATTACCTAAAAACTGGGGTTGGTTTATGCATCTGTATGCTTGCAAAGCTGCTGGTTCAAATGGTTTGAATGAAAAAAAATTACACTGCCAACAGTTTTATTGTGCTAAATATTTCCATAAGTTAGGAAATAAAACGTATATCTCTATGTGCCTCTGTCAGTTGCCTGACTTTCAGTGAAGCCCTGAATAGGGAACATATGCGGAGACTTACAACCACTCCAATATGGATGCAATGAGAACAGTTGCGATGCCGAGAGCTATATTTTCATTGTTTTGCCAACAGGACGCACAAAAACAACCACCAAGCAGTTCCAGTGTCAGGAAGCACACTCTTACCTGGAGGAACAGCTAGAGATGTCTCCTTCTGGAGCCTCTGGAGCAGGGCAGCAGAACTGATGCAGGACAGTCTGGTTTCTATGGAAGGACATGGTGAGAAAGAATGGCAGTCAGTATTTACACCACAAACAAATTATCAAAACAACTCAACTATTAAACATACATAATGAGCTGAGTTGCAGAATTATGGCAAGTTGATTACTAATTTAACAAAGATGAACCCATTGTTACAGCAAGATGCTTGACTGTGATAAGAGACATTTCAGCCTGAGTCTATATATTTTTTAAATATATAATATTTAATATCAAATAAAAAGGTTTAGAAATGGAAAAATAAAGCATGATAACACTTTAAGTTTAACTGGAAACTGTTTTAATATTAAAGTGGTTGTCTTTGGTATATAAGTATTGTTAGTGCTGCCTGACAAATGCCACAGAGAGTGATTTGGGTGCTGTTCGTAGACAGGTGTAAAGGAAAAAACAAAATATTGCTAAACTTTATCCTAACATCACTAAAGTGTGCAACAGTGTGTTTGTCATTTATAATTCTTTATTAATTTTTACATCTTCACTTGCTCACATGTAATATTTACTGTTGTACTGACAGCAATGCATGCACCAGCTATAGTGACGTCCACAAAGCAGTAACAAATTATACAGTACTGTGCAAAAGTCTTAAGCACCTGTGGGAAAAATACTATAAAGCGAGGATGGTTCCAAAAATAATGCCATGAATACTTATTAATCAATAAACCTTCTAAAAAGTGCAGCAGATAAAAAAAACCTCAATCTAATCAATATTTGGTGTGACCACCCTTTACCTTTAAAACAGCATCAGTTCTATCATGCAAACTTGCATGCAGTTTAAGGTAGAGGTTGGTAAGTTCTTCGAAACATTTTGAGGAACTGGCCACAGTTCTTCTGCAGACTTTGACTGTCTCTGCATGTACTCCCAGACTGACTTGATCATGTTGAGATCAGGGCTCTGTGGGGACCATACCATCTGTTGCAGGATTCCTTCTTTTTGCTGGAGATAGTTCTGTATGACTGAGATTGGGTGTTTGAGGTCATTCTCAGGCTGCAGAATGAATTTGGGACCAATCAGAAGCCTCCCTGATGGTAGATAAGAATCTACCTGTACTTTTCAACAGACATTGAAGTTGCATGCCTAAGACTTTTCCACAGTACTGTATATCACCAATATTTATTATATACTTAAACTTATTTGTTTAGAACATTTGTGTGTGTGCGTGTGTGTGTGTGTGTGTGTGTGTGTGTGTGTGTGTGTGTGTGTGTGTGTGTGACAAGAAAAACCTTCAGTGTTATTATATGTGACATCAGCATTCCCGCTTCTCCAAGCCTTGTCAGAGGCCAAATTTTAAATGTTCAAAATACTAAGTGGCCTTTTTAGAGTTTTATGACTAGACAAAAACCTGAGAAGTACCTGTGTGCCAGATTAGAAGTCTCTAGCTTGAAATCAAAGCTGTGCATGAAGAGCAAACAGACAGACAAACAAACCAAGACTGAAATTTACAGATTTGTACATAAATATATACACTGATTATCATTATCCAATGCATTTTCACGGACGAATTAGATAAGGACATAATTTTTTGGATACCCATTTCCCATTATTTTAAATAGGGGAAAATAAATACATAATCACAAACACTCCCAGCCCATCAGAAAACACCCGTACGACCTATCAACCTATGTATACTGTATGGTGATGTATGGAGTCTTTTTTAAAGATTTTTCTTAAATTTATTCAGATTTTTAATCATGCTCTGATTTTTTAGTATGAATAAGCTTCAGATAAAAATTTGTTTCAACAAAATTCCATTCTGATACTGATATATAGGTATCAATTTTCAAGAGCTGTTATAGCAAAAATTTGGATATGGAGAGTTTGAATACCGAGGGATTACTGTATACTAATAACAAATTACAGTTTTATTAGCACTCCAGAAATAGAAATGGAGCACTCTAGAAGCACTCTAGAGGCACTTTTATTAGCACTCTAGAAATAGAAATGGAGTGCTTAGTGAAACAGCACTGTAAGAGGTCTTTAATACAATATTATGACACAAATGGAACTTGAAAACTGCAAGTGCATAACATAATACAAAACAGATGTTATAACTTTAATAATAAGATTTAAACACAGAAAGTGCTATATTTTGTAGATAGCAAATTTACAATTCTAAAAAATTGTTTCAAAACCTGTATTTATTAATTAATTTATTTATTTTTATTTTTATTTTTTTATTTTAAATATGGTAAATTATTATGATAAATTACTTAAAGGCCCAAAACAGAAGAGCACTATTGCAAAACAGCGCTACAGGAGGTAATTGAGGTATTACTCTATATATTTTTATGTGTATATATAAAAAAGCTTTATATTTGTCCATTGTAACTTTACTTTTATTTCAGTTATAAATTGGTGCTGATGACATTTTATTGAGATGGTCACCTTCTGCTGCCTTTTGTTCCAGCGATTGGACTGTCCTTCAGCAGAGGTAAGTATGAGGAAGACAGAATGCACCCAGAATGCCAAATGAAGCGGACAATGAGGGGAAGAGCCATATCAGATACTTATGAAGGAAAATGAATATCCTGACATTCTGGAAAGGGGAGCATGCCATTATTTGATTTACGAAGCATTGCAGTACAGCTTGGCCAGACACCAGAAAAACTGAAGATCTCAATGATACTGTGTCCCCTCAGTAGCATGGAAAAAAGGGGAAGAAAAATGATGGCAATCCTGATAGGACAGAAGGGAATATAGTGCTCCAACTTGGCATTTATTGCAAGTGATGGCTTGCAGTTGGGTGGAGATGACCTTGACCTTGTAAAGGGGGGCATTTATGGAAAGACACGGGGGTCTGACCCAGTGGCCATCTGCAGGCAAGCATCCTAGGAGGACACACAGGAACATGGTACTGCTTTCAAAAAGCATCCAATCACAAAGGAGTTACTTCCTTGTACATCACTGCAGCTCAGAAGATAAGGCCTTCAACTGAGGCTACTTTGGGTGCCTTCATTTCATCCTTGTTGGTGAAATATTACCACACTTATTCCATGAAAGTAAATCAATGACTCGTTAAATTGTAGTAAAATTAATGGCAATCTTGTCCTGATGTGGATGCTTGAAATTGATTTTTTTACGTAAAATTACAGCAGAGGTGTATAGTCAACATCTGTGTGTTTGGGGGGCATTTTTTCTGAATCTCATTCTCATAATAAAGAAATGTTGAACCGAGACATTAAAATGGATTGCCTTTCCATCCTGCCAATGTCACCGCTGACTTGTCATCACAATTAAATGAATTGGGCTGGCTTTTTGCACTTGA
This sequence comes from Arapaima gigas, assembly GCA_900497675.1. NCBI lineage: Eukaryota > Metazoa > Chordata > Actinopteri > Osteoglossiformes > Osteoglossidae > Arapaima > Arapaima gigas. The sequence continues at coordinate 32,203 of UFQX01000067.1, read as the reverse complement.
CTGCCTCCTGCTGGATTCTCCACAGCCTGCAGCTCAGAAGCATGGTGACTGCTGGACGACCTTCAGCCTACAACAGGGAGGCAAGGAGCAGATGGCCTTGATGGCACCAGTTAAGAGAACACCTGCTGAGCTGTTGCTGCACAGCCACTCCAGCACCACGGCTCCAAGTGGAGGTAACCAGGTTGCTTCATTTTGAGAGACATAAATAACAAAAGGTTCCATATTCTAAAAGGTGAAAACTCAAATGTGGATCCTGGCCATCCTTCCCTCTTCCACTGCAACATTATTGTACTTTTGTATATATATATAGGCAAACAAATACACAGCAATGTGTCCCTTTTTGTCCTCCTCACGGGACCCATTCCTTCCACTGCCCTGCTTGAATCGCCCATACCTCGCAAACCTTGACAGATGCAGTGGAGCAGCCTGAAATGGATTGAGAGTGACTCACTAGATTACTCACAATGTCATGAAGCGTGGCTAATAAAACAGACAGTGCCCTCCCAGGACATCTGTGTTTGTGAAAGAAAAAAGTCAATTTGCTCCGCACATGGCTTACCATGTGTTCTGTCTGCATCTCCTTTATTCTTTTGCCCCTCACCTGCACCACGACACTCCCACCACATTGTGCACACCCCTAAAGTGGATTGCAACCACAGCATAAGCATTAAAGGGATTTATTAAGGGAAGACTCAGGGAGTGTGAGTACTCACACCCCAGCATCTGTGACCAGTGGTCACAGCCAAGCCACAGTGCAGAAGCTGCAAATAAAGCCCAGCTTCCCATCACTGGCATTAAACCACATCCAGCTTGACTTGAAAACAGGGTGCAAAACCCATCTAATTAATATTGCTAATGAGTCCCGCAATTGTGTTCTTGAAAAACCGTGACTCAACAATGGGATTTTAATTGGAACTGTTAGGTCGGCACTGTCGAAAGTCACATGGGTGTCAGATAAATGGTAGTAGTTAAGGGTCATGGAGTGCAACACTGCAGTGGGGTGCACCCACAGCAACTCAAATTTTGGAGGAAAGGAAACTTGTTCTAACTCTTATTCATTAAATATGTCTGAATAAACAAGCAATTCTAACCAGTTTTGACAAATGGTGCAAACTGCACATTGCCCATTTCATAGCAGTGGCACCTTTTGCACAAGCTGCACTTGTTCATCCAGTGATGTTGCAGATTTCGTGTTGTTTGTTGAAAGAGTGGCATAAATCTAATGCAAAAAAGCATTTGTGAAATGGATAAACGATACATGTGCAGAAAAAAATATATTCATTTAATGTAGGTTTGCAATGATGTTCATTACTGTGCTTTTTTTCTTAGTAGGTGACATTTCTTGTCAAAGGCAAAGAATTTCATCTTCAGCTTGGAAACAATTCAGTGGTGATGTGCTCAAGTGGGGGTCCTTGTGAATAACTATTTTGGGCATTGTATCTTTCCAGGTGTATTTTGGTTTAATCACCAGCATCACATTAAAATTTATATTCTTTTTGTATTTATAAAACAAATATTGTTTACTTGAGAGTTTCCAATAGTTGAAGTTTGGTGCATAGCACAGAGATCTTGCAAACATTACTAAAAATTTTGATACTAAAGTTAATCAGTACCTTCAATGATAACAGATTATTGATAATGAATAAGTGAATAAAAACCTTAGAAGAAGAACATTAGAGGACAAACTGTACATAATCATTTTCATTGAAGATGAACCTTAGGGTTAGGGTTAGTCTTGGTGTTACCGTTATAATGCATAAAAATGCCTTTTTGCTATTTTTATTTTAGATACTGTTAAGAGATATTTGTGCACAGCTATTTTGAACTTAAATGTTTTAGTCACACTTCTTTGACCACGTCACACTGCCAATAATATGCTTGAAGTCTGTCAAAGTAATCCGTAGGTCATCATATTTACAACAACTTCTAAAACCAAATAGAAGATCCCAACTAATGTTCATGGAACAGGTATCCTAGATCAGTGGTCCAGACCACATTAAGCAGCATCCGATTAGCTGTACTGTGGACATCCTACAATGAAGGTCTGGAGAAATATAATAAATACATAATAATAAATACATAAAGCCACTATTACTTCAGACCCACAGTCCCATTGTACAGGACAGACTGCATTGAGTGTGCCTCCTGACTCACAATGTCAATGTACTCTTCATTATTCTTCTCCAGCACTCATAGTCACTGCAGCTACATCAGGGATTTAAGCGTTGCATTAGGGAGGCTCATACTGCTGCACCACAAACCAAACCGGCCCCATCGTCAGCTTTAGAGAAGATATACATTAGCTCCTAATCTGTCAGGCCTCATTGTGTTATGCATTTCTTTAATAGCACCGTGAAAAGTCCAAAGACTTAAAACTGTCTGCAGTCTGGTTACTGCTCAACTCTCAAAGAAAGCTTCTGCAAAACTTGCTTTTTAACATTACACCTCTAAAAAAATATAACACAATGCAGGCATTTAAGGGGAGGCTGAAAGGCATGCACTGCAATTTGCAGGCGCAGTTGATGATGACCGTATCTGCGCTGGCCGTATCCGCTCCCGTAGCGTCATTAGAGGCAAGGATGCTGGCAGCACTGGCAGCATACTGAGTTGGCCCGATCCAGAGTTGGCATGCAGTACAGGAGTGCTCAGACCAAGTCAAGAAGGTGTCAGCCTTTTTACCGCAATTTGTTTACAAATTGGCAGGGCTTTCATCAAAAATCCCATTAACTTCAGCAGAGTAAAACAACCTAATAAACACTGTAGGGCCAAAAATACATCATTTAGAGCCACATGAAAGCAGAATTAGGCTTGGGTTGTTTATTTGAAATTTTATCACTCCAAAACAAATGGCATTTTTAAATTGTACCTTGCATTTACATTCAGAACATGCTCTGTGTCACATCTCCACATGCTCCTTTTCACTCATCTACTCCAAACATGTATTTATTAGTGGTAGTATTAGTTGTGTTTTGTCTTGTTTAATTTGTGCCTTTTATTAGGTGGAAAGACCATTTTTTGAGTTACAGTTAAATGCAGCTAATGGCATTTACAGTTTAATAAGAAGCAGAATGGCATCCATCAAATTCAGAGGTCAATATTTTGGCTAGCATAAAAAATGGTGGACATTATTCATTTCCTTTTTTCTCATTCCTTTTGATTAACTGTACTGTATCTTGATTAAATTAAGAGTGTGTGAACATTACATGTGTACATTCACACGTTCATTTAATTCCCATTAACCCCTAATGTTAAATGAAGTATTCTTTCTGTTATTTTTTGGATGTCACACCCATGCTTAACAACATTATTTCACTTAATTCATCCCAGCCACTGAATGCTAGTTCATTTCTTATTGGTTTATGAGGTCTAATTTTTTATTAGCACGGTAATTCTTCAGTATCTGAATCTAATTCATTCCTGAAAATGCATAGGGTACCAGTGTATTTCTGGAAGTTGAGAGCCGAGCTGAGAGGAAAATAAATAAATAATGTAGTCCTAGGCCATGGAAAAATCCCTATATAACCATCAGCCCATGACTTCAGCATGATGTATGCTACCATACAGCATTTATTTATTGATTTATTTACATTTATCAGCGTTTCAGTTTTTCTTATTACGGATAAGCTTCAGATAAAAACTCGTCATAGGAAAAGTTTCTGTTCAGAATTTTCAAGCGCCGTCACAGCAAAAATTCAGATACAGAGTAACTGCTGTATATGAATGTAGCAGCAGTTCTCCTAGAATCTGAAACTGCAGCTTTATGAACCTCAACCAGTGGGGCCATCTGTGAAACAGAGAGGGAGAGAGGAATGTGATGCAGTGGTCAATCCAGAAAGGGACATCATGCCTGATGAAAACCAGACACATTGTTGTGAAGAGTGGGATCATCAGATAGAGGAACCTAGTGCCACAGTGACAAGGTTGGTACTACCCAGTTTATTGTGGTAACCTGCTGCCATCTGACCACAGGCGGTTCTGCCGCTCCTGCTGCAGTTGACTCCACTCTGCAGTGCAAAACCATTTTTAATTTTTAATTTATTTATTCTTATTTATTTAATTAACTGACACATCTCTTCAAAGCAAGTGACAGTGGTAAGCTACTTACATTGATTTACTCATCTAGATCATTTTCACTGGAGCGATTCAAGATACATAGCTGGTTCAAATACTACAGCAAAATTTAGACATCTTTGAGTTCAAAGATGACATCTTTAACCACTGTCTGCTGTGGCCAAAGTGCTCAGCCATTTTCTACCCATATCCCTCCATGTAAGGAGAGACAACACACTGGCAGTGAGAAAGACTGAGATGAACAAAAGGTTCATAATCACTGTAAAGGCACTACTTACCAGGGATTGGGCTGATAAGGCGGTAAATTGACAACTTTATTGCAACGCTCACAAGTCAGATCATTTTCCCATGGGGAGTGAATGGGTGGAATAGACACCTTAGCCGAGCATTAGCGCTTTCTCTGTTCACTAAAGCGATCAAACAAGTGTTTTTCCTGGTCTGTCGAACATCATAGGGGGCACATCAGGGTGCTGCACTTGATGTGCCAGCTTGGCCTTTGTGTCTCTGGTCTGCATCACCTCCCATCTCATTCCTCAAGCCCCCAGGTCCATTCCAGTCTCTGCAGGCCTGGTGCAGTATTGAAATTAGACATGGAACCCGGAATCTCAATAAAGGAAACTTGAATAATGTAGTCAGCTCTATACTGCCACACAACTGAGATGCACCTCACCAGACGGGGGAGTATATCCTCTCCTAATATCATTAAAACACTGTAAAACACATTGTAGTACACAGTGGATATGTGTGTGCATCCTGCCACGCACTGTGCCATTATCAGACACAATGCACTGATTGAAAGAGATTAGACCTGTCCAGCGAAGTAAGCGAGAGATGGAGAAGAACCAGGGAATCCACATTCCAGAACCGTTCATTTGTTAAATCAATTTTTTTTTTAAATTGAAAACCATTCAAAATAAACAATAGAATTAACTTAACGTAATGAACTGTTACTGTACTCACAACTGATAAAAGCAGTTGATTCTGAGTTGCGGTGGGTGTCTCAACACTTTCATCTTTTAATTATTTCCATCTTCAATTATATCATATGCCCTTTGTTAACCTTCTTTCTTCTCAATTTTTTCCACAAGCTATTCTACCTTTTTTAGCTCCATTTTGTTGTGCTACACTTTATTTCAGAAGTTTAAAGTATCAGACTGTGGTAAGTTGGAATTGCTACTTTGTATACTGTCTTTCTGGGCTTAGAGCTCAGACAGCCCTGGAGGGCTCACACATGTACCTGCTAAGAGAGAGGGGATGTTGAGATGGTGTTGGGATGTGAGGTGCAGAAGTTGGGTTTGAGTGTGAGCTGACAGGTCTGAGGAGTTTTTATAGCAATACTGTAATTGATTGTTGGGTGTGTTCCAGTCCAGTACCTTCCATCCGATGTTTTATTTCTTCCAAAATTCACTTATGAGATTAAAATGGAGACACTGCACAAACATTCCAAAACAAAGAGAAATTGTAAGGATATTAGTAAAATATGTTCCTCACAGATTGTGAAACTGCACACAATATAAAGCAGCATATATATGTCAAATGGGTGTGAATGAGACAGAAAGAGCAGAGAGCAAAAAGAGAGAACTTTTGCATCACTATCATTACTATCATTCCAGAGTTGTGCTTAATAAACATGCACATCCAAAAGGCCACAACTATGTGTCATTTACAACTATAATTAATGGCCAAAATATAAAGTAATCTAACAGAAACAAACTGGAAAGAGCAGATGGTACTAAGTGCCAAGTACAGGAATTACTGCACTTCTGCTATACTCATGTGACATGGGACTTTCAACTCTTTTTTTTGAATACACTTCAATAAATTTTTTTATACTGATTTTTTATTTCAGATACTAAAAATTGGGCAACAAAGCAGAAATTTTGTACAGAGTTTGCAAATTGAGAGTGCCTGTATGTTACTTTAGAGATGGATTTATTACAGTTGCAAAAAAATTGCAGGGCAATAATATTGTCTTACACAAATTTTAAAACTGAATCTATACAGAGGTTTTTGACCACTGAAAAAAATACTGGCAGAACATCTATTACACTTTTTCTGGAAATGTCCGTTTTACTCACTAGGAGACACATTTTCTGGTGAAACCGTCAAGGCATAAACCACCAAAGGCTCTGGATTTTTTTCCCATTTTGCATATTTTGACTACACCATCTATTTTAAGCATTTTCTGCTCAGGACAATGACAAGCAAAACAAAACCTGCAGGATAATTCTTGCTGCAAAAGAATGCTTTTCATTTTTAGACATTATAGCAAATCTGGATTGATCAGAGAAGCAGAATTTTTCCACATTACTGTTTCACTGAGGGGGCAGTGCAAATTTTCAGCAAGATAATGGCCCAACAAGACTGATTCAACAAAACGAGAGGGGGCTCTTACATCATTAAAATAATAAATGCACTCATTTTTTCCAGGATATATTTATGTGAGGGCAAAGAGACATTGTGTCAAGGTCAGATCATTTTTTTATCTGGGCCTAGCAACCAGTATAATTAACTGATGAAATGCTAGCATAAACCTTGAGGTTTTTTCTTTGCAGTTTGTCTGGATACATCATAGATCCTGAGGTCTGCTTTTCATTTCATCTACAGTTTGACATACACCATCCCTTCAGGTAATTCACAAATTATGGTTATTATGACACAAAACATTACCTTCAGTGAACAATTTCAGCAATGTTGATCCATTGCCCATTGTCCAGGCAGGTCAGTCTGGGTTACACATTTGCTGCCCTGTCCTAGCTTCCTCAAACTCAGGGTTGCATTAAGCTTTCTTGAAAGGTTTATGACTGACGTCATTGGAGGCGTGAGCTCGGTCCTGACCCCAACTGGCTTCCAACAGCTGTTCCAGAACAGGGGGGGAGCAGTCCTGGTTGTTCATGCTGGTGGGCTCTTTAAGGCACGGCTCAGGGGCTTAAACTGATTTATTCTCTTATGTGGTGTTGCTGCTGCACAGTGGGTGGATACTGGGAGGAGTCAGTGGAATACAAAACTAGCTGTCACTCACTCACTCCATTACAGATATCTATATCAGATATTTATATTAATAATTAATAAAAAACGTTATAATTGTATTATTTTAATAATATAATTAATATATCATTATAACATTATAATATATATTATATAATAAATATTATAATTATATATAACATATTTCACTTAAAAAACATTGCTAAACACATTTAAACCAATTTACTGATGATTCCTCAGTCCTTATACAATCATATGTATTTTATATATATATATATATATNCGCACCTTTCGCCGCTTTGCTTTTGAAACCCACCCGTTGTTTTTTTTTTTTTTTTTTTTTTTTTTTTTTTTTTTTTTTTTTGCTTATGACCTCTGGAATCTTTGCACTTCTTCCAGTGCTGTGTTTGCTCACTGATAGGGTTTTTGAAACAAAACCCCAAAATTGCTATTTTTAACAGGATTTTACAGTAGGAATCAGCAGGAGCTGCCACAGCTTACTGGTTTTGCCTTCTATTGTTCCATCTTCTAAAAAATTATGAGAAATAAAAATTATTCAGTTCCTGGAATATGTGCTGTGACCATCTGGTGCTGTGAGGGCTGTTGTAAATATTAGGCATGGAGAAAAAGAAACCCAGATGAGGCTATGTGGACATGTTCTGAGGCCCTCTCTGGGGAATGGTGGATGCCACACACTGCTGTGGTTTTGGCGGGGCAGATTACAGAAGCCTGTCTTGCAGAGCCGCCCCCTTTGGAAGCATTCTGCACAATAGCCCATGGAGTCTGGCAGATTATCTGCCCTTTTCATCCCATAGAAACAATGTCCCTACTGCAGAGTGCCAGGCACTAAGAGGCTGGGCTCCTCCCACTGCCCTGGATGATGTAACAGCCACCCACGCGGTTTTACGACAGGGAAGGCTCAGAGGAGAGAGGGGGAGGAGGAAGAGATGCAGACTGGCAGAGATGCATGTGTTGGTATGAATAACTGAGATGTGTGTTACAGGGCATGACAGCACCACCCTTAATAGTCCCACCTCCCGCAGCCAGCTGTTTCACCCATAATCCTTTATATGTTCTGTAATGGTTGCGTGAACCACCAACAACAGCCAACAACAATTGTGGCTGTTTTTCTACCTCCCAGTTACAGTTCTCCTGGCTTTGGACAGGACACTGAATGTGTGTTGATGGCTCTGGAATGAAAAGACCCCTACATTACTTGACTACAGGACAAAGGATGGAAGAAAAGTGGATCAGACATTTTCTGTCTACTCTGATCACCACGTCAGGCACAGTGGTGTTCAGCAGATGATTTTTGCCATTTGTCATGGTCAGACTCCTATAACACTTGACATTTCCTGGTAGATGGGGAGAACACTGACTAATGATCAGATTTTTAAAGGCCCACTTGTGAAACAGTTCAAAAATGTAATGTTGGAGAGCATGCAGATCATGGACATTGCAGTTAAAATCATTTTTAAGTATGGTAAATATACATACATGCATTACAGAATTCTATATATCTCACACTTCTTCCGGAATTTTTTCACTATAACAATTTGGCTAAATTCCAACTATTTGCTTTGAAAAACTCAGTAAACTAAATAAGAATCAAAGACTGAGTCCATATTTGACTTGATCTACGCAGTTGTTTTTAAAGCAAAAAACATATATCATTGATTAAAGTTTTGCAGCTATACTCTTGGTGGTTTCAGGCAAGGTACAGCACACATTTTGAATATTTGGAAGTTGACAGTGTGAAATGTCTCCAGTAATGGTTGGATACAGTTGGAAGACAAAGTTTGCAAACTGTTTAGTATTTTGTTGATATTACAGCTAATAAGGGAGCCTCCACTACCTGTTAAATATATAGGTTCATATACCTTTTCCATCAATGACTCTGTCTGATAACCCATTTATTTAATGAAAATGTAGAAATATAGTTTTGTCTGAGCTGTTTATTAACTGTTTTTATTTATTATGACTTTGATGTAGATCAGATCATGTTTTAGGAGTCATTCATGCAGAAATCCAGATAATTCTAAAGGATTCATTGAGTTTTTCCCAATTCTAAGTACCATCAATTTAATTTCTACTAACAGCAAACACTGGTCTTCATAGTAAAGGAGTTTATAGAAATAGTTTATGATTACCCTTTTCTACATATGTATTTAGATATGTGAACATGGGGACAACATGCAAACTCTGCACACCCTGACCTGAATTCAGATATACACCTGAACTCACAGCTCAGGTAGCAACACCTCCCACGTTGGAACTGTGTCACTATCCTTTGAATGGAAGAGGAAAAAAATCTCAACAGTGGACAATTACAAATGTCTCATCAAGACTGTTGCTAGTGATGCCATATTCCTGAGTGAGCTGAACAAATCCTTGGTGCTAAAACATTACACTGGTTTCACAAAATTTTCATTAGGGGAACAATAAGTGGATTGTTAAAAGTCCAGTCAAATCTGCATACATCACCAGTCAAGTAAATAGACACTTTTCCTCCACCGATGAGGTAGTAAACCGAATAACAAGAAAGACAATTTAAATTTAAACAGATACTATATTTTTTATGCCCAGACAGCCACTCTTGTTCTAGTTACTAAAGTTACTATTTTATTATATTTTAAAAGTACATGTGTACCCCCTATCTCAGCATCATAAAGCCCAAAACCAAAACCCGTAAAATACATCCGCATTTCGTGAAAGACACAGGCAACAACCAATAACAAATATGCCAAAACAGCAATGAATTTAAGCACTCATGACATTAAATACACAACATACATAATGGCAACTTAGTGTAGCTGCTTATAATAATACAACAGCATTGTTCTGGGCAAACAAACTCTGCATTACTTTCTTCATATATCACCAAACGTTAGCAAACAAAGCCATATAAGGTAGGAATATGAAAGAACACTTCTGTTGATCAATACTACCTCTACAGGAAACAGCAATTTCTTGTATTTGCACACTATGAGCAAGCTGAGTTTTGATTTGAGACCTTGACACCCAACAAGCAGCACTGTGTCTTCACTTCCTTCATCTCACCGTGCTCTCCTGAAAATAGCCGATTAGAACTCGCTTCAGAGGCTAACTGGGGCATGAAACATGTGTCTCTTTGGGACTTGCTGCATTTTTTTACTTTTTATTTTTTCATTTTGATGAATAAATGTAGTCTCGATGTTTAATAAAAATGCTGCACTGTGTGGTTTGGGCATAATTGATCATTGATTGAAGCCCCATTCCTTTCTATTTTTTTCCTTTCCTGATAAGCTCTTATTTTGTGAAATGAGCCGTGCCCCAGTCCCTCTTCTGAGCCAAGAAGAAGGACTCCGCCTTCTATTTGTGGAGTGCTGCTCCCGCTGATGTAGATGTCCTCCACTTTCACCACTAAAACTTAATTACAGTCTAGACCTTCAAAACCAGCCAGACAAAATACAAATGGTTGTATTTTATCTCTGTATTTAACAGCAATGTATATTTTATGCACATTAATTTCCATTTCCAATCGTAAACGTTCCAACACAGCTACCCTAAGACCAAGTGAGGATGACTTGCAATCAGCTATATAAAAAGGTGATATTCATTTTTTCAACTTGTGTAAAACAGATTAGACTTATCATTATAACACACTGAACCGGAATTAAGAGACATAAAATGCATCATTCATTTCTGATTACACAAGGAAACTGTACTGTAATAAGATTTGTGGCAGCTTTTTTTATCTGAGAATGGCTCACAAGAATAAATCATCCATAGCAGCATTTTTAAGGGACTAATCATTATCAGAGAAGTTTTGCATTACCTGGCAAGTTTGGGCAACCTCAGGTCTACATAAGCAGAAAATGCAAACAATAGAAAAATAAGACAACAGTGCAGAGCCCATTAACACTGGAAGCATATGCTGCCGATCTCACTTGTGTTGGCAGGCGCCCTATCTGGGCCGCTCATTTGGCGAGTGCCAGGCCTGGACAGGGTACAGGAGCCGAGCCCAGATCCGGCCGAAAGCTGGATGAGTTGAAATAAGGAGGATTGCATGCAGCCAGTCTGTACACACACGGTTGTTCTGGCTGGAGCTCAATGTCAGCAAAAGGGAGGGCAAATGGAAAATAAGTAGGAATGGACCAGCATGGGGTGGGAGGCAAGTGGTGGGGAGCAATTGGGAAGAAGATAGAGGGTATCCTTGTGGAGAAGGGACAGTGACTGTGAGGGATTAGGATTCTCTAAGACAGTTTCTCTCCATTAACACATGCAGCCACTAGAAAACCCATGAAGGGTTCCTTGTGAGCTGTAGTGTCCAACCTCATCTCTACAGTGACTGAAGACTAACTCGTACTTCCACTGCACACTGCGCACATCATGTTTCTTCACATGTCCTCTAAGGCCATTTAAGTTGGGCTTAATTAATTATGTTTCACACCTCAAAAAACAATGCAATGTTTCAGCAAACAAATGCAAAGCTGCATGAAGAATTGTATTTCTTTCCATTGCCTTACATTTCATATGAATAAAGTGAGATTCCTAATGGAAAAGACAGCTTATCCCTTCTGTATGAAACACAGACAAATTTGACACAGGGACAGAATGTAATGCTTTCATATTATAAGATCATACATGTAATACCAGCCACTTTTTAGGTAGTCATGTTCAATAGCATCCTCTCTGGACTCCAGAGCAGCATGGATTCAGCAGCAATGTAATGAACTTGTTTCCACAGGGATCTTGTCCATGGTGTCTTGTCAGCTTTGCTGTTTCTGCAGATTTTTTTGATGGCACATTTCATTCTGCTAACATTACATTCCACCTCATCCCAAAGATGTTCTAGTCCCTTGAGAAGCGGGACCCTATTCGCTACTGTAGTAAATTAAAGACACTGACATGTTTGTGGAGCTGCATTGTGCAGAAATCCCACATTTGGCTGTTTCTGGAATGCTGGAAGCAGCGTAACTGGTACCATTGATCAAGCCATGTGCAAAGTCACTTAGACCACATGTCTTGTCCACTCTAATAGTCATTCAAACACTAACTGGACTTTGTGTGTTTCATATAACCATGTGTAGTGTCACTGTGCGGGGTGACCTGTATGTATAAATGGCAGTGTGCACTTAATTAAAGCACATGTAAAACCTGCATACATATATAATACCTTCATATATGCCCATACATCATAACTTGAACAAAAATGCACCTATTATTATAATAGTTGTATTCCACTGATTCAACCAGAAGCTTTTTAGGTTATCAATTTTCTCGAGGGTTCTACAGCATTATGAACAGGACTGCAAGAACAAGCCTTTGGGTTTTGTACTCTACATTTTCTGTCACTAAAACCTAGATGACAAAAAGGCATCAGGCATCATTGTTCAGGCATCATCACATAGAAAAAGGATTCAGCTGATAACGGTACTCCTCTGTACACCTGGAACCCAGTGAAACATGTTTGCTTCACATATTCAAAGCCAGGAAGAAAACACCTCTACCTGATATCAGGGCTTTGTCAGATCCATGCCTGCCCTGAAGACATGCAGGTCTGCATATTCTTTGTTACCTCCTTCCCAACTGACTTCAGTCATCAAAGTAAACAGCAAGCATAAAACCACATTCTGTGACCAACAGCACATTTTCTGATGGCTGTATGTTATGCCTTTACTTGTGTCAAGACTCTAAAATTGCACCTTCATACTAGTTTGAAGAAACATACGGCTAAACAATAGGTATTAATTTTTTGATCTTTTCACAAAGGAAATGATTTCATGTGAATATTATCCCATGAATTATGTGCATTTCTGAATAGCAGTATTGTTTCTTCAAGGACTCTATGGACTATGCATTCATTTTATGCACCTATATACCACCTGCTCAGACATTTACAGTATAAATACCTGCAGCCAATAGCAGTTAAACACTTCATTGTATCAGGGTAATAAATGCAATGCTGAGAGAATGGAAACTGAAATTATATATTACAGGATCATTTTGATACCATTACTGTTGCTATTGCCCATGTTCTGCCCTTGCTGAGACCTGCCATATAATCTGTAACAATAGCACATGGGAGAACGTCAGCATTCACAGTGAACCCCAGTGCAGATCTGCAGGGTCCATGCAGTAATTAGAGAAGTGAGGAGGGAACCTTGTAAATGGCAAGTATATGAACTATTATCATACAGGGAGATTCAAAAAGAATTTAACACTTTCATAACTTTGATTTATTATTCAGAAACTAGGTATTATGTGGTCGTGTCGTTTAAACTTTCAAGCAACAAAATCGGAAAAATTAAGGGCAACTACAATTTTGTGCATATGGCACATACATATATTCTACTTAGGTGCTGCATAATGAGTTTATAAAAATGTTCCGTTCTTTTTGGAACACCCTGTGTATTGTATGCATTCCTGTATTTCACATTTCCAAGGTAAGTCTTATTAGGAAGCATAGCATTTGCAAACACAGAATTTTTTTTTTTTACTTTTTAATGGGAATATGTTAAGACCTAAATGAAGGAATGTAAAAACCTATTAATGTCATATTAATCAGTAATCATTAATACTGAGATGATGTCAGGCTACAATTCGCCAGTATATAGTTTAGGGTTCAATTCCAGAAAGAAATGGTCCCTACATGATATTTCAGTGAATTTAAGAATTCTTGCATGTTATAAAACTGCATATATGCAACATTCTGTTACATCTGTCCACATTCAGATTTTTTTCTGCTATGAAAACTTAATGCCAGGACTCCTAGGGCACACGTTTATGAATGTTTAGAATATATTTTACAAGAATAAAATGAATTATGACTAACAAAATAAAACAAGTTTCAGATGAAATGAGAAAATCATATTTATGACTGGATTACACTAGATAATTTACAGGGTTCTTAGCCATACATTGTTAAAATGATCATAATTCCATATGATGACCCCTAAAACCAAAGCCAAAACAGCTTCCAAATGATAAAGTCTCAGCAAAAGAGAAAGAGAGGTTTATTTTAAAATAAAGCAGTACAGTTCCTTCTGTAATTATGTGGATGTCTGAAGTGTTTAACTTCCTTCCATTTGAAAAAGTAGCATTTGACCTACAAAATAAGTCAAAACAATTTTGGAATGCATGGACACCCTTCTGGAAAGCACTAGACAATGTTGTAAGGCCCTGTGACACTTTGTGATCTTTTGACCCTCAGCCCCTCAGTGTATGTAGATGGGGGTGCAATGTCTCGGTGTGCTGTCTGCCTGTGTACATTGCTGTTATCAATAAAAAAGTAAATAAAATAGATAAACATACTAAAATGAAGAAACACTGTCTCATGGAGCCTTGTATTACATGTAACTCCAACTTGGTTGAGTCCTCCAAGGTTTGAGGTGTCAGAGGACAGCAAGAACAGTCATGTGGCCTCTCCAGGAACGTTCCTCCTCAGGTTCAGTATTAGCATAAACCTCTTCCCCCAGAGAGCCTAAGGCACTACTCAGCTCCACAACAGGACCTTCAAAGAGGCCGCCTAATGAGATGTGCTTCCTCGCTTTGTTACGCCAGTGTCTGCAGTCGCACACCAACACCCACTGAGAGCAGAGGAGTGTGAGCAGCTTTTACGCGGAAACTTTTCAACCCCATAAAACATAATTTATGATTTCATCATTAACACTAGTCTGTACATAAAAATTTTCCCACTGTGGAGCTCCTCCACTCTGTCCCCTCCTGTTTCCATTTCCATCCAAGATTCGGTGAAAAACCTATTTGTCAGTTTGGCAGTTTAAATAGGGCTCTTTGGTGATGAGAGATTTAGCTCAATAGAAGTGAAACCAAGATGAGCTGCACCGCTGTGTGGGGTTGCATTCCACCACACGGACTTTTATATGCCCTCAGAAACATTTCAAAGGAAAAATTACGGCAGTAAATTTTACATCAGCTGTTTTGCTTACATACAAAACATTACATGCATTGTAATGATATTTAGTTATTTATTTATACACACACACACACACACACACACACCTCAAATGAAATCAACCAAATCAAATCATCAAATCAAATTAATGTTATTAATTTAAATATATATCTTGATACTGAATTTTTTGGCAAGTTTTGCCATTTTCTTTTGCCTTTATTTTGTAACTTTGTTATACGGAAAAAGGTGTCCAGGGAGGAAAAAATGTGAGTTTAATACTTAAACACCTCAGGTAGAGAAATTTAGCAGCTCACTTAAAAGTAAGAACCAGCCAAATTATACTACAGTGTTAAAGCTGTCTATTTCATTCATTCCTCTTCACAATGGAAAAGCTTTTGAAAACCTACGCAGAGTCTCACTGATGGTCTTTCCCGGGTTTAGTTTCCACCCACACAGTAAATGTTTACCAAGATGCTCATAACAACAGCAATTTAAGAAAATGTAAAAGTAGAATGAGGTTCATGCTTCATTGTTTCCATCACTCATGTCTGAGAATGATGTGTAGTTATGATTAATTTTTTCATTGCTGTTATGACTTATGAGTCCTGTTAAAGAATCACTACTGTAATTTATATTAGTATTATGACTAATGATATGATTCCTTTTATGAATCTTGCCATGAATCTTTGCTTTGAACCTTGCTATGAGTCCTGTTATGAACATTAAGAAGCTGTTCACATTTATCACCTGGAACAGATTGACAGGTCAGGAACAAACAAAGAATTGAACAGGAAAAACGTTTGCTGCTGTGGAATAGAGTGCATTTCTAAGCAGCCCGGAGATGCGAGGAATGTAGGAATGCAGAACTTGCGAAATGTCCAGTGTGACGGTTCATGATAGTGAACATAACTGGCCGACTCGATTCACTAGGATTTTCACTGAATGAAAAGCATTGACTCACTCGGCTTTGCGGGCGAGTCCCACGGAGCGGCACAGGGTCGAGGGTGTCTGCGGAACCAACGACTTGCAGCACGGGATTTTCTTGTCCTCGTCCGCGGACTCTGGGCTCGGCTGCGCACCTTGGGGGGACGCGGGGGACGAGGGCACCAGCTGCAGGTGGGGATGCTGCTGCTGCGAGGGCTGCCCGTGGCCCGGGAGCGTAGCGGCTTTGCTGGCCGGGTGCTGGTGTACGAGGAGCGGCGGCTGCGGGCTGGCGGTGCGGTGGGACGGGTGGTGGTGCTGATGCGGATGCTGCTGCTGATGATGATGGTGCTGCTGCTGCTGCTGCAGATGGAGCGGCTCCTTCAGCTGCCGGTTCTCGCCGATGAGCTCCTCCACCTTCCTCTCCAGCTCGTCTATGCGCTGCCTTTGAGTCTGGATCAGACTTTGTTGGTTCTGCACGATCGTAGTCAGCTCTTTCAGGTAGAGGACAGCTTTCATGGGGTTGTCCAACAGGCTCTCCATACTTTTATTTAAATTTCTAAGGTGTCTGCTTCGGTCGCCTAAGCGCAGGCTGAAGCCGTCCTGTACTGAAGGCGGATGAATGTGAGGATGCGATGAGCAGCCTGCCCCTCTTCTCCTGCGCACCCACTGGAGATGCTCGAAATGGTCCTGATGCTACGGTGATGCGCGAAGCCGCGATTGGAAGAGGAGTTCGAGTATACGGGTGATGTCAACGCCTACATCAGCCAAGCGTGCCAGCAATATAAAATATTAACTCTTGCTAACCCCCTCTACCAACAGCTGTTAGATGTGTAAAAAAACAAACCTGCACATTATGACTTCTCAGTGCGAAGCGGGGTCTCGCTCATCTGTCATATGGCACAAGTGCAAGTGCGCACACTTATGGCTCCAAACTGTGAGATAATACAGCAATAAAATGATGTAAAACTTCCCTTGCCTGCAGTTTGAAGTATTGCATCGCGCTCGTCTCACTTTTTTTCCCCACCTTTCCACTCGACTGTGACCTGTGTTCCACCACTAAAAATACTTACGTATTAAATGCAACCTGTTTAAGAGCGGTGTTTCGTGATTATACAGCATGTTAGTACTTTTTAATTTTCTGCCTTTCCACTGTCCGACCTGGACTACTCCAGGTAACTCGGCTAGTGTCTATATAATGAAAATTCAAACACAAAACTCAGGAATAAAGTTAACGGTGTACAGGAAAACGGCGTTTGGTCGACATTATAAATACCAGTATTTGCAAATGGACACTTTAAAACCTGCTTTAACTGTAAAATGTATTGCAATTAGCACTACCGTAAATTTTACATTTTAGTGTATTACACCTGAACATTTGAAGAAAATTAAACTTGCAGGGATTTACTTGCCCATTCTGAAAGTGTCTGCTGTATTTTGGTTATACTGCAGGTGATAAAATCAGGGAAAAAAAAAAACGTTTCAGTGTTGTTAAGCAATTTTGTCACACAAAAAAAACACACATGTAACATACGATGACATGACTGGAACCAAACTAGAATCAAGAAAACTTCACTCTCCACAAAAGACAATTTGAATAAAGGGGAAAGAAAAAAAAGACCAAATACAGTACTGTGCAAAAGTCTTAAGCACCTGTGGGAAAAGTCCTATTAAGCAAGGTTGGTTCCAAAAATAATGCCATGAATACTTATTAATCAATAAACCTTCTAAAAAGTTCAGTAAACAAAAAAAACCTCAATCAAATCAATATTTGGTGTGACCACCAGTAACGCCGGCAACAGGGAGCAGACAAGTGCAGGTACAAGTTGTCAGATCGTGGTTTATTGCTGAGGGAAGTGCCAAAGTCATGGTCACAGAACAGGCGAGGGTCAAAACCAGTAAATAGGGTAACAGGCTACGTAGCAAACGAGGATGAGATGTAAACAGTGGTCGAACAAAGGCCAAACACAGGAATAGCTAGTAATTGAACCACTCAGTACACACTGACAAGTCACAGGCAACACTTCACACCAGCTTGTTGGGACACAGGTTTATATACTCCTAGGGGAAACAAGGAGCAGGTGCCGGCGATCATGGAGCCGGATGGTGTAGCGGGTGGAGTAGCAGGCAGAGTGGGGGGTGGCACCACCCTTTGCCTTTAAAATAGCATCAATTCTCTTATGCAAACTTGCATGCAGTTTAAGGTAGAGGTTGGTAAGTTCTTTGAAACATTTTGAGGAACTGGCCACAGTTCTTCTGCAGACTTTGACTGTCTCTGCATGTACTCCCAGACTGACTTGATCATGTTGAGATCAGGGCTGTGTGGGGACCATACCATCTGTTACAGGATTCCTTCTTTTTGCTGAAGATTGGATTTTTGAGGTCATTCTCAGGCTGCAGAATGAATTTGGGACCAATCAGAAACCTCCCTGATGGTAGATAAGAATCTACCTGTACTTCTCAACAGACATTGAAGTTGCATGCCTAAGACTTTTGCACAGTACTGTATATGCTAAAGTTTTATGAGGAAAAATTATGGTGAAGCTTTGTGCTGTTTTCTCACTACTTATACAGAAAATATTTTATATATAGATAGACATATACACATGCACACATCATATATGTACATATATTTGCATATGGACAGATACAAATAAGTATTTGCATATCCACACGCACACACAGGCCTCTTTCTGCTGTCTCATCATTTTTTTTTAAACTGCAGAACTGTCATTAATTTACTCATTCTAGTTGCTTTCATTCGCTATTTGAAACAGAGTATTTTTCCAGTTTTTGGAGGAACACAACATAACATTTTTGGCCCATTTTGCTGTTTAAAATTCACCAGGTGAAGAGCTAGACAAGGTGTTAGTAGTGTTGGCCCGAGAGCTGCAAAGGAGGTGTCACAGGGAAGTGACGAAGCCATGACCACCCGGGAACCACAAAGTGAGAGAAGTGCTGATGTCAAACCCAACTGTAAGGTTTCAGATTCATGTATGAGTAAAACTTCTCATGCTGCAAATCACTAATGAAGAAAAGGTCAAAACACTAGCTGAGTATTCTGTGACTGCTCTCCTCAAATGGTGAGGCAGTACAAGAAATGACCAAGAACAGTGAAGGTGACCTCCTTCAATATACCTCTTGTTCTTTGCATTATAATTGAACCCTCAACACCACCTGGCACCACTTCTCTGAGTCTCTGTCCATTATCCATTGCCTTTGTCTACATTTCAGCTTCAGCTAAGTGCAGTGCCATTAAGCTCTACAGCAAACATATTAGCTGCATGCAGGGTTGTTTTCTATGAGGGAAATCCATTTCTGTTCACTGAAGCCCAGAGGCAATTGGAGAAACCCACTGCAGCAGCTCCCTGATAGGGATTTCATGAGCTGTGTGGCACTCCAACAAGAGAGCTGCTGTGTGCTAACAAAAGATTATTTTCTCTCAAGGCCTGTTACTAAATGTGTTTTTAAAACACACACACACAGAGCATACAAAGTACGAATGTGTGTAACCCAACACGTAAAGGAAAAACCATTCCTCGCATTTGAAGGTAGTTTAAAAGCAGAAGCAAAAAGAATACCTGATGTCTCTTATAACAAGAGATTTCCTTTCCTAATGACCCAGTGGCTCAATTAAACTTTGGTTACTGCCTGATGAGCTGGAAGTTATATAATTCACTATATTTGCTTGATATGTGCTAACAGATCTATACAGCAAAAGACTATTTTTTTTACTATTTATAGTCTGTAAAACCTATGTGATGAAAACCTATGTAAATCTAAATAATTTCTAATAGATTATATAGTACTCATGAGAGTCTTTTTAATACTTCAAAACTCTAAAGTTTTTATGTGACTGATTAAATTATTTATCCACAAGCACAACAGTGAAAAGTCAAAATTTCAAGTCTGTGTACACAGATGCATGTCGGGGTAACAAAATGTTTTTAAAGCCAGAAAGATTTGATCCCTGGTGATCCTGCTGTTGTTTCCTAAACAAAGGAATTTAAATTGTTTCCTTAAAATATTCAGCTGTAAAACTGTCAAATAGTAAGTCTATTTGTATAAAAGGTCAAAACAGCTAACTAATGAGTTAATAATAAGTCACCAAGTGTAAGTAATACAAACAAATTAATACACTGCTGAGAATATCTGGCTCATAAAAAAAACAAAACATTGATCAGAAGTGTACTTTTTGGCTTTTGTACATCGCTTGTTAATTTTGCACATGTGCACTAAGAAAAATTAAGATCCCAAACAGTGGATATTAATCATGGAGCCCTTTTGAGTAGAATATAAAAGGCTTAAGCGCAGATTGTTCTTCTGGACTGTCCAGCTGTTTGGCCCTCTGATAGGATCATGTGTCTGTCCCTCTCCTTGGCCCATTAACCTGTCACTTTTGCTTGCACGAGTGACACCAGGACTGACAAAATCTGCGTGCTCCCTTTCTGTCTGTTCTCGGCATGAGTCTCTTTTCAATCCTCTGCAAAATGAACAGGGAAAAAACAGTAATTTACAGTGAGTGTTTATTGTGGTCCTGCAGCTGTGGAGGAATATGAGAATCATGATCTGAAAAAGCTTTTTTAGTTCCTTCTTCATATAAAGATACCAAACAAAAGCTGGCAAAGCCCCCCAATAGTACATGTTAAAAGCATTTAAAAGTTTTTTTTTGAAGCTTTACTGTAATTCAGACTTGGACATGCTATAGATTTCTTTGGTGTCTGAAAATTAAACTAATAAAAGAAATGTCATGCAGACTAGGAGTTTTTTGACTTATTCTGGTGTTTTTCTTTCTCTGTCATCCCAGCAAATAAAGCACTTTGCCACATCCTCTTATATAATTTTTTAGTAAATGTCAAGCAAGAGTGGAGCCACTATAACGGACTATTATTTCTCTGCTCTTATGTAAGTCTGTAAGTTTGAGTCACGTGGAAGATTCCAGCTAAAAAGAAACTTGCTGCATCCAAACAAAAGTTATTTTACTCAAAATGGTCAAAACATAGATAATATATAATAAACCTATTAAATAGACTATGATGTTGAAGGCTTGTCTTTTAAACAGTTTTTTTGGCTCCCTTTTACAACACGAATAGACCCACTTAGTTTTTAATATTTTTTACCACTGCCAAAACCCCAATTCATTCAGTTTTTACTGTCATTTTTTATTTTCAGTACTCGTACTTGTTAGACTGTCAAAATGCTGAACATAACTGTCCTCCAAGATGGTACAGTGAATTACATACATTAGATTTTCATGGATTTTTTCAGATAATCTTTTTTTAAAGTCTTCCTACCCCCTTTAAAATGACAGTAAATAATAAAGCTACTGTGCAGTTATTTTTTTATTATTTTGTTGCACAGCTGTTGTTTTTTAAAAATACCTTACAACATTTCACCTATTTATATTGTGGGTTTTTACAGGACCAGTCTGGGGTAAATACTTCACTTAAAGATGCTACAGTGGGAGTGAGGGTCAGAGCTCAACTGGCTGCATACAAGGTAAAAAGTTCAACACAAAACCAAACTCTACCTACCTTGATTTACATATTCCACTGTTTACATCAAGTGACTCAAAGCTTTTAATTTTATCAGTGTGTGAAACGTTATGTATTTTGACCTTTTCATTTAAAATGGACTGGAAAACAACATTTCTGAGGTGCAAAGAAAAAGATAAAATCAAAAAAATTCCAGAGAAAAGCAATGGGGCCCAACACTGAACTTTAAATGAACTTAGCATGAAAATTAAGAGTGAAAAATGTATTATTTTAGCACTGAAAACTTTTTTGCTCTTAGATTTTACTCATAGTTTGCAGAAAATACTATTAGAAACTGCTCCCAGGCTTCTCCATATATTACTTTGTCTCATCAAATTAGTTATTCATTGTAAGTGTCTCTGAATTTAAAGTATCCTCACATTCTGCATGAGCAGATTACTGGTAATTAATTTCAGTAACCAACAAAACAAAGACATTCTTATCACAAACACAGCCTTAACTGAGCATAGCATGAGATAATTTCTTGCTGAAATGGAACAAAAGATAAATTCACATAGTGGAAAATTACATTAAACTTGGTTTCTCTTTCCAAATTTTAAGTTTTATTTCAGGATAATTAATGATAACAAAAGTCATAAATATTAACTTTATGAACATTACCTTGACCTTTGTAGGGCACAGACATGAGTACAAGTAAATTTAATATATCCATAGTGTAGCGCTAATAAATCAAATGCTATCAAAAGGTTAATATTTTGCCATATAAAATATTTAAATGGAGCCAAACATGTCTCCTCTGGAGCCAGTGGCATGAAAGCCAAGAACAACGCAGCATTTCTAGAGTTTCTTTAGCCTCCTCATTGCTAATACATGAAAATTGCCAATATGGGTACAGAATTCCTTATTGTGGTCTATTCCTTCCTTATATCAAAAAGACCTTAAATGTAAGCAGTGCTTGATGTCGAACTGGAATACAGTAGCAGCACTTCTGAGTTATGATCTTTGGAGAACCTGGACTTTTTCTTGCACGTCAGTACTTATCATAAGTTCTTTTCTGCATCCAAACAATCGGATTCTCTGTCAGAGCTGCTTTTCCAGTAAAATGTTGCTGTAGTACATAGCTATTGTTCCTAATGATACTCATAGCTACATTTCATTACCCAGATGCACTAGGTTACACTGCAAGGCGGCTCTCATTCTACTTACCTATTTTTCATTCAAAATGTGTGTCCCCTTCATTATAAAAATATATATTCTGAACATCAGCATTATCTCCTACAACCTTTTATTCACTGCAGAAAGTTCAAATTTTATATTTAATACTACATGGCCAACGTGCCAATAAGCACTCGATGCAAGACAGTAATTGTTTATTGTTTTGCATGTATGTGCCAAAAAACCAGGTTGACCTCACTGGTCTGAGATAACCACATATATATGTCCCTGCTAGGCTGCATAGCAAGTCTTTAGATATGGTTCTCAATCAAAATCATTTTCAAGTAGCTGCATTGTAAAATTACAAAAAATTTGTAAAATTCTCATCCACAATCTTGTGCCATTGATTGAAAATCAAGCAGGTTTAGTGTCATGCCTAAGAGTGCAAGAAGGAGGGGGCATGTGAGATGAGTTTATCCCTTTTTTCAGGGCTGTCGAAAACAGAGGTGTGTGCTCACTTTCAATAGTTTAGATGTTTGTTTCTAAGCTGTTTAAGCATATGTCTGTTTGTATCTTGTGGCCTAGTGAAGAGTGCTGTCGTCTCACAGCCCTACAGTGAGAAGACAGGGACTCAGTCACTGATCAGTCTGTGTTTGTATGGGTTTCCTAAAGGTTTTCTGGTTTCTTCCCATCCTTCAGGAACATTTGTTGCCCATTTTGTGTTACAGCATTATGTTATTCTACTGTGTCTATAAGTGAAATACTGCATGTAGTACACTGTAGTGCCTCTAGCACTGCAAGTCACCTTGCATAAAAAGGCATTATCTAAATGTTCTAAATAACAGTGCTCATTATAAGTTGCTTTGGAGAAAACTGTCTGTTAATTGAATACATTTCAATTTATTTTTAATATTTAAAGCTATTAATTACAATTACAAATATACAGGATAAAATGACAGATATCCTGCAGCCTGGGATGTAGCATAGAGCCCTACCATACCAATTTAACGCCCTACCTATCTACCCCCCTCCCCCCCAATACACCACCTTGTAAGCTCTTCACCGGGGTCATCAGGTAGGCACCATCCTTCATTGGCGTTTCGCTGACTTAGGCCCACGACACCTCCGGATGGCTCAGCAGTGCGGCCTGGCGTCCCAGACCCACCCCCCTCCAAGCTTACTAGGTGAAAGGTCCCCACCTAACTGTACTACCTCACCTTCCACCATTCTAGTTGCGCTCTCCTCAACCATAGCCTCTGACTACCCCTCTCAGCTACCTCTGACAATTCCTTTACCACTTCCCTTAACCTATGTCCTCTAATTCCGAACTCACTCAACAGGGCAGTAACAGTTTTTGCCACAAAGCCTCTGGCACCTACCTCTACCAGTTTAACATATGCCTGCCACCCTCGGCCACGAGCCTCAGCCACTAGTTCGTCATACCTCAATCTCTTCCTCTCAGACGCTACCTCCACGTCATCCTCAAATGGCACCGTCAACTCTATGAAATACACTATCCGCCTAGCCTCCAAGTACAACACCATACTCGGTCTTAATGCAGTCACTGCAACACAGGGCGGTACCTGCAATTTCCTCCACACGTCTACCTCTAACTTCCAATCCCTCGCTCCTAACCAACTACCTATTTTAACCCTTCGCTGCCTTTTGCACTTCCCCTGGCCCTCGCGAACAAACGCAATTTCCTTAATCCTACCCACAGCCGGCATAAAGTTAACTTCCAACCGCTTCCTCTCAATCACCGCCGCCAAAGAACGCAGCACCTGATTATGTCTCCATGTGTACCACCCTTGCGCTAAACTAACCTTACAAGATGACAAAATGTATTTCAGCGTCCTGTTCCCTGCACACAGTTTACAATGCGAATCCTCACCTGCCCATTGTAAGTTGCTTTGGAGAAAACTGTCTGTTAATTGAATACATTTCAATTTATTTTTAATATTTAAAGCTATTAGATGACACTAGACATATGACATGTGAAACTTGCATATATGATAACTTTATTTGCTGGTTAGTTACAGTTTTATTACCTTCAAAATATTCTTCATGTTTGCATTTGCCCTCTCAATATTAAAAATGAAATATTGTTCCAAAGCAAATTTGACTGCAGCTCCTATCTTGGAGGCAAATTATGCATGCCTCATGGAAGGGAGACATTTTCTTCTGCTAATTCTCAGGGCAGCAATTTAGCTGTCAGGACCGCATTGTAGAGCAGAAATTCTCTGATCAACGGTTCTGTTTGTTCGCCATAATTTCCTGCAGTTTCAGCACGTCTGTGGTGTTGAAAGCAAAAACGTATTTGTCTTCCTAGAATGTAAATTACGACACAATTGGAGCGGAATTATTAAAACAAATAATTTTTAGTAAAATTGAGATTTTGTAAATTTAAAAGCAACTGGAAGCATTGTGCTGACTGATTCCAACTGTTAAAAATGATAGTAGATCTATAGTGGTATTGACAGCCTTGTCACAAAGGTCACTTTAAATGGCTGATGCTTGCTATATAAGCTAAAAATACAAATATTTGACATGTAGCAGGATCACTGTAAAGCTAAAAAGGCCCTTTCAATCTAAGTAGTTTGCAAGTTAAATATATGTACTTTATATGGAATGCATCCACCTTCACACTAGCACTGGGTTTGAATTACTTAACAAAATAATCCTTTGGTATTGCCAAGTTTTTAATAATTTTAAAAGCTAAAGGATGATGAGAGCTCATAATGTCTGATGCCAAATGTTAATGTCGTGCGTACATCAGTTTTGACATGTCCCTCCATTCCACCTCATCATTCCTTTTCCCAAAACCAAAGTCAAAAATCCATGTTCTTCTAAATTCAACAAAAAGGCTGTTTTCTTGTGTGCAGTTTGCTCTGCAGGCAAATGTGAAGATGTGTGTTATTTCCCAACATGCCCAATGGTGAAGGTGTGTTTTCAAGGTTTCCATCACACAGTAGCAGTGGCCCTTTACTGTTTGTTTTTTTGTTCCTTGAATGATTTATGATTCCAACCAAATGCTTTCGCTGTATTGTTGGTGGGGGTTCTGTTTTTTTAATGTTGAGACAAAGATAAAATTTGCATAAGCCTCATTTATTTCTTCACTAATATTCTTTTTGTTTTACAGCTGGGTACCTACTAAAATATTTCATTTACCTTGCTCACAGAGCTAAAGAAGTGTCCCACCAGGGATTTTAACTGGATGCCTTCTGGTTTCAAATTCAAGGTCAAATTCTCATTTTCTCTCAGTTTTACAAAAGCTCAGACTCTCTTTTGCTTTCTCTAATAGCTGAGTTTTGAAATGTTCTATAGTTTTATTTGCATTTTACAAAATCTCTTGTCCTGATATTGACCTGAAAATATATTGACAATAGTTATTAGGTACAATAGATGCAGCTCATACCGTATCCTAAATATTCAATGATAATAATACCTGACTTGACCTAACAAAACAAAATTAAACAGACACTGAGTTGTAATTTCACAGGTGTGATTTCACAGAAGAAATTTCAGAGATCATAACCAGGATATAACAGATGAACCTAACCAGCCTGTATTTACTATACCCTTTTGGGATGAATCACACCTCTCATGTCTATTTTCAACTAAAATTACAAGTGTACCTTTCTTCTTAGTATAAAATGCAGCCCCATATAAACCTGTAACAAGTTTTTAAATCTGTTTTTTTTCCCTGCATCCTTGACTTGGGGTATTTCAGACATCCATTTGCATGTTTCATTTTTCCCTGTAATAGACTTGTTTTATTCATACTCCACACCACACATTACAAACCATGTGTCATTACATTTTTGAAAGCTGCCTCTAAAGATGAGTCACAGTCTGCGAATATGAGTGACATAGTTGACCAACCCTGTGTGGCAATGAGGTCACTGTTTATTCAAGGTTCAAAAGCTGTCCTCTGAAACACAATCCAGACTCCATGTTCAGTGCCTCTCCTGACTAAATAAATTGGCCTCTTTCCCTTTTGTATCTCTGGCTGACCTTCACAGCAAAAAGCATGGCAAATGAACACATGGGTAATGCAACAATTAGGAAAAACCTAGATACAGTATGTCAAGATGATGGCAATTAAAGATAAACTAAAATGAAAGTCAGAAGACTGTGACAGGGTTCTAAAAAAACTTCCATTGAAACAGAAGTTTCACTTGACTGATTAAAGTTATGTATGTTTCTGTAAGGTAAAATGGCAGTATATGTCTTGAAACAATCCAGAAAATTGGATCTTGGTCTTCTTGACCAACGGGCCACAGGTTGTGAGGATCCATAGCAACACCACTCTCAGCCCCACTTTGAACTCTGGTGCTCCACAAGGCTGTGTGCTCAGCCCACTGCAGTTTACCGTTCTAACCCATCACTGTGTTGCCAAATGCAGAAGTAACCACATCATCAAGTATGCTGCTGACACCACAGTTGAGGGCCTCGTCTCAAACAAAAAAAAAAATACGTTAGCCTACAGAAGAGATGGGGCAACATGGAGCCTGGTGCAAGGACAATAATGTGTCTCTCAATGTTAACAAGACTAAGGAGATGATTGTTGACTTCAGAAGGAAGTGAACTGCTCACACTCCTCCCTGCTTTGCTGTTTCAGCACTGGTGCTGGCACATATTTTCAAGTTCCTGGAATTGCACATCACCAAGCACCTCTCCTGGACCCACAATATAACCCACGTAGTGAAGAATGCATAATAGCAGCTCTACTTCCTGAGGAGACTGAAAAGAGATGGAATTCCAGCTCTCATCTTTACCAGTTTCTTCAGATGTGCCATTGAGAACATCCTGATTTCCTGCATTTTAGTCTGGTATGGGAACTGCACTGCCTCTGACTGAGGAGCTCTGCAGCAGGTAGTGAAGATTGCCCAGTCCATCATAAGGACCTCACTAACCACCAGCCAGACCACCTACAACAAGCTGTGTGTCAGCATCTGTTTTCAGAACTACCATCTGGGGAATGCTATTGCAGCTTGCAGGCCAATTCCAGGCTCAAGAACAGCTTTTACCTGCAGGCTATCAGGCTGCTGAATTCCAGAAGTCATAGGGACTTATCACCACCACCACCACTGACCCCCCAATTGTATTATCAGCACTAGCTGTTTGCACTGATCCTTTTATTCATGTCTTATTTATTATATATCCACTTATTTTTCTACCAAATTTATCTATCTATTTTTTAAATTCATTTAATTATCCATTTAGTTTGCCTTCGCCCTGTTGTGTTGTCATGCTGTGTTTTTAGTATGTTGTGCATCACAGCCCAGAAAAACTACATTTCTTATTCTGTTGTATCTCTTTATAAGGCAGAATGACAATCAAGTGAACTTTGAACATTTGAACCTTGAACAATAACTCCATGCCCTTTACTATCATACCCCCTGTAGGACTAAACCTAAGTTAAACCTAAGTTGTCAGTTTAAGATTGATGAACTGAGTCAAACATGATATCAGTCCTGGGTCTGAATGTACTCAGAGGCCTCTATGAAGATAATATCTGTTTGAAGGAAAATTCATATTACAGGCATCATGATAGTTTTATATAGGCTTTGTTCTTTATTCGAGTCAACTAAAAATCAATAAAGTGTAAGAACAGCAATTTTCATGTCTTAAAAAAACTGCATAAATGTTTTCTGAGAAGACTGCACTTACTCTTTCACTGCAGCTATGGGAAGTCACTGTGCTAGAGGTAGCTCAATACTTCAGGCACATAAACACAATAGAAAGTGATTAATTCCTGGGATTTCACATAGAACGATTGTGCAGTTTTTAATTTAGGTTAGTTTGTCAACAGATAACCTCTGTTCATTCCTCAGTACACTGTCCTAAATACAGAGAAATTGCAGGCCATTAAGGCTGTTAGGCTCTGAAAACAACCATCCGATTTCACTGTAGTTCTTGAGCTTTGAAAATCAGCAGAAATACAATTCTCAATGGTCTCATTGTGTTTATTTATTTGGACTATGCCTGTGGCCATTTCCTCTCTCGTAGTGTAATTGGGACAGCATGTGTCACAGTATTGTCGTCCGTCTGCCACATTTAAAAATCGGCATTTTATGCTGGATGCTGGGACAGCTACAAACAAGCAATGCACCAGTTCCACCCAAAGATACTGAGTGATTTAACAGTCATTTGGGAATGTGAGAACTCTGGTTATGGATAATAGGTGGCCAAAAGAAACCAAAGTATCTTCCATCCTCTTCTCTCTTTAATGGCATCCTATGGTTCCCCATGTCAGGATCACTCTGATTACAGCCTTAAAGATGGTCAAAGGATCTGCACCACCACCAGTACCCACAGGGCTTGATAACACACTACACACCAACAACAGCACTATGCTCTTCCAACTCTGCCCCTTAATGCCCCTATTTCCCAGAGGTCCAAAAGTTAAAGCAGAACTGCTGAATCCCTTTCAGCATAGAAGGTGGTGTTTCAAAACTCTTTTGAACAGACTTCTTTCCTGATCTCCTCACAGCTTTTTAAATTTGCATCAGCCCATCATTCACAATTGCTTGCAGTTTCCTATCAATCCCATGGGCTGCTACTGGTATAAAATGCCAGCAAAAATAGTGGTGTTGTACAAACTGATTGTACACTAAAATTCACACATCTGCATCTAAAGCCCTTCATCTGGTGTCAAATAGGCACTTCTGAGTTGTACCTCATTTTGTAGAAAGCATCTGCTAGGATTAAATCTAGAAGTGAGATCATGCTGTAACTAATGATGAGTTATATTCTCGGTGTCTCATGTATAGGTTTCATCCCTGAATCACAAGATTTGTTGTGAATTTATTTGAAGTTGGTTGATGGAACCCTAAAAATCCACAATGTGCATTCCACTAAGAAACTCATCCAAATCCTGTTGCAAATCCTATGAATGCTTGAGCTACACTAAAAAACTGCCAGGTAATAATTTATTTTTAGCAAAGGTCATAAGACGTTTGTATGAGTATCAGCTGAAGTGAAATTGTGGGAGAACTGTATTAAATAAATCTCACATGATAATCCCCAAAAACATTAAAGTGACTTTGGTGTCCATATTTCATTTTTAATTGCAAGAAAGGTGTGGCAATCTGTTGATGCCCATGTTGATATTAATTGGCGAAGACAGAAAACTTCTCTTATTATAAATTCTATGTTTTAAGAGTAAACTTAAGTTATAAAGGTATAAAACTTTGAATTAAAAGTAACTTTATTAATGTGACAATTTTCTGTTTAATGGAGAGAAAATACATAAATCAGTGTTAAAATAGCTACAAAATAAAGTGCCCCTGAGCTGGTTTAAAGCATTCTGGCAACAATAGGTAATAAAGAAATGTATTACAAAACTGTTGATGTCACCGATATTCTTCATAAATACTTTTTAAACAAGATAATGCATTTAGCAAGCTGGAACTCTATTTTGTCATCAGTCTTTATCAATGACACTGTGCAAGTATTTACACTTATGTACTTCTGAGAACTTAGTCCATTTTATTGTTGTTATCATTGTTATCATTGTTATCATTTGTTATTAATTGAAGAACTCAGTTCCTGGATGTCATGCTTTATTCACATTGTGATTTCCAACTGATACTCTCATGTTGTAATTAATGTAAGATAATTTTTAAACACTGAACAAACATGGATTACAACAGGTTGTTATTATGTTTGATGCTGTGTTGTAAATAAGGTTTGTTAGGCCTTGCAGTGTTTGTCCAAGGCTAATTCAACTACGATGGTTTTTATAGGATATTTAATGTCAATAAACTTTTTTTAGGAACTACTGGTACACTCGGGGGGGCAGTCTGCCTGTGGTAGCAGGCAGAAAGCCGGCAATTTGTGAGGAATAAAAAAGTAGAAGGTGTGGAAGTGGGATTTTGGGATCACTGAAACAGGTGAAAACAAATAAAATAATTATCCAAGCTCTTTCCTCAGTATGCTGTTGTTTGTATCAGTAACAGGCACACGGTGATGTTTGGACCAATGTAAAAGTGTTACTGTTGTTAAATGCTTGAAGCTGTGTTCATGTATTCAGTGTAGCCTGTGTAGTCTGAAGCTGCTTTACGTTACTTATATGTTGCTTTGCTGATATGTACAGTGCTGTGCAAAAGTCTTAGGCATGCAACTTCAATGTCTGTTGGGAAGTACAGGTAGATTCTTATCTACCATCAGGGAGGTTTCTGATTGGTCCCAAATTCATTCTGCAGCCTGAGAATGACCTCAAACACCCAGTCTCAGTCATACAGAACTATCTTCAGCAAAAAGAAGGAATCCTGCAACAGATGGTATGGTTCCCACACAGCCCTGATCTCAACATCATCAAGTCAGTCTGGGAGTACATGCAGAGACAGCCAAAAAGTCTGCAGAAGAACTGTGGCCAGTTCCTCAAAATGTTTGGAAGAAGATAGCAACCTCTATCTTAAACTGCATGCAAGTTTGCATAAGAGAATTGCTGCTGTTTTAAAGGCAAAGGGTGGTCCCACCAAGTATTGGTTTGATTGAGGTTGTTTTTGTCTACTGCACTTTTTAGAAGGTTTATTGATTAATAAGTATTCATGGCATTATTTCTGGAACCATCCTCGCTTCATAGCATTTTTCCCACAGGTGCCTAAGACTTACAGTACTGTATATGTAATAAAAAGACAACATTTCTGATGGGAATTTTTACTTACTTAATTAGTACTTTAATGACCCACCTCCAATGTCAAGGTTATGAATGGGGAGACTCAAGCGACCATAGTATGAGAAGACAAATTTTATTTTCATCTTAATAGCAGTATAACCCATACTCACAGAATACACGGGCATGCCTACCAAAGATCTTGAACTCATTTAACATAGAGTGCCTAAAATCCCTTGATAGCTCCACACAAAGCTTAGACACTTAATTACACACATAGAGCAGCAGTGAATTACAGGACCCATAATGCATTGCTGCTGTATAAGTAAAAATATCAGCCCCGGGTGCTTTGGATATACCTCTGCTAGGAACAGTCATCCAAAGTAGGGATTAAGCATTTTATTTTGAATTTAACACCATGTAGAAAGTCACCTGTTGTCCCACAATTTGGCTGTTGGAGCCTGAAACAGTGGCATCATAAGAACCATAAGAATATTTGGAGTTTAAACAAACTGAAGAAACTATGATTGCACAAAAGTTAAAGACATGTTAAAAAAGAGCCTGATCAGCTGTGCTGAGGGGTTTGGTGTCACTTTAAACTGTGAGGACGGTGTAATGGATTGGTCCTCATGACCCCAGAGCTAGCTATGTCCTAGTCAATAGCAATTACATTTCCTTAGCTGTGGAAACCAATGAGGAGGAAGGGTGGGTCATGGTAAAGAAAGACACACTGCAGATTAACTCTTGCAGGTGAAAAAAAAGAAACATGGACCAAGCATTTCTGAGATTGTCACATTTAAAGATGTGGGCGGGAGAGGTGGCCAACAGCTGATCGATACTTTCAGTCCTTTCTCATGATCATTCTGTCAGAGCCTAAACCATTGCTGGCAGAGTAACCTAGTCCATCCAAGCAGTAATCCAGTGTGTCCAAAGAATTAAAGAATTCTGCAATGGTATGGGAGCCCTCTGTGTAAAAATTGCAAAGAGTTAACATATACAGTACTGTGCAAAAGTCTTAGGCACCTGTGGGAAAAATGCTATAAAGTGAGGATG